>JABWTJ010000094.1:1811753-3011753 GCA_016801875.1 Solanum sitiens | reverse complement strand
ACCCCATTCTGTCACTTACTTAATTTAGACCCCTTTAATTATGTTATAACTCACGTTACTTACTTACTTTAGTGTAGTAGCTTTATATCACCGTTTATGGACGATGAGCACTTCATTCAATGAGTTTCATGTGTTCATAGTTCATTCTTGTGGAGCATGTTGGGAGTTTTCCCAATGAATGTCATGCCCTTGGTTATGGATTCATTGATATTACTTTAGAAGTGCTTAATATATATTTGATACTCTTGCTACACAAGAATTGACATATGATTAGTATTGGCTCAAGATTTGGGATGTTAAACTAAAAAAATCATTATTTTTGGCATAAGCCAATTTTTACGTATGTTCATATTTAAATTGCCATATGTATGAACCATTAGCCAATCATTTAATCATTTACATAAGTTCCTAGCCATTAGAATATATTCATTTTGACCAAATAGAGTTAGCCAATTTATTGGAACCAGATAGCCAATTTATTCAAGATATGATTTCATAGATATCTTTGAGACAATTCTTAGTTTATGGCTTTTAGTGTCACGTTTTAAGAAGATATTGGACAGCATCATATTAACATTTGATGGCTTCAGCATCTTCATAACATCACAACAACAGCAAGTCAACATTCAGCCAAAGGCACGTAATTCACTTAACACATCACGGACTTATCTTAGCATATTATCGATCCTTAATTAACATGATAAGATTAACTTTACGCAATTAAAAGTTCATAAGTTCATTCGATACTCATCATTCAAGAACAATACATATTAAGAACATCTAGCACCACATATCAACAACATGATCTCTAACCTATTCAACATTGATATCGAAAAGGATACTAGGGAAGGGAAGTTCGACAAGAACGACGGGAACAACCCTAGTTTTCAAGATCTTGTGAATCGTTCAAAGAAAAATACTCTTGGAGAAAGAATTCAAGGAGATAAACCCATACCTTAAGTAGAACTTAATCTACGAAAACCATCTTGAACGAAAACTTGGAGAAACCTTGAAATCACCTAGGAGAATCAATGGAATTTTCTGCCTTTTTCTTGCGTTCGTTGCTTGTTGTTTTTGCGTTGCCTTTTCTATGAGTTTGAACGTGATTTTAAGGTTTAAGAACTGATCTTGAATTATACAACTTAGGTTTAATAAGTTAATTTAATAAACTAATTAACCAATTACCAAAACGCCCCTCCTAAGTTGACAAAACATAGGAGAACATAACACTTAGTCAAATCTGGAAATTGGTGTTGGCTATGGTTTTGGTCAACCTTTTGAATTTATATTAATTAATTAAATCACTAATTTAATTAATTTAGGTACCTAGGGTAAGTACTAAAGTACCCCTAAGCCATTGGAACCAAAATTAACCCTTTTGGACCATCATAGGTTAAGTACTAGGATGTTTCTTGAGTCGTACTAGGTTAGGGTAAGAATTTCGTTTTGATCATTTAAACTAATTAATCAAATTTTTAATTTAATTAATTAGGTGACCTAAGGTAATTACTAAAGTACCCTTAAGTCTTTAGGACCATAATCAATCCTTTGAACCATCCTAGGTTAGGTACTAGGTTGTCTTTTACTTGTTTTAACCGAAATCTGGAAATTACTTTGTGATTTCGGGTTTGCCCCTTTAAATTAATTAATTAAGTTGCTATATTAATTAATTAAGTAGCCTAGGGTAATTGCTAAAGTATACCTAGGTTTTTAGGACCTTAAATAACTCTTTGGACCATCATAGGTTAGGTACTAGGTTGTCCCTTTCTTGTCTTAACCGGAATCTGAAAATTTACTTTTTAGTTTCGGTTTTAGCCCTTTTAAATTAATTAATTAATTTGCTAAATTAATTAATTAAGTAACCTAGGGGAATTACTAAAGTACACCTAAGTTGTTAGGACCATAACTAACCTATTGGACCATCCTAGGTTAGGTACTAGGTTGTTTCTTTAACTAGTACTAGGTTAGTGTCAACCCGGTTTTGGTCCTAGGTTGTCGGGTGCACTAATTAGTTTATTTCATTTGGTCCTAGGTTAGTTAGCTATTTAGGGCAGTAGATTAGAGTCTAGAATTATTTAGGAAGTTATTCCCCACATGGAGGGGTCCCTTGTGCACGTTTTTCCCCCTAACTACCCTAACTGAATTCGGTTAGGGTGGTCCCCTCCTTTGGCAACTTCTTGACATGTCTTGCACATGTGCTTTCACATGGGTTGGTTGTACTTTCCTAACTAACTATTATTTATGGTTCATTTTGGAATGTTTACTTATTGTCCCAAGGACCCTCACTATGTCCTTGGGCTCTGCTTAATTTACATGATCATTCTAAATGGTCATGTGCTATGGTTCTAGGCTTGACACTTGGATGCCTAGTACCTAATGTGCCAGTTGGTATGTATGGTTAAAGAATATTTTCGATCTTCATTGAAGGTACAATTTCTAATAAGCTTGGATTATTCTTAAATACTTGAGGATACATATATAGAAATTGGCTAACACCTCTTAGCCAATTTTCTATACTATGCCCAATATTTCTCAATATTGGGCATTGGGACACCTATTTCTTAATGAGAATGTATATTGGGACATATATGAAGAATATATTTACTTTAACTACTTATGTATATATAGAAATTGGCTAACACCCCATAGCCAATATTCTATGATATGCCCAATATTTCTCAATATTGGGCATTGGGATGCCTATTACTTAATGAATTGAGTTGAGGATCAATATTACCATTTATTTATTTGTGTATACATACAAATTGACTAACACCCCTTAGCCAATATTCTATGATATGCCCAATATTTCTCAATATTGGGCATTGGGATGCTTATGTACCCCAATACGCATTCTAATGGACTTACTGGGCTCCTTACTAGACATATTTGTTTTTACCGGAACGTTACATTATCCCCCCTTTAGGAACATTCGTACCCGAATGACACTTACACATCATTTAAAAACAAGAGGGAAATTTTAAAAAACTTAAACATACTTAAAACGTTATTGTTCGTGAACATATGATTCACACATATTCTGGATGTTGTATTCTTACTCAAGCTTATCTAAATCTTCATATTTGAGATCGAAGACCTTCCTTCTCAATCACACTTAACTTGATGCACATCACAACACATGCAACACATAAAATTACATCAACGCTATACAAAAACAGCAACATAAGTGCACGCATGAACTCATTTTAACTCATATAGTGCAAGTATATAATATACGGTTATGGACTTAGAACTCAAAAACAGCCTAATGCACAAAGATTTAGAGTCTCATTAACGAAATCGGACTAAGGAAAAGTATATCCAATCGCAAGAACTGAACAAGTGAGGGTAACGGGATCTTATATCGGCCTCGGCCTCCCATGTTGCTCCCTCAACAAGGTGGTTACGCCATAGTACCTTCACGGTGGCAACCTCCTTGTTCCTTAGCCGCTTCACTTGACGACACTTATGGAGCCAATCCATACCTTAGCAACATCCTTGAGCTTGTATGCAGCCAACTCAGCCTCCTCCTCTTCATTACCACCCGTGGAATGCATTTAGAATATACCATGTACTCACCTCCATGCAAACGACCACACTTACTACACGTCTTTCGCTCACGCTGGGCATTTCTATCATTGCCCTTCTTGGAAAGGTCAGCTCTTGAGTCTGGTGCCTTAGACCACTTAGCCATTCTAATTCTTGTGTGTATTCTTCCACGCGTTCACACAAGAAGGAAGTTAGATACTTAGAATAACACAAAGTGTCAAAGCTCTAGATAGCACGATAAAGAGTAGAAGAAGGGAGAATTTCCTATCATCGTTTAGTCTCTAAGTCATGATTGTGGTTGTGTTGATCTTTAGTTCCTGGGTAATTTAACCTCATGCTCTGATACCAAGTTTGTTACGACACGAATTCTGGATTCCGAATCGCAACCGGCGTCGTTGACCTCTCAGAGGTCGTAGACAAGCCTCATCTTGCATTCATCACATTCATCTAGTTAAATTTGCGGAAAATTTAAAACTTTTAAACGTATGTAGTATACATAAACTTCATATAGTTATTTCATGAATTCGTCATATACTAAGCTCAACATAAATATAACAACCATCTATCATAGGAATCAATTCAAAACAGAATAAGAATATATCATAAATACGTTTGCCAAACACGACCTTATTTTAAAACCTTCAAAATGAAAGTACGAAAGAAACACTAGGGACAACATCCACTAGCTATATCTAAAACTAAGGCTAGACTAAACTGTAGCATCCTCAAAATTAAGAGGACCACCTACCAAATGTCTGGAGAAACGCTAAAGTCCAAACCGCTGCAAGTGTCGTCAATCTGTCCTCTGACCTTCACCTATAAAAATAGTAAATAGTAGGGGTTAGTAAACCACTTGTACTAAGTATGGGTATATGCACTCATACACATAAAGCTATGCATGATCAAAGAAAGTTCTTCCTAAGCAACATGCCATTTCTGGAAAGTCTAGTCATTAGACTTTCCTAATTCCTTAGTTGTGAATTGTGGTATGAATATGTTGTAATTTAATGCATTCAAAGCACACAACTCATTTTCTATATGATTACAAGACATTAGTATCAGCAACATAATTTTAGAACCACTCGGGCGAAGATTTGGATTTTGTTTATCCTCCAAACCCGAGAGCTCCTCTTTGTACACTTAGATTATTTTTCAGTATTTTTCTTCTTGTTGTTGTGTAGTTCAATAACTCCTTTGGTCCTATGTTTTACTTACAAGTGCAATGATTCATTGTAGTCCCATATCCACAATGAATCAAGTAAGTAATTCAAGAGATTAAGGAAATGACTTAACTACAATGTGGGTCATGAATATATTTCTAAGTCAATACTTATTGACTATGCTCATTCTTTAGTTGATTGCATAATGTGCATAGATCTTGGGGCATATCATTAAAGCTTATGATCTTGCTTACTTTGGGCATGAATTCTTTATAATCCAATCTTTAGTGACTATTCCTATTATTGTATTATTGGCCTAATGTAAGAAATCATTATAAGCCAATCTTATTTGGCTAATATCTTTTAGCCAATTATATAAAATCATTATAAGCCAATTTATTTGGCTTTATCATTTTTATAACATGAGGATTCATTATTACCTATGCCCTTTACTTATTGTAAACTTTATTGGACACTATTTGACTATCCTTACAACAAGTTATTCTTTACATCAAGTATTCATTACATTTCATAAGCCATTCTCTATTGATTATGACATTGATTTCATTACTTTCATGTTTTATATATTATACAAATCATATATAGGAGACCTTGGAATCGTTGATATAGCATTAAGACATCTCAAGTGAGTGCCCAACATATGGGAGCTCAACTCGAGGGACTTCTTTAGCAAACACAGAGTCTGCTTCATTCATTCATTCATACTTCACATTATTCATTTCATTCATTCGTAGGCAGATGTAAACACCAGCTATACCTAGGATGAAG
Organism: Solanum sitiens; assembly: GCA_016801875.1. NCBI lineage: Eukaryota > Viridiplantae > Streptophyta > Magnoliopsida > Solanales > Solanaceae > Solanum > Solanum sitiens. The sequence goes on along the minus strand of JABWTJ010000094.1, from coordinate 3,006,255 downwards.
TTTAAGAATCTCATCGGGATCATGAAGTGCAAGGACAAAGAATGACCTAATGTCATTACTTGAATATGATTTCACCTCCTGATTACCTTGCACAAACACCTTCAGTATCGTTCATTTCATTATCTTTCATACTTTGAGGAACTCCAACCTTAACCGACATAGATCATGTGAGAATCATAAAATACGGTGTGTACCCCACATTGAAAAGAGGTGGAGTCACTGGCCAAGGTGAAATCAAAACATGCTAGCGTATATTGGGAAATGAACCCTGCTAGATCCCTATATTTGCAGTATAGGTTCAAAGACTAGGAGATATAAGGAGACCCATACCCGGCATGCCGGACAGTCTCATCTCCTGAGAGTTACGTGAACCTCCGCCCTTCCCAAAGGAAGGCATCACTACTTATAGCTAGCCTATCGGTGCTCAGTATAAAGTTCCATTACATTCAACTCATACATCATGGAAGTTGGCTTCTAGCATGAGGACATCATAGCTCATTAGATGATTTCTCATCTCATCATTAGTATTAAGTGTGAACTGTCCTTACACTTACATATAGAGTATGATTGAGACTTATTTACTCTTTTGATGACTTGTCATCCTTACTTTACATTGATGAAATGTGAATTGTCCTTACATATCATCTTTACTTTACATTGATGAATGTGAATTGTCCTTACATATAATCCTTACTTTACATTGATGAATGTGAATTGTCCTTACATATCATGCTTACTTTACATTGATGAATATGAATTGTACATACATATAATCCTAAGGTGTTAACTTGGACAGAGGGATTTGACCTACCAACTGCAGGCTCGGGTGTTAATGAGACTAGTCTAACACATTCTAACACCTTCATTCGTGAGTATTCTTTTAATAAATTAGCTTTGGTGTAAGTAAGACTTCTTTCACTTCCTTTAACACCCCATTCTGGTCACTTACTTAATTTAGACCCCTTTAATTATGTTATAACTCACGTTACTTACTTACTTTAGTGTAGTAGCTTCATATCACCGTTTATGGACGATGAGCACTTCATTCAATGAGTTTCATGTGTTCATAATTCATTCTTGTGGAGCATGTTGGGAGTTTTCCCAATGAATGTCATGCCCTTGGTTATGGATTCATTGATATTACTTTAGAAGTGCTTAATATATATTTGATACTCTTGCTACACAAGAATTGACATATGATTAGTATTGGCTCAAGATTTGGGATGTTAAACTAAAAAATTCATTCCTTTTGGCATAAGCCAATTTTTACGTATGTTCATATTTAAATTGCCATTTGTATGAACCATTAGACAATCATTTAATCATTTACATAAGTTCCTAGCAATTAGCATATATTCATTTTGACCAAATAGAGTTAGCCAACTTTATTGGAACCAGATAGTTAATTTATTCAAGATATGATTTCATAGATGTCTTTGAGCCAATTCTTAGTTTATGGCTTTTAGTGTCACGTTTTAAGAACATATTTGACAGCATCATATTAACATTTGATGGCTTTAGCATCTTCATAACATCACAAGAGCAACAAGTCAACATTCAGCCAAAGTCACATAATTCACTTAACACATCACGGACTTATCTTAGCATATTATCGATCCTTAATTAACATGATAAGATTAACTTTACGCAATTACAAGTTCATAAGTTCATTCTATACTCATCATTCAAGAACAATACATATTATGAACATCCAGCACCACATACCAACAACATGATGTCTAACCTATTCAACATTGATATTGAAAAGGATACTAGGGAAGGGAAGTTCGATCAGAACGACGAGAACAACCCTAGTTTTCAAGATCTTGTGAATCGTTCGAAGGAAAATATACTTGGATAAAGAAATCCCGGAGATAAACCCATACCTTAAGTAGAACTTAATCTACGAAGACCATCTTGAACGAAAACTTGGAGAAACCTTGAAATCGCCTAGGAGAATCAATGGAATTTTCTGCCTTTTTCTTGCGTTCGTTGCTTGCTGTTTTTGCGTTGCCTTTTCTATGAGTTTGAACGTGATTTTTAGGATTAAGAACTGATCTTGAATTATACAACTTAGGTTTAATAAGTTAATTTAATAAACTAATTAACCAATTACCAAAACGCCCCTTCTAAGTTGACTAAACATAGGAGAACATAACACTTAGTCAAATCTGGAAATTGGTGTTGACTATGGTTTTGGTCAACATTTTGAATTTATATTAATTAATTAAATCACTAATTTCTTTAATTTAGGTACCTAGGGTAAGTACTAAAGTACCCCAAAGCCATTGGAACCAAAATTAACCCTTTTGGACCATCCAAGGTTAAGTACTAGGATGTTACTTGAGTCGTACTAGGTTAGGGTAAGAATTTCGTTTTGATCATTTAAACTAATTAATTAATTTTTAAATTTAATTAATTAGCTGACCTAAGGTAATTACTAAAGTACCCTTAAGTGGTTAGGACCATAATCAATCCTTTGAACCATCCTAGGTTAGGTACTAGGTTGTCTTTTTCTTTTTTTAACCAAAATCTGGAAATTGCTTTGTGATTTCCGGTTTGCCCCTTTAAATTAATTAATTAAGTTGCTAAATTAATTAATTAAGTAGCCTAGGGTAATTACTAAAGTATACCTAGGTTTGTAGGACCTTAACTAACTCTTTGGACCATCCTAGGTTAGGTACTAGGTTGTCCCTTTCTTGTCTTAACCGGAATCTGAAAATTTCCTTTTTAGTTTCGGTTTTAGCCCTTTTAAATTAATTAATTAATTTGCTAAATTAATTAATTAAGTAACCTAGGGGAATTACTAAAGTACCCCTAAGTTGTTAGGACCATAACTAACCTTTTGGACCATCCTAGGTTAGGTACTAGGTTGTTTCTTTAACTAGTACTAGGTTAGTGTCAACCCGGTTTTGGTCCTAGGTTGTCGGGTGCACTAATTAGTTTATTTCATTTGGTCCTAGGTTAGATATTTAGGTCATTAGATTAGAGTCTAGAATTATTTAGGAAGTTATTCCCCACATGGAGGGGTCCCTTGTGCACGTTTTTCCCCCTAACTACCCTAACCGAATTTGGTTAGGGTGGTCCCCTCCTTTGGTCATTTCTTCACATGTCTTGCACATGTGCTTGCACATGGGTTGGTTGTACTTTCCTAAATAACTATTATTTATGGTTCATTTGGGAATGTTTACTTATTGTCCCAAGGACCCTTACTATGTCCTTGGGAACTGCTTAATTTACATGATCATTCTAAATGGTCATGTGCTATGGTTCTAGGCTTGACACTTGGATGCGTAGTACCTAATGTGCCAGTTGGTATGTATGGTTAAAGAATATTTTCTTAGCTTAGGATCTTCATTGCAGGTACTATTTCTAATAAGCTTGGATTATTCTTAAATACTTGAGGATACATATATAGAAATTGGCTAACACCTCTTAGCCAATTTTCTATACTATGCCCAATATTTCTCAATATTGGGCATTGGGACGCCTATTTCTTAATGAGAATGTATATTGGGCCATATATGAAGAATATAGTTACTTTAACTACTTGCGTATACATAGAAATTGGCTAACACCCCTTAGCCAATATTCTATGATATGCCCAATATTTCTCAATATTGGGCATTGGGATGCCTATTACTTAATGAATTGAGTTGAGAATCAATATTACCATTTATTTATTTGTGTATACATACAAATTGGCTAACACCCCTTAGCCAATATTCTATGATATGCCCAATATTTCTCAATATTGGGAATTGGGATGCCTATGTACCCCAATACACATTCTAACGGACTTACTGGGCTCTTCACTAGACATATTACTTTTTTCTGGAACTTTACATTATCCCCCCCTTAGGAACATTCGTCCCCGAATGACACTTACATATCATTTAAAAACAAGAGGGAAATTTTGAAAAACTTAAACATACTTAAAACGTTATCGTTCGTGAACATCTGATTCACACACATTTTGGATGTTGTATTCTTACTCAAGCTTATCTAAAGCTTCATATTTGAGATCGAAGAACTTCCTTCTCAATCACACTTAACTTGATGCACATCACAACACATGCAACACATAAAATTACGTCGACGCTATAAAAAAACAGCAACATAAATGCACGCATGAACTCATTTTAACTCATATAGTGAAAGTATATAATATACAGTTATGGACTTAGAACAAAAAAAACTCCTAATGCACTAAGATTTAGAGTCTCATTAACGAAATCAGACTAAGGAAAAGTATATCCAATTGCAAGAACTGAACAAGTGAGGGTAACAGGATCTCATATCAGCCTCGTCCTCCCATGTTGCTCCCTCAACAAGGTGGTTCCGCCATAGTACCTTCATGGTGGCAACCTCCTTGTTCCTTAGCCGCTTCACTTGACGACACTTATGGAGCCAATCCATACCTGAGCAACATCCTTGAGCTTGTATGCAGCCAACTCAGCCTCCTCCTCTTCATTACCACCCGTGGCATGCATTTAGAATATACCATGTACTCACCTCCATGCAAACGACCACACTTACTACACGTCTTTCGGTCACTCTGGCATTTCTATCATTGACCTACTTGGAAATGCCAGCTCTTGAGTCTGGCGCCTTAGACCACTTGGACATTCTAATTCTTGTGTGTATTCTTCCACGCGTTCACACAAAAAGGAAGTTAGATACTTAGAATAACACAAAGTGTCAAAGCTCTAGATAGCACGATAAAGAGTAGAAGAAGGGAGAATTTCCTATCATCGTTTAGTCTCTAAGTCATGATTGTGGAGCGCTTCACAACCATAAGTCAGAAACTACGTAACGTGGTTGTGTTGAGCTTTAGTTCCTAGGTAATTTAACCTAATGCTTTGATACCAAGTTTTTCACGACCCGGATTCTGGAATTCGGATCGCAACCGGCGTCGTTGACCTCTCAGAGGTCGTAGACAATCCTCATATTGCATTCATCACATTCATCTAGTTAAATTTGTGGAAAATTTAAAAATTTTAAACGTATGAAGTATACATAGACTTCATATAGTTATTTCATGAATTCGTCATATACTAAGCTCAACATAAATGTAACAACCATCTATTATAGGAATCAATTCAAAACAGAATAAGAATATATCATAAATACGTTTGCCAAACACGGCCTTATTATAAAAGCTTCGAAATGAAAGTACGAAAGAAACGCTAGCGACAACATCCACTAGCTATGTCTAAAACTAAGGCTAGACTAAATTGTAGCATCCAAAAAATTAAGAGGACCTACCAAATGTCTGGAGAAACGCTAAAGTCCAAATCGCTGCAAGTGTTGTCAATCTGTCCTCTGACCTTCACCTATAAAAATAGTAAATAGTAGGGGGTTAGTACACCACTTGTACTAAGTATGGGTATATGTACACATACACATAAAGCTATGCATGATCAATGAAAGCTCTTCCTAAGCAACATGCCATTTCAGGAAAGTCTAGTCATTAGACTTTCCTAATTTCTTAGTTGTGAATTGTGGTATGAATATGTTGTATTTTAATGCATTCAAAGCACACAACTCATTTTCTATATGAGCACAAGACATTAGTATCAGCAACCTAATTTTAGAACCACTCGGGCGAAGATTTGAATTTTTTTTATCCTCCAAACCCGAGAGCTCTTCTTTGTACACTTAGATTATTTTTCAGTCTTTTTCTTCTTCCTGTTGTGTAGTTCAATAACTCCTTTGGTCCTATATTTTACTTACAAGTGCAATAATTCATTGTAGTCCCATACCCACAATGAATCAAGTAACTAATTCAAGAGATTAAGGAAATGACTTAACTACAATTTGGGGCATGAATATATTTCTAAGTCAATACTTATTGACTATACTAATTCTTTAGTTGATTGCATAATGTGCATAGATCTTGGAGCATATCATTAAAGCTTATGATCTTGCTTACTTTGGGCATGAATTCTTTATAAAACAATCTTTAGTGACTATTCCTATTATTGTATTATTGGCCTAATGTAAGAAGTCATTATAAGCCAATCTTATTTGGCTAATATCTTTTAGCCAATTATATAAAATCATTATAAGCCAATTTATTTGGCTTTATCATTTTCATAACATGAGTATTCATTATTACCTATGCCCTTTAATTATTGTAAACTTCATCGGAGACAATTTTACTATCCTTACAACAAGTTATTCATTACATCAAGTATTCATTACATTTCATAAGCCATTCTCTATTAATTATGCCATTGATTTCATTACTTTCATATTTTATATATTATACATATCATATAGACGAGACCTTGGAATCGTTGATATAGCATTAAGACATCTCAAGTGAGTGCCCAACATATGGGACCTCAACTCGAGGGCATTCTTTAGCAAACACAGAGTCTGCTTCATTCGTTCATAAGTACTTCACATTATTCATTTCATTCATTCGTAGGCTGATGTAAACACCAGCTATACCTAGGATGAAGTTTAAGACTCTCACCGAGATCATGAAGTGCAATGACCAAGAATCACCTAATGTCATTACTTGAATCTGATTCCACCTCCTGATTGTCTTGCACAAACACCTTCGGTATCGTTCATTTCATTATCTTTCATATTTTGAGGAACTCCAACCTTAACCGACATAGATCATGTGAGCATCATAAAATCCGGTGTCTTCCCCACATCGAAAGAGGTGGAGTCGCTGGCCAAGGTGAAACCAAAACATGCTAGCGTATATTGGGAATTGAACCCTGCTAGATCCCTATATTTGCAGTATAGGTTCTTAGACTAGGAGATATAAGGAGACCCATACCCGGCATGTCGGACAGTCTCATCTCATGAGAGTTACGTGAACCTCTGCCCTCCTCGAAGGAAGGCATCACCGCTCATAGCTAGCCTATCGATGCTCAGTATAAAGTTCCATCACATTCAACTCATACATCATGGAAGCTGGCTTCTAGCATGAGGACATCATAGCTCATTAGATGATTTCTCATCTCATCATTAGTATTAAGTGTGAACTGTCCTTACACTTACATATAGAGTATGATTGAGACTTATTTACTCTTTTGATGACTTGTCATCCTTACTTTACATTGATGAAATGCGAATTGTCCTTACATATCATCCTTACTTTACATTGATGAATGTGAAATGTCCTTACACGTCATCCTTACTTTACATTGATGAATGTGAATTGTCCTTACATATCATCCTTACTTTACATTGATGAATGTGAATTGTCCTTACATATCATCCTAAGGTGTTAATGAGACTAGTCTCACACATTCTAACACCTTCATTCGTGAGTATTCTTTTAACAAATTAGCTTTGGTGTAAGTAAGATTTGTCTCACTTTCTTTAACACCCCATTCTAGTCACTTACTTAATTTAGACCCATTTAATTATGTTATAACTCACGTTACTTACTTACTTTAGTGTAGTAGCTTCATATCACCGTTTATGGACGATGAGCACTTCATTCAATGAGATTCATGTGTTCATAGTTCATTCTTGTGGAGCATGTTGGGAGTTGTCCCAATGAATGTCATGCCCTTGGTTATGGATTCATTGATATTACTTTAGAAGTTCTTAATATATATTTGATACTCTTGCTACACAAGAATTGACATATGATTAGTATTGGCTCAAGATTTGGGATGTTAAACTAAAAAATTCTTTATTTTTGGCATAAGCCAATTTTTTTGTATGTTCATATTTAAATTGCCATTTGTATGAACCATTAGCCAATCATTTAATCATTTACATAAGTTCCTATCCATTAGCATATATTCATTTTGACCAAATAGAGTTAGCCAACTTTATTAGAACCAGATAGCCAATTTATTCAAGATATGATTTCATAGATGTCTTTGAGCCAATTCTTAGTTTATGGCTTTTAGTGTCACGTTTTAAGAACATATTGAACAACATAATATTAACATTTGATGGCTTTAGCATCTTCATAACATCACAACAACAGCAAGTCAACATTCAGCCAAAGTCACATAATTCACTTAACACATCACGAACTTATCTTAGCATATTATCGATCCTTAATTAACATGATAAGATTAACTTTACGCAATTAGAAGTTCATAAGTTCATTCGATACTCATCATTCAAGAACAATACATATTAAGAACATCCAGCACCACATACCAACAACATGATCTCTAACCTATTCAATATTGATATCGAAAAGGATACTAGGGAAGGGAAGTTCGATGAGAACGACGGGAACAACCCTAGTTTTCAAGATCTTGTGAATCGTTCGAAGGAAAATACTCTTGGAGAAAGAATTCCAGGATATAAACCCATAACTTAAGTATAAATTTATCTATGAAGACCATCTTGAACGAAAACTTGGAGAAACCTTGAAATAGCCTAGGAGAATCAATGGAATTTTCTGCCTTTTTGTTGCGTTCGTTGCTTGCTGTTTTTGCGTCGCCTTTTCTATGAGTTTGAACATGATTTTTAGTTTTAAGAACTTATCTTGAATTATACAACTTAGGTTTAATAAGTTAATTTAATAAAATAATTAACCAATTACCAAAATGCCCCTCCTTAGGTTTCTAAACATAGGAGAACATAACACTTAGTCAAATCTGGAAATTGGTGTTGACTATAGTTTTGGTCAATATTTTAACTTTATATTAGTTAATTAAATCCCTAATTTAATTAATTTAGTTACCTAGGGTAACTACTAAAGTACCCCTAAGCCATTGGAACAAAAATTAACCCTTTTGGACCATCCTAGGTTAAGTACTAGGATGTTTCTTGAGTCGTACTAGGTTAGGGTAAGAATTTCATTTTGATCATTTAAACTAATTAATTAAATTGTTAATTTAATTAATTAGGTGACCTAAGCTAATTACTAAAGTACCCTTAAGTCGTTAGGACCATAATCAATCCTTTGAACCATCCTAGGTTAGGTACTAGGTTATCTTTTTCTTGTTTTAACTGAAATCTGGAAATTGCTTTGTGATTTTGGGTTTCCACCTTTAAATTAATTAATTAAGTTGCTAAATTAATTAATTAAGTATCCTAGGGTAATTACTAAAGTATACCTAGGTTTTTAGGACCTTAACTAACTCTTTGGACCATCCTAGGTTAGGTAGTAGGTTGTCCCTTTCTTGTCTTAACCGGAATCTGAATATTTTTTATTAGTTTCGGTTTTAGCCCTTTTAAATTAATTAATTAATTTGCTAAATTAATTAAGTAAGTAACCTAGGGGAATTACTAAAGTACACCTAAGTTGTTATGACCATAACTAACCTTTTGGACCATCCTAGGTTAGGTACTAGGTTGTCTCTTTCACTAGTACTAGGTTAGTGTCAACCCGGTTTTGGTCCTAGGTTGTCGGGTGCACTAATTAGCTTATTTCGTTTGGTCCTAGGTTAGTTATCTATTTAGGGAAGTATATTAGAGTCTATAATTAGTTAGGAAGTTATGCCCCACATGGAGGGGTCCTTTGTGCACGTTGTTTCCCCTAACTATCCTAACCGAATTCGGTTAGGGTGGTACCCTCCTTTGGCCACTTCTTCACATGTCTTGCATATGTGCTTGCACATGGGTTGGTTGTACTTTCCTAACTAACTATTATTTATGGTTCATTTGGGAATGTTTACTTATTGTCCCAAAAACCCTCACTATGCCCTTGGGCACTGCTTAATTTACATGATCATTCTAAATGGTAATGTGCTATGGTTCTAGGCTTGAAACTTGGATGCCTAGTACCTAATGTGCCAGTTGGTATGTATGGTTAAAGAATATTTTCTTAGCTTAGGATCTTCATTGAAGGTACAATTTCTAATAAGCTTGGATTATTCTTAAATACTTGAGGATACATATATAGAAATTGGCTAACACCTCTTAGCCAATTTCCTATACTATGCCCAATATTTCTCAATATTGGGCATTGGGACGCGTATTTCTTAATGAGAATGTATATTAGGACATATATGAAGAATATAGTTACTTTAACTACTTGCGTATAAATAGAAATTGGCTAACACCCCTTAGCCAATATTCTATGATATGCCCATTTCTCAATATTGGGCATTGGGATGCCTATTACTTAATGAATTGAGTTGAGGATCAATATTACCATTTATTTATTTGTGTATACATACAAATTGGCTAACACCCCTTAGCCAATATTATATGATATGCCCAATATTTCTCAATATTGGGCATTGGGATGCCTATGTACCCCACTACGCATTCTAACGGACTTACTGGGCTCTTAACTAGACATATTCCTTTTTTCCGGAACTTTACATTATCCCCCCTTAGGAACATTCGTCCCCGAATGACACTTACACATTATTTAAAAACAAGAGGAAAATTTTGAAAAACTTAAACATACTTAAAACGTTATCGTTCGTGAACATCTGATTCAAACATATTCTGGATGTTGTATTCTTACTCAAGCTTATCTAAAGCTTCATATTTGAGATCGAAGAACTTCCTTCTCAATCACACTTAACTTGATGCACATCACAACACATGCAACACATAAAATTACGTCGACGCTATACAAAAACAGCAACATAAATGCACGCATGAACTCATTTTAACTCATATAGTGAAAGTATATAATATACAGTTATGGACTTAGAACACAAAAACCGCCTAATGCACTAAGATTTAGAGTCTCATTAACGAAATCAGACTAAGGAAAAGTATATCCAATCGCAAGAACTGAACAAGTGAGGGTAACAGGATCTCATATCAGCCTCGGTCTCCCATGTTGCTCCCTCAACAAGGTGGTTCCGCCATAGTACCTTCATGGTGGCAACCTCCTTGTTCCTTAGCCGCTTCACTTGACGACACTTATGGAGCCAATCCATACCTGAGCAACATCCTTGAGCTTGTATGCAGCCAACTCAGCCTCCTCCTCTTCATTACCACTCGTGGCATGCATTTAGAATATACCATGTACTCACCTCCATGCAAACGACCACACTTACTACACGTCTTTCGATCACTCTGGGCATTGCTATCATTGCCCTACTTGGAAAGGCTAGCTCTTGAGTCTGGCGCCTTAGACCACTTGGTCATTCTAATTCTTGTGTGTATTCTTCCACGCGTTCACACAAGAAGGAAGTTAGATACTTAGAATAACACAAAGTGTCAAAGCCCTAGATAGCACGATAAAGAGTAGAAGAAGGGAGAATTTCCTATCATCGCTTAGTCTCTAAGTCATGATTGTGGCGCGCTTCACAACCATAAGTTAGAAACTATGTAACGTGGTTGTGTTGAGCTTTAGTTCCTAGGTAATTTAACCTCATGCTCTGATACCAAGTTTGTCACGACCCGGATTCTGGAATCCGGATCGTAATCGGCGTCGTTGACCTCTCAGAGGTCGTAGACAAGCCTCATATTGCATTCATCACATTCATCTAGTTAAATTTGCGGAAAATTTAAAACTTTTAAACGTATGAAGTATACATAGACTTCATATAGTTATTTCATGAATTCTTCATATACTAAGCTCAACATAAATGTAACAACCATCTATCATAGGAATCAATTCAAAACAGAATAAGAATATATCATAAATACGTTTGCCAAACACGGCCTTATTATAAAAGCTTCGAAATGAAAGTACGAAAGAAACACTAGGGACAACATCCACTAGCTATGTCTAAAACTAAGGCTAGACTAAACTGTAGCATCCAAAAAATTAAGAGGACCTACCAAATGTCTGGAGAAACGCTAAAGTCCAAACCGCTGCAAGTGTCGTCAATCTGTCCTCTGACCTTCACCTATAAAAATAGTAAATAGTACGGGGTTAGTACACCACTTGTACTAAGTATGGGTATATGTACACATACACATAAAGCTATGCATGATCAATGAAAGCTCTTCCTAAGCAACATGCCATTTCAGGAAAGTCTAGTCATTAGACTTTCCTAATTTCTTAGTTGTGAATTGTGGTATGAATATGTTGTATTTTAATGAATTCAAAGCACACAACTCATTTTCTATATGATCACAAGACATTAGTATCAGCAACATAATTTTAGAACCACTCGGGCGAAGATTTGAATTTTTTTTATCCTCCAAACCCGAGAGCTCTTCTTTGTACACTTAGATTATTTTTCAGTCTTTTTCTTCTTCTTGTTGTGTAGTTCAATAACTCCTTTGGTCCTATATTTTACTTACAAGTGCAATAATTCATTGTAGTCCCATACCCACAATGAATCAAGTAAGTAATTCAAGAGATTAAGGAAATGACTTAACTACAATTTGGGGCATGAATATATTTTTAAGTCAATACTTATTGACTATACTCATTCTTTAGTTGATTGCATAATGTGCATAGATCTTGGGGCATACCATTAAAGCTTATGATCTTGCTTACTTTGGGCATGAATTCTTTATAAAACAATCTTTAGTGACTATTCCTATTATTGTATTATTGGCCTAATGTAAGAAGTCATTATAAGTCAATCTTATTTGGCTAATATCTTTTAGCCAATTATATAAAATCATTATAAGACAATTTATTTGGCTTTATCATTTTCATAACATGAGTATTCATTATTACCTATGCCCTTTACTTATTGTAAACTTTATTGGACACGATTTTACTATCCTTACAACAAGTTATTCATTACATCAAGTATTCATTACATTTCATAAGACATTCTCTATTAATTATGCCATTGATTTCATTACTTTCATGTTTAATATATTATACATATCATATAGACGAGACCTTGGAATCGTTGATATAGCATTAAGACATCTCAAGTGAGTGCCCAACATATGGGACCTCAACTCGAGGGCCTTCTTGAGCAAACACAGAGTCTGCTTCATTCGTTAATTCGTACTTCACATTATTCATTTCATTCATTCGTAGGCTGATGTTAACACCAGCTATACCTAGGATGAAGTTTAAGACTCTCATCGAGATCATGAAGTGCAATGACCAAGAATTACCTAATGTCATTACTTGAATCTGATTTCACCTCCTGATTGTCTTGCACAAACACCTTCGGTATCGTTCATTTCATTATCTTTCATACTTTGAGGATCTCCAACCTTAACCGACATAGATCATGTGAGCATCATAAAATCCAGTGTCTTCCCCACACCAAAAAGAGGTGGAGTCGCTGGCCAAGGTGAAACCAAAACATGCTAGCGTATATTGGGAATTGAACCCTGCTAGATCCCTATATTTGCAGTATAGGTTCAAAGACTAGGAGATATAAGGAGACTCATACCCGGCATGACGGACAGTCTCATCTCATGAAAGTTACGTGAACCTCCGCCCTTCCCGAAGGAAGGCATCACCGCTCATAGCTAGCCTATCGATGCTCAGTATAAAGTTCCATCACATTCAACTCATACATCATGGAAGCTGGCTTCTAGCATGAGGACATCATAGCTCATTAGATGATTTCTCATCTCATCATTAGTATTAAGTGTGAACTGTCCTTACACTTACATACAAAGTATGATTGAGACTTATTTACTCTTTTGATGACTTGTCATCCTTACTTTACATTGATGAAATGCGAATTGTCCTTACATATCATCCTTACTTTACATTGATGAATGTGAAATGTCCTTACATGCCATCCTTACTTTACATTGATGAATGTGAATTGTCCTTACATATCATCCTTACTTTACATTAATGAATGTGAATTGTCCTTACATATCATCCTAAGGTGTTAATGAGACTAGTCTCACACATTCTAACACCTTCATTCGTGAGTATTCTTTTAACAAATTAGCTTTGGTGTAAGTAAGATTTGTCTCACTTTCTTTAACACCCCATTCTAGTCACTTACTTAATTTAGACCCATTTAATTATGTTATAACTCACGTTACTTACTTACTTTAGTGTAGTAGCTTCATATCACCGTTTATGGACGATGAGCACTTCATTCAATGAGTTTCATGTGTTCATAGTTCATTCTTGTGGAGCATGTTGGGAGTTGTCCCAATGAATGTCATGACCTTGGTTATGGATTCATTGATATTACTTTAGAAGTTCTTAATATATATTTGATACTCTTGCTACACAAGAATTGACATATGATTAGTATTGGCTCAAGATTTGGGATGTTAAACTAAAAAATTCTTTATTTTTGGCATAAGCCAATTTTTTCGTATGTTCATATTTAAATTGCCATTTGTATGAACCATTAGCCAATCATTTAATCATTTACATAAGTTCCTATCCATTAGCATATATTCATTTTGACCAAATAGAGTTAGCCAACTTTATTAGAACCAGATAGCCAATTTATTCAAGATATGATTTCATAGATGTCTTTGAGCCAATTCTTAGTTTATGGCTTTTAGTGTCACGTTTTAAGAACATATTGAACAACATAATATTAACATTTGATGGCTTTAGCATCTTCATAACATCACAACAACAGCAAGTCAACATTCAGCCAAAGTCACATAATTCACTTAACACATCACGGACTTATCTTAGCATATTATCGATCCTTAATTAACATGATAAGATTAACTTTACGCAATTAGAAGTTCATAAGTTCATTCGATACTCATCATTCAAGAACAATACATATTAAGAACATCCAGCACCACATACCAACAACATGATCTCTAACCTATTCAACATTGATATCGAAAAGGATACTAGGGAAGGGAAGTTCGATGAGAACGACGGGAACAACCCTAGTTTTCAAGATCAGGTGAATTGTTTGAAGGAAAATACTCTTGGAGAAAGAATTCCAGGAGATAAACCCATACCTTAAGTAGAACTTAATATACGAAGACCATCTTGAACGAAAACTTGGAGAAACCTTGAAATCGCCTGGGAGAATCAATGGAATTTTCTGCCTTTTTCTTCCGTTCGTTGCTTGCTGTTTTTGCGTCGCCTTTTATATGAGTTTGAACGTGATTTTTAGTTTTAAGAACTTATCTTGAATTATACAACTTAGGTTTAATAAGTTAATTTAATAAAATAATTAACCAATTATCAAAATGCCCCTCCTAAGTTGTCTAAACATAGGAGAACATAACACTTAGTCAAATATGGAAATTGGTGTTGACTATAGTTTTGGTCGACATTTTAACTTTATATTAATTAATTAAATCCCTAATTTAATTAATTTAGTTACCTAGGGTAACTACTAAAGTACCCCTAAGCGATTGGAACAAAAATTAACCGTTTTGGACCATCCTAGGTTAAGTACTAGGATGTTTCTTGAGTCGTACTAGGTTAGGGTAAGAATTTCATTTTAATCATTTAAACTAATTGATTAAATTGTTAATTTAATTAATTAGGTGACCTAAGGTAATTACTAAAGTACCCTTAAATCTTTAGGACCATAATCAATCCTTTGAACCATCCTAGGTTAGGTACTAGGTTGTCTTTTTCTTGTTTTAACCGAAATATGGAAATTGCTTTGTGATTTCAGGTTTCCACCTTTAAATTAATTAATTAAGTTGTTAAATTAATTAATTAAGTAGCCTAGGGTAATTACTAAAGTATACCTAGGTTTTTAGGACCTTAACTAACTCTTTGGACCATCCTAGGTTAGGTACTAGGTTGTCCCTTTCTTGTCTTAACCGGAATCTGAAAATTTCCTTTTTAGTTTCGGTTTTAGCCCTTTTAAATTAATTAATTAATTTGCTAAATTAATTAAGTAAGTAACCTAGGGGAATAACTAAAGTACACCTAAGTTGTTAGGACCATAACTAACCTTTTGGACCATCCTAGGTTAGGTACTAGGTTGTCTCTTTCACTAGTACTAGGTTAGTGTCAACCCGGTTTTGGTCCTAGGTTGTCGGGTGCACTAATTAGTTTATTTCGTTTGTTCCTAGGTTAGTTAGCTATTTAGGGCAGTATATTAGAGTCTAGAATTATTTAGGAAGTTATGCCCCACATGGAGGCGTCCCTTGTGCACGTTTTTCCCCCTAACTACTCTAACCGAATTAGGTTAGGGTGGTCCCCTCCTTTGGCCACTTCTTCACATGCCTTGCACATGTGCTTGCACATGGGTTGATTGTACTTTCCTAACTAATTATTATTTATGGTTCATTTGGGAATGTTTACTTATTATCCCAAGGACCCTCACTATGCCCTTGGGCACTGGTTAATTTACATGATCATTCTAAATGGTCATGTGTTGTGGTTCTAGGCTTGTAACTTGGATGTCTAGTACCTAATGTGTCAGTTGGTATGTATGATTAAAGAATATTTTTCTTAGCTTAGGATCTTCATTGAAGGTACAATTTCTAATAAGCTTGGATTATTCTTAAATACTTGAGGATACATATATAGAAATTGGCTAACACCTCTTAGCCAATTTTCTATACTATGCCCAATATTTCTCAATGTTGGGCATTGGGACGCCTATTTCTTAATGAGAATGTATATTGGGCCATATATGAAGAATATAGTTACTTTAACTACTTGCGTATAAATAGAAATTGGCTAACACCTCTTAGCCAATATTCTATGATATGCCCAATATTTCTCAATATTGGGCATTAGGATGCCTATTACTTAATGAATTGAGTTGAGGATCAATATTACCATTTATTTATTTGTGTATACATACAAATTGGCTAACACCCCTTAGCCAATATTCTATGATATGCCCAATATTTCTCAATATTGGGCATAGGGATGCCTATGTACTGCAATACGCATTCTAACGGACTTACTGGGCTCTTCACTAGACATATTCATTTTTTCCGGAACGTTACAATAGAAATTAGATATAAACAATTCAACTCAATAGAACAATAGTTTGATTAACATAAGATCAAAATCATAAAGCCCACAATATAGGCTAAATCGAGAATTTGAGAGAACATGGGTTCAACATGGAATTGGATTGAAATCACATTCAAAACAGAAACGAATCATCAATTCATTAACATTATACTTTTTGAAATAAATTTGAGAAAGAACCCATGGCTAGATTGAAGAATAAGAAGTTTGATCACGAACTTATTTTGAAAACATTGAAATGAACACTCAAGATGGAAGATTAACTAGATATGAAGGATCACCATACCTTTGCTAGATGAAGGAACCACAAAATATTCATGAAGAATCCGTGGGAATCCAATCTCCAAGTTGTTCTTGAGCTTCACCTCCAATGGAGGTTTCCAGAGAAAATATTTTGGGAGAGGGAAGTCTAATTTTCAATTGAGGATTGGGTTTATGGTATTCACGTTTTTTATCACTTAAATACACCGAAAATAAACAAATAAGCCAACTACGGTCAGGTTAGAATGTGGGGTAAATTTCCTATTCACCTCATAATGAGAAAGCGTGCATGGCAGTTTTACACAACATGCATCGGCGATCTCAAACGACGCCCAGTAGGACCATCGATTAACCGTACTGCAGGCCGTTGTTTGGGAATGAGGCTTGTCCATGGAATTGAGCCTTCACCAGGCTATGTCATGGACGATGCCTCACAAAATACGGGGCGTCGATGAGACTACTGGCCGTCCTTTGGCTCCTTCGATTGACACTGCCAAGGGAGTGTCTCGACAGCCTTTGGGTCCTCCTTGAGGGGCTTTTGCGGGGCCCTTGGGGAGTCCTACCCTAACGTTTCCAATGAAAATATAAACCTTACCATGTAAAGTACCTTCCACATCAGTTTCACCAAAAACAAACACGTAAAATATGTCAAG
Source organism: Solanum sitiens (assembly GCA_016801875.1). Taxonomy (NCBI): domain Eukaryota; kingdom Viridiplantae; phylum Streptophyta; class Magnoliopsida; order Solanales; family Solanaceae; genus Solanum; species Solanum sitiens. Next base: position 2,988,615 of record JABWTJ010000094.1, on the reverse strand, counting down.
ACATACCATGACACACATGCACGTTTCAAGGGCTAACTTTTGAACGTCTTGGATGTTCTTGGACGTTTGACCTCCAAACTTCATGAAACTTAACATACTGCCTATAACAATCATTATTACTCATATAAATACGTCATAAGCCCATGACACACACATAAGCACATAAAAACACATAAGGCCCCTTTTTGTGACTAGTCGTCGAAAGTCTTGGTCGTCCCTTGACGTTTGACTTCCAAATCACCTAAATATTTTGACACTGCCTCATTATAACCTTAGAAAAAAATTTAGGATTTCAAAACATTAAGACACAAACGTTAGGATCTAGGCACCTAAACTCATTTTTGGGGTCTTATACTAAGTCAGCAAGATAAGTGGGGTGGGAAAAAATAAATTCTAGGAGATGCAATAATTTTTGGAAGTGCCTCAATAATTCCAACCTTATTTACCTAGAGTTTAAGGGCTGTAAATATACTTGGTCTAATCATAGGAGAGGAAAAAATGACCTTATCTTTGAAATAATTTATCGAGCTTTTACTAATAGAGAATGGATTGTCAAATACCCTAATGCCCAAGTCACCCATCTCCCCAAGACCCATTCTGATCATAACCATTTGCTTATAACCTTTTTTAAACCTTCCTTAGAAAACATGTTTAAAACGTGTAGGATGGAAATTCTGGTTAGAACATCCAGAGTTCAAAATTTTAGTGGAACGATGTTGGAATAACAAAGATTTTATTAGTGCTTCATCCCTCTTTGAGAAAGAAACCGACCTTTGGAGTAAAAATACTTTTGGTAATATTTTTAGACAAAAACGATCTATTCTAGCTAGATTGGGAGGTATTCAAAATTCTTTCTCCTATCAGACTAGTTATTATCTTCAAAATCAAGAAACGACGCGCCTTAAAGAATATAACAACATCCTGAAATTAGAACAATATTATTGGAAACTTCGATCTCGAATTATTTGGATAAGGGACAGAGATGCACACACTAGTTTTTATCACCTTTCGGTATTAAATAGGAGAAGACGAAATAATATCTCTTTCTTTATGGATGATAGTGACTATTGGATTACTAGTCGTAAAAAAATTGTAGAGTATACTCACTCCTATTACAATTCGTGTTTCACCACAGACCATTCATCTACTTATTGGGGAGATATTAAGAGAGCAACTCCCAGCTTCCATAGATTAGATCTTTCTCCTTTAGTTGAACCCTTATCTTACCTTGAAGTAATTCAATACCTTTTCTCTTTTAAACACTTTAAAGCCCCGGGCCCGGATGGTCTTTGTTAACACCCAATTTTGGCCTAACATTTTAAAGAAATCGTAATTTTGAAGTTTTATTTATTTAATAGCTTAAAATAATTTTTTTATATAATTTTAAATAAGTTTATCGATAACTATCTTTATTTATCAAAATTTAGAATTTTTGTTAGTTAATTTTTAAATTGCATTTCACATGTCATTAGTTACGTTCATTATGTTATTTTAAAATTTCATTTTATTTGTTACATTTGTTAATATTTATGTTGAATTTAGCACATTCTAAAATTTAGTCAAATACGAAAATTTAGGGATTCTATTTAGATAATTTTGGGCCACAATGCTAAGCCCATCATTTGAGCCCATTTTGTGTTTTCTTATTTATGTTATTAACTAGGTAAAAATAGGGGGTGGGGAATAAATTTTGGAATTGAGGGGTTCAATTCTCAGAATTATTTTGCTTTATCTTATTTTATTTTTTATTTTTTATTGTTCATTGCCTTTCCGGCGAACTTTCCGGCCAGTCACCACCCAACCCCCACTGGTCATCCCTCTCTTCTCTCCTCACTTCACTGCCGCCGGAAAACCAACCAAAGAAACGAGTCCACTACCCAATGACCCCCATTTACCCTTCCTTCTCTCTTTCCATCTCCGGCCAGCAACCATGGCAACCTAAAAAACCCATTTTACTGTTTGGCTCTAGCAACAACAACACCCAAAACCAGACCCAAACGACCCCCTTACTCTCCATTTTTTCGACCACAAACAGCCTTCTCAAAGCCATCGGATCTCAACCGCGAAACCAAGCCATCGTGAAATTCCGGTAACACACTACCACTCAAATTAACTCCAAGCTCCGGTGAGGTCAGAGCTCAAACAACCTCCAGTGAGTGGGAGCAACACCGTCATGAGCTCGCAAGTTTCAGGCGAAAAGCCAACAATGCTCTCTCCCTTCTGCCATTTCCGACCAACTCCTTCTCGGAGCAAAGCCAACTTCACAAATAGGTAATCTTTTCTATTATATTTCTTGTTGTTGCTATTTTACTTTGTTATTCGTTCTGCATTTTAGAGCTGGCCGAAAGGGCTCAAACTCCAGTTATTATTATTTCCATTTGTATATTCCTTCTCATGTTCTCTTTGTTACTGTCGGTGAAAGTCTTTCCTTTTTAATATTTATTATTTTAATGTGTTTCCACAGTGTTTTAAATCTGGTTGGCTGCATTTATTATGTTTAACTTTATTATTCACTTTAGGCTATTTTATGTGCTATGTTATTAACGTTTTAACTGTCAAATATTAGTATAAAATATTGTTTGATGTTTGTGTTTTTATTTTCAGCTTTATATTGTTAGGCGTGTGATTTTTATTTTATTTTATTTTGTTAAATATATTGGGTACAACCTATAAGGTCCCATTAATTATACAAATCTTACCTGTAAACAATTAGTTTCGGTAAATATAATTTTGTTCTTATCCATTTAATTATCAAGTTTGAAATTGTTCATTTGTCTGTGTATTTTTATTGCCAGTTCTCCAACAAATCACTGCTATATTCCTGTATTTATGATTCTGTAAATATACATTGGGTCTTGTGATATGTGTTATTGCTTTTTTTATTTGTTTTAATTAATTGTCTTATGAATATGGGTTATCACTTTTATTTGAATTAAGTTGGTTATACATTTAGGATAATATATGTCACCATTTTATTTGGTTCTCTACATTTGCTAATGATTTTTATTTGATATTTATTTTGTTACTTTTTTTTTTTAGTTTTTGCTACGATCGAAATTTAGTGGTTTTTGTTTGGATATGTTTATTCTCTGTTTAATGTTTTAATAATGGGCAAATGTGTTAGGTTGCTACTGTGTTTATTATCTTTTTAAATATTTGGTTAATTTTATACATTCATTGATTTTTATGTTGATAATTGTTAATTTGTGTGTTATTATAATATTTTATCTCTTAATAGTATTATTATTATTGTTATCGTTTGTTAAAAATGGCCAATGAAAGATCTCTCCGTCGGGTTTAGAGGCCTCCACATTTTAAAACACGGAAATTTAGTTAAGTTTATATTATATACTTGTTAAATTGGCCAATGATAAAATCTCTCCGTCGGGTTTAGAGGCTTCCACATTTTAAAAGACGGGAATTTAGTTAAGTTTATATTATATACTTCTTAAATTGGCCAATGAAAAAACTCTCCATCGGTTTTAGAGGCCTGCTCAATATTAAAAGACGGAAATTTTTAGTTTAAGTTCATATAAATTGTTTGTTAAAATGGCCGATGAAGAAATTACCGTCGATTTCCAAGGCCTCTCATGTTAATAAGACGGGTTTTTGATTTTTAAGCTATTATTTGATTTATTCATATTTATTTATTACTAACACTTTTACTAAGTGTCTTTACAGGTACAAAGAGTTGCTTCCATTGAAACTATTCGAAGAGCTCAAATTATATTTTTATTCATTATTATGAAAATATCGACGTTAGGCAAACCTTAGGCCGTTTCTTATGTTATTATTTTATTTTATTACTTGTGTACATTGCATATTTATATTACCTGTACATTATTTTATTTTCCTCCTCAATTTGAAAAAAAAATGAACTCAGTCGGGAACCACATTTGTGGATTCTGAAGGATGCCTAATCCCTTCCCTTCGGCATAACTTGAACCCCTTACCTAGAATCAAATTGGTTTCGTAGATCACATAATGGTTTTCCTAGTTTTTTTCCTAAAATTAGGTGGCGACTCTTTTTTTAAAAACTCGTTCATTTTTAAAACTCTTTTAAAATTGAATCAATTCATTATTTTTGAGTTGCCGCGACGTTTTGCCCTATTTGAATAGAGTGGGGATGTAAACAGAATGGCTACTCCGCTGTGGAGTATTAGAGGTTCTAACCATATGAATTCATTTTTTTTAAAATTGAGGATTTCTTTTTTGTGTTATACCTTGTATTTTTATATTTCGCTGATTATGTGTATATTGTATTTATTGTTTATTCATTATTCTTTTATTTTATTTATATTGTCATTGCACTCATATATATTTTCGCCAAGTGGCAAATAGAATGCATTAGGACAAAGGCGGTTACATGGCTTACCACGGCTGTCCTTCAGAAAACACACAAGTCTAACTTTTTGGAAGTAATAAATGAATAGTTGGATTGCGGTCATCCAACGTCGTTTATTATTCTTCACCCCGTTGTTTGTCCGACTTGGGTAACCGTCATTTCTAAACCAAGTCTTAGTCGACTAGCGTAGAGCGAAACCAAATCCCGAATTTAGCGCATTGAACTAGGATGATCCAAACACCCAAGGCGTGTTGGGTCCATTAGAAAGACCACCTTCAGGCCATAATGGCCTCCGGCCTAAACGGACAATCATAATTGTGTGTAATTTGAAGGATGTATACGACATTTGACAAACCATGGTCCATTTGATTAGAGAGTTATTTTAATAGTCTATTTTTGTCAAATTTGGTTCTTCACAAGCTATCATTCCATCCAAAAGTGTTGACAATCGAAGATGACAACAAGTTCAAGAGAGAGTACCTTTCACAAAGGCTTAGAATACGATGGTACCCCTGCGTGGGATTGAATATTTGTATTTTTTTTCTTTCTTTTTCCCCTTACTTCAAATTCTACTTCATTTATTCATAAAATATTGTAGCAAGTGTTTTGGGATACAACGGAAAGTTGTCAAATGGTGTAATACATCCTTCAAATCGATAGGCCTACCCTAGGCATAAAAGGGTCACGTATTTGTGTAGGACGCGCAATAATTGTTTGTATGTTATGTGATATATTTCAATTTGACTTTAATTAAAACAGTGTTTATGTGTTTAATTCATTATTTGTGTGATATTTTGCGTTATCCATTATGAACAGGAACTAACACTCTTACCTTTTTAGTTGTTCTTCTTCAAAGCGAAATGTTGATTTATGTACGAATTCAGAAATCATTATTTATCTAAAGTTGCAAGAGACAAGAGGATTAGCGAAATTAGAGCCCTTGCATTTCTCAATTATATCAAGTCAAAACGATAAATTAGGGGAGTATTTGATTATGAGGTGACACCCACTTATTTTTATTATTATTTTGCATGATGGTCCTGCTCTCACATATTTCTCATATTTTTGTAAGAATACCGTCCCCGACATCAGTCGGGGATGGTCATAACAATGTCTGGATCTCGTGAAAATTGGGAGGAGACAGTTTCAAGAAAACATCCAAAAAGAGTATACGTAGAAATTACTGTGGAAATTCGCAGGTTACATTCAAAAGACAGTATAAAGATTGACGATTAAGAGACTATAAAACATATTGATGCGGAAAAAATGGGGGTCAAAAACACTTCATGACTACAAATTTTAGTGGCGCTAGACCTAGAAATTTCTTTGAGTTGTCTAAATCTTTAAATTATTATATGTCTTATTTGGACAAACTACGCGTACCTGATTCTCATTTTAATGAGATACGTAGGCAACCCTTCTTGGGTTCGGTATTATTTTCTCAAATAAATAAAAAAAATAAAAAAATAAAAAACAATAGTTTGTGCATATTTTTCAAGTCATATCTGCATGAACTACGCACACCTGATTCTCATCTTAATGAGATACGTAGGCAGCCCTTCTCGGGTTCGGTAATCATTCTTTCAAAAAAAATTACTTGTACATACTGTAAGAGTTATGTCTTCAGCTCGATCGGGACCTATGTAGTTAAGAGCATGTAAATATATTCGATATGATGGAGAAGACTGACTTTGTGGTAAACTATAGATTCTCGTGGTACCTCTTATCTGTACTTTTGTGATGCTTGAAAATTCTCTTTCATGCAATCAAGATAAGAATAAAACTAACCTTATGTTTCATGTGCATTGTGTGGTGAGATTTTGATCAAAGTTCAGTTGTGTTACACTGTTGATCTAGAACTTGACCTGAATGTTTTTCGAGGCGAAATCCTGAGTAATGTTTGGTCTGAGAAAGGATTGTAGGCCTTTTTTGATCCGATTGTGCCTTTCAAAGCCTACCCAATTACATTAATCCCTAGTTTTCCCATTTTGAGCCTGAAACCTTTATTTGGACAACCACATCTTAACCACTATCCTTTTGAGTGCTTACAAGCACTATCCTCTCTTGGCCCAACCTTCTTGAGTGCACCAAGAATGTGCAAATTATAAGAGGAGATCCATGTTTGAAATTTCCAAAAGCAAAGATATTGAGTCTCCCAAAATCAAGAAAGCAAAGACTCTAGAGAAAAGATAGAAAGGAAGAAAAAAAAAGGTGGAAGAAATAAAGAAAGGTAAAAAATACCCTTACAGGTTCAATGAAAGGTGAGAAGAAAAATACTCCAACAAAAAAGGAAAAATTATTATAATAAAGAAGTGAATAAAAGAAAAGCTCCAAGGAATAAAGACTCAGAACAAGAAAAAAAAAGAGAAGAAGAGAAAAGCTCCAAAAAATGAGAACTCAAAAAAAAAGGAAGGGAAAAGCGTTAAAAATGAGAATTCAAAAGAATTTGAGAGGGCAGAGAATAATGAAGAGGATCTAACGCAAAGGCGTACCAATTATTAAGAGCACAAATTCTGTGTGACGCTCAAGGAGGAATTAAGTCACTTTTATCCCAAATAAATATCCTATACATCCCTAAGCCTACGTTACAAGCCAATGACAAGCCTTACATGATCTCATTCTAAATATTCTAACATTAGTGGAGATTTACATAAGGGTCAAGCATATGGTATCACAGTTGTGTGCATTGAACATTTTGTGAGTGTGAATGCACTTTGAAAAATGTCCTATAATCAAATGTTTCAAATATGTGTGAAATAGGACTAGCCTTTGTCGTGAGGGCACTTGAAACATGAGGATTGATACAATTCAAAACATTTAGTTGAAGCAAGATGAACGGATCATATTGATCCTTAAGTATATCGTAGGTACCACTTGAAGCTGTAGGAATTACCTTAAATTCAATCTTAAAAAAAAAAGAAAAAAAAAAGAAAGGGAATGAGAGATTTACCTGCAATCTTAACTGTTGGTACCAATTGTAGTGAAGGTTTGACTATCTCATCACATTCTTTATTTTTTTTTAAAAAAAAAAAAGTGAGCAAACACTCATTCTTTAATATTTTAAAACCTTTTTAAGAATCTTTCAATTTTATTTAAAAAAAAGGCCTTTTGAGTTGTTCATTGTAAAAAGTGTCATCGGGTTAATCTTGCATATGTGAGAGTCCTATTTTACTTCATGGATTGTCCGTCCCAAAATGTTATTTTCCTATTTCATCATGTTCATATTGTACATTTTCTACTGATGATCTTCTTTAAGATTCTTTGCAGTATTCATCATCTACAAGTTAGGAACTACATTTGACCTGATTCCTGCCTCAACAGGATATGTAGGCGCCACGACGGCTCGATCATATACCCAGTGTGATTATATTTCTCCTTACAATAAAAACTAAGACAGAATTTTTGAGAATATTTCAAAAATTCACAATAAGTGTTATCGCCAACAAGTCAAGATTGAAGATCATTTTGAGATTTGCCAAAAATTCTAACTGGGACAGAATTTTTGAGGAAGACCTCCAAAATTCTGATAAGTTCTGCGAGAAGCTTGATAGCAACTACAAAGATCATTTAGCGCTTGAAGCTCAACGTCAACGTGCAAATCTTCAGCGCGATATTTTTTCTACTAATTGTTTCTTTTCAAGTACAGGAACAGGGGAAAACATTGGGGAGATGAAACTTTTAAAACAATTCCCGAGCCATCCACCTCGTTACAGTTGGACAATCATCGAGCTATCCACCTTGTAACAGTGAAAAATCATTAGATCATGCATCGCGAGTTAATATTCATGCATCGCGAGTTAATATTCATGCATTGCGAGTTAATATACATGCATCGCGAGTTAATATTCATGCATTGCGAGTTAATATTCATGCATCGCGAGTTAATATTCATGCATTGCGAGTTAATATTCATGCATCGCAAGTTAATATTCATGCATCGCGAGTTAATATTCATATATCGCGAGTTAATATTCATGCATCACGAGTTAATATTCATGCGTCGCGGAAGATCATGCATTGCCAAGTTAAATTTTATGCATCGCGAGAAGATTCCATCCCTCGCAAAAATTTATACATCGCAAGAAGATTTCATACCTTGCTGAATTTATACATCGCGAGAAGATTTCATTTCTCGCAAAATTTTATACACCGCAAGAAGATTTCATACCTTGCAGAATTTATGCATCGCGAGAAGATTTCATCCTTCGCAAAATTTTATGCATCGCGAGAAGATTCCATCCCTCGCAAAAGTTTATACATCGCGAGAAGATTTCATCCCTCGCAAAATTTTATACATCGCGAGAAGATTTCATTCCTCGCAAAATTTTATACACCGCCAGAAGATTTCACACCTTGCGGAATTTATGCATCGCGAGAAGATTTCATCCCTCGCAAAATTTTCTGCATCGCGAGAAGATTCCATCCCTCGCAAAAGTTTATACATCGCGAGAAGATTTCATCTCTCGCAAAATTTTATGCATCGCGAGAAGATTCCATCCCTCGCAAAAGTTTATACATCGCAGGAAGATTTCATACCTTGCTGAATTTATACATCGCGAGAAGATTTCATTCCTCGCAAAATTTTATACATCGCAAGAAGATTTCATACCTTGCTGAATTTATACATCGCGAGAGATTTTATCCCTAACAAAGTTTTATGCATCGCGAGAAGATTCCATCCCTGGCAAAAATTTTATACACCGCAAGAAGATTTCATACCTTGCGGAATTTATGCATCGCGAGAAGATTTCATCCCTCGCAAAATTTTATGCATCGCGAGAAGATTCCATCCCTCGCAAAAGTTTATACATCGCCAAGAAGATATTTGCATTTAAGTCGTATCTATTCAGAGGTGAAGGATGAGCACCATATCTTTTCAACGTTCAAGTCGGTGAAAACTTGCGTTGAAAGATATTTGCATTTAAGACGCATCTATTCGGAGGTGAAGGATGTGCACCATATCTTTTCAACGTTCAAGTCGGTGGAAACTTGCGTTGAAAGATATTTGCATTTAAGACGCATCTATTCGGAGGTGAAGGATGTGCACCATATCTTTTCAACGTTCAAGTCGGTGGAAACTTGCGTTAAAAGATATTTGCATTTAAGACGCATTTATTTGGAGGTGAAGGATGTGCACCATATCTTTTCAACGTTCAAGTCGGTGGGAACTTGCATTGAAAGATATTTGCATTTAAGACACATCTATTCGGAGGTGAAGGATGTGCACCATATCTTTTCAACGTTCAAATCGATGGAAACTTGCGTTGAAAGATATTTGCATTTAAGATGCATCTATTCGGAGGTAAAGGATGTGCACCATATATTTTCAACGTTCAAGTCGGTGGAAACTTGCGTTGAAAGATATTTGCATTTAAGACGCATCTATTCGGAGGTGAAGGATGTGCACCATATCTTTTCAACGTTCAAGTCGGTGGAAACTTGCGTTGAAAGATATTTGCATTTAAGACGCATCTATTCGGAGGTGAAGGATGTGCACCATATCTTTTCAACGTTCAAGTCGGTGGAAACTTGCGTTGAAAGATATTTGCATTTAAGACGCATCTATTCGGAGGTGAAGGATGTGCACCATATCTTTTCAACGTTCAAGTCGGTGGAAACTTGTGTTGAAAGATATTTGCATTTAAGACGCATCTATTCGGAGGTGAAGTATGTGCACCATATATTTTTAACGTTCAAGTCGGTGGAGACTTGCGTTGAAAGATATTTGCATTTAAGATGCATCTATTCGGAGGTGAAGGTTGTGCACCCTATCTATTCAACGTTCAAGTTAGTGGAAACTTGCGTTGAAAGATGTTTGCATTTTGTCCTACCGATGGACATACATTCAAAATCCTACCGATGGATAATCTTTTCATTTGTCCTACCGATGGACATACATTCAAAATCCTATCGATGGATAATCTTTTCATTCGTCCTACCGATGGACATGCATTCAAAATCCTACCGATGGATAATCTTTTCATTTGTCCTATCGATGGACTTGCATTCAAAATCCTATCGATGGATCATCATTTTTTTCATTCGTCCTACCGATGGACATACATTCCAAATTCTACAGATTGATCATCATCTTCATTCGTCCTACCAAGGGACCTGTATTTATCTCCATTTATCGTATCATAAGAGATGCTACCTTTTTTCTTTTAGTTTTGCCTATAATAATGAGTTTTATCTTTGTTTTTTTTAGAACATTCTAGAGGATGCACTCTCAGAGGAGCCACATGTGCGAATTACTTCAACAAAGATGCAACGAAGCGTGGAACCTTTTAGATGCGAGTTCGGGATTGACTTCCACTATATTTCCACCGCACTTTTCTAGAAAGGTCATGTGTTTGGTCAAAATTGGGTTTGCCAATTTTCGTTGTCCACGATTTTTTTCATCAATCATACACAACGAAAGGGACAGCTGTTGACACCCAATTTTGGCCTAACATTTTAAAAAATTCATAATTTTGAAGTTTTATTTATTTAATAGCTTAAAATAATTTTTTTATATAATTTTAAATAAGTTTATCGATAACTATCTTTTTTTATCAAAATTTAGATTTTTGTTAGTTAATTTTTAAATTGCATTTCACATGTCATTATTTCCGTTCATTATGTTATTTTAAAATTTCATTTTATTTGTTACATTTGTTAATATTTATGTTGAATTTAGCACAGTCTAAAATTTAGTCAAATACGAAAATTTAGGGATTCTATTTAGATAATTTTGGGCCACAATGCTAAGCCCATCATTTGAGCCCATTTTGTGTTTTCTTATTTATGTTATTAACTAGGTCAAAATAGGGGGTGGGGAATAAATTTTAGAATTGGGGGGTTCAATTTTCAGAATTATTTTGCTTTATCTTATTTTTTTATATTTTTTTTATTGTTCATTGCCTTTCCGGCGAACTTTCCGGCCAGTCACCACCCAACCCCCACTGGTCATCCCTCTCTTCTCTCCTCACTTCACTGTCGCCGGAAAACCAACCAAAGAAACGAGTCCACTACCCAATGACCCCCATTAACCTTCCTTCTCTCTTTCCATCTCCGGCCAGCAACCATGGCAACCTAAAAAACCCATTTTACTTTTTGGCTCTAGCAACAACAACACCCAAAACCAGACCCAAACGACCCCCTTACTCTCCACTTTTTCGACCCCAAACAGCCTTCTCAAAGCCATCGGATCTCAATCGCGAAACCAAGCCATCGTGAAATTCCAATAACACACTGCCACTCAAATTAACTCCAAGCTCCGGTGAGGTCAGAGCTCAAACAACCTCCAGCGAGTGGGAGCAACACCGTCATGAGCTCGCAAATTTCAGGCGAAAAGCCAACAATGCTCTCTCCCTTCTGCCATTTACGACCAACTCCTTCTCGGAGCAAAGCCAACTTCACAAATAGGTAATCTTTTCTATTATATTTCTTGTTGTTGCTATTTTACTTTGTTATTCGTTCTGCATTTTAGAGCTGGCCGAAAGGGCTTAAACTCCAGTTATCATTATTTCCATTTGTATATTCCTTTCCGTGTTCTCTTTGTTACTGTCGGTGAAAGTCTTTCCTTTTTAATATTTATTATTTTAATGTGTATCCATAGTGTTTTAAATTTGGTTGGCTGCATTTATTATGTTTAACTTTATTATTCAGTTTAGGCTATTTTATTTGCTATGTTATTAACGTTTTAACTGTCAAATATTAGTATAAAATATTGTTTGATGTTTGTGTTTTTATTTTCAGCTTTATATTGTTAGGCATGTGATTTTTATTTTATTTTATTTTGTTAAATATATTGGGTACAACCTATAAGGTCCCGTTAATTATACATATCTTACCTGAAAACATTTGGTTTCGGTAAATATAATTTTGTTCTTATCCATTTATTATAAAGTTTGAAATTGTTCATTTGTCTGTGTATTTTTATTGCCAGTTCTCCAACAAATCACTGCTACATTCCTGTATTTATGATTCTGTAAATATACATTGGGTCTTGTGATACGTGTTATTGCTTTTTTTATTTGTTTTAATTAATTGTCTTATGAATATGGGTTATCACTTTTATTTGAATTAAGTTGGTTATACATTTAGGATAATATATGTCACCATTTTATTTGGTTCTCTACATTTGCTAATGATTTTTATTTGATATTTATTTTATTACTTTCTTTTTTTTAGTTTTTGCTACGATTGCCACGAAATTTAGTGGGTTTTGTTTGGATATGTTCATTCTCTGTTTAATATTTTAATAATGGGCAAATGTGTTAGGTTGCTACTGTTTTTATTATCATTTTAAATATTTTGTTAATTTTAAACATTTCATTGATTTTTATGTTGATAATTGTTAATTTGTGTGTTGTTATTATATTATATCTCTTAATAGTATTATTATTATTGTTATCGTTTGTTAAAAATGGCCAATGAAAGATCTCTCCGTCGGGTTTAGAGGCCTCCACATTTTAAAAGACGGAAATTTAGTTTAGTTTATATTATATACTTGTTAAATTGGCCAATGATAAAATCTCTCCGTCGGGTTTAGAGGCTTCCACATTTTAAAAGGCGGAAATTTAGTTAAGTTTATATTATATACTTCTTAAATTGGCCAATGAAAAAACTCTCTGTCGGTTTTGGAGGCCTGCTCAATATTAAAAGACGGAAATTTTTAGTTTAAGTTCATATAAATTGTTTGTTAAAATTGTTAAAATGACCGATGAAGAAATTACCGTCGATTTCCAAGGCCTCTCATGTTAATAAGACGGGTTTTTGATTTTTAAGCTATTATTTGATTTATTCATTTTTATTCATATTTATTTATTACTAACACTTTTACTAAGTGTCTTTACAGGTACAAAGAGTTGCTTCCATTGAAGCTATTCGAAGAGCTCAAATTATATTTTTATTCATTATTATGTAAATATCGACGTTAGGCAAACTTTAGGCCGTTTCTTATGTTATTATTTTATTTTATTATTGTGTACATTGCATATTTATATTACTTGTACATTATTTTATTTTCCTCCTCAATTTGAAAAAAAATGAACTCAGTCGGGAACCACATTTGTGGATTCTGAAGGATGCCTAATCCCTTCCCTTCGGAATAACTTGAACCCTTTACCTAGAATCAAATTGGTTTCCTAGATCACATAATGGTTTTCCTAGTTTTTTTCCTAAAATTAGGTAGCAACTCTTTTTTTAAAAACTCGTTCATTTTTAAAACTCTTTTAAAATTGAATCAATCATTATTTTCGAGTTGCCGCGACGTTTCGCCCTATTTGAATAGAGTGGGGATGTAAAGAGTCTTCATCAAAAAAAATTCCAGCAACATTGGCATACTGTGAAAAGTTCTGTTCTCAAATGTTGCCATGATATTTTCAAAACCCAAAAAATGCTTGCGGAATTACATAAGACCTTTCTCTTATTCCCAAGTTTAAAAATGCGAATCATCTAAAAAATTTCAGACCAATAGGGTTATGCAATACTATATACAAAGTTGTTACTAAAATTATCACCAATAGAATCAAACCTTTTCTTAATAACCTTATTAGCCCCCATCAAACTAGCTTCCTCAAAGGCCATAGATCTTGCGATAGCGCGATCTTAGTACAAGAGATTATGACTCATATTAAGAATACGAAGAACCATAAAGGCTGCCTAATGCTTAAATTACACCTAGAAAAGGCTTTTGATAGACTTGAATGGTCCTTCGTTAAAAGAACCCTTCACCATTTCAAGTTTCCACCAAACATATCTAGGCTCATTATGAGTTGCATCTCCAGCAGTAATATACTAGTCCTGGTTAATGGTACTCGTACAGACTTTTTCTCTCCCTCTAGAGGAATAAGAGAAGGTGACCCCATGTCTCCTTATATCTTTATCATTTGCATGGAACTCGTCTCATCGTATATTAGCTACCAAGTCGATATCTTTTTGTGGAAGCCTGTGACTCTTAGTAAAAATGGTCCACTCTTATCGCACCTCTTTTTCGCAGATGACTTCACCCTTATCTCTCATGCAAATGTTATTTCCATTCACACCATGCACAAATGTATGGATACCTTTTCCCAGCTGTCAGGCCAAAGAATTAACCCAATAAAATCTAGAGCCATCTTCTCAAAATACAGCAATGACGATGCTAAACTCTTGATTAAACGGTGTTTCAATATCTCACCCTACGTATATTTTTGTAAGTATCTCGGTTTGCCTATCATGAATAATAAACCGAAGCCTGATTTTCAATATATTATAGATATTATGAAGAAAAAACATTCCTCATGGAAGATTAATTTTCTAACTCCTGCTGGTCGTTTAGTACTTGCTCAGTCTACAGATGGATACCTAATACTCCCCCCTAAAGACAACTAGTTCAAGGTCCCCTTACATGGAAAGATGAACCTGCTACCATTTCCTCCATTTGGGACAGCCATGGCTGGAATTGGGATATCCTCAACATGTATATCCCTCCAAATATTATAGATAGGGCTAGTTATATTACTCTAAACCTTTATCCCTCAAATAGAAATAAACCTTACTGGATGGGGAACTCAAATGGCTATTTTTCCAACAAATATGTCCAACAAACTCTTATGCAACCTCCCGCTTCTCCATATCAGTTTAGCTGGATTTGGAAGAGAGATATTCCAACTAGAATCAAAATTTTCCTCTAGTTATGTTCACACAATAGACTTCCAACTAACTCTTTCTGGCATCACATTAGCATTATTCCATGTGTAAAAAAGAGGAGGAATCTTTAACCCATATTTTATTTCATTTTCATATAGCAAAAAAATTCTGGCTAGACCTAGGTATTCCTCAAGTCTATATTCCTTCCCAAACACACTGGCTCTAGTTCTTGAAGAACATTAAGCTGCCGCAAAATAGCAATATTCATAACTGGCTGGATTTCTTCCCCCTTTGCCCTTTGGAGTTAATGGAAAAATAGATACCATAATATGTTCAACTCTAAAAATTCTTCACTATCACCTGGCAAAGTGAAAAACAATAGGGTGGAATACCATCAACACACACACCAGGGTCACAATTACCCTCCAATCTCATTAGTATAAGATGGACCCCTCCCCAAGCAGGGACCTTTAAACTTTACACTGACGGCTATTTTTCAAGAGAATGCAACAAGGGTGGTACCGGAGGTATCATTAGGGATCAAAATAGTAACTGTGTAATAGGTTTTTATCGTAACACCAATGCCCAAAGCCATACCATGTTTGAAATAGAAGATCTTCTAAATAGTTTAAAATTAGCTACAGATTTCTCCATTGGCCCCATCAAAATAGAGTTGGACTCTATTGAAACAATTGAAGCATTACAAGCCTCTCATCCTATTTATACAACTAATATGAATCTTTATAGGTTGCTTATGAAGAGGTTGGGGAATCCACTGGTCCGGCATAGTTTCCGGCAAGAAAACAAGGTAGCAGACTTTTTGTCGAGGCTAGGTACCAAGCAAACACCGTCTGCCATTGCTACTATATTATCTACACCTGCAGAGCAAACTATAGCTCTAGTCAAGGATGACCAACAAGGTGTAATATCTACTAGACTACTTTTAAGGACAACTTGTAATAAGTTAGCATGTTTTGTTAATCTATCTGTAATAGATAAATATGGAAAGTATGTAGAGTCCAGTAAGCCTCAAAACCATGTAATTCTCTAGCTATAATATATATAATCTTATCATAAAACAAATAATAAAAACGGATATGCTAAAGAAATCATACAAGGACAAGCATGAATCTTTAAAGATATTACACTACAGAACACAATGACCATTTAAATAATGAATTAACATGGTAATTAGTAATATGCATTACGGTGATAAAAAAACTCATAACTTAATCACAAATGGCTATAATGAAAAAAATCTTTTGATGAAAATTTAATCAAGGAGAACAAACATGGGAACCTACGTATATTACTAACATATTTGTAAACTAGAGAGAACAATGAAACAAGTAAAAGAAAAAAATGTATGCACAACGATGAACTCCCCAAATACCATTAAAGAAAACACATTACACAAGAGCAAAAAAAAATTAATAACAGAACAAATGAGCAGATGAACACATATATTTCACTACTTGAAAATAGTATTGTTGAATTCAAAATGTGATATAGGTAGTCAAGAAAATTTAAACCTTAAGAAGTGGGATGCATCTCATGAAAAGGGTTCTAACATGTTATTCAAAATATCGCAGCAAACATAGAGATCAAGAAACAGAGAAAGCTAAGCCATTAACATACAAATGACATTTACACCGCATACGATTTTCCATATTGATTAATCATGAGACTAGCAGACCTATATAGATAAAGACACTAACAATACAAACTAGATAAAGAACATCTGATGATTGGAGGCACATTAGACATCAGATTTACAGTGTGATATTCATACTATTCAAAACAACACGAAACCCAAAATTAAACAGAGAAGAATGAAATCACAAAATTAAATACTTCAATAGGGTTCACAACATTTAACTACATGAATGCTAAAATGACTGATTTTGGCATCAATATTAAGACTAGATGAAAATGGAGATTAGATTCGATTAAGCTAGTGTTATTGAGAGCTTACGACAATAAATCATAAAATAAACAAAAAAAACCGTCTCTAACTAGAAAAGTCACTATTGAGATGCTTCTCATATTTTTAAAGCCAAAAGTAGAAATATCATGATGAACCAGCAGCCAACCAAATAAAAGTGTCAAGAATTTTGGACAAGCTCAACAAACAACAAAAGGGAAACTAAAAACAGAGAGAGAATCGAACAAGGAAAATCGAACTATGTAGAGGACTTCTAAAACGGGAAATAAGAAGAAGAGGGGATATTACCTTTTTCCAGGCTGCAAACGGGACGACGAGCTTAACAATGAAGAAGGTTTTATTAGGACTAGTAGTCCATATACTTGTAGGACTCATAGTCTTAGACTTGTAGGACTCCTAGTTGTAATTTGTGTTGTACTAGGTTACCTATTCCCCTTACCAATATCCCCTTTGTAGTCATTCTATATAGATGAATAGAGATGGACACCGGCTCATCGATCGTTTTATTACTTCTCTGTACATGGTATCAGAAGTTCAGGGCAATCTAAAAATAATTCCATAGTCAAGTCCTTCTTTTCATTTCTTTCCTGTTAGTTCTTCCCGATAATATGACTTCCCAGTCGCTTATTCCCTCTTCTTCAGATGTCTCGCTTCCTTTTTATACAACAGATTCTACACCTACTCATTCTATATCTGTTGTTATGTTGGGATTGTCTACTTCAGTCTTCTCAATTCCTCGCTTACCTTCATTTTCTTCTCCTCTTTCTCTCCAAAATGTTGGGCCAAGCATTCTTGCAGGTTCTTGGCCAAATTTCCTTACCTTCAGCTCCCACCTCACACTGGATCAATAGAACCAACAATTCCATCTCCCATCCACTCTGTCGCAGCTTTAGTTGTACCTATATCACTAATTTTGTGACTATCAAACTTAAATCTGTTGAATATTATCTCACTTGGCGTACTCAATTCACCTGTTTATTGATCTCTGATGAACTTATTGGGTTTGTGGATGTCTATACACCTCAACCCACTAAATTTTTTATGTCATGTCTCTGGCAACCAGAAATTTATCCCACTCTATCGTTCATGGGTTCGAGTTGATCAAAGTGTACGATCTTGGCTATTTGTGACATTGTCTCGTGAGATCTTTGTTGATGTTCAATTGTTACCGACATCGCCTGTGTCACATCTTGAGACCACACCCTAGAAGATATGGTACTCTCGGAGTGCAACCGGCGTACTTGACCTCTCGGAGGTCTTATACAAGCCCTTTCATATCCTTCATCGCATATACATAGTGAAAAGTAGTGCGGAATTAAAACTTTTCACAAACAATTTCATAGTCTTTAAAATCACTTCATATAAAACTTATAGGAAATACTAAGTCTCATTTCATTAAATCTTAGACAAAAGAGTCCTTGGGACACGGTCCATAAACAATAGAAATATAGTACTACTAAGTCTATTACAATAGTTCAATAAGAGAAATAAAAGACATATATGCCCTCAATTCAAACGAGGACATACTTCAACTTCACTTGAATGATGCTATTATCCAAGCCTTGATTCCCAATGCTCCTCACCTACCAACCACTATAGAGATAGAAATATATATGGAATTAGTACAAACACATGTACTAAGTATGGCATAATGCATAAAATTAATGAAAACAGACATTTATTGGAAATATGCATCTTTTGATTTAAATATCATAATATAATCACAATAACAACATTTAACACCTTAGAAATACATAAGAAATCACTTAAACCATTTATCACATTTTTAGGAGCAACATTACAATAACCTAATTCACTGTACAGTGAACTACTTCACTGATACAGTGAAGTGATTCTAATTCATATAGGACACTTCCTAGTATGTGATCTTCTCACTAAAACCTATCCTAAGACTCACTTAAGTAATACAAAGAGAGACCGCCCATACACCCTCTCTAAGCATGCCTAAATGATCCTCAAGACTACTTATAATTAGACATACAAACTTACAATACACCAAACACATAACATGTATAATATGACATTCTCCTTACCAAGGATATCAAAAGACTTACTTAAGTACTCCTAGAAGAGAACGCCCATACACCCTCTTCAAGGTTACCTAAATAATCCTTAAGACTTCCTAAGTTTAGATCATGCCCAAAGTATCAACCAACTTCCCTAACTAGAGTCATTCTCAAGAATTCCCTAGATAAGAGATGAAGAGATCATCCCTAATTCCCCTTTCACACTCTAACTAAGTAATCATTAAGTCACTCTAAATTATGTACTCATTAATTCACATGCTTTCTAACATAAGTCATTATTTCATTAGTTCATTAAGAGATATTCATCACATAGAGGACATTCAAGTAATGATCTTGGAGAAGACCTTGGGACTCTCACTAACATCTTCAATCTTTAAAGGTGCAATGTCTAGGTAGGGTCCCATACCACCACCTAAACTTCATAGACTTCTCAAATAGTAGTAGGTATCCCATAAGATGAGAATAGGTAATTACCGACATAGACCATGGTAGCAAAACATTGAATCCGGAGTTGTAACCTACTCAGATGGAGGGGTTCTACTTGACAATGGAAGAACATGGACACACATACCATGAAGGAACATGAGTAAGGAATATGAAAAGCGTTCTTTGTACACTAGTCTCATTCTTATCTAGAGCTACTTCCCTTACCATACTCACTCGGTTCTAGCCTTTGTTCTCATAGAGTAATTGACATAAAAGGTTCATACAAAGGGATTCCATATCAAGTTCTTTACCCAATCACATTTACCCTACCAAAGAGGTCCCCTAGGGCTGCCTTACAATGGCGACAAGAGAGATCATAATGATTTTCCTAAGGATGATATGATGTCTTTCCAGCCAACCAACCTTAAGTCCATCATTCATTACAAGAAGGATACCATTAGGGCTTTCTATTTCAAGGCTCATAACCTTACCACTAGGTTCAAGGTTTGACATAAACGACCCTCTTAGAATCGTTCAAGGTCTCATACCATTCATAAATACAATACTAAGAGGATTTAGCATCCTAAGTTAAGACATCTCATATTTACATATCACGCATGCATCAAGCAAGGGACACAAGTGTACCACACAAGACACAATAAGACTTCAATTTATCACATATAGCATATCATACTAGAAGCACATAGGAACAACCATTATCATCTTAAAGTTATCTTATAAACTACCATAACATCATCAATACAACCAACATAGACTAATATAGTCAAGTAGGAAGAATCATGCATCAACTCTAAGACTACAAACATAAGGACATAGTCATAGTTTAACATGATCACCTAATATCAATAGAATAACACATATACTCTCACATAGTGATGACAAGGCCATGATCATCATAACACATAAAGTAACGCCGACAAGTCCACATCAGTCACATAACACCGCCACCATAAGTGGACCATACCAATCACAATATAATTCAAGATCTACATTACATAACATAAAGAGAATTAGGGCAGGGTACCACCAATCCCTTCTCTTTACTTCAATCCTTAGATAAATCATCCAATTCAATACCCATAGGCCCTTACCCATGGCCATGAACATCAATTCAATGTATAAATCATAATACTCAATGAATCTAGGTCAATTCAATAAATATTTATCAATCTAAGACAACCTATACATAAATTTAATACAATTCTCATATCATTCAATAGCCCAAAGAAAACTACACTAGAATCCATGAGCATTAAGTTAATATCAAGTAACCCATAAAGTAGTCAAAAACATGAATTAAGGGTTCATAGACTAATTAAGTTAAAATAATATAATTAACATCAATATAATGAATATAAAATTATTCAAAACCTTTAATGCAAGAACCCATGGATAGATCATAAAATTGGTCAAGTTCATCTTTGAAAACATCAAAAAACTTCTTTGAATTTGGGCTCCTTGATGAATAGAGTTTCAAAGATAAAAAAACCATACCTCAATGATATTAATCCACCCATTTGATGAATAATCACCACTCAAATCTCAAAATCCAAGCTCTTCCTTTAGGTTTTTCCTTCAATGGAGTTCTCGAGAATTTCTTAGAGATTTCGGGTTTTGATTTTGAAGAATGAATTCTCCTAAGTGTTCAAGGCTAATAAACATGTTTATAATACCCAAAGTAACCCTAAATAACCGCCCTTTATCTTATTTTGACTTGGGGTAAAATTACCAATTCACCCCTAGAGTTACAATAAACCTGCGCAGGAGACAGCCTCACAGACGATTGCAAAACGACGACCTGTTTCCCAACCAACGGACCGTCATGTTGGTCTGTGGTTTGCGACTGAGGCTGGTACTTGGCTTGGAATTAACCAACTTTTAATTACTTACCCACAACACCCATCGACGGGGCGTCGACTGGCCCATGAGCCATGTACTTCCTCCGTCGTTTGGGACTGTTTTGAGCAGTCTTGGCTCTTGAGAAGGGTCCTTCATCAATGACCCTTGGTTGGTCCTTGTAGAATTTCAGCCAGACATTTTGCAACCCAAATATGCTCGTATACGAGTTTAGGAACTCTCACATGAATTTCATCCAAAATGAACATGTTAAACTTGACGAAACATGCTTAGATACACAAGGTCGTTACAAAGCAAACCTTTCGAACGTCATGGACGTTCTTGGACGTTTGAACTCCAAACTTCATAAAACTTTACACACTGACTATATACACTATAATAACTCATTTAAGGACCTCTTAATCTAATTAATCACATATAAACACATAAAACACATATGAGGCACATAGGTGACTTAGTTGTCGAACGTCTTAGTCGTCCCTTGACGTTTGACTTCCAATGCAGCTAAAATCTTAGACACTGCCTCAATAACACATTATAGACCATTTTAAGACCTTATACCATCATGAGAACCATGTTAGGCTCTAGTTCACCTAAGTCATTTTCGGGATCTTACAGCGTGATATTTGTCTATCCGTACATGGACGTTTTATGGATGTCAGTCAGGCCAAATCAATAGAACTTAAGCGCCAACTAACTACAATGTGCAAATCAGAATCTATGTCCATTGATCAGTATCTCCAAGAAGCTAAGAGATAGTACAATCCCTTGCAATAATTAACTCTCCAGTTTCGTATCATGATCTTATGGATTATGTTCTTCTTGGGTTAGGAAAGGAGTATGACACACTAGTTGGTATCATTACTCACTTTCCTGGCCAACTATCTCTTAAAGAACTTCGCACCAAACTTTTTCTTCATGAGCAAAGGTTGAACCGCTTCAAAGTATTAGACTTTGCAGGTTTATCTCATCAAGCCTTTTCTTTTCAAAATGTATCCTCAAATTCATCTACTAAAAATCAAGGGGGTAGTGGTAGAGACTAGTCTTCCTCATATAGAGGTTGTGGGCGTGAGGAAGAGGGAGAGGCTTATTTATTGGTCGCAATCAATCACAACAAATTTCTTCATCCAACCCTCCACACAATGGTTTTTATGAACAGTCATCAGGCATTGGTAGTGTTTCTCCTAATTCTTATCATTCACAATCTGCTAGTTCAACATCACCATCCCCGGGTGTCTTAGGATCACACATGTCTTCTACCTTTAGTCAAATATGTGGGTATCCTAGTCCCTCTACATTACAGTGTACTAATCGTTTCAATCATGCTTTTGTTGCTAATGATCTTCCCAAGTCTTTTGGTACTATGCATGTTGGTGAAACAAATGGTGCTACTTGGTACTTTGAGTCATCTGCGTCTGCTCATATGACCCCATCTGAAGATAATTTTTTGCGAAAATTCCCTTATACTGGCTTGATTGTGTGTTAGTTGGAAATGGTACTTCTCTTAAGATTAAGAACATTGGATACTATCAATTACCTTCTACATCTCATCCACTACACTTGCACTCCATTTTTTACGTCCCTCAGCTTCGTCATAATTTAATTTTTGTCAAGAAGTTGTGTAAGGATAACAATTTTGCGATTAATTTTGACTTTTCTTCTGTTTCTATTAACGACAAAGCCTCGGATCAAACTCTCATGCAAGCTTCCACTGAGGGTGATGTTTATCCGCTACCATCGTATCAGTGTCTTCTTATCATCAAGTATGTGTCACTTTATGTCAATCTGGAGACATTTGGCATCACAGATTAGGACATAGTTGAGCTCATACTATGGGTCGTCTTAGGAAAAATAATTACATTAGTTTTGTAAGTCTATTAATAGTGATTGTGTCCCTTGTCGGTTAGGTAAATCTCAACGCTTACCCTTTCATTTAGTGAATCATTGTAGTTTTTCTCCTTTAGACATTATTCACTCAGATGTTTGGCAATCACCATTTTTTATCAAACTTGGGTTTTAAATACTATGTTATATTTGTTGATGATTTTTCTCGGTTTACGTGGTTATACCCTATGAATAATTAAATCATAAGTGTTTTCTGATTTTTGTACTTTTTAGAAACAAGCAGAGAAGATATTTAACACTAAAATAAAGGATTTTAATAGTGATGGTGGTGGTGAGTTTGATAACAGATCTATGCTCTCACATTTTTCTAACTCGAGTATTTTCTTTCGTAAGTCATGTCCGGACACTCCTCAACAAAGTGGAGTTCCCGAAAGAAAACATCGACACATTATTGAAATAGTGTGTACCGTTATCTTCGAGGCTATTTTACCATCACAATTTTGGGTTGATGCGGATTATTATTGTGTTTATACTATTAATAGATTGCAAACACCTAATATGCAAGGCCTTTCCCACTTTGAAAAACTTTTTCATAGACCACCAGATTACAATTTTCTTAAGAGTTTTTGGTTGTGCATGCTTCCCTAGACTTTATCCTCGAGTATCTCACAAGCTTACACCTCGTTCAATTTATTGCACATTTTAGGTTATGCATCTAACTCTGGAGGATATCGTTGTCTAGATCCAAAAATCAGTCGTGTCTATGTTTGTCTTCATATTGTCTTTCATGAGTCCGCATTCACATACACTACATTATCTTGTCTTTCAAAAGTGTCTTCCCCATCTGTCGCTCAATATTCTCTCGTTGTTACATCACCATTATTTACTCCGCAATCATGTGTACTCACAACTCCTTACAACGTTCCTTCTTCCAGTTCTCCTCTATCTGCTCCTTGTTCTACCTCAGTAACTCCGGTGCCTTTTACCAATCCATCTACTGGATCACACTCTGATGATATTTCTGCATCTTTATCAAGTTTGTTGCCTCCTATTAGTTCTTCCGCTTCTACATCTATCATTACATCACATCCAATGCAAACTCATTCCAAATATGGTATTTCTAAGCCTGAGAATATATTATCGTTGAGTGCCACTCTTCGTGATTATGAGCCCTTTTTTTTCTCTCTAGCTGCAAAAAATTCTAAACGAAAACAAGCTATGACCGATGAATTTAATGCTCTTTTGGATAATAAAACTTGGGTACTTGTTTCTTTTCAGTCACATATGAATTGATTGGTTGTAAGTTGGTTTATCATATTAAATATAATTTTGATGGGTCAATTGAGAGTTACAAAGCCCGTGTTGTAGCACAAGGTTTTCACCAACAACCTAGCATAGATTACCATGAGACTTTTAGTCCTGTTGTTTGAGCTACTACTATTCTTATTGTACTCTCTTTAGTTGTTTTTAATTCTCGGCCTATTCGTCAATTAGATGTCAACAATTCCTTTTTACATGGTATTCTTAATGAGGAAGTATTTATGAAAAAATCTCCGGCTTCATACATCCTGACTTTCCTAATCATGTCTGCAAATTGACCAAAGCGATTTATGGTTTAAAACAGGCCCCACATGCATGGTTTCATCGATTTAGTTCTCCTATCTCATGGTTTTACTTGCAGCAAATCTGATACCTCTATATGTGTTCATCGTTCTTCCTCTTGCATTCTTGTCCTCTTGCTTTATGTTGATGATATTATATTAGCTAGTAGTCATTCACCTCTACTTGATCAGTTTATTAACCTTCTTTCCCGACAGTTTTCCATGAAAGATTTAGGTAAACATCATAATATTCTTGGTGTTCAAGATTCTCGCTCGTCTGATGGTCTTCATTTATCGCAACTAAAAGACATTTCAGACCTTCTTCATAAGTTTCACATGCATACTTGTAAGCCAGTAGGTACTGTAACAACCCTAAAAATGGATATGCTAAGTAATGCTTAATGTGTCTAGAATGCCTACGATAAGACCGGGTTTACACGGATTGATGCACGTAGAACCCGACCTCTGAACCATTGCTAGAGCCAAGCCAACTAACTTGGGGAGTTAGTTGAGCTTGGAAAGGTTGGGTACAACCATGTAGGGCTCTCGAATACGAAGATTCACTCGAATGAGTCTTTACCATTCTTAAAAAGGGAAAATCATAGTTTTGGAGGGTCTAGGGGTAAAATGGTCTTTTTCCAGGCTAAGGGTAGTATCATAATTACTCTAAATATATAATTAATTAATTAATTAATAAGGTGGAGGGGAAATTTGGGGAGAGAGGGCCGAAAATTGGCTTTTGAAGTGAAGTCTTGCTCCACCCTGGTTCGAACCTAGGTGGAAGCAATGAATTAAATTTGTTTTTAATGTAAGTTGGTAAATTAATGTAATTAATTTATATTAAATATTTATTAGCTGATTTAAAATAAAAGGAAATAAGATTTTTAATAATTAAATAAAATCTTATTTGACTAAGTCCTAAATAGACTCCTAAGCCTAAGAAAACTCTTCTCTCTCACGTCTCTATCACTCTCATTCACGATCTCTCTGCCAAAATAACTTCAAAAAACAGTAGGTAAACCAAAGGTTTTCACATTTGAATAACTCACACGAAAATATAAGAAAAACAAACGTTAATCAATCACGCAGGCAAAGAGAAGGTTTTTCGTCGAGTTTGGTGTTGAACTTTTGGTGTTGGACGTGTGTTTGGAGGAGTTCTTTGGGCAGCAAGTCGAGGTTTGAACGTCAAAAAGGTATGGGTTCTCTTCTATCTTGGTCCCTTTCCCAAGAGACCCCTTAAGATTCAGTCAATTCTAATCCGAAAACTAAGATTGTTCCCGTTGCATGTCCCTGTCACTAGCTCCAATTAAATCATAGGTTGGTTATGTTTGCTGGTAGAAAACTAGGGATGAAATGTGTTTTCGTGATGATTATGTGTTTATATGTATGTTCGTAATTATGTGACTTATGTTGATGCTTTTCGAAAATGTAACTACGTATGTTTGTGTGTGTTGTCGTGGCTATTGTTCATGGTTTAGGACTTGAAATGGCATGATAGTTCTTTATATTTCATGTACACATGTTGATGTAAATCGTGATGTTCATATGAGTTTAAATGTGGCTGATTTGAATGATAATTTCTTGGCTAAACGAATCCATGAAAAATGCACCTAAGAACATATTAAATGATCTACGAATTACCCTATGAATTTATGTGTAAATGTTGATGAAAGTATGTTGAAAAATTTAAAAAAAAAAAATTCCGGATTTAAGTAAGGAATTTCGGTCAAGTTAAGAGGTTTCAAAATGTTGTGAAAAATTAATCAAAACAAGTGAGGTCATGGAGGATTGAACCTGTGACCTCACCATGTTAAAAACCATGAAAATAAAAAAGTAAAAAGGAATGTGGTGATGGGAATTCGAACCATGGTCTAGGTAGTAAAGGAGAGTAAAAGAAAATGAAAAGTAAAGAAATATGATGCGTAGGAATCGAACCCACGACCTCTAGACAGTAAAGGAGAGTGAAATAAAATGAAAAAAAAAAGAAATGTGAGGCGTGGGAATTGAACCCACGACCTCTAGGCAGTAAAGGAGAGTGACAGAAAATGAAAATAAAAGAAATGTGAGGCATGGGAATTGAACCCACGACCTCTAGGCAGTAAAGGAGAACAAAAAGAAAATAAAGAGAGGCTGTGGGGGTTCGATCCCCCAAACTCATGGTCAACGCGAAATAGTCAAGGAAATTTTTTTTAAAAAAATAAAAAGGGTTGTGGGGGTTCGATCCCACATCCTCTCAATCCCTTTGAGCGAAAAATGAAGAGAAAAACTAAGGGAAAAATAAAATGAAGGTGTTTGGGCTCGATCTTGGGTCCCCAATCCGTGTGGACCAAAATAAAATAAATGAAAAATGTAAGTGTTGTCCAAGGGATTCGAAATTGGGTTCCCTTGCCCAAATTCCGTATTGATACATAAGTCGTATGTGAATTAAATGTTCAAGAATAATGCCGCCTACATAGATCAAAATCGAGATCTTGGCATACATACAAGATGCATAAGTCTTGTACCACATAATCTTAGGAAGATATGAAACACTTAAACGAACTATGAATGAAGCCTCATGGCTTGTATGTATAGACCCATAAGTCTAGCATACGTTTAAAAATAAGTGAACCTAAGATGTATGTAATGAAATGATATAACCCTAGAAGGGTTAGGTAAGAGTGTAAAACACACTAAATGTCCAAGTGTATTGGCATACGATGAAATTAATGAATATTATGTAATGAAATGATGAAACCCTAGAAGGGTTAAGTAAGAGTGTGAAACACACAAATTGTAACATTTCAAAATCCAAAGTCATGTGATATGACTTAAATAGGCTCCTTAAGGTCTAAACCATTGTTCTTGGCCAAATTAGGCATAGATGGAGTCATTGAAGTGTTTTGGAACCAAAACATCCATAACGTCTAGAAAGTTGGTTCATGAAAGGGCTTGAGTGTTCCTTGTAGTTTGGCCAAGTTAAAGAGTCGGAATGGAGCATAAGTTGGTAACAATAGGCGTAACACATAGTGCGGGGTGGTTTCATGTTGAAAAGGTCAGGGTACGACTCCCCGTGGACCTACCAAGGGCCTTCGAGGAGGACCCTTGAGACAGTGTGCCACGACGGATCCCATGATGGGGCGTCATGGGCACGACGGGGCATCAAGGCCACTGTCGTTCCAGCCTTAGATGCTGGCAAGAAAGCCTGCGCCTTCACAATCTCTGACCAACGCGACGGACGTGCAGGACGGAAGGCGGCCTGTCCGTCACGCCCACGACGGCTCATCGGCGGGGAATCGTCGTGGAGGGCCTGTAGTGTTTTCAGGATTTAAGTTTTAGTTAATTATTTTATTAAGTGTCTAAGGGGTAATTAGGGTATTAAGAGAAGACTAATTAAGTGACTTAAGACCCCACTATAAATACCCCAACCTTCATTAACCTAATCACAATTCTCCAAACAAAACTCTCTTCCTTCTCTCTACTTTCTCTCTCTACTGGAAGACTCCATTGGAGAATAGCTTGGGAAGATCATTGGGGGCTTGTTTTAGCACGAAATCACCATCAAAACATCATCAAACATTAACGTAAGGGATCTAATTCACCTTTGAGACTTCTTTCCTCAAAGGGCTCCTTCAAAGATTTTCTAAAAGTTGAGTTTCATATGGGTTTCATCCAATTTCGAATTTGATTATATGAATTCAGTCGTTTAGGTATTATTTGAGGTATAATGAATAGATTATCATGTATTGCAACTTGATTATGATGAATTGATGTAGTTTGATCTAGATTGTGGGTGATGACCCCTAACCCCTAACCCTAGGTATGAGATTGATATGAATTTGGGTTGGATTGAAGTAATTGATCTAGTTCTTGTTTAAATCATCTTTAATGATTGTTATTGCATCGATCATGAATCTATTGTGGTGAATTGAAGTTCTTCTTGTCTATTCTTGAGTATTGAATCTAGGGTAAGAAGATAGACTTTGATATCATGTTACCAAGCATTGATGTAGTATTGCATTATGGTATAGTGCTTCTCTTAAATTAGTTCTTATATTGACTATTGAATTACATTGATGTGATGACCCAAATTGGTGTAGTCTATGGGTTGATGGTAAGGCCCTTTTATTGGCGAACTATGGAGAAGTATTGGTAAGTCTTCATTGTCCTAATCCTTACATCATATGGTGATTAATTGTCATCAAGTGATAATGTGTGTTGAAGTATACCTTGCTTAAGGTGATAGGTTTGTATGATGATTGAATTGAAATGTTTAGGTTGGTTGTGAGGCTGCCTAAGAGTACTTGATATAGGGAAGTTGTTATGTAAACATGTGCCCTATTGTGATGAGATGTGTAAGGGCTAACTTCACCTATATGAATTGTTAACGAAAGGAGTATTTCTCATACAATTCTTATTGATCTATGATGATGAATATTCAAGGGTTTGACCCTACTATCTAACTAGGTTGAGATGGTTAATAAAGTTAAAGACTTTAATGTTAAGGGGACTTAGCTTAGCACCGAGCGAACTTAACAATGGGAGGTGATGACTTATCCATAGAAGGAAAGAATCATCCTAAAGTTGCCCATGTGATGTTAACTCCCTTGTTTATGGGACATGTCATTTAAGGGATTCCCATGAGGAGCGGCCCACTTTACCTAATGGTATGAATAGGGATATCTACCTCTTAGTTCTTGAACTATGTTGCCACCATAGGATACTAGCTAGTGGATCCACCTAGATAGCTACGTTTATGTTAGGTTCTACTTTGGCTGGTAGACCACCTTCCATCGGTGTAAGGTTTCATGACACCGGATTCCACATTTGCTCATGTGGTCTATGTCGGTTAAGGCAAGGTTTCCCTAAACTAAAATGAATGAATAAGATATAGACTAATCGACGTAACTTTAAAGGGTTTGTCTATAGCTTAGGTAGGGGTATGGGACTCTACTTAAGCCTTGCACTAGTTTGCCTTGATAGGAGCTTTGAGAGGTCAATATTATTTATGTAAAGTAGTGATGTAATGTAAATGACTTTGTACATTGAATAACATGTTTATGAGTATAAGGTTGTTGCCTTTGGTTGAAGAAGAATGTTTTCATAAAATGGGAGAGTATGTTAGGTAAGGTTAATTGCTAATTGTAGTCTTGATAGGTTGCTTGATTAAGTAAGAGTCATGGGAATTTACTTGATCTTTGAACTTGTGACTTTATGAAGGTTATAGTTAGTATGCTTTGCTTTGCTATGCTTCACTCATATACATGTTTTATAATGATTTTTATTAAATGTCCTTTTCTACGTATATTTGATTGGTAATTGTATATGTGGTTCCATACTTAGTACATGTGGAGTACTAACCCCATTTCTTTCCCTTTTTCCCAAACATTTTAGGTTCGGGTCGTTGAACTTGCTCCGAATTGCTGGAAAGGAAGACTTGGATCTCTTACCATCCAAGGGGTAGGTCCTCATTCTCCCGAGGGCGTTGCCGACATCTTACTCCTATGTTACTTAGTTACTATAGTCCTCTTTGACTTATTTACTCGTTTGAGACGATGTTGTATATAGACTATATGTGGCTTCTTGTATTGATGTTGGGCTATGCCCAAGATTTATTTTGTTTGATAGATGGTTTATGAGATGAGACGGCTTTTATGACTATTATTCTTTACTATATAAATGGGTGAAATAAAAGTAGAAGACTATGTAATCTTCGTATATGAACAAGTCTATGTATACTTGATATAAATATGACTATGTGTATGTAGAGGTCTATCTCCGAGTAGTTATAGATAAAAAGTTTTAAATTCCTTCACATTTTTAATCAATGAATGCTATGACGAGGCTAAGAGGCTTGTCTTAGTCCTCAAAGAGGACGCTGACGCCGGCTACGTCTAGGGGTTAAACCCGGATGTGCCACAAATGGCCAAGTGCATTGGCGTATGATGAAATAACCATTCACGTAAAATGGGGTGAGTAATTATGAAGAGCAAATATGCTAATGTTAATGAATGTGGTGACAACATGATAAGAGGCTAATGTGAAAGATGAGAGCAATCTCAAATGAGCCTAAGTAAATGTTACCAAAACGTACTCACCTATTAGAGTGTAAAGTTAATGAAGAGACCAGTCTCTATGAACACTCTAATGAAAGTATTGAATAACGTATACTTAATACTAATGATGATATGAGAAATCATCTATTCAGCTATGATGTCCTCATACTAGAAGCCAGCTTCCATGACGTATGAGTTGAATGAAATGGAACTTTATACTGAGCACCGATAGACTAGCTATGAGCGGTGATGCCTTCTTTCAAGAAGGGCGGAGGTTCACGTAACTCTCATGAGATGAGACTGTCCGGAATGCCGGGTATGGGTCTCCTTATATATCCTAGTCTTTGAACCTATACTACCAATATAGGGATCTAGCAGGGTTCGACTCCCTATATACGCTAGCATGTTTTAGTTCACTTTGCCCGGTGATTCCACCTCTTTTCGGTGTGGGGATTACACATTGGATTTCATGATGCTCACATGATCTATGTCGGTTAAGGTTAAAGTTCCCAATGAATGAATGAGGCCAGCCTCAAATGATGCACATAATGAAATGAATGATACCAAAGGTGTTAGGGTAGGATAATCAAGAGGTGAGATAGACTCAAGTAATGACACTAGGTTATTCTTGATCATTGCACAACAAACCCGATGAGAATCTTAAACTACATCCTAGGTATAGCTGGTGTTTACACTAGCTTATGAATGAATGAAATGAAGTACGTATGAATGAATGAAGCAGACTTTGTGTTTGATAAAGAAGACTCCCTAGTTGGGGTCCCATATGTTGAGCCCTCATTTTAGGAAGTCTTAATGTCAAGTCCATGATTCTAAGGTCTCATGGCATATGAATGAATGTTATGAAAGATGTTATGTGCTATATGCAATATGATATGTGTTATGTGTAAGATGTTATGTGATGTGTGCAATATGATAAGTATGATGATGCATGTTACTATCATGGGATGACTTTCCAAATCAAAATTTGGAAAGCTCACTGACTTCCTAATCCAAATTTGTAAAGCTCACTAACTCTCCTAATCCAAATTTGGAAAGCTCACTAACTTTCCTAATCCCAATTTGACAAGTTCACTGACTTGACTTTCCATTATCATGTTGTTAGGAAAGAGCTATTCTTACTCATGCATATCCTTGGTGTGTGCTTGAATATACCCATACTTATTACAAGTGTGTACTAATCCCATACAATTCTATAGAGGTCAAGGCACCGGTGGACGCTAGAGCTTACAGGTTGACGTTGCAGCTATCCGGACGTGGAGCTTTCATCCGGACTTGGAAGGCCCTCATGCTTTCGAGGATGTCTACCATTACTACCTATCTTAATGTCGGCTTTATCTAGTGGAGTATGTTCCACTAGTGTTTCTTTCCGTTTTTATTTCAGACATTGTATTGTTGCCATTTTGGGAATTATACATTTAATGCAGTATTGAACTATTTCTTTCAGTTGATAAACTTAATGTTAGATGGTTTATTGTGAACATTATGCATGTAAGTAGAATGACCTTTATGCATGATAAGAAACAAAAAGTTTCAAATTTTCCGCTAAAATTAACTTAGATGAAGTAAGAATGACGTAAGTAGGCTTGTCTGCGACCTCTAAGAGGTCAACGACGCCGGTCTCGTCTGGGATCTAGATTCCGGTCATAACAAAGGTTGTATCATAGCAATAGGTTAAATTCCAAGGATAATAAGTTCACATGAACCACATTGAGTAGTTTCTAAGTCATGGTAGTGAAGTGCACCACTATCCTGGATTAGAGACTGCATAATGTGTAGGAAAATTTCCCTTCTTCTGATCTTATCGTGCTTTTCCTAATGTCTGATTTTCTTGGTGTTATGAGAGTGTCTAACATCAATCCTTGTTGTTTTCAGAGAATGAATACTAGGAGAACAATTGGTTAAAGGACAGGAGGATCAGCTGCTGGGGACAATCAGGTTCTACCCCAGGTTCCAACTGAAGGAGTAGATATGCCGGTTAACCCAGCTGGGTTGACTGATGCGGAGGTGAGGGCATCTCTGGCCCAGATGGCACAGGCCATCACTGTGTAGGCCCAGGCCATGACTGACAAGGTCAACCGGCAGAATGTTCAGAGGGAGAACCCACTAGTTCGTAGCATGGCTGACAGGCTGAGAGATTTCACGAGGATGAATCCTCCTATTTTCACAGGGTCTAAGACTTCAGCGGACCCCCAGGAGTTTGTGGACGAGGTGCATAAGATTTTGGTGGCTATGGGGGCCATAGATACTGAGTAGGCTGAGCTGGCTTCCTATTAGCTCAAGGATGTTGCATAGACTTGGTGCAAGATGTGGCAGGATAGCCGAGCTTTGGGCAGAGTTCCGGTCACTTGGGAGTTGTTTAAGATAGCCTTCTTGGAGAGATATTTCCCAGGGAGATGAGGGAGGACAAGGTTGAGGAGTTTATCAACCTTAAACAGGGATCG
Source organism: Solanum sitiens (assembly GCA_016801875.1). Lineage (NCBI taxonomy): Eukaryota > Viridiplantae > Streptophyta > Magnoliopsida > Solanales > Solanaceae > Solanum > Solanum sitiens. Next base: position 2,955,413 of record JABWTJ010000094.1, on the reverse strand, counting down.
ATGACAGTCAGGGAGTATTCCCTGAAGTTTGTGAAATTGTCCAGGTATGCCACTTCTCTTGTGTCTAACAGCAGAGACGAGATGAGTAGATTCTTGACAGGGATTGCTGAGGATCTCTAGGAGTAGTGTAGGTCATCTATGCTGCATGACAGCATGGACCTTTCCAGGCTTATGGTCCATGTCCAGCAAGTGGAGGAAAGAAGGAAGAGGAAGCACACTAGGGCAGGGAACAGGTCAAGGCAAGCTGAGGAGAATTTTTCAAGGAAGAGTAGTACTGGAATCAGGGATAATCCCAGGTTTAAGAAGGTACTCTCCCACCAAGGGGAGTCAAGTTCATCCAAGGGTCGCTATGATAGGGATTCCGAGTCCAGAGTTAAGAGAAACCATGAAGTAGATACACCTCAGGAGAGACCACCTTGTAGGAAGTATGGCAAACTTCATGAGGAGAGTTTAGGAGGGCCTCTAACGATTCTTACAGTTGTGGAAAACCGGGTCACATGATGAAGGATTGTCCGTATATGAGAGGTCGAGAAAAATGGAAGGAGAGAGTTCAGCCTAATGGTCCAAGTGAAGAGGCTCCAAGGAGGCAACGATTCTTCGCACTCAATTCTAGGGGTGCAGGGGAAGGCACTTCTGGTGAAGTCTCAGGTGCATAGCCTTAATTAGTCTTTCATGTATTTTACTGTGTATGGTGTTTATGCACTAGTATGAGGTTAATATGTTTGAGTCATCATGTTGGTTGTTAATTTGTATGACTTATATGTTTACTTATGTTGTATGCTTTGGATGAGACTAGTTTAGGAAAGATTTCCTTAGTCTATTAATGTGAAGCTATTAGTAGGTTTCAAGGATGTGCACCATCATGTTAATATGTGAATCAGATATTCACCAATGAGGAGTACTGAATTACCTATGTATGCATACGTTCTATAGATGACTTACTTATTTTTAGTAAAGAGTAGTGTCATTCGGGGACGAATGTTCCTAAGGGGGGGGATAATGTAATAACCCTAAAAATGGATATGCTAAGTAATGCTTAATGTGTCTAGAATGCCTACGATAAGACCCAGTTCACACGGATTGATGCGCGTAGAACCAGTCCTCTGAACCCTTGCTACAGCCAAGCCAACTAACTTGGGGAGTTAGTTGAGCTTGGAAAGGTTGGGTCCAACCATATAGGTCTCTCGAATACGAAGATTTACTCGAATGAGTCTTTACCGTTCTTAAAAAGGGAAAATCATAGTTTTGGAGGGTCTAGGGGTAAAATGGTCTTTTTCTAGGCTAAGGGTAGTATCGTAATTACTCTAAATATATAATTAATTATTTAATTAATAAGGTGGAGGGGAAATTTGGGGAGAGAGGGCCGAAAATTGGCTCTTGAAGTGAAGTCTTGCTCCACCCTGGTTCGAACCTAGGTGGAAACAATGAATTAAATTTGTTTTTAATTTAAGTTGGTAAATTAATGTAATTAATTATATTTAATATTTATTATCTGATTTAAAAAAAAAGGAAATCAGATTTTTAATAATTAAATAAAATCTTATTTGACTAAGTCCTAAACTAGACTCCTAAGCCTAAGAAAACTCTTCTCTCCCACGCTCATCTCTCTCTCTCACATCTCTATCACTCTCATTCACGATCTCTCTGCCAAAATAACTTCAAAAAAACAGTAGGTAAACCAAAGTTCTTCACATTTGAAGAACTCACACGAAAATATAAGAAAAACAAACGTTAATCAATCACGTAGGCAAAGAGAAGGTTTTCCGTCGAGTTTGGTGTTGAACTTTTGGTGTTGGACGTGTGGTTGGAGGAGTTCTTTGGGCAGAAAGTCGAGGTTTGAACGTCAAAAAGGTATGGGTTCTCTTCTCTCTTGGTCCCTTTCCCAAGAGACCCCTTAAGATTCAGTCAATTCTAATCTGAAAACTAGGATTGTTCCCGTTGCATATCCCTGTCACTAGCTCCCATTAAATCATAGGTTGGTTATGTTTGCTGGTAGAAAACTAGTGATGAAACGTGTTTTCGTGATGATTATGTGTTTATATGTATGTTTGGAATTATGTGACTTATGTTGATGCTTTCCAAAAATGTAACTACGTATGTTTGTGTGTGTTGTTGTGGCTATTGTTCATGGTTTAGGACTTGAAATGGCATCATAGTTCTTTATATTTGATGTACACATGTTGATGTAAATCGTGATGTTCATATGAGAATGTGGCTGATTTGAATGATAATTTCTTGGCTAAACGAATCCATGAAAAATGCACCTAAGAACGTATTAAATGATCTACGAATTATCCTATGAATTTACGTGTAAATGTTGATGAAAGTATGCTGAAAAATTTCAAAAACAAATATTCCAGATTTAAGTAAGGAATTTCGGTCAAGTTAAGAGGTTTCAAAATGTTGTGAAAAATTAATTAAAACAAGTGATGTCATGGAGGATTGAACCTGTGACCTCACCATGTTAAAAACCATGAAAATAAAAAAGTAAAAAGGAATGTGGTGAAGGGGATTCGAACCATGGTCTAGGCAGTAAAGGAGAGTAAAAGAAAATGAAAAGTAAAGAAATGTGAGGCGTGGGAATCGAACCCACGACCTCTAGACAGTAAAGGAGAGTGAAATAAAATGAAAATAAAAGAAATGTGAGGCATGGGAATTGAACCCACGACCTCTAGGCAGTAAAGGAGAGTGACAGAAAATGAAAATAAAAGAAATGTGAGGCGTGGGAATTGAACCCACGACCTCTAGGCAGTAAAGGAGAACTAAAAGAAAAATAAAGAGAGGCTGTGGGGGTTCGATCCCCCAAACTCATGGTCAACGCGAAATAGTCAAGGATTTTTTTTTTTAAAAAATAAAAGGGGTTGTGGGGGTTCGAACCCACAACCCCTCCGCCAATGGAGAGAGTGTTTAAAGAAAAGAAATTAAAAGAAAATGAGGTTGTGGGGGTTCGATCCCACATCCTCTCAATCCCTTTGAGCGAAAAATGAAGAGAAAAACTAAAGAAAAAATAAAATGAAGGTGTTGGGGCTCGATCTTGGGTCCCCATTACGTGTGGACCAAAATAAAATAAATGAAAAATGTAAGTGTTGTCCAAGGGATTCGAAATTGGGTTCCCTTGCCGAAATTCCGTATTGATACATAAGTCGTACGTGAATTAAATGTTCAAGAATAATGCCGCCTCAATAGATCGAAATTGAGATCTTGGCATACATACAAGATGCATAAGTCTTGTACCACATAATCTTAGGAAGATATGAAACACTTAAACTAACTATGAATGAAGCCTCATGGCTTGTATGTATGGACCCATAAGTCTAGCATACGTTTAAAAATAAGTGAACCTAAGATGTATGTAATGAAATGATATAACCCTAGAAGGGTTAGGTAAGAGTGTAAAACACACTAAATGGCCAAGTGTATTGGCATACGATGAAATGAATATTATGTAATGAAATGATGAAACCCTAGAAGGGTTAAGTAAGAGTGTGAAACACACAAATGGCCAAGTGCATTGGCATATGATGAAACGAACATTCACGTAAAATGGGGTGAGTAATTATGAAGAGCAAATATGCTAATGTTAATGAATGTGGTGACAACATGATAAGAGACTAATGTGAAAGATGAGAGCAATCTCAAATGAGCCTAAGTAAATATTACCAAAATGTACTCACCTATGAGAGTGTAAAGATGAAGAGACCAGTCTCTATGAACACTCTAATGAAAGTATTGAGAATAATGTATACTTAATACTAATGATGAGATGGGAAATCATCTATTGAGCCATGATGTCCTCATACTAGAAGCCAGCTTCCATGACATATGAGTTGAATGAAATGGAACTTTATACTGAGCACCGATAGACTAGATATGAGCGGTGATGCCTTCTTTCGAGAAGGGCGGAGGTTCACGTAACTCTCATGAGATGAGACTGTCCGGAATGCCGGGTATGGGTCTCCTTATATATCCTAGTCTTTGAACCTATACTGCCAATATAGGAATCTAGCAGGGTTCGACTCCCTATATACGCTAGCATGTTTTAGTTCATTTTGGCCGGTGATTCCACCTCTTTTCGGTGTGGGGATTACACACTAGATTTCATGATGCATCTATGTTGGTTAAGGTTAAAGTTCCCAATGAATGAATGCGGCCAGCCTCAAATGATGCACATAATGAAATGAACGATACCAAAGGTGTTAGGGTAGGATAATCAAGAGGTGAGCTAGACTCAAGTAATGACACTAGATTATTCTTGATCATTGCACAACAAACCCGATGAGAATCTTAAACTACATCCTAGGTATAGCTGGTGTTTACACTAGCTTATGAATGAATGAAATGAAGTACGTATGAATGAATGAAGCAGACTTTGTATTTGCTAAAGAAGACTCCCTAGTTGAGGTCCCATATGTTGAGCCCTCATTTTGGGAAGTCTTAATGTCAAGTCCATGATTCTAAGGTCTCATGGCATATGAATGAATGATATGAAAGATGTTATGTTCTATATTCAATATGATATGTGCTATGTGTAAGATGTTATGTGATGTGTGCAATATGATAAGTATGATGATGCATGTTACTCTCATGGCATGACTTTCCAAATCAAAATTTGGAAAGCTCACTGAGTTCCTAATCCAAATTTGGAAATCTCACTGACTTTCCTAATCCAAATTTGGAAAGCTCACTAACTTTCCTAATCCCAATTTGGCAAGTCCACTGACTTGACTTTCCATAATCATGTTATTAGGAAAGAGCTATTCTTACTCATGCATGTCCTTGGTGTGTGCTTGAATATACCCATACTTATTACAAGTGTGTACTAATCCCATACAATTCTATATTTTTAGGTGCAGGTACCAGTGGACGCTAGAGCTTACAGGTTGACGTTGCAGCTATCCGGACGAGGAGCTTTCATCCGGACTTGGTAGGCCCTCATGCTTTCGAGGATGTCTACCGATACTATCTAGGTTAGATATAGGCTTTAGCTAGTGGAGTATGTTCCACTAGTGTTTCTTTCTGTTTTTATTTCAGACATTGTATTGGTGCCATTTTGGCAATTATACGTTTAATGCAGTATTGAACTATTTCTTTCAGTTGATAATCTTAATGTTAGATGGTTGATTGTGAACATTATGAATGTAAGTAGAATGACCTTTATGCATGATAAAAAACAAAAAGTTTCAAATTTTCCTCTAAAACTAACTTAGATGAAGTAAGAATGACGTAAGTAGGCTTGTCTGCAACCTCTGAGAGGTCAACAACGCCGGTCTCGTCTGGGATCTAGATTCCGGTCGTGACAGGTACTCCTTTAGATTTTCGAACTACTATTTCTCTTATGGATGGTGAGTTACTTTCAGATCCTAGTGAATATAGGAGCATGGTTGCTGTACTTCAATACTTGACTTTAACCCGTCCAGATATTGCCTATGATGTGAATGTTGTTTCTTAGTTTATGCATGCAACTTGTACTACTCATTTGCATTGTGTGAAGCGTACTTTTAGGTACTTAAAGGGTACTACTAAACATGGACTATTCTTGTGTGCTTCGTCATCCAATTCATTGGTAGGTGCTTATTTTGATAATGATTGGGACGGATGTCCTGACAGTAGGCGTTCTACTACTGGTTTTGCTGTGCTCTTGGGTTCCAATCTTATTTCTTGGAGTGCAAAGAAATAGACCACATTTTCAAGGTCATCTACAGAGGCTGAATATAGGGCTATTGCCTATATTGTTGCTGAAACTTCTTGGAGTCGTCATGTTCTTTGTGAGCTTGGTTTTTACCTTAGTGAGCTGATTAGAGTGATGTGTGACAACGTCAACTCAACATACATGTCTCTCAAACCTATATTTCATGATAGTTCTAAGCATATCGATATTGACTATCATTACGTCTGTGATAAAGTTGCTCAAGGGGATCTTGTTGTCCAATATGTGCCTTCTCACTTACAGCTTGCTGATATTATTAAAAAGGGTTTATCCTCATCCCGTTTTTGCTGTTTGCGTGACAATCTGTCCATTATGCCAACACGTCCAGATTGAGGAGGAATATTAGGACTCATAGTCAATATACTTGTAGGATTCGTAGTCTTAGACTTGTAGGACTCGTAGTTGTAATTTGTTTTATACTAGGTTACATATTCCCCTTACCAATATCCCCTATCGACACCAAATTTTGGCCTAACATTTTTCAAATTCCTGACTTTTAAGTTTTATTTTTTCAATAGTTCAAAGTACACTTTTACGATTTTAAATGAATAAGTTTATCGATAATTATTCTTATTTATCTAAATTTACAATTTTTATTTGTTAATTTAAAAATTACAGTTTTTACATGTCATTAGTTACATTTATTACATTTTCTTAATATTAATTTTATTCGTTACATTTGTTAATATTAATTTTATATTTTTTGCGCAGTCTAAAAAGTCATTTAATAAGGTTAAGTTTTGCATACAAAAATCGATCAATGATTCTGGGCGACAATTCTAAGCCCATTATTTGGGCCTATTGAAAAATTATTCATTATTTAACTAACTATTAGGTCAAAAAGCCAAAGGGGGTGGATAATATTTTAAGAATAGGGGATGAAAACTTTCCTAAGGAGAAAACCCAAAAAGTTTCTCCTCCTATTTTTTTGGCACAAAAAAAAAACAGCCGACACTCAACCCCCATCTTCATCTTCTCCATTTTTCCGGTGAAACCTTGCTAGAATAACCACCATTTCCTCCTTCTAGACCACCCCAAACCAACATTAAACCACCAAACCTCTCCTCTCTTCCCCTCTCAATTTAAGTGCCTGAAACCAAATCCACCATTACTGCTCCTTTTTCGGCGAGCAACTAGAAACAACCACCATTTTCAACCCCTGACTGGCCTAAAACAGTCACAAAACCACAAGACCACCGACCCAAACCACTAAACAACAAGAAAACCACCCCAAACTCCACGTGAAAATAACCTCATTTCTTTTCTAGTAAACCACCACCCCTTTACCTTATTTTTCGGCGAGAATCCATCTCTGGCGAACAGCGAGCAACATTCGAAAACTACACGCTGGAACAAAGCAATAAACAAGACCCCTTTTCTCTCTGTCTTCTTCGACCATGAAGCCCACCAGTTCAACGCCACCGTGAGCTCCAAGCTCCGATGAAGCGGAGTGAAGCATACCCAGTTGTGACTTCCCCAAGTCCTTTCCCTTTCCGTTCTTTTAATCTTTTGTCTGTTTTACAGGTACTAAGACAAACTAAACACCGACCGGAACAATGAGAACCAACCAAGCTCCGATTGAGCGACACGAACAACGTGATCTAGTTTATGGTGGAAGATTCTATCTCACCAAAAACGATTCGAAGCTTCAAAGGTCGGTTTGTTCTTTATGAAATGTTACTTTTTAAAATTTTTTTGTTTCTTTCATGTACTATAATTTGTTTAAAATTTTGTGTTGGACTTTTCTCATTTTTTGAATAATATTCCAATCAACTTGTTTCTTCAATATCCATAGTTGTTTGGTTCTATTGTTTATTATTATTTTGTATTTTGTTGGAATTTGGTTATTATTATCACTATTTGCTTATTTTGTCTTGCTTCCACTTATAATTTATTTGTTATAGGTTTACAGTTTTTTTTATTGTTATTTTGTTAGGTTAATGTAGCTTCGTTTAGTGTGTAATAGAATTTCTCATTTAATGCATTATTTTTCTTTGTTAATATTTTATTCATCTCCTTTAATTTTTCATCAATTAATTGTTCTTGGTTCATTTAAGTTGGTTATATCCATTTTTTAGTATTTTCATGTCGTTAATTTGTAATCATGTGGTCATTGTTGTTATTTTATTTTATTCTTTTATAATATCTTCCATTGTATAATAACTTATTTTGTTCATTTTATATTATTGCAAGTTAAAATTGGCCAATGATAAAATCTCTCCTTCGGTTATGGAGGTCTCCCCAATATTAAAAGATGGAATTTTTTAGTTTATGTTCATATAGCTTTCTTCATAAAATTGTTAAAATGGTCGACGAAGAAATTACCGTCCATTTTCAAGGCCTTCCATATTCATAAGACGGATTTTCATTTTTAAGTTATTATTTGGTTTATTTATTTATATTTATATTTATACATTGATAACACTTTCACTAAGTGTCTTTACAGGTATCCAGAGGCGCTTCTCTTTCAAATTACTCGAATGTAGTTTGAATCATACTTTCTATTCAATATTATTGTGTATATTATTGGCGATAGGAAAACTTATGCGGTTTCTAATTATTACTTCATTTCATTTTTTATGTATGTTGCACCTATTATATTTGTTTATAGTTTTATTTCCTCCTCCATTTGAAAAAAATGATGAATCCAGTCGGGACCCATATTTGTGGATTTTGAAGGGTGCCTAACCCCTTTCCTTCGGAATAACTAGAACCTTTACCTATAATTTGTCGGTTTCGTAGATCATTTAATGGTTTACTATTTTTTTACATAAAATTAGGTGGCGACTCCTTTAAAATTAATTTATTTCTTTAAATATTTTTTAAAAATTGAATCAATTGATTATTGTTCGAGTCACTGTGACGTTTCTCCCTATTTGAAATGAGTAGGTATGTAAACAGAATGGCGACTCCTGATGTACCGTGGTTTCACGGTACTTTTAATGCTTTTTCCTTAAGTTTAGTTTGTGTCTAAAGCCTTTTTGTATTGATTTTTTATGTAAGTTTCTCTTTATTTGCAGGAAATCTGTCCAAAGATGAACGCGGGAGTTTGGAGCAAGAAATGCAGAAGAGACCACCTACGGAGCTTATGACGGTCCGTCGAGGCTGTGAAGGTCCGTAGGTGGCATCGTAGTGAGGAGAGAAGCTGATGAAGGAAGATGGGGAAGTCTGACCAAGTGTGGGACTACGGAAGTGCATGACGGACCGTCATAGCCTCGACGGTTCGTCGTGCTTGTCCGTCGTGCTGATCAGAGAGTAGTCCCAGTACCCAAATTCCAAGAAGTTTAAGTATTTTGGAACGGAGACCCTCGACGGACCGTCGTGCTTGAAACGGTCCGTCATACTTGTCCGTCGAGGGGATGAAGAAAGCAGCAGAAGAATATGTGAAGTATGGGATGACGGAGTCCATGACAGTCCGTCGTGTCCATGACGGTCCTTCACTATGTCCGTCGACTCAGACGCGTTTGGACAAATTTTTAGTAATTAGAATCCTTCTTTTATTAGGTTTTGTTTTTATTATAAATAGTTCGAAAAACCTCGTTTTTGGGGTTAGACTCTTGACTATTGTTAGTTCTCTTGTTATAGTATTGAACTCTTGATTTTGGTAATTGATATACTTTTTCCGGATTTGATTGTTGGTGATTTTGTGGATTAATCAAGTTAAATTCTGGAATTTATTCGTTCTCATTAAAGTAAGTGCATGAATTCTTCCATTAAAAATATGAATTGTGTAATTATGACCATGGGTAACTAAACTCCATAGCTAGGGTTGTGGGAACCATGGGTGAATAACAAGGTAAAATCTAACTAAAATAACAATTCTTGAATGGTGTCTTGCATGTATTGATAATTCTTTCATGTAGAAGTCTTTTTAACGGATGGCCAATGTTAGAACTCGCCTTAATGCTACTTGCCGGACCAAGGAGGTAGATAATAGGAAAAGAATTATCAACATAGATTTAGTGTAGACTATCTAATAGGCTAGTATTGGTTGGTACGAGGTAATAACTTAATCAAATACCGAATACAATGCTTAATATGAGGTAAAGATAAGGGTTAGTATAGCAACACACGTAGCCGGACCAAGGTGCGGAGTGAAATTTTCTAGATGCCGAACCAAGGATTTTGGAGATACATAACTTATCACTTTACATGCAAGATACTAGGAAAGAATTGTTATAGTTAGAGTTATCAAGTTGGGAACCTGTGAGGAACACTTAAGCCCTAGTTACTTTTATTAATTGATTAAACTCTGAGATTTGAATCTGTTAGTTGTTTATTTTAATTTAGTTAATTATTTTTATTAATTTAAAATAAAACCCCCCTTTCTGTTATTTGTTTTCTCGAAAAATAGTTGACTAAATAGTAGTAATAATAGAATAAAGTTAAGTCTGAACCATTTTCCTCGTGGGATCGACCCTAACCTCATAAGTTGGATTCTTTACTTGATACGACCGTTTTTACTTCTTATTTGAGAAGTAAGTTTGAGCGTATCAAATTTTGGCGCCGCTGCCGGGGAAAGTGGCTTTGAGATTAACTTAAAACTTATTACTAAAGTTTAGTCATTATTTTCCTAATTTTACTTTATTTGTTGTTTTTGTCTCTTACAGAATTAACTTCCTTGTATGCCAAATACGCGGAGAGGAAGAGAACTCTTGTTTCCTTACGACCACGAATTAGAGCGTACACTATGCAATATGAATCAAAACTTGGGTATTAACGATGATGATCCAAACCAGAACATCCCAGCTCCAGTTGATGCTTATGGTCGATTATTACCTGATAATCCTTGTCAAGATGCACAAAGGGGACAAAATCCCGCTCCACGTCCTCAAGAATACTACAGAGGATATGATAATATTGCAGACTCTGATGGGCCACTTGTCTTGCCCCCTATACCAGAAGGCCACACCTTTGTGGTAACTAGTAGTCTAATGCAAATGCTCACTGCTAGAGGTTTGTTTTCAGGGCTACCTTCTGAGGACCCACATGCCCATATAGCTAAGGTCAGGGCAGTGTGTAAAAGCTGTGTAGGGAGGCCTGATTTGAATTTGAATGTAATAAGGCTAAGAGTATTTCCTCTCTCACTGACGGGAGAGGCTGCTATTTGGTTCACTGAGCTCCCCTATAACTCAATTTTCACTTGGAACCAACTAAGGGGACGTTTTCTTAGCACGTTACTACCCGGTCTCCAAGAAACTAAATCACAAAGACAGAGTGAACAACTTTGTGGCACTACCAGGAGAGTCATTTAGCAGTTCTTGGGATAGGTTCACTTCATTTTTGAGAAGTATCCCCAATCACCGCATTGATGATGAGTCACTGAAAGAATACTTCTATCAGGGACAGGAAGATAATAATAAAGCGGTATTGGACACCATAGCGGGTGGTTCTTATGGGGAGTGTCCTTATGCCGAGATTGCTGAAAAGTTAGAGAACATCTCCCGGAATAATAAAGCTTGGAGTACTAGGAAGTCAGATACTGGAAGAAATACCTTTGCAGTGCAATCCACACACAACCCAGCCACAAATGAGATTCGTGAAGAGATGGCTCAGATGAGAACTGAGCTTGGGTTGGTATTAAAACATGTCACTGTGGGTGCATAAAAGATAAATGCAGTGAACTACTTGTCTAAACCACCACCACCAAATGATGAATATTATTATGAGGAAGACACCTATGCGGTGAATGAGCAGACGGGGGGTTTCCGGCCGAATGCCTAAGGCTCCAATCAGGAATATTGGCGCCAGGGTCAAGGAAACCAAGGTCAGAACTATGGTAATTATAACCGTGAGGGTAATTATGTCCGAGATGGAAATTACAACCGCGACAACAACTTCAACAGGGGTAACTATAGTAATAGAAATGATAGGAGTGGGCCCTATGTTCCTCCTCAAAATCGTGAAGTTGCTCCTAGGGATGGTGGAGGTAGTATGGCGCGAGTTGAGGAATTTTGCACAAAATGATGAGGAGGTTCGATGCTAGTGATGAGCACACTAAAGAATTAAGGAGTGATTTAGCGGGTATTGGGCAGAAAGTCGATACACATGCAATATCGATTAAGCAGCTTGAGTTGCAAATGGCCCAATTATCTACGACGGTGAATACACGACAACCGGGCACTCTCCCTAGCAACACTGTCCAAAATCTGAAAAATGATGGACACTCTATGACAATCACTACTCGGGGTGGTAAGCAAACCATTAACCCACCTATACCGTCTGATGCAGAAAAGGTGATAAGAGATAATGATAAAGTGGAGGAACTTAGTGGTGAGTTAGAAGATAAAATGGGAAAAGATACTGAAGTGCCCAAAAAGGTGACTCCCATGCCTAGACCCCCCCCCCTTTCCTCAAAGATTAGTGAAAAAGACCGAGTATGGTAAATATCGGCGTTTTATAACGATGTTGAAGCAACTTTCCATCAATGTCCCTTTGGTAGAAGCTCTGGAACAAATGCCCGGTTACGCCAAGTTTATGAAAGATCTGGTTACGAAGAAAAGATCGGTCACTTTTGAGGATGATCATAGAATGCAGCATTGTAGTGCTATTGCTACAAGATCTCTAGTGCAAAAGAAAGAAGATCCGGGTGCTTTCACTATTCCTTGTACAATCGGGTTATTACATTTTGCAAAAGCATTATGTGATCTTAGGGCAAGCATGAATCTTATGCCCCTCTCTATTTACAAGAAGTTGGGTTTGGGTAACCCAAAGCCCACTGCGATGCGGCTACTGATGGCCGATCGAACAGTAAAGGGCCTATTGGGATAATCCACGAAGTGCTAGTAAAAGTGGAGTCATTCATATTTCCAGCCGATTTTGTTATTCTTGATTGTGAAGTCGATTTTGAGGTGCCTATTATTCTTGGGAGGCCATTCCTTGCCACGGTAGAGCCTTAGTTGATATGGAAAAGGGGCAGATGAAATTTTGGTTGAACAAAGAAGAAGTGACCTTCAACATTTGTAGGTCCATGAGGCATAGCGGTGAGCTCCAATCGGTATCTGCTATATCCTACAAAGTTGATAAGTCATCCGAGACACATATAAAAGAACGTCTAGGTGTAGAAGCACTAGCGGCAGTGATAATGAATTTTGATAGTGATTTCATTGAAGAGTATGGCTCATTAGTCGCGGCTCTTGATCGTGGTGATGTTCAGTTTAAACTGAAGAAATATGAGTTAGATATGAAGAATCGCGAGTCTCCACCCGCGAAAACATCTATAGAGGAGGCTCCAAAGTTAGAACTAAAAGCTCTCCCACCCCATATCAGGTATGAATTCTTAGGAAATGGTGACACTTTGCCGGTAATCATTGCATCAGACCTGAATGAACAACAAATTGAGAGTTTGGTGAAAGTGCTAAAAAGGTTTAAAAGAGCTATTGGGTGGACTATTGCGGACATTATTGGGATCCCTCCTGGTTATTGTTCTCATAAAATCCAACTCATGCCCGACTACAAGCCAAGTATTGAGCATCAGAGACGCTTAAATCCACCTATGCAAGAGGTCGTGAAGAAGGAAATCATTAAGTGGTTGGATGCTGAAGTAATATATCCGATCGCCGATAGTAGTTGGGTATGCCCTGTTCAGTGTGTACCTAAGAGAAGGGGAATGATTGTGGTCCCCAATGAAAAAAATGAACTTGTTCCAATGAGACCGGTGACTGGATGGAGGGTGTGTATGGATTACCAGAAATTAAACGCATGGACCGAAAAAGACCATTTTCCTATGCCCTTCATGGATCAGATGTTGGATAGACTTGCCGGAAAAGGGTGGTACTGTTTTCTTGATGGTTATTCGGGGTATAATCAGATTTCTATTGCACTAGAAGATCAAGAGAAAACCACCTTCACTTGCCCATATGGGACCTTTGCTTTCAAGAGAATGCCGTTTGGGTTGTGCAATGCACCCGCCACATTTCAGAGATGTATGATGTCGATATTCTCCGATATTGTGGAGGACACTATTGATGTGTTTATGGATGATTTTTCAGTGGTTGGTGACTCCTTTGAGCGGTGTTTGAGTCATTTATCTGAGGTTCTTAAGAGGTGTGAAGACTGCAATCTAGTATTAAATTGGGAAAAATGCCACTTCATGGTGAAAGAAGGTATTGTTTTGGGCCATCGCATTTCAGAGAAGGGTATAGAGGTTAATCGAGCTAAAGTCGAGGTAATATAGAAACTTCCCCCACCTATCTCTGTAAAAGGTGTGAGAAGCTTTCTTGGGCATGCAGTTTTTTATCGGAGATTCATCAAAGATTTTTCAAAAATTGCGCATCCGTTGTGCAAATTGCTGGACAAAGAGTGTAAATTTTATTTTGATGAATCCTGTCTTAAAGCATTCGATGAGTTAAAAGAGAAGTTGGTGTCTGCACCTATCATTATTTCTCCAGATTGGAGCAGTCCATTTGAGGTGATGTGTGATGCTAGTGGGGTTGCTCTAGGTGTGGTATTGGGACAAAGAAGGGACAAAATCCTTCATCCCATTTACTATGCTAGTGAAGCCCTCAATGAAGCCGAGAAGAACTACACAGTGACTGAGCAAGAGATCCTTGCAGTAGTCTTTGCTTTTGAAAAATTTTGATCCTATTTGCTAGGTACTAGAGTTATAGTGCATACTGACCATTCAGCGTTGAGATATTTGATGGCAAAGAAGGATGCGGAACCAAGGTTGATTCGTTGGGTTTTACTACTGCAAGAATTTGACTTTGAGATGAGGGATAGAAAAGGGACCGAAAATCAAGTTGCTGATCACTTGTCCCGTTTAGAAGATGAAGTTATGAGAGAGTTAGGGGATAAGACTGATGTTGATGATACTTTCCCCGTTGAGCATGTATTGGCTGCCTCACAAGACTTGATTCCATGGTTCGCAGATTTTGCGAACTATCTGGCTAGCGATATTGTTCCATCGGATTTGTCCTTTCATCAAAGGAAAAAGTTTCTGTACGATGTGAAGAAGTTCTTTTGGGATGAACCATACTTATATAGGAGCTGTGCCGATGGGCTTATTCGGCGTTGAGTACCAGAAGTTGAGATGTTGAGTGTTTTAGAGGCTTGGCATTCCTCACCCGTTGGTGGACATCATAGTGGTATCCGGACCGCTCATAAGATCTTACAATGTGGTTACTATTGGCCAACTATTCATCAAGATGCTCATGAGTTTGCCAAAGCATGTGATAGATGCCAAAGGGATGGCGGCATATCAAGAAAGCAAGATCTCCCTCTAAACCCCATTCTTGGGATTGAATTATTTGATGTTTAAGGTATTGACTTTATGGGTCCTTTTGTGAGTTCTCATGGAATGAAGTATATTTTAGTAGCGGTTGATTATGTATCTAAATGGGTGGAAGCTATCGCCCTCGCAAACAATGAAGGGAAGAGTGTCACTGTATTCTTGAAAAAGAATATATTCTCTCGATTTGGTACCCCAAGGGCAATTATTAGTGATGGGGGATCCCACTTTTGCAACAAATTGTTTAAGGGATTATTGGAGAAATACGGGGTTCGCCATAATGTGGCCACTCCTTACCATCCTCAAACTAGTGGGCAAGTTGAGGTGTCAAATAGGGAGATCAAACAGATTTTGTCAAAAACAGTGAACGCTAGTAGAACGGATTGGTCAAGAAGGCTCGATGATGCTCTTTGGGCATGCCGGACAACGTACAAGACTCCCATTGGTATGTCCCCGTACCAACTTGTATATGGGAAAGCTTGTCAACTTCTGGTTGAATTAGAGCATAAAGCCATATGGGCTATGAAGAACTTGAAAATGGATTGGAATGAAGCTGTAGAACAGAGGTTAAATGGGTTGAATGAACTCGATGAATTTCGCCTAAAAGCTTATGAAAGTTCAGCCCTCTACAAAGAAAAGATGAAGAAATACCATGACAAGAAAATTGAGAAACGCGATTTTATAGTTGGAGATTTGGTACTTTTATCCAATTCTAGGTTGCGTTTGTTTCCGGACAAGCTCAAGTCCAAATGGACTGGCCCTTAGTTGATCACCCAACTATTCCCTCACGGATCAGTTGAGTTGGAAAACAAGAAGGGTGTGCGGTTTAAGGTGAACGGACAACGAATAAAAATCTATTTGGGGCATGCTGAATCAGCGAATGAAGTGATCGAGGCATATCATCTTGATGAAGTCTGAGTAATCGAGTATCCTCCGTCGTGCCGCGACGTTAAATCAAGCGCTGGTTGGGAGGCAACCCAATATGTATCCTCTAGTAATAGTCGCATTTTCTTTGTTTTTTTTTCGTTTTGTTAGAAGTGTTGGCTAGAGCGTAGTTTAGGGTCCGTATCCACCAATTCTCCAGTCAAACACATAGAAAATAGCTTAATGGGTATTAACTTTGCAGGGAGAACATCACCAGAAAAATCTGCAGAAATTGGTCTGAAACACTCAATGACGGATCCATCGACGGACTGTCACGCTTACAACGGATAGTCACAAGAATCCGTCGTGCCAGGTAAGTTTGTCTATTCTTTTTAAAATTAGGGCACCCGCGACGGAACCCACGACGGACCTTCACACGTTTGACGGACCGTCATCGGGGACTCGTCGCTTCATTATCCAGCGACCCGACCTGACCCGGCTGGGGAATTTTAAAAGTTTTAAACCTTTTTAAACTCCCCACCCCTTTATTTCAACCGTTTCTTTCCCTCTTTCTTCCATTTCCTCCCTTTTCAACTTCCTTCCATTCTCATCCTCTTCCATATCAACTGATCCACATCACTTCCCCAAAATCCCCACATTCTCATTTTCCCCCTCCCCAAATCACCTTTCTGCTGGTCAGGGTCTGCTGCTCTTCATAGCTGAGTGCCTCACTTGCTTGTTTTCTCCTCTTCTCAGGTATGTGTTTCTGACCTCTACCCATTTACACTACATTATTGTTTTTAATTTACTATATGCCTATTTGTTTTTGGTGGGTCTTTGATCTTTGATCCAATCTTATCTGACCTAGGTTTTTAGTCCCACAAATTGCCTTGTTAAAACTCGAGAAATTGGTGCTTTAGCATTGTAAGTTTTCTAGGTAGTTGGGTTAGAAAGATGTAGGTTAATATCGAGACCCCGGTGATATGTCCGTCCTGCACAATCGTCATGGATATCAGAGACCCCAGTTCTAAGGGTCTCAAAATTTGTCTAAGTGTCCACTGACGGACATATACGACGGACCGTCGTACCTGCACAACCGTCATGACAGTCAGAGATCCCTCTCCTAAAGGTCTCCATACTTTTTTCTAAGTGGCCCATGACGGATATTGACGACGGACCGTCATGATCACGACGGTCCGTCCTGCTTATGCGTCATAAATGTCAGAGACTTTCCTTCTGAGGGTCTCCAAATAAACATTGTTCAAGTAAGACATGACGGACCCCATGACGGTCCGTCATTCTCACGACGGGCCGTCACCTGGTAGTTGGGTTAGAAAGATGTAGGTTAATATCGAGTCTTTGGTTTGAATCACATAGGATGAGTATGGCATCCCCAGTTCTTTCTCTGACTGACAAAACGAGACCCCGGTGACGGACCGTCGTAACCACGACGGACCGTCATAGGGTCCGTCCCAACACCCCACAATGTGTTTTCTCTAAGTGTCCATCAACGAACATATGCGACGGAACGTCATGCCCACGACAGTCCGTCCTGCACAACCATCATGGTTTTCAGAGACCCCAGTTCTAAGGGTCTCAAAACTTTTCAAAGTGTCCACCAACGGACATATGCAACGGACCGCCGTACCCACGACGGTCCGTCCTGCACAACTGTCATGGTTGTTAGAAACCCCAGTTCTAAGGGTCTCAAAATTTTTCAAAGTGTCCACTTACGGACTTATGCGACGGACCGTCGTACCCACGACGGTCCGTCCTGCACAATCGTCATGGATATCAGAGACCCCAGTTCTATGGGTCTCAAAATTTGTCTAAGTGTCCACTGACGGACATATACGATGGACCGTCGTACCTGCACAACCGTCATGACAGTCAGAGATCCCTCTCCTAAGGGTCTCCATACTTTTTTCTAAGTGGCCCACGACGGATATTGACGATGGACCGTCATGATCACGACGGTCCGTCCTGCTTATGCGTCATAAATGTCAGAGACTTTTCTTCTGAGGGTCTCCAAATAAACATTGTTCAAGTAAGACATGACGGACCCCATGACGGTCCGTCATTCTCACGACGGGCCGTCACCTGGTCCGTCGTATTTCATTGCTACTATAGAGATGTCCTTACAACTTTCATCTTATGTGTCTTTTGTTTCCTTATTGCTTGTCTTGTTTGCCCCTTATAGCACTAATAATGATTCTTTACAGGTACCTCTCATGGCACCAAAACAAGATTGCGTTTACGCACGTGGGCGTTCCAAGTCTGTCGCCCCGTCTACCCACATGGTTATAGGCTCTGATGATGAGCATGACCCTGAGTACGTGCCCCCAGGCACTGCCACTCCAGCCCGTGCTGCACATGCAACCAAAGACACGCCCAAGAAGGTGGCGTCCGGCGTAGTCACTGCCTCCCAGTCTGATGAGGAGCGCACACTGACCGGCACACTTTCTGGGTCAGCTGCACAAGATGAAGGAGCGTCTGGCTCCTTAGGAGTTTCTTGGTGAGAGGAAGCCTCCGGGTCCGCAGAAGCCTCTGCACATGCCACAGCTGCATAGTCTACCTCGGCGAATGAGGCTGACAATACTGATTCCACTCCAGGCTCACCGACTGGAGTTCCTGCCCCGGTTGCCGACCAGCCCAACCGGTGGTGTGTTGACGGGCAATACCAAGTGTATTCAGACGCCAAGCTGCTAAATGATAAGGGTGTCATGACACGGACCATTACACTGGAGAGGCGGGTCCTTACGGGTAGTCTTCCCACCATTCCGGATATCCACACTCTCTTCACCAGACACCGACTAGAGTGGACGGCTCGTGCTTTGGGCTGGTACAGTGAGGAGTTGGTCCGAGAGTTTTACGCCTCCTATGTGGCTACTCTCCGATCACATATCGATAGGTGGGCTGCCCCCGCCAAACAGGCCCCACTTGATCATGTCAGAGTCCAAGGCATACAGGCCGATATCTCCCTGCCAGCCATCCGCCGATATCTGTACGGCGAGGATGTTGACGCCACCAGGACCCCTCTCACCGCCGAGTTCGACTACCGGTGGCAAATTGTTAAAGAGGGCCGGTTCTAGCGTGATCCATCGCTGAGAGAGACCACAAAGAGGTGGATGGCCCAGCACTTATCCATTGATGGAGAGGCTGCTGACTGGGTAATGGAGCCGAAGGGAGCCAACAGGAAGGCTAACTTGACCTTCATGGCCAAGTTTCTATGGTTGATTGTCCGCCACTGCCTCTCCCCCACTGCTGCAGATTATATAGTTACATGGGATCGCGCAGTTCTGATAGCAGCGATGTGGCAGGGTTTGAGGTTGACTTCGCTTGGCTTCTACAGGCGGTCATGCACGAGAGGGCCTTCAAGGTCACCACTACTTACCCTTTTCTGTGCATGGTTTTCTCTTTATGCAGGTCCGCAGGTGTGACCATCTGGCACATAGATCAGCTCAAGACCCTGCAGGGCAATGTTGACATCTGCCTCATTAGGGATGAGGCCAATGAGTTGGCTCCACACAGGGGGCCCCGCCCAGAGGTGGCCCCACTTGGTGAAAACCTGGCTGCTCTATTTGCCACTTCTGATATTCCACCACCTCCCCCATGAGAGAATGCCAAGAGGCGCAGGGGTCGAGAGGAGGATGAGTCTAGGGCAAGTAAGAAGGAACGCCGTGAGATGGAGGCTGCGAGGAGAGCCTCGATTGCTGACGAGGAGGCCCGTACGTTGAGGGTTGTAGATTTAGCTGCCGGGGCATCTAGCTCCAGAGTTGTGGATACAGTGAGAGGCACTACTGATAGTATTGTTTCTGCTGAGGACACTACTGAGGGTGTCCAGACTACGGAGGGAGTGGGTTTCGGGGAACCGGACTCACCAGCTTATTGATCGCCGGCGCTTTGCACCTCAGGTTTGCTTCACCGACCATTCACGTACTTTAGTTTTTTATGCCTTGGGGACAATTGCATATCTTTTTTGTTGGGGGGTGGGGTAAATGGAAAGTGAATGTTAGGGTGAAGTCTGAGTAGCCCAATTCACGATCCTCTCTTGGGGTTTTCTTGCCTGTGTTCTTTTTCCCCAAGAGACTGATTACTTTTATTGTTGAACCGGCATGTTTATATCTTGTGTACATAGTATAACTCTGAAGCATGATGGCTAAAACTAAAATAATATCCCGATGTAATGAATATGATGCAATGACTAGGCATAGCAATTGATAAATGTGTGGCCCTAAGCATGACATAGAGATACACTACTGCATGACCCTGAATCTAAGACTCGAACTAGGTGTCTGATAATCTGGTAGTGTAACAAGATATCAAGTGAGTGTGAGGAAAATTCGAATGATCCACCATAGATACTGAGCTAGAACTTGCCTGGTTAGTCTTGCTGAAAGTATGCCGAAATAAACAATTAGGAAAGGATCATAGTCCCTTGTTCGAAATAGTCAATCTTGAGCCTTAAAATAACAGAAAACCAAATTAAGTTAATCCCTTTTTGATCCAAATGAATTGAGCTTAAAATAGATCTTTCTTTTTCACCCCAAATAATCTTCTCTGGGAACAATGTATTGGCCCTGGTCCCTCCTTGGACATGTGCACCTCAGTTTATGCCAAAAGCATAAGTTGAGGGTGGCTAATGCAGAAAGAAACCTTGTTTTGTCCCTGACCCAAACATGGGTATTGTGAACCTTGACTCATGGCAAAATCATGAGTTGAGGGTGGCTGTTATAAGGAAAACCCCGGAAAGTGGGGTTGAAAAAATGAAGATAAAGAAAGAACAAAATAGAAGTGACTAAAAAATAAAATAAAAATATATGAATAAAGTATACATATGAAGCAAAATAAACACAAGAAAAGAGAAAAGTTACTTACACATAAGGATAAGAAAGGGAAAGTAGCAAGGTGAAAAGAAAATTGAGAAATAGGGCAAAATAAGATGATAAAAAGGTGGTACGCTTAGCCGATATGTCAAGGAGGGAAACAAGTCACTAAAGTATACCTAAATATACCCTACCTGACCCTGAGCCTATGTTACAAGCTAAGAAAGTCCTGTTGTGATCCTAAGTGTTGTATGGCAAACGTGAAGCAGTGAAAATAAGGGCAAGCTTATGGCAATATGTATAAATGAGTTGTTAATTTGTTCTGAGAGTGAGTGTTGAACAGTAATCCTTATACTCAAACTGAAATCATTGTGTGAAATATGAGGATGTGTTTTGAAGAGAGGACACTAGTTGCAATACTGGAAATATTAGCACCTCGGTGAGAAATAGAAGAGGATAGGTGTCAGTGCGTAGTGAGTCTGTGTCATGGTCTGGTTCCACATGATTCAAGCCTAATAGTGATAACATGCATGAACATAATGAGAATGATCGGGATTGATAGCGAAATAATTGCGGAAGCTAAAATGTGGATACTCTTGTACAAAGATTTTGTAGTGAGTCATAGTGCGTCGCTTGAGGACAAACAACGAATTTAAGTTGAGGGTGTTGATGTACCGTGGTTTCACGGTACTTTTAATGCTTTTTCCTTAAGTTTAGTGTGTGTCTAAAGACTTTTTGTATTGATTTTTTATGTAAGTTTCTCTTTATTTGCAGGAAATCTGTCCAAAGATGAACGCGGGAATTTTGAGCAAGAAATGCAGAAGAGACCACCTACGGAGCTTATGACGGTCTGTCGAGGCTGTGACGGTCCGTAGGTGGCATCGTAGTGAGGAGAGAAGCTGCTGAAGGAAGATGGGAAAGTCTGACCAAGTGTGGGACTACGGAAGTGCATGACGGACCGTCATAGCCTCGACGGTTCATCCTGCTTGTCCGTCGTGATGATCAGAGAGTAGTTCCAGTACCCAAATTCCAAGAAGTTTATGTATTTTGGAACGGAGACCCTCGACGGACCGTCGTGCTTGAAGCGGTCCGTCATACTTGTCCGTCGAGGGGATGAAGAAAGCAGCAGAAGAATGTGTGAAGTATGGGATGACGAAGTCGATGACAGTCCGTCGTGTCCATGACGGTCCGTCACTAGGTTCGTCGACTCAGACGCGTTTGGACAGATTTTCAGTAATTAGAATTCTTCTTTTATTAGGTTTTGTTTTTATTATAAATAGTTCGAAAAACCTCGTTTTTGGGGTTAGACTCTTGACTATTGTTAGTTCTCTTGTTATAGTATTGAACACTTGATTTTTGTAATTGATATACTTTTTCCGTATTTGATTGTTGGTGATTTTGTGGATTAATCAAGTTAAATTCTGGAATTTATTCATTCTCATTAAAGTAAGTGCATGAATTCTTCCATTAAAAATATGAATTGTGTAATTATGACCATGGGTAACTAGACTCCATAGCTAGGGTTGTGGGAACCATGGGTGAATAACAAGGTAAAATCTAACTCAAATAACAATTCTTGAATGGTGTCTTGCATGTATTGATAATTCTTTCGTGTAGAAGTCTATTTAACGGATGGCCAACGTTAGAACTCGCCTTAATGCTACTTGCCGGACCAAGGAGGTAGATAATAGGAAAAGAATTATCAACATAGATTTAGTGTATACTATCTAATAGGCTAGTATTGGTTGGTACGAGGTAATAACTTAGTCAAATACCGAATACAATGCTTAATATGAGGTAAAGATAAGGGTTAGTATAGCAACACACGTAGCCGGACCAAGGTGCGGAGTAAAATTTTCTAGATGCTGGACCAAGGATTTAGAGATACATAACTTATCACTTTACATGCAAGATACTAGGAAAGAATTCTTATAGTTAGAGTTATCAAGTTGGGAACCTGTGAGGAACACTTAAGCCCTAGTTACTTTTATTAATTGATTAAACTCCGAGATTTGAATCTGTTAGTTGTTTATTTTAATTTAGTTAATCATTTTTATTAATTTAAAATAAAACCCCCTTTTTGTTATTTGTTTTCTCGGAAAATAGTTGACTAAATAGTAGTAATAATAGAATAAAGTTAAGTCTGAACCATTTTCCTCGTGGGATCGACCCTAACCTCATTAGTTGGGTTCTTTACTTGATACTACCGTTTTTACTTCTTATTTAAGAAGTAAGTTTGAGCGTATCAACTCCGCCGGGGAGATAGATATTCTAACCGATATGATTTCATTTTTTAAATTGAGGAGACTTTTCATTTATCTTGTATATGGTATATTTTGTTGATTATTCGTATATTGTAGTTGTAATTTATTCATTATTTATTTAATTGTATATTTGTTGACATTTCATAATGACATATTAATATAGGTTCCATAAAGATGTATAGTGATTTGAGAGAGTTTATTGGTGGGAAGGTATGAAGAAGGGCATTGTTGAGTTTGTTGCCATGTGCTCGAAATGCCAGCAAGTTAAAGTAGAACACCAAAGGCCTGAAGTTTTGGCTCAGAAACTAGAACTTCCCGGAAGTGGGAGACGATTAATATGGACTTCATCACAGGCTTGCCAAGATCTCATAGGCAGGATGATTATATTTGGGTAATTATTGATAGAATGACTAAATCATCACACTTTTTGCCAGTAAAGACCACCTATTCGGCCAGGGATTATACTAAATTGTACCTTTAATAAGTGGTAAGACTTCATGGAGTTCCTGTTTCCATTATTTCAGATAGATGTGCACAATTTATGAATTATTCTGGAAATCTTTCCAGAATGGTTTGGGTTCAGAGGTGAACTTAAGCACTGCTTTTCATCCTCAGACAGATGGACAAGCATAGTGTACTATCCAAACCCTAGAATATATCTTTAGAGATTCTGTGATTAACTTCAAAGAGAATTGGGATGATCACATACCTCTCATTGAGTTTGCTTACACCAACAGTTACCATTCCAACATCCAAATGAATACATATGAAGCTCTTTATGGGAGAAGATGCAGAGCTAAAATTTGGGTGGTTCGAAGTTGGTTAAGCAAGGTTTATAGGGCCAGATCTAGTTCACCAATCAATGGAGAAGGTGAAGGTGATTCAAGAGAGATAGAAAACGGCACAGAGTTGCCAAAAGTTCTACACAGATTTTAGGAGAAGATCATTAGAGTTTGAGGTGGATGATTGGGTATATTTGAAAGTTTCATCCATGAAGGGTGTTATGAGGTTTGGTAAGAAAGGGAAACTTAGTCCCCGGTATATTGGTCCTTAGAGAATATCTAAGAGAGTTGGAAATGAAGCTTATGAGTTGGATCCACCCCAATAGTTAGCAGTGGTTCATATGATATTCCATATTTCTATGTTAAAGAAGTGCTGGGTGATACTTTATCGATTGTACCAACTGAGAATGTTGGGATTAAGTATAGCTTATCCTATGAAGATATTCCGATTAAGATTTTAGATCATCAAGTTAACAAGTTAAGAACTAAGGAAGTTGCATTAGTCAAGGTCCTTTGGAGGAACTAATTTGGTGAAGAAGCAACTTGGGAAGCTGAGGAGGATATCAAGATGAGATATCCACATCTGTTTTAATTTGGAGAGAACCCAGATCAAGGTACTAAATTCTCTTCTTAGCACTTATAAGACTATGTGTAAGCGTGTTATTACTTGCTTTTGTTTGTTGAAGTGCTGAAATGATGCTACTACCCTTATCTTAGTGAAATAGTTCTCATTCGAGGACGAATGTTCCCAAGGGGGATATATTGTTACATCTCATAACTCAGAATAGCTAGGAATAAGACATGAAACAAAAAATAATCACTTTTGGAAATAAAGGGGAAAATCTAGAAATTTCCTAAGTTTAAAAAGTAAGTTTTGGTAATTTTGAAACGGCCATAACTTCTAGCTCAAAAGGAGTTAGGGTCAGTTCATTATAAGGTTGCAAATCCCTTGGGAAAATCTTTCAAACGACGCCAAGTTTTCTCAATTTTGATGTTGTATGAGGTAGATATGTCTTTTGGAAGTTGGGTTGTCAGATTGTGGAAACTCTAATCCGGATTTTTGTAAGGGTAAAGTAGTCTTTTCACCCTAGTATTTCCTAATTCATTTTAAGTGTTTATTAGGGGTAAAACTAAGCCTTAATTATGTTTCAAGAATGCTAAGGTTTCGCGAGTGGAATTCATCATGGGTGATCCCTATCGAGGTATGTGAGATATGTCTGTGTTGGGTTCGTTGAGCCACACACTAACATGTTTAATTCAGCGAGTTTAAAATATATTGAATGATAAATATTGAAGTTCTTAATGAACAATTGTTGAATTCTTGTTGGTTGAGTTGTAGTATACCTTTAGTTGTTTGATTCGTGTTTCCGGGATATTTTTACGAGTCTAAACTATTGGGTATTGAGAATATTGGTGATCCTAAGTGTTTAGTGAAAGATCCATGGAATTTTAAAAGGCTTAGAGATGAAAATCGAAGAACAAAAGTCAGAAATCGCGTCTGACAGGCCCTGGGGTGCCGCGCCTGCCAGAGCCCCTCAGGGCAGGGTCTGTCTGACAGGCACTGGCGCACCTGCCAGAAAGAGCGCCTCAGACCATAGCCTATTTGTCAGGCTTTGAGCGCCTCTTAGAACGCAAAGGTCACCTGGAGACCCAGTTCTTTCCCTATCTTTTTGTACTACTTCCTAAGTGAGATACCCATGTTCCTTAGTTGATTCCAAAACTCTAAGCTACATCTAAACATCATCAAATCATCCATAAACATTAGATCGTGATCCTTGAATCCATAATCCAATTCAAGAAAAGTTAAGATCAAAGTGAAAGAAGTTAAGAGGCAAGTCTAATAGTTAAGAAGCAAGTCAAAATGAGTTCCTAAAGTTTCCAAGAGTCTTTACAAACATTTTGAACTTCATTTTAAGACTCAAGTTACACGTTAAGAAAGAGTAAAGAGTTGAGTTTATTCTCAAAAGTTAGAAGGGGACTAAGTAATCCCTAAGAGTTACCTATTTTTTGTATATTTAAACAAGTAAAGAGCCCTCGGGATAGTTTTCAGACAGAAGTAATAGCTTTATGAAATGAAGTAAGCAGGAAACAACAATTTCCAAGAGATCTTTCAAAGCTAAGTTTTGAGCGCTAATCTCAAACCACAAAATCAGTATGTTTTAAAAATATAAGAGCCAGTATATTTTTGGTAGTAGTATTGAGCATTGATGTGGGCATGCGAGTTCATATTAACTCAAGTCTCCATGACCTTTTCGATGAACCCTATTCAAAGTATAATAGTGTATGCGGTTCAGGTCATATAATGTGGCAAGGTAAGGATGGCCGGGCAGCGTAGGTCGAGTAACGCTGTATCATCACTATACCCCTTAAATGATGGTTGTTGGTTAGAGAAGCTCCCACATAAGTTATTGTATTTTCATATATATCAGCTATTTGTATTTTACACACATCTCAAAGATTTATTGTATCCATGTATACATTCAAAGTTTAAAACATGTTTTCAGTCAGCTTTTCCTAATATTGCATTTACTTTTAAATTGCATTATCTTGAAAAGATTAGTTATTCATGAGTTGAACAAAGACAAGGTAAGTGTTCCTTCTTACTCCTTTTCCATCTTAATTGTTGTTTTAGCATTCCAACTCGCATACTCGTACATATGATTTACTGATGCCAGTTGGCCTGCATCATATTATGATACTGAAGCATGTAACTAGGATAAGCATTCGGTGCACCATTGATCCGGTGAGCAGCTCAGAGTCAGTTAGTGAGCCTCTATTCATTCCGGAGGACATCTGTAATTTTAGTTAATTGTTTAGCATTCAGTTGTTAGGATGATTTGGGGTCATTTCACAACATCCATCTTCATATTTGAGGCTTCATAGACATATGATATTAGTTTTTCTTAGTCTTTTCTTTTAGTTGTAATTGACTAAGACTTGGGTTTCCACTTTGGCTAATTACTTTTTTAAAAGTTATTTCTTGTGATTATATCTTGTGTTAAGTCTTTCGCTGAGTTAAGTAAGCGAGGACAAGGGTATGCTCAAGGTCATAAATGGTCAATGGGTGTCGACCACGTCTAGGGGGTAGTATCGGGGCGTGACAACTTGGGAGACTGATGTACCGTGGTTTCACAGTACTTTTAATGCTTTTTCCTTAAGTTTATTGTGTGTCTAAAGCCTTTTTGTGTTGATTTTTATGTAAGTTTCTCTTTGTTTGCAGAAAATCTTTCCAAGGATGAAAGCGGAAGTTTTTGAGAAAGAAATGCAGAAGAGACCACCTACGGAGCTTATGACGGTCCGTCCAGGCTGTGACGGTCCGTAGGTGGCATCGTAGTAAGGATAAAAGCTGTTGATGGAAGATGGGGAAGTCTGACCAAGTGTGGGATTACGGAAGTCCATGACGGACCGTCATAGCCACGACGGTCCATCCTGCTTGTTCGTCGTGATGATCAGAGAAGTAGTCCCAGTACCCCAATTCCAAGAAGTTCAAGTGTTTTGGAACGGAGACCCTTGACGGACCATCGTGCTTAAAACGGTCTGTCATACTTGTCCGTCGAGGGGATGAAGAAAGCAGCAGTAAAATGTGTGAAGTATGGGACGACGGAGGACATGATGGTCCGTCGTGTCCATGATGGTCCGTCACGAGGTCCGTCGACCCAGACGCGTTTGGATAGATTTTCAGTAAATAGAATCCTTCTTTGATTAGGTTTTGTTTTTATTATAAATAGTTCAAAAAAAACCTCGTTTTTGGGGTTAGACTTTTTGATAATTTTTAGTTCTCTTGTTCAAGTATTGAAGAATTAATTTCAGTAATTGATACACTTTTTCTAGAATTGATTGTTGGTGTTTTGTGTTGATTAATCAAGTTAAATTCTGGATTTTATTCTTTCTCATTAAGGTAAGTGCATGAATTCTTCCATTAAAAATATGAATTGCGTAATTATGACCATGGGTAAGTAAACTCCATAGCTAGGGTTGTGGGAACCATGGGTGAATAACAAGGTAAAATCTAACTAATATAACAATTCTAGAATGGTGTCTTGCATGTATTGATAATTCTTTCGTGTAGAAGTCTTTTTAACGGATGGCCAACGTTAGAACTCGCCTTAATGCTACTTGCCGGACCAAGGAGGTAGATAATAGGAAAAGAATTATCAACATAGATTTAGTGTAGGCTATCTAATAGGCTAGTATTGGTTGGTACGAGGTAATAACTTATTCCAATACCGAATACAATGCTTAATATGAGGTACAGATAAGGGTTAGTAAAGCAACACACGTAGCCGGTCCAAGGTGCGGAGTGAAATTTTCTAGATGCCGGACCAAGGATTTAGAGATACATAACTTATCACTTTACATGCAAGATATTAGGATTGAATTGTTATAGTTAGAGTTATCAAGTTAGGAACCTGTGGGGAACACTTAAGCCCTAGTTATTTTTATTAATTTATTAAACTCCGAAATTTGAATCTGTTAGTTGTTTACTTTAATTTAGCTAGTCATTTTCTTTAATTCAGAAATAAAAAACCCCTTTTTGTCTTTTGTTTTCTTGGAAAATAGTTGGCTAAATAGTAGTAATAATAGAATAAAGTTAAGTCTGAACTATTTTCCTCGTGGGATCGATCCCAACCTCATTAGTTGGGTTCTTTTCTTGATAATACCGCTTTACTTCTTATTTGAGAAGTAAGTTTGAGCGTATCAAATTTTGGCGCCACTGCCGGGGAAAGTAGTTTTTAGATGAACTTAAACTTATTACTAAAGTTTAGTCAATATTTTCCTGATTTTACTTTTTCTGTTGTTTTTGATCCTTGCAGAACTAACTTCCTTGTATGCCAAATACACGGAGAGGAAGAGAACCTTTGTTTCCCTACGATCACGAGTTAGAGCATACACTACGCAATATGAATCGAAACTTGGGTATAAATGATAATGATCCAAACCAGAACATCCCAGGTCCAGTTGATGCTCATGGTCGATTATTACCTGATAATCCTGGTCAAGATGCACAAAGGGGACAAAATCCCGCTCCACGTCCTCAAGAATACTACAGAGGTTATGATAATATTGCAGACTCTGATGGGCCACTTGTCTTTCCTCCTCTACCAGAAGGTCACACCTTTGTGGTAACTAGTAGTCTAATGCAAATGCTCACTGCTAGAGGTTTGTTTTCAGGGCTACCTTCTGAGGACCCACATGCCCATATAGCTAAGGTGAGGGCAGTGTGTAAAAGCTGTGTAGGGAGGCCTGATTTGAATTTGGATGTAATAGGGTTAAGAGTATTTCCTCTCTCATTGACGGGAGAGGCTGTTATTTGGTTCACTGATCTCCCTTATAACTCAATTTCCACTTGGAACCAACTAAGGGACGTTTTCTTAGCACATTACTACCCGGTCTCCAAGAAACTAAATCACAAAGATAGAGTGAACAACTTTGTGGCACTACCAGGAGAGTCAGTTAGCAGTTTTTGGGATAGGTTCACTTCATTTTTGAGAAGTGTCCCCAATCACCGCATAGATGATGAGTCACTAAAAGAATACTTCTATCGGGGACAGTATGATAATAATAAAGCGGTATTTGATACTATAGCAGGTGGTTTTTATGGGGAGTGTCCTTATGCTGAGATTGCCGAAAAGTTAGAGACAATCTCCCGGAATAATAAAGCATGGAGTACTAGGAAGTCCGATACGGGGAGAAATACCTTTGCAGTGCAATCCACACACAACCCAGCCATAGATGAGATTCGTGAAGAGATGGAACATATGAGAACTGAGCTTGGGTTGGTGTTAAAACATGTCACTGGGGTGCAGAAAAGATAAATGCAGTGAACTACTTGTCTAAACCTCCACCAATAACTGATGGATATTATTATGAGGAGGATTCCTATGCAGTAAATGATGAGACGGGGGGTTTCCGAACGAATTCCCAAAGCTCCAATCAGGAGAATTGGCGCCAAGATCAAAACTATGGTAACTATAACCGTGAGGGTAATTATGTCCATGATGGAAACTACAACCACGACAACAACTTCAACTGGGTAACTATGGTAACAGAAATTATAGGAGTGGGCCTTATGTTCCTCCTCAAAATCGTGAAGTTTCTCCTAGGGATGGTGGAGGTAGTATGGCGCGAGTTGAGGATATGTTGCACAAAATGATGAGGAGGTTCGATGCGAGTGATGAGCACACGAAAGAGTTAAGGAGTGATGTAGCGGGTATTGGGCAGAAAGTCGATACACATGCAATATCAATTAAGCAGCTTGAGTTGCAAATGGCCCAATTATCTACGACTGTGAACACACGGCAACCGGTCACTCTCCCTAGCAACACTGTCCAAAATCCAAAAAATGATGGACACTGTATGGCAATTACTACTCGGGGTGGTAAGCAAACCATTGACCCACCTATGCCGTCTATTGTGGAAAAGGTGATGAGAGATAATGATAAAGTGGTAGAGGTTAGCGATGAAGTAGAAGATAACACTGAAAAAGATGCTGAAGTGCCTAAAAAGGTAAATACCATGCCTAGACCCCCCCTTTCCTCAAAGATTAGTGAAAAAGATTGAGGATGGTAAATATCGGCATTTTATAACAATGTTGAAGCAGCTTTCTATGAATGTCCCTTTGGTAGAAGCTCTAGAACAAATGCCCGGTTATTCCAAGTTTATGAAAGATCTGGTTACAAAGAAAAGATCGGTCACTTTTGAGGATGATGATAGAATGCAGCATTGTAGTGCTATTGCTACAAGATCTTTAGTGCAGAAGAAAGAAGATCTGGGTGCATTCACTATTCCTTGTACAATCGGGTTATTACATTCTGCGAAAGCACTATGTGATCTGGGGGCAAGCATAAATCTCATGCCCGTCTCGATTTACAAGAAGTTGGGTTTGGGTGATCCAAAGCCCACTGCGATGCGGCTAGTGATAGCTGATCGAACAGTAAAAAGGCCTATAGGGATACTCCACTATGTGCTTGTAAAAGTGGAGTCGTTCATATTTCCGGCAGATTTTGTTATTCTTGATTGTGAAGTTGATTTTGAGCCTATTATTCTTGGGAGGCCATTCCTTGCTACGGGTAGAGCCTTAGTTGATATGCAAAAGGGGCAAATGAAATTTCGGTTCAACAATGAAGAAGTGACCTTCAACATTTGTAGGTCCATGAGGCAGAGTGGTGAGCTCCAATCAGTATCTGTTATATCCTACAAAGTTGGTAAGTCATCCGAGACACAAATAGAAGAACGTCTAGGTGTAAAAGCACTGGCGGCAGTGATAATGAATTTTGATAATGATTGCATTGATGAATATGGGTCATTAGTCGCTGCTCTTGATCGTGGTAATATTCAGTTTAAACCGAAGAAATATGAGCTAGACATGAAAAATCGCGAGTCTCCACCCGCGAAACCATCTATAGAGGAGGCTCCAAAGTTAGAACTAAAATCTCTCCCACCTCATCTCAGGTATGAATTCTTAGGAAACGGTGACACATTGCCGGTAATCATTGCATCAGACCTGAATGAACAACAAGTTGAGAGTTTGGTGAAAGTGCTAAAAAGGTTCAAAAGAGCTATTGGGTGGACTATTGCGGACATTATTGGGATCCCTCCTGGTATTTGTTCTCATAAAATCCAACTCATGCCTTATCATAAGCCAAGTATTGAGCACCAGAGACGCTTAAATCCACTTATGCAAGAGGTCGTGAAGAAGGAAATCATTAAATGGTTGGATGCCGGAGTAATATATCCGATCGCCGATAGTAGTTGGGTATGCCCTGTTCAGTGTGTACCTAAGAAAGGGGGAATGACTATGGTCCCCAATGAAAAAAATGAACTTGTTCCAATGAGACCGGTGACTGGATGGAGGGTGTGTATGGATTACCGGAAATTAAATGCATGGACCAAAAAAGACCATTTTCCTATGCCCTTTATGGATCAGATGTTGGATAGACTTGCTGGAAAAGGGTGGTACTATTTTCTTGATGGTTATTCGGGGTATAATCAGATTTCTATTGCACCAGAAGATCAAGAGATAACCACCTGTACTTGTCCATATGGGACCTTTGCGTTCAAGAGAATGCCTTTTGGGTTGTGCAATGCACCCGCCAAATTTCAGAGATGTATGATGTCGATATTCTCCGACATGGTGGAAGATACTATTGAGGTTTTTATGGATGATTTTTCTATGGTTGGTGAATCATTCGAGCGGTGTTTGAGCCATTTATCTGAGGTTCTTTAGAGATGTGAAGACTGGAATTTAGTACTCAATTGGGAAAAATGCCACTTCATGGTGAAAGAAGGTATTGTTTTGGGTCATCGCATTTCAGAAAAAGGCATAGAGGTTGATCGAGCCAAAGTCGAGGTAATAGAGAGACTTCCTCCACCTATCTCAGTAAAAGGTGTGAGAAGCTTTCTTGGGCATGCAGGTTTTTACAGGAGATTCATCAAAGATTTCTAAAAAATTGCACATCCGTTGTGCAAACTGCTGGAGAAAGATTGTAATTTTATTTTGATGAATCCTGTCTTAAAGCATTCGGCGAGCTAAAAGTAAAATTCGTATCTGCACCTATCATTATTTCTTTATATTGGAGCAGTCCATTTGAGGTGATGTGCGATGCTAGTGGGGTTGCCCTTGGTGTGGTATTGGGACAAAGAAGGGACAAAATCCTTCATCCCATTTACTATGCTAGTAAAGCCCTCAATGAAGCTTAGAAGAACTATACAGTAATTGAGCAAGAGCTCCTTACAGTAGTATTTGCTTTTGAAAAATTTCACTCCTATTTGCTAGGTACTAGAGTTATAGTGCATACTGACCATTCAGCCTTGAGATATTTGATGGCAAAGAAGGATGCGAAACCGAGGTTGATTCGTTGGGTATTACTACTGCAAGAATTTGACTTTGAGGTAAGGGATAGAGAAGGGACCACAAATCAAGTTGCTGATCACTTGTCCCGTCTAGAAGATGAAGCTATGAGAGAGTTGGGGGATAAGACTGATATTGATGACACGTTCCCCGATGAGCACGTATTGGCTGCCTCACAAGACTTGATTCCATGGTTCGCAGATTTTGCGAACTATTTAGCTAGTGATATTGTTCCATCGGACTTGTCCTTTCATCAGAGGAAAAAGTTCATGTACGATGTGAAGAAGTTCTTTTGGGATGAAGCATACTTATATAGGAGATGTACTGATGGGCTTATTCGGCGTTGTGTGCCAGAAGTTGAGATGTTAATTGTTTTAGAGGCATGCCATTCCTCACCCTTTGGTGGACATCATAGTGGTATCCAGACTGCTCATAAGATCTTACAATGTGGTTACTATTGGCCAACTATTCATCAAGATGCTCATGAGTTCACCAAAGCGTGTGATAGATGCCAAAGAGATGGCGGCTTTTCAAGAAAGCAAGAGCTCCCTCTAAACCCTATTCTTGTGATTGAGTTATTTGATGTTTGGGGTATTTGCTTTATGGGTCCGTTTGTCAGTTCTCATGGAATGAAGTATATTTTAGTAGCAGTTGATTATGTATCTAAGTGGGTGGAAGCTATCGCCCTCGCAAAGAATGAGGGGAAGAGTGTCACTGCGTACTTGAAAAAGAATATATTCTCTCGATTTGGTACCCCACGGGCAATTATTAGTGATGGGGGATCTTTTGCAACAAATTGTTCAAGGGATTATTGGAGAAATATGGGGTTCGCCATAATATGGCCACTCCTTACCATCCTCAAACTAGTGGGCAAGTTGAAGTGTCAAATAGGGAGATCAAACAGATTTTGTTAAAAACAGTGAATGCTAGTAGAACAGATTGGTCAAGGAGGCTTGATGATGCTCTTTGGGCCTACCGAACAACGTATAAGACTCCCATAGGTATGTCCCCATACCAACTAGTATATGGGAAATCTTGTCATCTTCCGGTTGAATTAGAGCATAAAGCCATGTGGGCTATGAAGAAGTTAAAAATGGACTGGAATGAAGCTACAGAACAACGGTTAAATGGGTTGAATGAACTCGATGAATTTCGCCTAAAAGCTTATGAAAGCTCAGCCCTCTACAAAGAAAAGATGAAGAAGTAGCATGACGTAAAAATCGAGAAACGAGAGTTTATGGTTGGGGATTCGTTGCTTTTATTCAACTCTAGGTTGCGCTTGTTTCCGGGCAAGCTCAAGTGCAAATGGACTGGCCCTTACTTGATCACCCAACTATTCCCTCATGGAGCGGTTGAATTGGAAAACAAGGAAGGTGTGCGGTTTAAGGTGAATGGACAACGTCTAAAAATCTATATAGGGCATGCGGAATCGGCGAATGAGGTGATTAAGGCATACCATCTTGATGAAGTCTGAGTAATCGAGTGTCCTCAGTCGTGCCGCGACGTTAAATCAGGCGCTGGTTGGGAGGCAACCCAATATGTATCATCTAACCAAATTATAGTTTTCTTTCTAGTAATGGTAGCATTTTCTACTAATGGATTTTAAATTTTCAGGTAGCACATCTCTAGGATGTTCTGCAGAAAATTACTCTGCCACATTCACTAACGGATACATCGGCGGACCGTCACGCCTGTGACGGACCATCGCATGACTCCGTCGTGCCAGGTACGTTCTTTATTGCTTTGAAAAATTAGGGCACATGCGACGGAACCTATGATGGACCGTCACAGCTGTGACGGACCATCGTCGCTTCATTATCCGGTAACCCGACCCAACCCGGCTGGGGGAATTTTAAAAGTTTTAAACCTTTTTAAACTACCCACCCCTTCATTCAACCGTTTCTTTCCCTCTTTCTCCCATTTTCTTCCTCTTCAACTTCCTTCCCTTCCCAAAATCCCCACATTCTCATTTTCCCCATCCCAAAATCTTCTTTCTTAGTCGGAGTCTGCTGCTATGATTCTGATCTTCATAGTTTGGTGCCTCACTTCCGTTTTGTTTTCTCTTCTTCCAAGGTATGTGCTTCTGAACTCTACCCACTTACTCTTCATTTTTGTTTTTAATTTACTATTAGCATATTTCTTTTTGTGGGTCTTTGATCTTTGACCAAATGTTGTCTGACCTAGGTTATTAGTCCCACGAATTGCCTTGATAAAACTCGAGAAATTGGTGCTTTAGCCTTGTAGATCTGATAGGTATTTGGGTTAGAAAGCTCTAGGCAAATGTTGGGTCTTTGGTTTGAATCACTTGGGTTGATTGTGGCATCCCCAGTTCTGTCTCTAAATGACAGAACGAGACCCCAATGATGGACCGTCGTAACCACGATGGACCATCATAGGGTTCGTCCCAATACCCCACAATGTATTTTCTCTAAGTGTCCACCAACAGACACATATGACGGACCGTCATGCCCACGACGGTCCATCCTGCACAACCGTCATGGTTGTCAAAGACCCCAATTCTAAGGGTCTCAATACTTTTTCTAAGTGTCCACTGACTGACACATGTGACGGACCGTCATGCCCATGACGGTCTGTCCTGCACAAACGTCTTGGTTGTCAGAGACCCCTGTGCTAAGGGTCTCAATACTTTTTCTAAGTGTCCACTGATGCACATCCACGACGGACCATCGTACCCACGACGGTCCGTCCTGCTCAACCGTAGTGACGGTCAGAGACCCCTGTCCTAAGGGTCTCAAAACTTTTTCTAAGTGTCCTCTGACGGACATCCACGACGGACCATCGTACCCACGACGATCCGTCCTGCTCAACCGTCGTGACGGTCAGAGACCCCTGTCCTAAGGGTCTCAATACTTTTTCTAACTGTCCACTGATGAACATCCACGACGGACTGTCGTACCCACGACGGTCCGTCCTGCTCAACCGTCGTACCAGTTAGAGACTTTCCTTCTGAGAGTCTATATTGGTAAGTATTACATGACGGACCCCATGACGGTCCGTCATACTCACGATGGGCCGTCACCTGGTCCGTCATGCCTCACTGCTACTACAGAGCTGTCATTACTGCTTTGATTTTATGTGTATTTTGTCTCATTTTTGCTTGTCATGTTTGCTCCTTCTAATACTAATGATGCTTCTTTACAGGTACTACCTCTCATGGCACCAAAACAAGATCGCGTTTAAGCACGTGGGCATTCCAAGTCTGTCGCGCCGTCTGCCCGACTGGTTATAGGCTCTGATGATGAGCATGATCCCGAGTACGTGCCCCCAGGCACTGCCACTCCAGCACGAGCTCTACGTGCAACCAGAGCGTCCGGCGTAGTCACTGCCTCCCAGTCTGATGAGGAGCGCACACTGACCGGCACACCTTCTGGGTCAGCTGCCCAAGACGAAGAAGCGTCTGGCTCCTTAGGAGTTTCTTGGTCGGAGGAAGCCTCCGGGTCCGCAGAAGCCTCTGCACAGACCACAACTGCACAGTCTACCTCGACGGATGAGGCTGACAGTACTGATTCCACCCCAGGCTCACCGACTGGAGTTCCTGCCCAGGTTGCCGACCATCCCAACCGGTGGTGTGTCGACGGGCAATACAAGTGTATTTAGACGCCAAGCTGCTAAATGATAAGGGCGTTATGACACAGACCATTACACTGGAGAGGCGGGTCCTTACGGGTAGTCTTCCCACCATGCCGGATATCCACACCCTCTTCACCAGACACCGACTAGAGTGGACGGTTCGTGCTTTGGGCCGGTACAGTGAGGAGTTGGTCCGAGAGTTTTACGCCTCCTATGTGGCTACTCTCCGATCACAGATCGACAGGCGGGCTGCCCCCGCCAAATAGGCAACACTTGAGCACGTCAGAGTACACGGCATACAGGTCGACATCTCCCTGCCAGCCATCCGCCGATATCTGTACGGCGAGGATGTTGATACCACCAGGACACCTCTCACTGCCGAGTTTGACTACCGGTGGCAAATTATTAAAGAGGGCTGGTTCTTACGTGAGCCATCGCTGAGAGAGACCACCAAGAGGTGGATGGCCCAGCACTTGTCTATTGATGGAGAGGCTGCTGATTGGTTAATGGAGCCAAAGGGACCCATCAGGAAGGCCAACTTGACCTTTACGGCCAAGTTTCTATGGTTAATAGTCCGCCACTGCCTTTCCCCCACTGCTGCAGATAATATAGTCACATGGGATTGTGCAAATCGGATGACCGCAATGATGGCAGGGTTCGAAGTTGACTTCGCTTGGCTTCTACAGGCGGTCATGCACGAGAGGGCCTTCAAGGTCACCACGACTTACCCTTTTCCTTGCATGGTTTTCTCTTTATGCAGGTCCGCAGGTGTGCCCATTTGGCACATTGATCAACTCAAGACCCCGCAGGGCAATGTTGACATCGGCCTCATCAGGGATGAGGCCAATGAGTTGGATCCACGCAGAGGGCCCCGCCCAGAGGTGGTCCCACTTGGTGAGAACCTGGCAGATACTATAGAGCATGCTCATGCGGCTTCCCAGGCTGCTTCTGCACCTACTGACTACCCCGGTCGAGTCTATCCCGGGTAGTAGCACTGCCCCGAGTTCCTCTGGCTCGGCTCCTTCCGCCACTCTGGTCCCACTTGCTAGGGTTCAGAAACTCGAGGCACAGATGGCTACAATTCTACATCACATCCAGCCTTGGATGCAGATGTCTATTGCTGAGGCAGAGGAGCGCTTGGAGCGCAAGAAGACACAGCACACAGAGAGGAAGATCGCAGAGGTGCATCAGCGCTTAAACGCTTTTGAGTTGCGAGTGCTAGCCCGACCAGCACCTCCAGTGGACATATCGACCCTTCAGGCTGCGGTCGCTAGTTTGCGGGCTGATCTTGATATGATCTTAGAGTCTAGGGTGCCTGAGTCTGAGGCCCCTTCTGCAGAGCCTGCTGAGAACACAGTGATGGCTGCTCTTCTTGCCACTTCTGATGTTCCACCACCTCCCCCACGAGAGCATGCCAAGAGGCGCAGGGGTTGAGAGGAAGATGATGCTAGGGCGAGGAAGAAGGAGCACCGTGAGATGGAGGCTGCGAGGAGAGCCTCGATTGCTGACAAGAAGGCCCGTACGTTGAGGGCTGTCGAGTTAGCTGCCGAGGCGTTGATGTACCATGGTTTCACAGTATTTCTAATGCTTTTTCCTTAAGTTTAATGTGTGTCGAAAGCCTTTTTGTGTTGATTTTTATGTAAGTTTCTCTGTATTTGCAGAAAATCTGTCCAAGAATGAACGCAGAAGTTTTTGAGAAAGAAATGCAGAAGAGACCACCTACGGAACTTATGACGCTCCATCGAGGCTGTGACGGTCCGTAGGTGGCATCGTAGTGAGGAGAGAAGTTGCTCAAGGAAGATGGGGAAGTCTGACCAAGTGTGGGATTACGGAAGTCCATGACGGACCTCATAGCCACGAGGGTCCGTCCTGCTTGTTCATCGTGAGGATCAGAGAAGTAGTCCCAGTACCCAAATTCCAAGAAGTTCAAGTATTTTGGAACGAGGACCCTCGACGGACCGTCGTGCTTGAAACGGTCCGTCATACCTATCCGTCGAGGGGAATGAAGAAAAGCAACAGAAGAATGTGTGAAGTATGGGACGACGGAGGCCATGACGGTCCGTCGTGTCCATGACGGTCCATCACGTGGTCCGTCGACCCAGACGCGATTTTTAATAAATAGAATCCTTCTTTGATTAGATTTTGTTTTTATTATAAATAGTTCGAAAAACCTCATTTTTGGGGTTAGACTTTCTGGATAATTCTTAGTTCTCTTATTATTATATTGAACTCTCGATTTTGGGAATTAAGATACTTTTTCGGGAATTGATTGTTGGTGATTTTGTTGATTAATCAAGTTATATTCTGGAAATTTATTCGTTCTCATAAAAGTAAGTGCATGAATTCTTCCATTAAGAATATGAATTGTGTAATAAGGAACATGGGTAACTAAACCTCATAGCTAGGGTTGTGGGAACCATGGGTGAATAACAAGGTAAAAATCTAACTTAAATAACGATTCTAGAGTGGTATCTTGCATGTATTGATAATTCTTTCGTGTAAAAGTCTTTTTAACGGATGGCCAACGTTAGAACTCGCCTTAATGCTACTTTCCGGACCAAGGAGGTAGATAATAGGAAAAGAATTATCAACATAGATTTAGTGTAGACTATCTAATAGACTAGTATTTGTTGGTACGAGTTAATAACTTAGTCAAATACCGAATACGATGTTTAATATGAGGTAAAGATAAGGGTTAGTATAGCAACACACGTAGCCGGAAAAAGGTGCGGAGTGAAATTCTCTAGATGCCGGACCAAGGATTTAGAGATACATAACTTATCACTTTACATGCAAGATGTTAGGATAGAATTGTTATAGGTAGATTTACCAAGTTAGGAACCTGTGGGGAACACTTAAGCCCTAGTTAATTTTATAATTTGATCAAACTCCGAAAGCTGAATCTGTGAGTTGTTCATTTTTATTTAGTTAATCATTTTCATTAATTTAGAAATAAAAACCCCATTTTTGTCTTTTGTTTTCTCGGAAAATAGTTGGCTAAATAATAGTAATAATAGAATATAGTTAAGTCTGAACTATTTTCCTTGTGGGATCGATCCCAACCTTATTAGTTGGGTTCTTTACTTGATACCACCGCTTTTCTTCTTATTTGAGAAGTGAATTTGAGCGTATCAAATATTGGCGCCGCTGCCGGGGAAAGTAGCTTTTAGCTTAACTTAAACTTATTACTAAAGTTTAGTCAATATTTTCCTGATTTTACTTTTTCTGTTGTTTTTGATTATTTTTTTTTTAGAACTAACGTCCTTGTATGCCAAATACACGGAGAGGAAGAGAACCCTTGTTTCCCTACGATCACGAGTTAGAGCGTATATTATGCAATATGAATCGAAACTTGGGTATAAATGATGATGATCCAAACCAGAACATCCCAGCTTCGGTTGATGCTCATGGTCGATTATTACCTGATAATCCTGGCCAAGATGCACAAAGGGGACAAAATCCCACTCCACGTCCTCAAGAATACTACAGAGGTTATGATAATATTGCAGATTCTGATGGGCCACTTGTCTTGCCCCCTCTACCAGCAGGTCACACCTTTGTAGTCACTAGTAGTCTAATGCAAATGCTCACTGCTAGAGGTTTGTTTTCAGGACTACCGTCTGAGGACCCACATGCCCATATAGCTAAGGTGAGGGCAGTGTGTAAAAGTTGTGTAGGGAGGCCTGATTTGAATTTGGATGTAATAGGGCTAAGAGTATTTCCTCTCTCACTGACGGGAGAGGCTGCTATTTGGTTCACTGAGCTCCCTTATAACTAAATTTTCACTTGGAACCAACTAAGGGACGTTTTCTTAGCACGTTACTACCCGGTCTCCAAGAAACTAAATCACAAAGACAAAGTGAACAACTTTGTGTCACTACCAGGAGAGTCAGTTAGCAGTTCTTGGGATAGGTTCACTTCATTTTTGAGAAGTGTCTCCAATCACCGCATAGATGATGAGTCACTGAAAGAATACTTCTACCGGGGACAGGATGATAATAATAAAGCGGTATTGGATACTATAGCAGGTGGTTCTTATGGGGAGTGTCCTTATGCTGAAATTGCCAAAAAAT
This sequence comes from Solanum sitiens, assembly GCA_016801875.1. Lineage (NCBI taxonomy): Eukaryota > Viridiplantae > Streptophyta > Magnoliopsida > Solanales > Solanaceae > Solanum > Solanum sitiens. The sequence continues at coordinate 2,915,226 of JABWTJ010000094.1, read as the reverse complement.
TAGAGAAAATCTCCCGGAATAATAAAGCATGGAGTACTAGGAAGTCAGATACTGGGAGAAATACTTTTGCAGTTCAATCCACACACAACCCAGCCACAGATGAGATTCGTGAAGAGATGGCACAGATGAGAACTGAGCTTGGGTTGGTGTTAAAACATGTCACTGGGGGTGTAGAAAAGATAAACGCAGTGAGCTACTTGTCTAAACCACCACTGATGAATATTATTATGAGCAAGAATTTGACTTTGAGGTAAGGGATAGAAAAGGGACCGAAAATCAAGTTGCTGATCACTTGTCCCATTTAGAAGATAAAGCTATGAGAGAGTTGGGGGATAAGACTGATATTGATGACACGTTCCCCGATGAGCATGTATTGGCTGCCTCACAAGACTTGATTCCATGGTTCGCAAATTTTGCGAACTACTTAGCTAGTGATATTGTTCCATCGGACTTGTCTTTTCATCAAAGGAAAAAGTTCATGTACGATGTGAATAAGTTCTTTTGGGATGAACCATACTTATATAGGAACTGTGCTGATGGGATTATTCGACGTTGTGTGCCAGAAGTTGAAATGTTGAGTGTTTTAGAGGCATGCCATTCCTCACCCTTTGGTGGACATCATAGTAGTATCCGGACTGCTCATAAGATCTTACAGTGTGGTTACTATTGGCCTACTATTCATCAAGATGCTCATGAGTTCACCAAAGCGTGTGATAGATGCCAAAGAAACGGCGGCATTTCAAGAAAGCAAGAGCTCCCTCTAAACCCCATCCTTGTGATTGAGTTATTTGATGTTTGGTGTATTGACTTTATGGGTCCGTTTGTGAGTTCTCATGGAATGAAGTATATATTAGTAGCAGTTGATTATGTATCTAAGTGGGTGGAAGCTATCGCCCTCGCGAACAATGAGGGGATGAGTGTCACTGCATTCTTAAAAAAAAATATATTCTCTCGATTTGGTACCCCACGGGAAATTATTAGTGATGGGGGATCCCACTTTTGCAACAAATTGTTCAAGGAATTATTGGAGAAATATGGGGTTCGCCATAATGTGGCCACTCCTTACCATCCTCAAACTAGTGGGAAGTTGAAGTATCAAATAGGGAGATCAAACAGATTTTGTCAAAAACAGTGAACGCTAGTAGAACAGATTGATCAAGGAGGCTTGATGATGCTCTTTGGGCTTACCGGACAGCGTATAAGACTCCCATAGGTATGTCCCCATACCAACTAGTATATGGGAAAGCATGTCATCTTCTGGTTGAATTGGAGCATAAAGCCATGTGGGCTATGAAGAAGTTAAAAATGGACAGGAACGAAGCTGCAGAACAACGGTTAAATGGGTTAAATGAACTCGATGAATTTCGCCTAAAAGCTTATGAAAGCTCAGCCCTCTACAAAGAAAAGATGAAGAAGTACCATGACCTAAAAATCGAGAAATGAGAGTTTATGATTGGGGATTCAGTGCTTTTATTCAACTCTAGATTGCGCTTATTTCCGGGCAAGCTCAAGTCCAAATGTACTGGCCCTTACTTGATCACCCAACTATTCCCTCATGGAGCGGTTGAGTTGGAGAACAAGGAAGGTGTGCAGTTTAAGGTGAACGGACAACGTCTAAAAATCTATATAGGTCATGCGGAATCGGCGAATGAGGTGATTGAGGCATATCATCTTGATGAAGTCTGAGTAATCGAGTGTCCTAAGTCGTGCCACAATGTTAAATCAGGCGCTGGTTGGGAGGCAACCCAATATGTATCATCTAACCACTTTATAGTTTTCTTTCCAGTAACGGTAGCATTTTCTACTATTGGGTTGTAAATTTTCAGGTAGCATATCTCCAGGAAGTTCTGCAGAAAATTACTCTGCCACATTCACTGACGGATAAATGTGACGGAACGTCATGCCTGTGATGGAACGTCGCATTACTCTATCGTGCTAGGTACGTTCTTTATTGTTTTGGAGAATTAGGGCACATACGACGGAACCTATGATGGACAGTCACAGATGCGACGGACCGTCATCGGGGTTTCGTCACTTTACTACCCGGCTACCCGACCCGACCCGGCTAAGGAATTTCAAAAGTTTTTAAAATTTTTTAAACCCCCCACCCCTTCATTAAACCGTTTCTTTCCCTCTCTCTCCCATTTCCTCCCCTTTCAACTTCCTTCTCATCCCAAATTCCCCACATTCTCCCTTTTCCCATCCCAAATCTCCCTTCTTGGTCGGAGTCTGCTGCTGTGCTTAAAAGTTTTCTTGTTGGGTGCCATCACTCCCGTGTTGTTTTCTCCTCTTCCAAGGTATGTGTTTCTGAAACTCTACCCATTTACTCTACTTTTTTGGTTTTTTATTTACTATTAGCATGTGGGTCTTTGATCTTTGACCATATATTGTCTAACCTAGGTTATTAATCCTACGAAATGCCTGGCTAAAAATTGAAAAATTAGGGCTTTAAACTTGTAAATTTGATAGGTATTTAGGTTAAAGATTGTTAGAGAAATGTTGGGTCATTGGTTTGAATCACATGGGTTGATTGTGGCATCCCCAGTTTTGCCTCTGATGGATAGCACGAAAACCCGATGACGGACCGTCGTACCCACGATGGACCGTCATAGGGTTCGTCCCAACTCCCCACAACTTGTTTCCTCCAAGTGTCCACTGACGGACACATGTGACGGACCGTCATACCTACGACGGTCCATCCTGCACAACCGTCGTGACGGTCAGAGACCCCTGTCCTAAGGGTCTCAACACTTTCTCCAAGTGTCCACTGACGGACACATGTGATGGACCATCATACCCACGACGGTCCGTCCTCCACAACCGTCGTGACGGTCAGAGACCCCTGTCCTAAGGGTCTCAACACTTTCTCCAAGTGTCCACTGACGGACACATGTGATGGACCGTCATACCCACGACGGTCCGTCCTGCACAACCGTCGTCACGGTCAGAGACCCCTGTCCTAAGGGTATCAACACGTTTTCTAAGTGTCCACTGACGGACACATGTGAAGGACTGTCATACCCACGACGGTCCGTCCTGCACAACCGTCGTCACGGTCAGAGACCCCTGTCCTAAGGGTCTCAACACTTTCTCTAAGTGTCCACTGACGGACACATGTGACGGACCGTCATACCCACGATGGTCCGTCTTGCACAACCGTCGTAACGGTCAGAGACCCCTATCCTAAGGGTCTCAACATTTTTCCTAAGTGTCCACTGACGAACACAAGTGACGGACCGTCATACCCACAACGGCCCGTCCTGTGCAACCGTCGTACCAGTCAGAGACCTTCCTTCTGATACTCTATATTGCCAAGTATTATATGACGGACCCCAAGACGGTCAGTCATACGCACGACGGGCCGTCACCAGGTCCGTCGTGCCTTGCTGCTACTTCAGAGCTGTTATCATTGGTTTGAATTTATGTGTATTATTGTCTCATTTTTTTCTTGTCATGTTTGCTCCTTCTAGTACTAATGATGATTCGTTACAGGTACTACCTCTCATGGTACCTAAATAAGATCGCGTTTATGCACGTGGGCATTCTAAATCTGTCGCCCCGTCTGCCCGACTGGTGATAGGCTCTGATGATGAGCATGATCCCGAATACGTACCCCCAGGCAATGCTACTACAGCACCAGCTCCACGTGCACCGAGAGTCACACCCAAAAAGGTGGCGTCCGGCGTAGTCACTGCCTCCCAGTCTGATGAGGAGCTCACACTGACCGGCACACCTTCTGGGTCAGCTGCCCAAGAAGAATGAGCATCTGGCTCCTTAGGAGTTTCGTGGTCAGAGGAAGCCTCTGGGTCCGCAGAAGCCTCTGCCCCCGCCACAGCTACACAGTCTACCTCGGATGATGAGGCTGACAGCACTGACTCCACCCCTGGCTCACCAACTGGAGTCCCTGCCCCGGTTGCCGATCAGCCCAACCGGTGGTGTGTCGACGGGCAATACAAAGTATACTTAGACGCCAAGGTTCTCAATGACAAAGGCGTCATGACATGGACCCTTACACTGGATAGGCGGGTCCTTACGGGATGTCTCCCCACCATGCCAGATATTCACACTCTTTTCACCAGACACCGGTTGGAGTGGACGGCTCGTTCTTTGGGCCGCTACAGTGAGGAGTTAGTCCGAGAGTTTTATGCCTCTTATGTGGCCACTCTCCGATCATAGATAGATAGGAGGTCTGCCCCCGCCAAACATGCCCCACTTGAGCACGTTCGAGTATGTGGCATACAGGTCGACATCTCCCTACCAGCCATCCGCCGATATCTGTACGGCGAGGATGTTGACACTACCAGGACACCTCTCACCGCCGAGTTCGACTACCGGTGGCATATAGTAAAAGAGGGCCAGTTTTTACGCGAGCCACCGCTGAGAGATACCACCAAGAGGTGGATGGCCCAGCACTTGTCTATTGATAGAGAGGCTGCGGATTGGGTGATGGAGCCGAAGAGAGCCATCAAGAAGGCCAACTTGACCTTTACGGCCAAGTTTCTTTGGTTGATAGTCCGCCACTGCCTCTCCCCCACTGCTGCTGATAATATAGTCACATGGGATTGTGCAGTTCTGATGGCCGCAATGATGGCAGGGTTCGAGGTCGATTTCGCTTGGCTTCTCCAGGCGGTCATGCACGAGAGGGCCTTCAAGGTCACCACGAGTTACCCTTTTCCTTGCATGATTTTCTCTTTATGCAGATCCGCAGGTGTGCCCATTTGGCACATTGACCAGCTCAGGACCCCGCAAGGAAATGTTGACATCGGCCTCATCATGGATGAGGCCAATGAGTTGTCCCCATGCAGAGGGCCCCACCCAGAGGTGGTCCCACTCGGTGAGAACCTGGCCGATACCATAGAGCATGCTCATGCGGCTTCACAGGCTGCTTCTGCACACACTGACACTACCCCGGTCGAGTCTATCCCGGGTAGTAGCACTGCCCCAAGCTCCTCTCGCTCGGCTCTTTCCACCACTCTGGTCCCATTGGCTAGGGTCCAGAAACTCGAGGCACAGATGGCAACACTTCTGCATCACATCCAGCCTTGGATGCAGAGGACTATTGCTGAGGCAGAGGAGCGCATGGAGCGCAAGATGGAACAGCACACAGAGAGGAATATCGCAGAGGTACATCAGCGCTTAGACGCTTTTGAGTTGCGAGTGCTAGCCCGACCAGCACCTCCGGTGGACATGTCGACCCTTCAGGCTACGGTTGAGAGTCTGCAGGCTGATCTTGATACGATCTTAGAGGCGAGGGTGCCTGAGTCTGAGGCCCTTTCTGCAGAGCCTACTGATGACACAGTGATGGCTGCTCTTTTTGCCACTTCTGATGTTCCACCACCTCCCCCACAAGAGCATGCCAAGAGACGCAGGGGTCGAGAATAGGATGAGGCTAGGGCAAGGAAGAAGGAGCGCCGTGAGATGGAGGCTGCGAGGAGAGCCTCGATTGCTGACGAGGAGGCCCGTAAGTTGAGGGCTGTAGAGTTAGCAGCCGGGGCGTCTACCTCCAAGACTGTAGATACTGTGGGAGGCACTACTGATTATGCTGTTGATGCTGCGGACATTACTGAGGGTGTCCAGACTAGCAGGGAGTGGGTTCCAGTGAACCGAATCCACCAGCTTGCTGATCTCCGGCGCTTAGCGCCTCAGGTTTGCTTCACTTACCTTTCGCGTATTTTAGTTTTTCTATGCATTGGGGACAATTGCATATCTTTTGTTGGGGGTGGGGTAAATGGAAAGTGAGTACTTGGGTGAATTCTGAGTAGCCCAAAGTTCACGATCCTCTTTTGGGGTTTTCTTGCCTGTGTTCTTTTTCCCCAAAAGACTGATTACTTTTATTGTTGAACCGTCATGTCATATCTTATGTACATTGTATAAATCTGAAGCATAATGGCTAAAATAAATATGATATCTCGATAATCAAAATGATGCATGACTAGGCATAGTAAGTGATAATTGTGTGGTTTGAAACATGAAATAAAGATACACTACTTCATGATCCTGAATCTAAGACTTGAACTAAGTGTCTAATAATCTGGGAATGCAAGGAATGTCAAGTGAGTGTGAGGTGAATTCGAATGTCCACCATCAATATTGAGCTAGAACTTGCCTTGTTAGTCCTGCTAAAAGTGAGTCAAAACAATAAATTAGGAAAGGAGCATAGGCCCTTGTTCGAAATAGTCAATCTTGAGCCTAAAAATAACAGAAAACCAAATGAAGTTAATCCCTTTTTGATCCAAATGAATTGAGCTTAAAATAGATCTTTCTTTTTCACCCCAAATGATCTTCTCTAGGAACAATGTGTTGGCCCTGGTCCCTCCTTGGACATGTGCACCTCAGTTTATGCCAAAAGCATAAGTTGAGGGTGGCTAATGCAGAAAGCAACCTTGTTCTGGCCCTGACCCAACCATGGGTATTGTGAACCTTGACTCATGGCAAAATCATGAGTTGAGGGTGGCTGTTATAAGGAAAACCCCGGAAAGTGGGGTTGAAAGAATGAAGAGAAAGAACGAATAAAACAGAAGTGACTAAAAAGGTAACTCCCATATAAACACAAGAAAATAGAAAAGTCACTTACATATAAGGATAAGAAAGGGAAAACAGCAAATTGAAAAGAAAATTGAGTAATAGGGCAAAATAAAATGATAAAAAGGTGGTACGCTTAGCCGATATGTCAAGGAGGGCAACAAGTCACTAAAGTATACCTAAACATACCCTACCTGACCCTGAGCCTATGTTACAATCTAAAAAAGTCCTATTGTGATCCTAAGAGTTATATGGCGAACTTGAAGTAGTGAAAATAAGGGCAAGCCTATGGCAATATGTATAAATGAGTTGTGACTTTGTTCTGAGAGTGAGTGTCGAAAAGTGATCCTTATACTCAAACTAAAATCATTGTGTGAAAAATGAGGATGTTATTTGAAGTGAGGACAGTAGTTGCAACACCAGAAATATTAGCATCTCGGTGAGAAATTGAAGAGGATAGGTGTCATTGCGTAGTGAGTCTGTGTCATGGTCTGATTCTACACAAGTCAATGCCTAATAGTGATACCATGCATGAACATAATAAGAAAAATCGGGATTGATAGCCAAATGATTGCGAAAGTTAAAATATGGATACTTTTGTACAAAGATTTTGTAGTGAGTCATAGTGCGTCGCTTGAGGACAAACAACAAATTTAAGTTGAGGGTATTGATGTACCGTGGTTTCACGGTATTTCTAATGCTTTTTCCTTAAGTTTAATGTGTGTCGAAAGCCTTTTTGTGTTGATTTTTATGTAAGTTTCTCTGTATTTGCAGAAAATCTGTCCAAGGATGAACGCGGAAGTTTTTGAGAAAGAAATGTAGAAGAGACCACCTACGGAACTTATGACGGTCCGTCGAGGCTGTGAAGGTCCGTAGGTGGCATCGTAGTGAGGAGAGAAGTTGCTGAAGGAAGATGGGGAAGTCTTACGAAGTGTGGGATTACGGAAGTCCCTGACGGACCGTCATAGCCACGACGGTCCATCCTGATTGTTCGTCGTGATGAATAGAGAAGTAGTCCCAGTACCCAAATTCCAAGAAGTTCAAGTATTTTGGAACGAAGACCCTCGACGGACCGTCGTGCTTAAAACGGTCCGTCATACCTATCCGTCGAGGGGAATGAAGAAAAGCAATAGAAGAATGTGTGAAGTATGGAACGACGGAGGCCATGACGGTTCGTCGTGTCCATGACGGTCCGTCACGTGGTCCGTCGACCCAGACGCATTTGGACAGATTTTTAGCAAAATAGAATCCTTCTTTGATTAGATTTTGTTTTTATGATAAATAGTTTGAAAAACCTTGTTTTTGGGGTTAGACTTTCTGGATAATTTTTAGTTCTCTTATTATTATATTGAACTCTCGATTTTAGGAATTAAGATACTTTTTCGGGAATTGATTGTTGGTGATTTTGTTGATTAATCAAGTTAAATTCTGGAAATTTATTCGTTCTCATAAAAGTAAGTGCATGAATTCTTCCATTAAGAATATGAATTGTGTAATTATGAACATGGGTAACTAAACCTCATAGCTAGGGTTGTGGGAACCATGGGTGAATAACAAGGTAAAAATCTAACTTAAATAACGATTCTAGAGTGGTATCTTGCATGTATTGATAATTCTTTCATGTAGAAGTCTTTTTAACGGATGGCCAACGTTAGAACTCGCCTTAATGCTACTTTCCGGACCAAGGAGGTCGATAATAGGAAAAGAATTATCAACATAGATTTAGTGTAGACTATCTAATAGGCTAGTATTGATTGGTACGAGTTAATAACTTAGTCAAATACCGAATATGATGTTTAATATGAGGTAAAGATAAGGGTTAGTATAGCAACACACGTAGCCGGACCAAGGTGCGGAGTGAAATTCTCTAGATGCCGGACCAAGGATTTAGAGATACATAACTTATCACTTTACATGCAAGATATTAGGATAGAATTGTTATAGTTAGATTTACCAAGTTAGGAACCTGTGGGGAACACTTAAGCCCTAGTTACTTTTATAATTTGATCAAACTCCGAAAGCTGAATCTGTTAGTTGTTCATTTTTATTTAGTTAATCATTTTCATTAATTTAGAAATAAAACCCCCCTTTTTGTCTTTTGTTTTCTCGAAAAATAGTTGGCTAAATAATAGTAATAATAGAATATAGTTAAGTCTGAACTATTTTCCTTGTGGGATCGATCCCAACCTCATTAGTTGGGTTCTTTACTTGATACGACCGCTTTACTTCTTATTTGAGAAGTGAATTTGAGCGTATCAAATATTTAGCTCCAGAATTGCAGATACAGTGAGAGGCACTACTGATGGTGTTGTTGCTGCTGAGGACACTACTGAGGGTGTCCAGACTATGGAGGGAGTGGGTTCCGGAGAACCGGACCCACCAGCTTGCTGATAGCCGGCGCTTAGCGCCTCAGGTTTGCTTCACTTACCACTCGCGTATTTTAGTTTTTTTAATGCATTGGGGACAACTGCAAATCTTTTGTTTGGGGTGGGGTAAATGAAAAGTGAGTACCTGGGCGAATTCTGAGTAGCCCAAGTTCACGATCCTCTTTTGGGGTTTTCTTGCCTGTGTTCTTTTTCCCCAAAAGACTGATTACTTTTATTGTTGAACCGGCATGTCATATCTTATGTACATAGTATAAATCTGAAGCATGATGGCTAAAACAAATATGATATCCCGATAATCAAAATGATGCATGACTAGGCATAGTAATTGATAATTTTGTGGTTTGAAACATGAAATAAAGATACACTACTGCATGATCCTGAATCTAAGACTCGAACTAGGTGTCTAATAATCTGGGAATGTAAGGAATGTCAAGTGAGTGTGAGGTGAATTCGAATGTCCACTATTAATACTGAGCTAGAACTTGCCTGGTTAGTCTTGCTAAAAGTGAGCCAAAACAAACAATTAGGAAAGGTTCATAGGCCTTTGTTCGAAATAGTCAATCTTGAGCCTAAAAATAACAGAAAACCAAATGAAGTTAACCCTTTATTGATCCAAATGATTTGAGCCTAAAAATAGATCTTTCTTTTTCATCCCAACTGATCCTCTCGGGGAACAACGTGTTGGCCCTTGTCCCTCCTTGGACATGTGCACCTCAGTTTATGTCAAAAACATAAGTTGAGGGTGGCTAATAAGCAACCTTGTCGTGGCCCTGACGCAACCATGGGTATTGTGAACCTTAACTCATGGCAAAGTCATGAGTTGAGGGTGGCTGTTATAAGGAATACTCTGGAAAATTGGGGTTGAAAGTATGAAGAGGAAGAAAGAACAAAACAGAAGTGACTAAAATATATATATATATATATATATATATATATATATATATATATATATATATATAATGATAATAAAACACAAGAAAAGAGAAAAGTCACTTACATATAAGGATGAGAAAGGGAAAACAGCAAGGTAAAAAGAAAATTGAGAAATTGGGCGAAATAGAATGATAGAAAGGTGGTGCGTTTAGTCGATATGTCAAGGAGGGCAACAAGTCACTAAAGGATACCTAAATATACCCTACCTGACCCTGAGCCTATGTTACAAGCTAAAAAGTCCTATTGTGATCCTAAGAGTTGTATGGCGAACTTAAAGTAGTGAAAATAAGGGCAAGCCTATGGCAATATGTATAAATGAGTTGTGGATTTGTTCTGAGAGTGAGTGTCGAAAAGTAATCCTTATACTCAAACTGAAATCATTGTGTGAAAAATGAGGATGTTATTTGAAGTGAGGACAGTAGTTGCAATACCGGAAATATTAGCACCTCGGTGAGAAATTGAAGAGGATAGGTGTCATTGCGTAGTGAGTTTGTGTCATGGTCTGATTCTACATAAGTCAATGCCTAATAGTGATAACATGCATGAACATAATGAGAATGATCGGGATTGATAGCCAAATGATTGCGAAAGCTAAAAAGCGGATACTCGTGTACAAAGATTTTGTAGTGAGTCATAGTGCGTCGCTTGAGGACAAACAACGAATTTAAGTTGAGGGTGTTGATGTACCGTGGTTTCACGGTACTTTTAATGCTTTTTCCTTAAGTTTATTGTGTGTCGAAAGCCTTTTTGTGTTGATTTTTATGTAAGTTTCTCTTTGTTTGCAGGAAATCTGTCCAAGGATGAACGCGGAAGTTTTTGAGCAAGAAATGCAGAAGAGACCACCTACGGAGCTCATGACGGTCCGTCGAGGCTGTGACGGTCCGTAGGTGGCATCATAGTGAGGAGAAAAGCTGCTGATGGAAGATGGGGAAGTCTGACCAAGTGTGGGATTACGGAAGTCCATGACGGACCGTCATAGCCACGACGGTCCGTCCTGCTTGTTCGTCGTGATGATCAGAGAAGTAGTCCCAGTACCCAAATTCCAAGAAGTTCAAGTGTTTTGGAACGGAGACCCTCGACGGACCGTCGTGCTTGAAACGGTCCGTCATACTTGTCCGTCGGGGGGATGAAGAAAGCAGCAGAAGAATGTGTGAAGTATGGGACGATGGAGGCCATGACGGTCCGTCACGAGGTCCGTCGACCCAGACGCGTTTGGACAGATTTTCAGTAAATAGAATCCTTCTTTGATTAGGTTTTGTTTTTATTATAAATAGTTCGAAAAACCTCGTTTTTGGGGTTAGACTTTTTGATAATATTTAGTTCTCTTGTTCAAGTATTGAAGAATTAATTTCAGTAATTGATACATTTTTTCTGGAATTGATTGTTGGTGTTTTGTGTTGATTAATCAAGTTAAATTCTGGATTTTATTCTTTCTCAGTAAAGTAAGTGCATGAATTCTTCCATTAAAAATATGAATTGTGTAATTATGACCATGGGTAACTAAACTCCATAGCTAGGGTTGTGGGAACCATGGGTGAATAACAAGGTAAACTCTAACTAAAATAACAATTCTAGAATTGTGTCTTGCATGTATTGATAATTCTTTCGTGTAGAAGTCTTTTTAATGGATGGACAACGTTAGAAGTCGCCTTAATGCTACTTGCCGGACCAAGGAGGTAGATAATAGGAAAAGAATTATCAACATAGATTTAGTGTAGACTATCTAATAGGCTAGTATTGGTTGGTACGAGGTAATAACTTATTCAAATACCGAATACAATGCTTAATATGAGGTAAAAATAAGGGTTAGTAAAGCAACACACGTAGCCGGACCAAGGTGCGGAGTGAAATTTTCTAGATGCTGGACCAAGGATTTAGAGATACATAACTTATCACTTTACATGCAAGATATTAGGATTGAATTGTTATAGTTAGATTTATCAAGTTTGGAACCTGTGGGGAACACCTAAGCCCTAATTACTTTTATCAATTGATTAAACTCCGAGATTTGAATCTGTTAGTTGTTTAATTTAATTTAGCTAGTCATTTTCTTTAATTTAGAAATAAACCCCCCATTTTTGTCTTTTGTTTTCTTGGAAAATAGTTGGCTAAATAGTAGTAATATATCAGAATAAAGTTAAGTCTGAATTATTTTCCTCGTGGGATCTATCCCAACCTCATTAGTTGGGTTCTTTACTTGTTACGACCGCTTTACTTCTTATTTGAGAAGTAAGTTTGAGCGTATCAGAGACCGAAAAGGATATGCGACACAAGTATCCGCAAAGGTTTGTCGAATAAGGTACGACATTGTTCCTTTTATAGCCACCTTTCCCTAGTTGGTCACTTGGGGATGAGTTATCGATAAATTGGTATTTATTTTAACGACCGGGTTTCGTCGTTATAGAAGTTACTATGGGAAAAAACCAGGGACGAAAAACTTTTTCGTAGTACTAGGATATACCCAACCTTGTCCTGATTTGGAGAAATTAGGAATCATGAAGGTGTGGGGAAATCTGATAGCAATCGGGTGGAGTAAATGTATATTTGATTACATAAATGTATAGATAACTTGTTAAGAAATTCATACAACTTTATGGAATTGAATTTGGACAAGTAGATCATCGAGAATTTATTTTGCCGTTAAGGGCATTTTCTGAGCGTAGGGAGTTAAGTGGGTTTGTAAAAAAAGGGAGAAGTGAAATCTCCTTAAGGAGCTCGCTGCCTCGCCTAGTGACACTGCAACGGGATTCTTGCCGCTACAGCGGGATGGGTTCCACTGTAGCAGACAAGGCGGAGACGAAATTAAAGGATTTTCGGGATTTTTGAAGATGAGCTCACTTCTCCGCTTTGTGCCGTTACAGAGGGATTTGTGCCACTGCAGTGACGCTGCAACAACGGGATGGGTGCCTCTGTAGCGGGATGATGGGTTTTAAAATCGTGAATAAAACACTTAGACGACTTTATTTTGTATTTTTTGACTTTTTGAGTTAAGAGACGACCCCTGATGTATTCCAACTCTTTTTCAACCATTCTTGAAGCTAAAGGTAAGCTTTTCACTCCCAAAATTCGTCTTTCATTCCATAGAACGTTTTAGAATGGGTCAAAATTGTTGGGGAAGGATTTCTTGATGAATCCTATGGTGGAATTAACCCGAAAATGACTAGTTGGGGTCATGGGTTTTGAACTAGGTTTCATAGATTGTTAATATTCCGGGAATTTAGTGTTTATTTATTCATTTCTCTATATGAATTGTTGTTTGTAGACCATGAACAAGAGGAACGAATTTGGAAAGGCAAGGATCAAGTTAACTAGGGTTTCAAGCTTGTTTTAAGGTAGGTGATGGTTGTGATTCTATGATTGTGTGATATACACTTGCTTTGCTTCATTCTGATACTTGTATATGTATGAAAGTTGCAATACTGATCATATATGTTCAAATGAGATATATGAATATCGATACTATGAAATTATGACTTGAATGTGTGATCTTGATGTGTTATTGTGATGTGTGTTTTGTATCGGCTAACACGTTCCAGCACTCTAACATGGATCGGATTGCCATGTTCCGGCATGCTAACTAGGATCGGTTTCCACATTCCGACATAAAAAATAGATCATATATTTAAGACCCCGGAAATAAATTAAGGTTCTTAGAGACTCACATCTGTCTAAAAAGGTTTAAAATATGTTCATTATGTATTTTATAGTGTGTATACTTGATTTGAGGTGATATGGAAGTCAAACATCAAGAGACGACCAAGACGCTCGACAACTAGTCACCAAAGGGGTCGTAGGTGTTTTTATGTGCTTATGAGTGTTTCATGGTCTCATGAGGTCCTTATATGAGTTATAATAATTTTTATAGGGAGTGTGTTTAGTTTCATGAAGTTTTGAGGTCAAACGTTCAAGAACGTCCAAGAGATTTGAAAGTTAGCATTTTAGACATGCTAGTGTGTCCTTGTATGTTGGCCTTGTTTTCATGTGTTTTTTGGAGTGGAAAGTCAGTGTAGTTGACCCTAGTACCTTAATAGACATGTTAAGGTTCAAAACGTCCTGGTACGACTCCCCGGAGACCACCCGAAGGGCACCCAAGGAGGACCAAATCATTGGACAAGAGGCTGCCCAAAGAAGCGAGAAGGTCGAAGAATTGGACCTTGCCCTCGCGACGCGCACCTAGCACCTATATCATTACCTTAAATTTTCTTTGGGGCAGAATTGGGAGGCTTCCCCGCCATTCCCAGATCCTGTTGCGTCATTTTATGTGAATTTTGACATGTCTAAAAGTCCCAATCTGTAAGGGGTGTTTTTGTAACTTAAAGGGACGGTTATAAACTGATTTTATGAATTATTTAACCCCTTTTCCAAGCCAAAACCCCAACACCCAATAAGAAAAACAAAAATCCCAAATCACTCTTCTTCCCCAAATTCTCTCAAACCTCCATTGGAGGGAAAACTCAAGTTCAAGCTATGGGGTGAATTTTCATGGTTTCTTCTCAAATTTCTCATGGGTGTTTAATAAATAAGGTATGGTGATACTTCATCCTTAGTTATCCATTTATCTAAGGAGTCAATCAAGGATTTTCAAATATGATTCAAAGACCAAAATTCTCAATTTCCAATTTAGCTATGGGTTCTTTCTCAAATTGATTTTGAAAGTATGTTTATGATAAAATAATGATTATATATTGTTATTAATAGTAATTTCAATAGAATTTCATGATGAATCCATGTTCTCTCCAATTCTTAAATTAGCCTATGTTATGGGCATTGTGATCTTAGCTTTGTATTGATTGGATTATGATTCTAGCAAGTTGAATTGCTTATATCTAATGTCTATATTGTATATTGATGGTGAATTGTTGATGAGTAATCCATTTGGATCAAGGTTTGATGGTTTTAATGATATTAGTCCATAATTCTCCTATTTTCTCTAGATTGCTAATGTAGCTTCAATGTGATCTCTATTATATGGTAAATTGAAGTATGATTTCGTTTATGCAATGGTTCCTTTAGCTACTGTTTTATATATGTGGTTATATTGAATTATGGGAATTGATCATGATGATCAAAGCATGGAGGAAATTGTAAGTTTGCCCTATTCTTTCTTCTTTTCTTATAGAATTGCTAGGTGATATAGCCTTCTTTCTACTTTTCTCATAGAATTGCTAGTTATGTAGCCTTCTATGGTTTTGTGTGGTATGGTCCACTTATGGTGGCGGTGTTAACTTTATTGTTATGCTATTATGTGTTGTAATCACTGCCTTGAAGGCAATTGTACCTTGAAAGTGTTGTTATGATGATCACACAATGTGAAGTATTATGCCTAGTCTCCAATGCTAGTTTATGATGTAGGTTATAATTATGATGTTTTCTCTACGTTCAAATGACTACATTAGGATTAAGTATAGTATAAATGTTGGTGTTTGAATATTCTTGTGTAGTATGGTCCCTACCTATGAACCTCTATATGAATGGTTGGTCTAAGCATTATTAGGGGTCTTAGATACAATGATGGTGTTTTGTCTCCTATGTTATTACGTGGGGTGTGGTCTATGTTTGAATGTATATTGTGGCCTTTGTAAGGTGGCTGCCATCAATGCTAGGATTGTTGCCTTTATATGATTGTGTTGACCAATGTACACACTAACACCTTATGCATGCTTATCAAAGTAGTATAGGTTCATGGTGTCTAATGAAAGGATAATTCACATATGCACTAATGTCTACTATTATGCATGAAAAGTATATGTTAATGAAGTATGTTATGTATCCCTTAACTAGGATGACTTGATAGGTGTACTAGTATGGGCAAGGGTATGGGACCTTGTCTATGTATTTCACATATGTGCCTTGATAGGATAGTTCCTAGGTTTGGTTTTTTATGTACATAAATATGAATGCATGGTTATGTTATGAATGTGTATAATGTCTTAAAGTGTTTATATGAAAGGGTTACTAATATAATTACACCTATACACTTATGCATTGATGTATGAACATGTGTGGTCTTAAGGTGTTTATGTGAAAGGATTGCTCACATATGTGGATAAACACACATGTATGATGATCTAGTCAAAAGAGGGGCACTTGGAAGGTGTTCCCAAGAGTACCCTAAACTAGATGGTGCTTGAATATGCTATGTCCATGTGAAAGGGTTTCTCACCCATTAACCAATTTCACTTGCATGAGTCATCAATCATATTTCAACAATAGTGTCAATCTAGGGCAGTAGGTAAAGACATAATAATCAAGTCTAACTCATGCTTTATCTACACTAGAATTAAGACCACATAATGTACATTACAACATTCAATTTGTAGGTTAGAAGAACCTAGATCAATCATGACAAGAATCCTTTACTTTGATCATCAAGGATTCATACCCACAATTCATTAATAACATCAATATAAGCCAGTAGTTAAAGAAATCATAACCTAAACGAAACCCTACTACAATTTCCATACACTAGAGATTATAGTGAACATGTTACATTTGGAAACCATGGAAGATAGAAGAGTATAGGCTAATCAAACCTTGATCCAAATGAATCATTTACCTACAATTAATCAATAACATCCAAGTAAGGTAGTAGATACAATTATCCCTAGACAATCGAATCCCACATTCATGCATAATAGAGCCAAGGTTACAATGAATACATAGAGATCTAAGCTAGTTCAGTTCAAATCTTCATTCATTAATCGACATGGGTAATTAATCAAAAATTCATCATCAATATCCTTAAATAACCGTATACATGAGCAATTCAACGTAATAGAATCACAATTCAATCAATAACAAGCCACGATCACAATACCCATGCAAGGGCTAAATCGAGTTTGGGAAGGGACATGGGTTGACAATGCAATTGGATTAAAATTCACGATAAAACCAATACATTATCATCAATTTATCATCATTAAGCCTTTAAAAACGTTTTTAGAAAGAACCCATGGCTAGATTGAAGAAGAAGAGATTTGATCATATTTTTTTTTTGAAAACTTTGAGATTAACTCTCTAGAATGAAAGATAACTAGAGATAAAGGATCACCATAACTTTGTATAGAATAAAACCTCTAAAACTTGATGACGAAACCATAGGAATCCAAGATCCAAGTTGTTCTTGAGCTTCACCTTCAATGGAGGTTATACAGAGAATATTTTTCGAGGGAAAGTCTAATTTGTGTGAATTGGTTTGGGAATGAGTTGATCACGTTTTTGATCACTTAAATACACCCAAAATCACGAAATAAACCATGTAGGGTCAGTTTAGCACGTGGAGTGAATTTCTCATTCACCCCTTAAATGAAACAGTGCGCAGGCAGTAATTGAAGGCCAGCATCGACGGACCCAACGACGGACCGTCATGTGCCTTCTGTCATTTTGGCCTGAGGCTGTCATGTGGCTAAGCCTTCTCCAGGATAAGTGATAAGTTCCCATAGACTTCTCCCCATCGACGGGGCGTCAGTCCACTGACGAGGCATCATTTGGCTCGTTGATTGACACTGCCAATGTAGTGCCTCGACATCCTTTGGGTCCTTCTTATGGGACCTTTTGTGGGACCCTTGGGAAGTTCTACCCGGACGTTTCCAACGTGAATATACACCTTAACATATTGAATACCTTCCATGAAAGTTTCATCCAAAATTAACACGTAAAACACATCAAAACATGCCAGGAACATTCAATACACACATGAACGTCTCAAGGGCTAACTTTCGAACGTCTTAGACGGTTGACCTCCAAACTTCATTGAACTCCATATACTTCCTATAAACATCACTATAACTCATTTTAAGACTTCATAAAATCATGACACACTCAAAAACACATAAAAGCATCTAAGGCCCCTTTGGGAACGTTTTGGTCGTTCCTTGACATTTGACTTCCAAATCACCTCAAACTTTACTTACTGCCTCAACACCATATTATAAACCATTTTAGGACCTTATACCCTTAGTAAAAACATGTTAGTATCTATACACCCTAACTCATTTTGGGGTTCTTATAATATCCCCCTCTCGGGAACATTCATCCTCGAATGCCACTTGGATCACTTAATCACAACAACGACTTCAATGCATCAAAGAGCAGTTCATATTATTCATCCCATCATTATATTGAATTCAATGCACCAAACATACAAGGAACAAAACTTCAAACTAATTAGCACTCAATTCAACACATGCAAGCCACACTTCACTCACTCATGTTAAATTCATCAAACACTTAGGCACTCTTCATGTTCATAGGAGGAACATCCTTCTCCTAATAATCACAAGGTAATTACTCTTCATTTAATTAAGAGCTCATTATGTATTATCACACATAGGCAGATTTCAACAACAATCAAGAATCTAATAAGCACTCATACTTCAATGCACATAGACTTGAGTTAAGTAAACCAACTAGGGATTGTTATAAGTTAGGCCTAATGCCATTAGGTTCATACTCAACCATACGTTGCTTAGCTATGTTTTAGAAAGGGATGTCCTTCTTCTCAACATACTTACATGTATCATGAGTTCACACCCAAGCAAGGCACAAGGTCAATCCTTTTAAATTGAGAAATTCTCAACTTTTAAACCAAGGCATGCTCATGTTTTCTTTCTAATGAAGTCTAAATGGTAAGTCACACCAAGCACATCACAATAATTAGGAAGCCATTTCACAAAATGTCAATTTCTAACATAGCAATAGCCTTCACAGTAAGCATCATTTTGAAAAATATGAAAAATCATAGGAACACACAAGACACTTAGCTAAACATGTTTTCACTTTTCAAAAGTTAGCCTACAATCATGTTTTCCAAGTAATAAAAGCCACATAGTTTCAAGAGACTCAACATTTCATTATGAGGCTAAACTTAAAACATCAAAAGTGACTAAAACCATGTTTCTTACCTTATCATGAAGTCAAATGGACAACTAGCATGTTAAGTTGCACCATCAACATGAGAAAACATGTGTTTAATCAAAATTCTTTTTTAAGTAATTTAGAACCTTCAAAATACTGTTAAGATAGTGTCAATCAAGATATACCAAACATGTAAAGGTCATGCAATTCATTCTTTAATGCAAGACTTTTAGCATGAACAGGCTTACTAAGAATTCATTAGTTTCAAGTTCAAGCAAAAATAGAAGGAAAAAGTAGAAATATCTACAACCTTACTATTCCATCACCATCCCCCACTTAGGGTAAACCCAATTAAGAGAAACTTAACCCAACCTAAAGAGGATCTTAATTTAACAACCTTCATTTTCATCACTTAAAAGTGATTACCACTTTAGAAGGAATTACAATAAGTCAACCAAGGCATTCCAAACCTTATAATCTAGTCAAATTATCCCCAAGTTTTCCAGTTAGGTCATACCATTCACCCAGAGAAGGTTTTCAACAATTCCATAGACACCAAGGTCATACAACATTAGGGGAAATAATAGAGGAGACTTAGCCATAGGGACTTCCTTTTCATTCAATCTTATAGTAAGGTGACTTCTAGGTCATAAACATACTACCTTCAAACCTAGGATCAATTCTATACAAAGACTCCAACACAATAAAGGAAACTATGAAAACCACGTGTATACAACCACATATTCTTAGGGCAGCATGCTTCCACATGTATTCACTAAGTATTTCTACCTCAAATAATAATATGAGGCTACAATCATGTTAAACCATATAGTAACTCACCATTCCAAAAAGAAACTTATTTTAACCATAATAACTTCTAACATGCTTTAATCATATCATCACATACATTTTTTTTCCAGCCATAGCATGCTATTTAACATAGATTTCATATATAGCCACATAGAGCATCATATAAACCAAACATGCCAAAAGTCACCTTCACACATACTCAATTGAACCATAAAACCAAGGAAACATCAAAACTCACCTTTTTCTCCCTCAAGCATAAAGAATCTAATCCAAGCATCACATCTAAAAGACCACCGAACAAGAAATATAAGAGAGAGATCTTATAGAGTTAAGTTCTATGGCAAGATATGAGAATGATGAAGAGGGTAAAGTCAATCGTCCTATAGCCTCCAGTATCATTTCATGTGTCACGACTCACCGCAAATGATACGAGACTCTACTAGACATGGCAATATGAGACTTTTAGAACCTTAAACCACTTTTATAATCCTCATTCTGTGATACCACGTTTGTCACATCCGTGGAGCACCCCCTATATGTAACATGGGGTACATGCCCTTTAGGAGGTCTTGTACAAGGCCATAATTATCATTCATTGCATCGTCATAGTAAATTTAGTGGAAAATTTAAAAGTTTCTTAGCGCATCATATACTAGAACTTAACTTCATATATATATATAATATCATAAGTACATATTAAGACTCTAGTCTATTTTGCCATCCTAGACTCAACATCATAAGAGTACGTTAGGGACACGGCCCTTACAACATAATACATTAGTACAATATTAAGATTACTTTACAGTAAACCATAAGTAGGGAATCCTTGGAACTTAAAGACACCTTTCCTTGAGCTTGGAGATCACATATAAAGCTCCTCAATCTTAGAGACATACTTTTAAGCATCCATAACATACACTTTGTGTAAAAAGTAGAGTAGAATGTAGTTAGTACAAGAATGCACTAAGTATGTCAACCATGCAAAAACATGTATTTAAAAGGGACATTTTCTTGAAAATAATGTGTTATGCCTTTTTGTGAAAACTTCATGAAAACCTTGATAAAATAGAATTTATATCATTCACATACTTCACATAGACATATTCAAAGGCCAAACATTATATAAAATCACATATAGAATTTCAGATACATTTGAGGTCACTTTACAGTGAGCTATTTTCCTTTACAGTGACTAATTCCCTTTTTCAGTGAACATCTTTTCTATTACTCATTAACTTCCCAAGTAACCCTCTAGTGATACTTGGTGAAATGCATAACCTTAGGACCACAAAGAAAGCATACATACAATCTACATAACCCAACACATACCATCATAGAAGCACAATAGATCATAGACACATTTAAGTCAAGTCTCTATTGTCCATTTGCACATCTATTCACTTCACTTCACGTAAATCATTATAAGACCATACTCATGACCCCAATTTAAGTCAACTAGTGAAATTTACATGTGAAGCCCCATAACCTCACACATACTTAGTAAACCTATCATTAGACCACAAGCCTTAACACTCTATTTCATACACCAACAAGTAAGTGAAAACAACTTCATTCATGTCAAGAAAGACCTTCATCATATGGTCATTAAGACCACCATTATTCATATCATCAAATCATGTAGACACTAACACAATGTCATGCAAGAGAACCATAACATATGTACATACATTAGACCACCTTCCTAGAACTCCCTTAGAGAGTTACTTGTGCAATGTCTAGATAAGTTCATTACTTTCACCTATAGTAAGTATATTCTCTTAGGTTATACTAGTTAGGGTCCTTTACTTTAATTTAACTTCATTGTCCATTTTACATTATGGAAACTATATCCTTAACCAATACTAAGACCATGGGTGCTTAACATGAAATTTGGTGTTGTAGAGTCTTACACCAATGGAAGGTGTTCCACTTAGCTAAAGTAGAACCTTAACATATATCCTAGAATACTAAGTGAATTCACTTGCTAGATTCTATGTGGCAGGCATAGTTTATTTTACTAAGATATATACATAACCCTCAACATGCTCATTAAAATTGGATCCTCATCTCATGAGAAAACATGGGTGAACCTTCCTCAAAGGGAAACCACCACCTCATGTGGAACCATAGGTGATTATTCCTCTAAGGGAAGTCAACATTCTATAAGGAAGAAATGGTGAATCTTCCTCCAAGGAAAGCCAACACCTTTCATTGTCAAGTTCACTCGGTGCTAAGCTAAGTTCCCTTTTATTAAAAGCCTTTAGTAACATTACTTTATAAAACATAGGCTTAGGATATTTATTCCTAACATGCTTATACCATATTCAAGAAACTATCTAGCTTTAGAGTACTCTTGAGCATATGATGTACCGTGGTTCCATGGTACTTTCAATGCTTTTTGCTTAAGTTTAGTGTGTGTCTAAGGCCTTTTTGTAGTAATTTTAACATATTTTTATCTATATTTGAAGGAAAACTGTCCAAAATGGAAGTGCAGAAGACTGTGCTGAAATCAGTGTAGAAGTGATGAACAACGGAGCCATCGATGGTCCATAGGTGGTGATCGTCGACTGGAGGTTCACGCATTTGGAAGCAACTCGGGGAAATATGACCAAGTGTGGGGATACGGAAGGATCGATGGTACGTTGACTGATCGACAGACCGTTCTGGCAAATCATCGTTTCTAACAAAAAGTAGTCCTAGTACCTAACTTGAAGAAATCACTAAGTATGGAAGAACGGAGGCATCGATGGATCGTAAGTGAGAAGACTGACCGTACTGGTGGTCCGTCGATTGTAACATAAAGGATGCAAAAGTGAAGGCCGAAGAAAAAGTGAAGTGTTGATCGACGGAGGCTGTCGACGGTCCGTCGTTCCATCGACGGTCCGTCGTTCCATCGACGGTCCGTCGTTCCATCGACGGACTGTCAGTTGGGTCATTGACTGAAGACGCATTTTGGACAGATTTTTCCTTATTTGAAACTCCTATTAATTTTGGACTTTATTATTATAAATAGGGTTTAAAACCTCATTTTTGGGGTTAGACTTTTTACTATTTTTCATACTCTTTTTATTGAAAGTTGAACTTTGGATTTTGGGAATTACTTCAAGTCTCCGGAATCGATTCTTACAATATTTTCATTAATTCAATTGATATTTATGGATTTTCTTCAAACTTTTAAAAGTAAATACATGAATTTGTGTTTAACAACCATGAATTGTGTAATTCTAAGCATGGGTACCTAAATCCACAAATAGGGTTGTGGGAAGCATGGGTAATTAACAAGATAAAACTAGCTAAATAACAATTCTAGAATAGGTTCTTGCATGTATTGATAATTCTTTCGGTTAGAAGTCTTTTTAACGAGTGCATGCGTTATAACTTGCCCTATTTCTATTAGCCGGACCAAGGGGGTAGTTAATAGGAAAATAATTATCAACATAGATTTAGTATACACAATATAATAAACTAGTCTCAATTGGTGCGAAGTAGTAACTTAGCCATACATTGAATATGATACTTAATATGAGGTAAAGGTAAGGGTTAGTAATTCAACACACGTAGCCGGACCGAGGTACGGGGTGGAATTCTCTAGTTGCCGGACCAAAGAATTAGAGATACATAACTTACCACTTTGCATGCAAGACACTCGGAAAGAGTTGTTATAGATAGAATTATCGAGTTATGAATCTATGGGGAACACTTACGCCCTGGTTTCTCTCATCACTTGTTAAAGACCAAAGTTTTAATCTTGCTACTTGTTTACTTAGACATAATTGAACATTTTTGTTACACAAACCCCCCCCCCCCCTTTATTTAACTATTTTTGGAAAGGACTTGACTAAATAGACGTAATCGTAGATTAAAGTTAAGTCTGAATCATTTTCCTTGTGGGATCGACCCCAACCTAACAATTGGGTTCTTTACTTAATACGACCTGTAACAACCAGAAAATAACTATGTGAAGTAATGCCTAAACGTACCTAGTATTCCTAGATTAGACCGGGTTCACACGGGTTGATGCGCGTGGAACCAGACCTCAGAACCCATGTACCACCCAAGTTAACCAACTTGGTGAGTTAGTTGAGCTAGGCAAGGTTGGGTCCAACCATGTAGGGCACCCGAATTGAAGAGATTCACCCGGATGAGTTTTTACCGGACTTGAAAAAGGTAATCTTAGATTTGGATGGTCTAGGGGTAAAATGGTCTTTTCCAAGCTAGGGGTAGTATTGTAATTATCCTAAGTATTTAATTATTAAATTAATTAATATAAAGAGGTGGGCAATTCGGGTAGGGTTGGTCGAATTTGACCCTTTTTCGCAAGTTAAGCTTCACCCGGGTTCGATCCTTGGATGAAGCAATGTTAAATTAATTAATCTATATTAATTATCTTATTTAAGTAAGGTCATAATTAGTAATTTCACCTAAGACTTTAAAAAATCAGATTTTAATTAATTAATGAGGAGTCCTAGTTTTACTAATTACTAAACTAAAACTCCTAATCCTAAGCTACCTATCCACTCTCTTTCTCACGCTTATTTACTCTCATTCTCACGTCTCTCCACCATCTATCTCACGTCTGACTATCAGTAAAAGAACAGAGAAAAACCAAAGTTCAACTCTTAAAGAACTTACACACAAAACCTCAAACGAAAAACTAAGCTAAAAACGAAAAGCAAAAACATTGTTCTTGATGTGTTGTACTTGGAGTTTGGTGGTGATTCTTTGGTGTCGTGGAGTTGGCTTCCATTGGTGAAGATTCGTAGGGTGTTGATCGACAAAAGGTATGGTTTTTCTTACTCTTGGTCCGGTTCCCAAGAGACCACTAGGATTCAACTATTCTAATCCAAAAACTAGGATTGTTTCCCCGTTACATGTCCCTGTCACTAGCTCCTATCGATGGTTGTAGGTTGGTATGTATTCTGGTAGATATTAGGCGTGTAACGTGTTTTCGTGATGATTATGTGTATGTATGTATGTTCGGAATTAGGTGAGTAATGATGGATGTTTTTCAAAAATATGTAGTCACGGAGTGGAGCATGAAATGGCATGTTTAATTTCTTTTATTTTACGTGCAATTGCTTGTGTAAATCGTGATGTTCATAAGTGGTGTAATGTTGCTGAATTGAGTGCCAACTCTTGATCAAATGTAACCATGAAAATGCACCTAAAGATGTACTAAATGGTCCACGAAATGTCCTAATAACTAACGTGTAAATGCTTCAAAAAGGGACTGGAAAAACGTGATCAAATTTCCAGCATTCTGGAAATTTGGTTCTGCCAAGTTACTGGAAAAAAATTTGAGTTTTATAATTTTTTAAAATGCATGAGTTCATTGGGGATTGAAAACCAGGACCTCACCATATACAAGTTATAAAGAAATTCAATAATAAAAATGAGGTAAGGGGGATTTGAAATGGGGTAAGGCTCAAGTGAAGAGAGGAGAAAAATGAAAGAAAAATAAAATGAGGTATGTGGGGATCGAACCCACAACCTCTCGGATAGACAAGGAAGATAGGGGAAAAATTAAATAAAAGAAAAATGAGGTTGTGGGGGATCGATCCCACATCCTCTTGGTCTCAAACGAAAAAGGAGAGAGGAAACAAAAGAAAAAAAAAGAAATATAGGCGTTGGGATTCGAACTTGGGTCCCCAAGCTGAAATTTTAAATCAAAATTTAATATAAGACTAAGTGTTGCTCAAGGGATTTGAAATCGGGTTCCCTTGCCCAATTCCGTATTGACACATAAGTCTTACGTGATTAAATATTTAATGAATGCTGCCTATAGGAATCAAAATCGAGACCTTGGCATACCTACAAGATGCATAAGTTTTGTACCATATAATCTTGGGTACGTATGAGTCACTTAGACGAATTTTGAATGAAGCCTCATGGCTTGTACGTATGGATCCATAAGTCCAGCGTACGTTTAAAAATAAGTGAACCTAAGATGTATGAGATGAAATGATGTGACCACGGAGGGTTAAGTAAGAATATGAAACACACTAAAATGCCAAGTGCATTGGCATATGACCAAATGGACATTCACGTAATAAGGCGAGTAATTATGTTATACTATGATGCTAATGAAAATAGTGACAACATGATAAGAGGCTAGTGCAAGTGAGACAAGCTACATCTACGCCTAAAAATCAGTGTCACTAAATGAATTTTCTAAGAGAGTATATTTATTCTAAACGATGAATAAATCAAGAAAGAGTGGCTACATGAGGATATGCTAGTACAAGTGAGATAAGCTTTATCTACGCCTAGAATCAATGTCCGTCAATGTAAATTCCAAGAGAGCATATGTATGTTATACGATGAATAAATAATTAAAGGTGAGTAAAGATGAAATGAAAAGATGTTAAGAAAGAACAAGGTGTCATCACAATATGAGGCTAGTGCAAGTGAGACAAGTTGTACCTATGCCAATATAAGGTCACAAAAGTACTCACCTAAGAGAGTGTTGAATATTAAGAGACAAGTCTCAATCACACTCTATATATAAGTGTAAGGACAATTCACACTTAATACGTAAAGAAGAGATGATAAATCATCTAATGAGCTACGACTACCTCATGCTAGAAGCAAGTTTCGACGATGTATGAGTTGAATGTAAATAGAAACTTTAAACGGAGCACCGATAGGCTAGCTATGAGTGGTAATGCCTTCTTTTGGGAAGGGCGGAGGTTCACTTAATTCTCATGAGATGAGAATGTCCACCAAGGTGGGTATGGGTCTCCCTAATCTCCTAGTCTTTGAACTATGCTGCCAACATAGGGAACTAGCCAGTGGTTTTCCACCTAAGCGAGCTAGGGATGTTTTGGTTTCACCTTGGCCAGTGACTCCACCTCTTTTCGGTGTGGGGAAGACACCGGATTTCATGATGCTCATATGATCTATGTCGGTTAAAGTTGAAGTTCCTCAAAGTATGAAAGATAATGAAATGAATGATACCAAAGGTGTTTGGATAGGATAATCAAGAGGTTAACTAGAATCAAGTAATGACACTAGGTCATTCTTGGTCATTGCACATTGAACCTGATGAGAGTGATAAACAACATACTAGGTATAACTGGTGTTCACACCAGCCTACGAACGAATGAAAATGAAGTAAGTATGAATGAATGAATTAGACTTTCTGTTTGCTAAAAGAAGAAGTTGAGGTCCCATATGTTGAGCCCTCATTTTGGGAAGTCCTAATGTTAAGTCCATGATTCCAAGGTCTCACGACACATGAACGAATGATATGTAATATATGTATGTGCTATATGAAATATGTTATGTGTTGTGTGCAATGTGAAAAGAATGATGATGCATGTTACTCTCATAGCATGACTTTTCTAATCTGATTTTGCAACTCCAACTCACTTGGCTTTCCATAATTCATATCGTTAGGAGAGAGCTCTTCTTAATCATGCATGTCCTTGGTGTGTAATTGGATACACCTATACTTAGTACAAGTGTGTACTAATCCCATACATTATACTATTTTAGGTACATGTTTAGGAGGGTGTTGAAGACATTCATTGCAGCTGTTCGGACATCAGAGTTTTTCATCCGAACATGGTAGGTTCTCATGCATTCGAGGATGCCTGCCGTTATGTTTCTAGCTTAGTAATAGGTTTAGGATAGTGGAGCATGTTCCGCTAGTATTTCTTTCCTATTTTGTTCAGACCTATGTAATGGTGCCATTTTGGCAATTGTTACTCATGCTATAAGACTATTTATTTTGAGATTGAATGATTCTTTATAAGATGGTGGATACTCATGAGCAATGAACTTCTTTACGCATATGCATGTTATAACTATGAAGTCTATGTACACTTCAAACAAGACAAAAAGTTTGAAATTGTTTGCTAAAATTAACCTAACGAATGTAATGACGACGTAAGTAGGCTTGTCTGCGACCTCTGAGAGGTCAACGATGCCGGTTTTAGCTAGGTTCTACACACCGGTCGTGACAAACTTGGTATCACAGCATTAGGTTAAATATCCAAGATATCATGCTCATATCAACCACATTAAGTAGTTTCTAAGTTATGGTAGTGAAGTGCACCACTATCATGAATTAGAGACTGCATAATGCTTAGGAAATTTTCCCTTCTTCAAATCTTATCGTGCCTTATGAATTTTTTATTTCTTGGTATTAAGAGCGTATCTGACATCAACTCTTGTGTTTCAGAAAGATGAATACGAGGAGAAATGCAGGCAGAGGGATTGGAGGAGCAGCTGCTGGGGAAATCAAGTTCCTCCCCAGGCCCTAGCCGCTGGAATGGAGATGCCTGTTAACCCAGCTGGATTGACAGATGGAGAAGTGAGGACAACCCTAGCAAAAATGGCCCAAGCCATCACTTTACAAGCTCAGGTTATGACAGCCCTGGCGGAGCAACGAGGTGTTCCCAGAGAGAACCCACCTGCCAGCACCATGGCTAGAAGGTTAAGGGACTTCACGAGGATGAATCCTCACGTTTACACTGGATCTAAGACTGTAGAGGATCCCCAGGAGTTTTTGGATGAGATCCACAAAATACTGTGTGCAATGGGTTTGACTGAGGTGGAGAAGACTGAGCTGGCATACTACCAGCTAAATGATATAGCTCAATCCTAGTATAAGATGTGGCAGGATAGCAGGGCCTTAGGAGAAGGTCCTATTACTTGGGATCTTTTCAAGATGACTTTTCTGGAGCGGTTCTTTCCCAGAGAAATGAAGCAGGCTACGGTTGAGGAATTCATCAACCTTAAGAAGGGCTCGATGTCAGTCAGGGATTACTCCCTAAAGTTCGTAAAACTTTCCAGGTATGCCACTTCTCTTTTGTCAAACAACAGAGACGAGATGAGTAGATTCTTGACAGGGATTGCTGAGGATCTCGAGAAGGAGTGTAGGGAAGCTATGCTGCATGACAGCATGGACCTTTCCACGCTTATGGTCCATGTCCAACAAGTGGAGGAAAGCGGGAAGAGGAAGCACACTAGGGCAGGGAACAGGTCAACACAAGCTGAGGAAAATTTTTCAGGGAAGAGTAGTACTGAAATCAGGGATAAGCCCAGGTTTAAGAAGGGACTCTCCCACCAAAGGGAGTCAAGTTCATCCAAGGGTCATTATGATAGGGATTCCGAGCCCAGAGTGAAGAGAAACAATGAAGTAGATACACCTGAGGAGAGGACACCGTGTAGGAAGTGTGGCAAACTGCATGGAGGAGAGTGTATGATGGGCTCTAATACCTGTTACAGTTGTGGCAAACCGGGTCACATGATGAAGGATTGTCCGAATAGGAGAGGTCAAGAAAAATGGAAGGAGAAAGTTCAGCCAACGGTCCAAGTGAAGAGGCTCCAAGGAGGCAACGATTCTTCGCACTCAAGTCTTGGGATGAAGGGAAGACACTCCTGGTGATGTCTCGGGTGCGTAGCCTTAATTAGTCTCTCATGTGTTTGACTGTGTATGGTTTTATGCACTAGTATCAAGTTAATATGTTTGAGTCATCATGTTGGTTGTTTATTTGTGTGACTTATGTGTGTTCTTATGTTGTATTCTTTGATGAGACTAGTTTAGCAAAGAGTTCCTTAGTCTATTAATGTGAAGCTGCTAGTAGGTTTCAAGAATGTGCACCATCATGTTAATATGTGAATAAGATATTCACCAATGAGGAGTATTGAATTGCCTATGTATGCATATGTTCTATAGATGACTTACTTGTTGCTAGTAAAGAGTAGTGTCATTCGGGTACAAATGTTCCTAAGGCCGGGATAATAAAACAACCCTAAAATAACAATGCAAAGTAATGCCTAAACGTACCTAGAATGCCTAGATTAGACCGAGTTGACATGGCTTGATGCGCGTAGAACCAGACCTCAGAACCCATGTACCAGCCAAACCAACCAACTTGGTGAGTTAGTTGAGCTAGGCAAGGTTGGGTCCAGCCATGTAGGGCACCCGAATTGAAGAGATTCAGCCGGATGAGTTTTTACCGGACATGAAAGGGGAAATATTAGATTTGGAGGATCTAGGGGTAAAATGGTATTTTCCAACCTAGGGGCAGTATTGTAATTACCCTAAGTATTTAATTAATAAATTAATTAATATAAAGAGGTGGGCAATTCGGGTAGGGTTGGTCGAATTTGACCCTTTTTCCCAAGTTAAGCTTCACCCGGGTTCAATTCTTGGTAGAAGCAATGTTATATTAATTAATTTATATTAATTATCTGATTTAAGTAGGGGCATAATTAGTAATTTCACCTAAGCCTTTAAAAAATCAGATTTTAATTTATTAATGAGGAGTCCTAGATTGACTAATTCCTAAACTAAAACTCCTAATCCTTAGCTACCTATCAACTCTCTTTCTCACACTTATGTACTCTCATTCTCACGTCTCTCCACCATCTCTCTCACGTCTGACTATCAGTAAAAAAAAACCTAAGTTCAACTCTTGAAGAACTTACACACAAAAACTCAAATGAAAAACTAAGTTAAAAACGAAAAGAAAAACATTGTTCTTGATGGGTTGTGCTTGGAGTTTGGTGGTGAGGCTTTGGTGTCGTGGAGTTGGATACCATTGGTGAAGATTTGGAGTGTGTTGATCTACAAAAGGTATGGGTTTTCTTACTCTTGGTCCCGTTCCAGACACCCCTAGGATTCAGTCGATTCTAATCCAAAAACTAGGATTGTTTCCCCGTTGCATATCCCTGTCACTAGCTCCTATCGATGGTTGTAGGTTGGTATGTCTGCTGGTAGATATTAGGCGTGTAACATGTTTTCGTGATGATTATGTGTATGTATGTATGTTCGGAATTAGGTGAGTAATGAAAGATGTTTTCCGAAAATATGTAGTCACGGAGTGGAGCATGAAATGGCATGTTTAATTTCTTGTATTTTACGTGCAATTGCTTGTGTAAATCGTGATGTTCATAAGTGGTGTAATGTTGCTGAATTGAGTGCCAATTCTTGATCAAATGCAACCATGAAAATGCACCTAAAGATGTACTAAATGGTCCAGGAAATGTCCTAAGAACTCACGTGTAAATGCTGCAAAAAGGGACTGGAAAAACGTAATCAAATTTCCAGCATTCTGGAAATTTGGTTCGGCCAAGTTACTGGAAAAAAATTTGAGCTTCAAATTATTTTAAAATGCATGAGGTCATTGGGGATTGAACCCAAGACCTCACCATATACAAGTTGTAAAGAAATTCAATAATAAAAATGAGGTAAGGGGGATTCGAAATGGGGTAAGGCTCAAGTGAAGAGAAGAGAAAAATGAAAGAAAAATAAAATGAGGTATGTGGGGATCGAACCCACAACCTCTCAGATAGACAAGGAAGTTAGGGGAAAAATTAAATAAAGGAAATGAGGTTGTGGGGGATCGATCCCACATCCTATTGGTCGCAAACGAAAAAGGAGAGAGGAAAGAAAATAAAGAAAAAGAAATGTAGGCGTTGGGATTCGAACTTAGGTCCACAAGCTGAAATTTTAAATCAAAATTTAATATTAGACTAAGTGTTGTTCAAGGGATTTGAAATCGGGTTCCCTTGCCCAATTCCGTATTGACACATAAGTCATACGTGATTAAATATTTAATTAATGCTGCCTATAGGAATCGAAATCGAGACCTTGGCATACCTACAAGATGCATAAGTCTTGTACCATATAATCTTGGGTAAGTATGAATCACTTAGACGAATTATGAACGAAGACTAATGGCTTGTATGTATGGATCCATAAGTCAAGCGTACGTTTAAAAATAAGTGAACCTAAGATGTATGAGATGAAATGATGTGACCCCGGAGGCTTAAGTAAGAATGTGAAACACACTAAAAGGCCAAGTGCATTGGCATATGACGAAATGAACATTCACGTAATAAGGCGAGTAATTATGTTATACTATGATGCTAATGAAAATATTGACAACATGATAAGAGGCTAGTGCAAGTGAGACAAGCTGCATCTACGCCTAAAAATCAATGTTACTAAATGAAATTTCTAAGAGAGTATATTTATGCTAAACGATCAATAAATCAAGAAAGAGTGGCTACATGAGGATAGGCTAGTACAAGTGAGACAAGTTGTATCTACGCCTAGAATCAATGTCCCTCAATCTAAATTCCAGGAGAGCATATGTATGTTATACGATGAATAAATAATGAAAGGCTAATACAAGTGAGACAAGTTGTATCTCACAATATGAGGCTAGTGCAAGTGAGACAAGTTGTAACTATGCCAATATAAGGTCACCAAAAGTACTCACCTAAGAGAGTGTTGAATATTAAGAAAGTCTCAATAACACTCTATATGTAAGTGTAAGGACAATTCACACTTAATACGTAAAGAAGAGATGATAAATCATCTAATGAGATATGACTACCTAATGCTAGAAGCAAGCTTCGACGATGTATGAGTTGAATGTAAATATGAACCTTACACGGAGCACCGATAGGCTAGCTATGAGTGGCGATGCCTTCTTTTGGGAAGGGCGG
Organism: Solanum sitiens; assembly: GCA_016801875.1. Lineage (NCBI taxonomy): Eukaryota > Viridiplantae > Streptophyta > Magnoliopsida > Solanales > Solanaceae > Solanum > Solanum sitiens. Next base: position 2,883,250 of record JABWTJ010000094.1, on the reverse strand, counting down.
AGGTTCACGTAATTCTCAATATATGAGACTGTCCACCAAGGTGGGTATGGGTCTCCCTAAATCTCCTAGTATTTGAACTATGCAGCCAAATAGGGAACTAGCCAGTGGTTTTCCACCTAAGCGAGCTAGGGATGTTTTAGTTTCACCTTGGTCAGTGACTCCACCTCTTTTCGGTGTGGGGAAGACACCGGATTTCATAATGCTCACATGATCTATGTCAGTTAAAGTTGAAGTTCTTCAAAGTATGAAAGATAATGAAATGAATGATACCAAAGGTGTTTGGATAGGATAATCAAGAGGTTAACTAGACTCAAGTAATGACACTAGGTAATTCTTGGTCATTGCACATTGATCCCGATGAGAGTGTTAAACAACATCATAGGTATAGCTGGTGTTCACACCAGCCTACGAACGAATGAAAATGAAGTAAGTATGAATGAATGAAGTAGACTCTGTGTTTGCTAAAAGAAGGCTCCCTAGTTGAGGTCCCATATGTTAAGCCCTCATTTTGGGAAGTCCTAATGTTAAGTCCGTGATTCCAAGGTCTCACGGCATATGAACGAATGATATGTAATATATATATGTGCTATATGAAATATGTTATGTGCTATGTGCAATATGAAAAGAATAATGATGCATGTTACTCTCATAGCATGACTTTCCTAATATGATTTGGCAACTCCTACTGACTTGGCTTTCCATAATTCATATCGTTAGGAGAGAGCTCTTCTTAATCATGCATGTCCTTGGTGTGTACTTGCATACACCCATACTTAGTACAAGTGTATACTAATCCCATACATTATACTATTTTAGGTGCAGGTTGAGGAGGGTGTTGAAGACATTCATTATAGCTGTTCCGACATCAGAGCTTTTCATCAAGACTTGGTAGGTTCTCATGCATTTGAGGATGCCTGCCGTGATGTTTCTACCTTAGTAATAGGTTTAGGCTAGTGGAGCATGTTCCACTATTATTTCTTTCCTATTTTGTTCAGACTTATGTAATGGTGCCATTTTGGCAATTGTTACTTATGCTATAAGACTATTTATTTCAAGATTGAATGATTCTTTATTAGATGGTTGATACTCATGAGCAATGAACTTCTTTATATGCATATGCATGTTATTACTATGAAGTCTATGTACACTTCAAACAAGACAAAAAGTTTGAAATTGTCCGCTAAAGTTAACCTAACAAGTGTAATGACGATGTAAGTAGGCTTGTCTTCGACCTCTGAGAGGTCAACGACGTCGGTTTTGGCTAGGGCCTAGACCCCGGTCGTGATTGACCGCTTATACTTCTTTAGGGAAGGCATGTGATAGGTGCCGAAGAGATGGAGGTGTTTCTAGAAGGCAAGAGCTCCCTTTAAATCCCATTCTTGTCATTGAGTTGTTTGAATTATGGGGCATTCACTTTATGGGACCTTTTGTGAGTTCTCATGGGCTGAAGTACATTCTTGTGGCGGTTGATTATGTGTCAAAGTGGCTGGAAGTCATAGCACTTGCAAATAATGAAGGGAAGAGTGTCACCGTGTTCTTGAAAAAGAATATATTCTCCAGATTTGGCACTCCTAGGGCAATTATTAGTGATGGAGGATCCCATTTTTGCAACAAGTTGTTCAAAGGTCTATTGGAGAAATATGGGGTTCGCCATAATGTAGCTACTCCTTACCATCCTCAGACTAGTGGGCAAGTCGAGGTGTCAAACACAGAAATCAAGCAAATTCTGGCGAAAACGGTGAATGCTAGTAGAACGGATTGGTCAAAAAGGCTTGATGATGCTCTTTGGGCCTACCGGACAGCATACAAGATTCCCATAGGTATGTCTCCCTACCAACTTGTATATGAGAAAGCTTGTCACTTACCAGTTGAGTTAGAGCACAAGGCCATGTGGGGGATGAAGAAACTGAAGATGGATTGGAATGAAGCTGCGCAATAGAGATTAAATGGGTTGAATGAGCTTGATGAGTTTTGCTTGAAGGCGTATGAAAGTTAAGCCCTCTACAAAGAAAAGATGAAGAAGTACCATGACCAAAAGATTGAAAAGCGCGAATTTGTTGTTGGGGATTTGGTGCTTTTGTTCAACTCTAGGTTGCGCTAGTTCCCGGGCAAACTCAAGTCCAAATAGACTTGTCCATTCTTGATCACTCAAGTGTTCCCTCATGGTGCGGTTGAGTTGGAGAACCAGAAGGGTGCACGGTTCAAGGTCAATGGGCAAAGAATCAAAATCTACCATGGGCATGCGGAGAATGCGAATGAAGTGGTTGAGGCATACCATCTTGATAAAGTCTGAGTAATAAAGATTCTTGCATCATGTCGCGATGTTAAATCAGGCGCTGATTGGGAGGCAACCCAATATGTATCCTCTAGCCAACACTAGGTTTTTCTTGTCTTAGTAGGAATAGTCACAATAATTCAATTTTTACTTATTGTCATGTGTGGATTTTCTTGTATTTTATTTTAGAAGTGTTGGCTAGAGAGTAGTCTAGGGTCCGTGTCTAAAAAAGTTTCCAGAAAATACAAAAAGAATAGCTTATTGGGTGCTCAATGTGCAGGGACCAAACCTAAGGAAATTTGCAGAAATTGGTCTGGAGCACTGATCTACGGACCAATCGACGGACCGTCGTCCCATCGATGGACCATCGATGGCGTCCGTGGATCCCATGTATGATTTTTTAATTTTTTTTAAGTTAGGGCACAGTCGACTGACCGTCGACGGGGAATAGTAATCTCCCCAGATCCAAGGACCCGACCCGACCCGGCCGGCTATATAATAAATTCAAACCTTCAGTTACTCCCTCCCAAACCATTTTCCTCCCCATTTTCCCCTTTAACTCCCCCACTAACTCCACCATTCTTACACTCTAAATTTTTGATTTCCCATCTTCTCTAAATCACCTCATTCCCCAAACCCTTCTCTCCCAACTTCCCATCCTTTTCTTTCATTTTTCCGGTCGGTGTTCGAAGGCAGGCTTGGTGTTGTCTTGCAAAATTCATCCTCCCATTCACTCCACTACAGTCTACAGGTATGCCACTCTTATTCGCTCACTGATTACTCTTTCAAAAGAATGTGAAAATGATGAAACATGTATGTGGGTCTTGACTTGGGGATGAAGTTGCATGATTAACTTGTTAAAATTGGGTCTCTAGTCCCTTAGAATGATGAATGTGAATGGGCTGGGGTTTTTAGTGTCTAAATGATCTTGGGTAAATGTTTTGTTATTTTCCAACTTAGGGATTGTTAGCATCTTAGAATATAGGATTAAAATTAAAATAATCAAAGCCCTAGGAATGATGAAATGATGTGTATATTGCTAGAGAACTTGTGTTAAGATTGTGCTTAAATTTGTGTATGTGTGGGGTGCAGAGGGGGTGGCAACAAATCTGACTCTGACCAAAAATATGAGACCCCGCTTACGTACCGTCGGTCAATCTACGGACCATCGATGGGGTCCGTCGATATCCACACCCCGATTTTGATGGACCATCCTGCACATCCGTCGTTTCTAACAGAACCCTGTTTGCTGAGGGTTTCAAAACTTTTTCTAAGTGTCCACCGATAGATGTGGTTTATTGTCCGTGTATTCATCGACGGACAGTCCTGCACATCCGTCGTTTGTCTAAGTGTCCAACGACGGAAGTGAACTACTGTCCGTCGCTTCATCGACGGACCATTTTGCACGTCCGTCGTTTCTAACTGCAACTATTGTGGACCTATAACTTCTAAACTTTGTTAAGTGTACACCGACGGACCGTCATTCCATCGACGAACCGTCGATAGTGACCGTCGTTCACTTTTATAGTTCTGCACTTCACTGTGTTTTGTGTTCCAACTTTGTTGTTTTCTTCTTTCGTGTGTGTTTAATGATTATACTGGAACTAACAACCCTCCTTTGCAGGTACAAATGGCCCCAAGCCCGATATTGTCTATTCTCGAGGACGATCCAAGTCTATTGCCCCTTCACGCCGGTTCGTGATTGGTTCATCGGATGATGAGTGTGACCCTGAATACGTGCCACCAGGAACCCAGACACCGACACGTGCTGCTAGGGCCACTCGGGGAACGCCCAAGAGGGTGGCATCCGACGTAGTCATTGCCTCCCAGTCTGATGAGGAGCGCACACTCACCGGCACACCGTCTGGGTCTGCCACGTGTTCTAAGAGAGCGTCTGGCTCCAAGGAGGCTTCAGGGTCTGAGTCGGACCACTCTTCCTGATCGCATGGTGCCACTGTTCTTGCCGCACCTGCCCACTCTGCCTCGTCTGATGAGGCCGATAGTGCGGATTCTACTCCCGCACCCCAGTTCGACGTCCCTGCACCGGTTGTTGATCACCCCAAATAGTGGTGCAAAGAAGGCCAATACCAGGTTTACAGGGATGCTAAGTTGCTCAATGACAAGGGGGTCATGACTCGGAATCTGACAGTCGAGCGGCGGGTTCTTACATGGAGTCTCACACGGTCCCTGTTATACATGATCTCTTCACCTGCCATCAGCTCGAGTGGACAGCTAGGTGATACGCTCAAACTTACTTCTCAAATAAGAAGTAAAGCGGTCAAATCAAGTAAAGAACCCAACTAGTGAGGTTGGGGTCGATCCCACGAGGAAAATGGTTCAGACTTAACTTTATTCTATTATTATTTCTATTTAGCCAATTATTTCCCGAAAAAAAATAACTAAAAGGGGATTTTTGGTTAATGAAAGTAATTAACTAAATTAAAGTAAACAACTAACAGGTTCAAGTATTGGAGTTTAATCAAGTAATGAGAGTAACTAGGGCTTAAGTGTTCCCCACAGGCTCCTAACTCGGTAATTCTAACTATAACAATTCTTTCCTAATATCTTGCATGCAAAGTGATAAGTTAGGTATCTCTAAATCTTTGGTCCGGCATCTAAAGATTTTAACTCCGCACCTTCGTCTGGCTACGTGTGTTGCTTTACTAAACCTTATCTTTACCTCATATTAAGCATCATAATCGATATTTGACTAAGTTGTTACTTCATAGCAACCGACACTAGCCTATTAGATAGTATACACTAAATCTAAGTTGATAATTCTTTTCCTATTATCTACCTTCTTGGTCCGGAAAGTAGCATTAAGGCGAGTTCTAACATTGGACATCCGTTAAAAAGACTTCTAAACGAAAGAATTATCAATACATGCAACACACTTCTCTGGAATTGTTATTTTAGCTAGATTTTACCTTGTTATTTACCCATGGTTCCCACAACCCTAGTTATGGAGTTTAGTTACCCATGCTAATAATCACACAATTCATATTGATAATATAAGAATTCATGCACTTAACTTTAATGAGAATGAAGAAAATCCAGAAATTCACTTGAATAATTCTCAAAACCACTAACAATCGATTCCGGAAAAGTATGATCAAATACCAAAATCAAGAGTTCAATACTTAAACAAGAGATCCAAAAAATATCCAAAAGTCTAACCCCAAAAATGAGGTTTTTCGAACTATTTATAATAAACAAAACCTAATAAAAGAGGGAATCTAATTAAGGCAAATCTGTCCAAAACGTGTCTGAGTCGACGACCCTTGTGACGGACCATCGTGGCCACGACAGACCGTCGTGGCCTCCGTCGTTCCATACTTAACATAATCTCTGCTGCTTTCTTCATCAACTCTCTGTTACCCTTGACGGACAGTTATGACGGACCGTTGCAAGCACGACGGTCCGTCGAGGAGTTCCGTTCCACAACACTTACAAGCTTCTTGAAATTGGGTATTGGGGCTACTCTCTGACAACCACGACAAATGTGCAGGACGGACCGTTGTGAGCTTCTGTAGTCCCACACTTGGTTAGACTTCCCCAACATCCTTCAACATCTATTTTCTTCTCACTACGGTGCCACCTACGGACCGTCACAGTCACAACGGACTGTCGTGGGCTCCGTAGGTGGTCAGTTCTGCAATTTCTGCTCAAATCCTCCGCTTTCTCCTTTGGACAGATTTCCTGCAAATAAAGAGAAACCTACATCAAAAATAATACAAAAAGGCTTTAGACACACACTAAACTTAAGGAAAAAACATTAAAAGTACCGTGAAACCACGGTACATCAACACCCTCAACTTAAATTCGTTGTTTGTCCTCAAGCGACGCACTATGACTCACTACAAAAGCTTTGTACAAAAGTATCCATATTTTAGCTTTCGCAATCATTTGTCTATAAATCCCGATTACTCTCATTATGTTCATGCATGCTATCACTATTAGGCTTGAATTGTGTTGATCAGACCATGACGCAGAATCACTACACACTGACACCTATCCTCTTTGATTTCTCACCAAGGTGCTAATTTTTCCGGTATTGCAACTAGTGTCCTCACTTTAAAATAACATCCTCATTTTCACACAATGACTTCAGTTTGAGTATAAGGATTACTTTTAACACTCGCGCTCAAAACAACTTCACAACTCATTTATACATATTATCATAGGCTTGCCCTTATTTTCACTGCTTTAAGTTCGCCATAACAACTCTGAGGATCACGATAGGACTTTCTTAGCTTGTAACATAGGCTCAGGGTCAGGTAGGGTATATTTAGGTATAATTTAGTGACTTGTTGCCCTCCTTCACATATCGGCTAAGCGTACCACCTTTTTATCGTTTTATTTCACCCTATTACTCAATTTTCTTTCACCTTGCTATTCTCCCTTTCTTCTATTTATGTGTAAGTGACACTTCCCTTTTCTTGTGTTAATTTTTTTTTTTTAAAGTTACTTTTGTTTTGTTCTTTCTTCCTCTTTATTCTTTCAACCCCACTTTCCGGAGTATTCCTCATAACAGCCACCCTCAACTCATGATTTTTCCATGAGTCAAGGTTCACAATACCATTGGTTGGGTCAGGGCCACGACAAGGTTGCTTTCTGCATTAGCCACCCTCAACTTATGCTTTTGGCATAATCTGAGGTGCACATGTCCAAGGAGGGACCAGGGCCAACACATTGTTCCCAGAGAAGATCAGTTGGGGTGAAAAAGAAAGATCTATTTTTAGCTCAAATCATTTGGATCAATAATGGATTAACTTCATTTGGTTTTCTGTTATTTTAGGCTCAAGATTGACTATTTCGAACAAGGGCCTATGATCCTTTCCTAATTGTTTATTATGGCTTACTTAATGCAGGACTAACTAGGCAAGTTCTAGCTCAGTACCAATGGTGGACCATTCAACTTTTCCTCACACTCACTTGACATCTCATTACTCTACCAGATTATTAGACACCTAGTTCGAATCTTAGATTTAGGGTCATGCATCATTGTATTTCTATGTCATGCTTAGAGCCACACCTTTATCAATTACTATGCCTAGTCATGCATCATTTTCATTACATCAGGATATCATTTCTATTTTAGCCATCATGCTTCAGATTTATACTATGTACACAAGATATAAACATGCCAGTTCAACAATAAAAGTAATCTGTCTCTTGGGGAAAAAGAACACAGGCAAGAAAACCCCAAGAGAGGATCGTGAATTGGGCTACTCAGACTTCACCCTAGCACTCACTTTCCATTTACCCCCACCCCCAACAAAATAAAAAATGCAATTGTCCCCAATGCATAATAGAATCTAAAATAATCGAGTGGTAGGTGAAGCAAACCTGAGGCATAAAGCGCCGGCGATCAACAAGCTGGTGGGTCCGGTGTCCCCAAACCCACTCCCTCTGTAGTCTGGACACCCTCAGTAGTGTTCTCAGCAGCAACAACACCATAAGTAGTGCCTCTCTCCTCCTCAACAACACTTGATCTAGACGCCCCAGCAGCCAACTCTATGGTCCTCAACTGACGGCCCTCCTCATCAGCAATCGAGGCTCTCCTCGCAGCCTCCAACTCTCGGTGCTCCTTCTTCCGCGCCCTAGCTTCATCCTCATCTCGACCTCTACGCCTTTTGACATGCTCTAGTGGGGGAGGTGGTGGCACATTAGTAGTGGCGAATAGGGCAGCCATCACCATGTCCTCAGCAGGCTCTGCAGAAGTGGCCTCAGACTCGGGCACCCTAGCCTCTAGAATCGTGTCCAGGTCCACTCTCAGACTCTCTACAGCAGCCTGAAGGGTCGACACATCCACCGAAGGGGCTGGCCGGGCTAGAACCCGAAACTCAAAAGCATCTAGGCACTGATGAACCTCCATGATCTTCCTCTTTGTGTGTTGGGCCATCTTCCGCTCCATGCTCTCCTCCGCCTCAGCAATAGAGGACCCTAGCAAGTGGGACCAAAGTAATGGAATGAGTTGAGCGAGAGGAGCTAGGGGCGGTGATACCACCCAAGATAGACTCGACCAGGGTGGTGTTAGTAGGCTCAGATGTAGCCTGGGTAGCCGCTCGGGCTTGCTCTACTATATCCGCCAGGTTCTCACCAAGCGGAGGCACCTCCGGGCGGGGCCCTCTGTGTGGAGCCAACTCATTGGCCTCATCCCTGATGAGGCCGATATCAACATTGCCCGGCGGGGTCTTGAGCTGATCTACATGCCAAATGGGCACACCTGCAGACCTGCACAAAGAAAACACCATGCACGGAAATGGGTAAGTAGTAGTGACCTTTAAGGCCCTATCGTGCATGACCGCCTGAAGAAGCCAAGCCAAATCCATCTCAAACCCCGCTATCATCGTTGCCATCAGAACTGCCTGATCCCATAAGAAAATATTGTCTGCAGCAGTGGGGGAAAAGCAGTGGCGGACTATCAATCATAAAAACTTGGCCGTGAAGGTCAGGTTAGCCTTCTTGATGGCTCCGTTCGGCTCAAGTACCCAGTCAGCAGCCTATCCATCAACGGACAAGTACTGGGCAATCCACCTCTTGGTGGTCTCTCTAAACTTTGGCTCACGCATGAATTGTCCATCTTTAACAAGTTTCCACCGGTATTCGAACTCGGCGGTGAGAGGAGTACGGGTGGCATCAACATCATCGCCGTATAGATACCGGCGGATGGCTGGCAAGAAGATGTCTACCCGCTTGCCGCGGACTCGGATGTGATCTAGTGGGGCCTATTTGGCGGGGGAAGCCCGCTTATCTATCTGAGAGTCACCACATACGAAGCGTAGAACTCTCAGACCAACTCCTCACTGTATCGTCCCACATCATGAGCCGTCCATTCTAGCCGGTGCCTGGTGAAGAGGACATAGAGTGCCGGCATGGTGGGGAGACTCCCCGTAAGGACTCGCCTCTCCAATGTAAGGGTCCTGGTCATGACCCCCTTATCATTTGGCAGCTTGGCATCGGTATACACCTGAAAATGCCCCTCAACACACCATCGGTTGGGCTGGTCAGCAACCGGGGCGGGGACTCCAGTCTGTGGTGCTGGAGTGGAATCAGCACTATCGGCCTCATCAGACGAGGCAGACTGGGATGTAGTAGCTGGAGCAGAAGCCTCCTCACACCCGAAGACTTCTTCTGAACCTGACACTTCCTCAGAACCGGAAGCATCCCTAGGGCGTGCAGCATACCAAGAAGGCGTGCCGGTCAGTGTGTGCTCCACTTCATACTGGGAGGCAGTGACTACGCCGGGCGCCACCTTCGTGGGCATGTCTCTGGTGGTACATGCAGCCCGTGCAGGAGTGACAGTGCCTGGCGGCACGTATTCGGGGTCACGCTCATCGTCAGAGCGAAGGACCAGTCGGGCAGATGGGGCGACGGACTATGAACGCCCTCGTGAGTACACACGATTTGGCTTTGGTGCCATTAGTGTTAGTACCTGAAAGGAACAACAATTAGTACCAGTAGAAGCAAACAAGAAATGCATAGAAGAAAACAAAAACGTAAAACCAAAACTGAAATAGCAGTGCTGTAGTTGCTGTGCTGCGCGATGGACCCATTGATGGTCCATCTTAAGAACGATGGACCGTCATCGGGGTCCGTCATGAAACACTTAGGAAAATATTTTAAGACTCTCAGAAAGAAAGTCTCTGACAACCATGACGGTTGTGCAGGATGGACCATCGAGGGCACGATGGTCCGTCATAGAGGTACATCATGGGACACTTAAAAAAAACTTTGAGACCCTCAGGAACAGGGTCTCTGACAACCATGACGGTTGTGCAGGACGGACCGTCGTGACGGTCCTTCGTAGAGGTCAGTTGTCAGACACTTAGAGAAAATTTTGAGACTCTTAGTAATAGGGTCTCTGACAACCATGTCGGTTGTGCAGGACAGACCGTCGAGGGCACGACGGTCCATCGTAGAGGTCCGTCGTCGTACATTTTGAGAAAATTTTGAGACCCTTAGGAATAGGGTCTCTAACAACCATGATGGTTGTGCAGAATGGACCGTCGAGGGCACGACGGTCCGTTGTAGAGGCGTCGTCGGACACTTAGAGAAAAAAAATAAGGATTGGTGGGACGGACCCCACGACGGTCCGTCGAGGGCATGACGGTCCGTCGAAGGGGTCTCGTTCTGTCCTTCAGTGACAGAATTGAGCATGCCTCAATCGTACCCTAAATTGCTAATTATGAAGTAAACTTATCAATCTTCTAACCAATTTACCCAGCATTCTAGCATTGATAAGGCAATAATTTCTCTAGTTTTAGAATGCAATTTTGGAAAACTATCAACCTAGGTCAGAAACAATTATCAGAAGCAAACACTCCCCATTTGATTTAGTTAACACAACACCCCCATTCTTTTTGCTATATGAAGGGTCTTAAGGCACGTAGGATTAACGGGGTGAGGTCTTAGCATGCAATATGGGTCAAATTTCGAAGACTCAACATTCAGAAACATGCATATAGTATAGGAAAACAAGAATGAAATGTAGATAAGGTAGAGTCCAGAACCACATACCTGATACTTGGAGAAGATGAAAACAAAGTAAGGCACAAAACTCTGGTGATCAGTAGACTAACACTTGACTCTGACCGGCAGATTATTTGAAGAAGCAGGGAGTTTGGGAGAGGGAATATTAGGGGAATTTGGGAAGGGATGGGAAATATGATGTTTTGGGGAGAGTATGAGAGTTCTAGGGAGTTGAAGAGGGAGTAAATGGAGGAAATGAGGGAAAGAAACGGTTAGAATAAAGAGGTGGGAAGTTAAAAGGTTTAAAAACTTTTAATATTCGCGGGTCGGGTCGGGTCGGGTCGGGTCTACGGGTTTTGATGCAACGAGTCCCCATCGACGGTCTGTCGTGGGTGTCCATCATGGGTGCCCTAACTTAGAAAAATTGAAAAAAACACCTGGGCACGACGGTTGCTTGCGACGGTCCGTCGATGGGTCCGTCAATGGGTGCTGCAGACCAATTTTCTGGTGATGTGATACCTGTAAATTTAACACCCATTAAGCTATTATTTTTGTATTTTCTGGTAACTTTTTTGACACGGACCCTAAACTACGCTCTAGCCAACACTACTAACAAAAAGAAAAGAAAAGAAAATGCAACTATTACTAGAAAGTCATGAAAAACCTATAGTTGGCTTTAGAGGATACATATTGGGTTGCCTCCCAACCAGCGCTTGATTTAACGTCGCGGCATAATGGAGGACACTTGATTACTCGGATTTCATCAAGATGGTATGACTCGATCAATTCATTCGCCGTTTCAGCATGCCCTAGATAGATTTTGATTCGTTGTCCGTTTACCTTAAACCGCACACCCTCCTTGTTCTCCAACTCAACCGCTCCGTGAGGGAATAGTTGTGTGATCACGTAAGGGCCAGTCCATTTGGACTTGATTTTGCCCGGAAACAAGCGCAACCTAGAATTGAATAAAAGCACTAAATCCCCAACCATAAAATCGCGTTTCTCAATCTTTTGGTCATGGTACTTCTTCATCTTTTCTTTGTAGAGGGATGAACTTTCATAAGCTCTTAGGCGAAATTCATCGAGCTCATTTAACCCATTTAACCTCTGTTCCGCTGCTTCATTCCAATCCATTTTCAACTTCTTCATTGCCCACATGGCTTTATGCTCTAATTCAACCGATAGGTGACAAGCTTTTCCATATACAAGTTGGTATAGGGACATTCCTATGGGAGTCTTGTATGCTGTCCGGTAGGCCCAAATAGCATCATCAAGCCTCCTTGACCAATCCGTTCTATTTGCATTCACCGTTTTCGACAAAATCTGCTTAATCTCCCTATTTGACACCTCAACTTGCCCACTAGTTTGAGGATGGTAAGGAGTGGCCACATTATGGCGAACCCCATATTTCTGCAATAATCCGTTAAACAATTTGTTGCAAAAGTGGGATCCCCCATCACTAATAATAGCCCTTGGGGTGCCAAATTGGGAAAATATATTCTTTTTCAAGAACGCGGTGACACTTTTCTCTTCATTATTTGCGAGTGCGATAGCTTCCACCCATTTAGAGACATAATCAACCGCTACTAGAATGTACTTCATCCCATGAGAACTCACAAAGGGGCCCATAAAATCAATACCCCACACATCAAATAACTCAATCACAAGAATGGGACTTAAAGGAAGTTCTTGCTTTCTTGAAATGCCGCCATCTCTTTGGCGTCTGTCACATGCCTTGGCGAACTCATGAGCATCTTGATGAATAGTTGGCCAATAGTAGCCACATTGCAAGATCTTGTGAGCGGTCCGGATACCACTATGATGTCCACCTACGGGTGAAGAACGGCATGCCTCCAAAACACTCAACATCTCAAATTCTGGCATACAACGCCAAATAATCCCATCGACACAACTTTTATATAAGTATGGTTCATCCCAAAAGAAATTTTTCACATCGTACATGAACTTTTTCCTTTGATGAAAGGACAAGTCCAGTGGGACAATATCGCTAGCCAGATAATTCGCAAAATCTGCGAACCATGGAATCAAGTCTTGAGAGGCGGCCATACATGTTCATCGGGGAAAGTATCATCAATTTCAGTATTATCCCCCAAATGTCTCATAGATTCATCTTCTAAACGGGACAAGTGATCAGCAACTTGATTCTCAGTCCCTATTCTATATCTCACCTCAAAGTCAAATTCTATCAATAGTAACACCTAACGAATCAACCTCGGTTTCGCATCCTTCTTTGCCATCAAATATCTCAAAGAAGAATGATCAGTATGCACTATAACTCTAGTGCCTAGAAAATAGGAGCAAAATTTCTTGAAAGCAAAGACTACTGCAAGGAGCTCTTGCTCAGTCACTGTGTAGTTCTTTTAGGCTTCATTGAGGGCTTTACTAGCATAGTAAATGGGGTGAAGGATTTTGTCCCTTCTTTGTCCCAATACCACACCAAGAGCAACCCCACTAGCATTGCACATCATCTTAAATGGAATGCTCCATTCCAGAGAAATAATGATGGGTGCAGACACCAACTATTCTTTCAACTCACCGAATACCTTAAGACAAGATTCATCAAAATAAAATTTACACTCTTTCTCAAGCAACTTGCACAAAGGATGCGCAATTTTTGAAAAATCCTTGATGAATCTCCGGTAAAAACCTGCATGCCCAAGAAAGCTTCTCACACCTTTTACAGAGATAGGTTGGGGAAGTCTCTCTATTACCTCGACTTTAGCTCGATCAACCTCTATACCCTTCTCTGAAATGCGATGACCCAATACAATACCCTCTTTCACCATGAAGTGGCATTTTTCCTAATTTAGTACTAGATTGCAGTCTTCACACCTCTTAAGAACCTCAGATAAATGACTCAAACACCGCTCAAAGGAGTCACCAACCACTGAAAAATCATCCATAAATACCTCAATAGTGTCATCCACCATATCGGAGAATATCGACATCATACATCTCTGAAATGTGGCGGGTGCATTGAACAATCCAAACGGCATTCTCTTGAACGCAAAGGTCCCATATGGACAAGTGAAGATGGTTTTCTCTGGATCTTCCGGTGCAATAGAAATTTGATTATACCCCGAATAACGATCAAGAAAATAGTACCACCCTTTTCCGGCAAGTCTATCAAACATCTGATCCATGAAGGGCATAGGAAAATGGTCTTTTTTGGTCCATGCATTTAATTTCCGGTAGTCCATACACACCCTCCATCCAGTCACCGGTCTCATTGGAACAAGTTCATTTTTCTCATTGGGGACCACAGTCATTCCCCCTTTCTTAGGTACACACTGAACAGGGCATACCCAACTACTATCAGCGATCGGATATATTACTCCGGCATTCAACCACTTAATAATTTCCTTCTTCACTACCTCTTGTATAGGTGGATTTAAGCGTCTCTGGTGCTCAATACTTGGCTTATGATCGGGCATGAGTTGGATTTTATGAGAACAAATATCGGGAAGGATCCCAATAATATCCGCAATAGTCCACCCAATAGCTCTTTTGAACCTTTTTAACACTTTCACCAAACTCTTAACTTGTTGTACATTCAAATTTGATGCAATGATTACCGGCAAAGTGTCACCATCTAAGAATTCATACCTCAGATGAGGTGGTAGAGCTTTTAGTTCTAATTTTGGAGCCTCCTCTATAGATGGTTTTGCGGGTGGAGACTCGTGATTCTTCATATCTAACTCATATTTCTTCGGTTTAAACCGAACATAACCTCGATCAAGTGCCACGACCAATGACCAATACTCTTCAATGCAATCGCTATCAAAATTCATGATCACTGCCGGTAGTGCTTCTACACCCAGACGTTCTTCAATATGTACCTCAGATAACTTTTCAACTTTGTAGGATATGGCAGATACCGATTGGAGCTCACCACTCTGCCTCATGGACCTACAAATGTTGAAGGTCACTTCTTCATTGTTCAACCGAAATTTCATCTGCCCTTTTTTCCATAGCAACCAAGGCTCTACCCGTAGCAAGGAATGGCCTCCCAAGAATAATAGGAACCTCAAAATCGACTTCACAATCAAGAATAACAAAATCGGACGGAAATATAAATGACTCCACTTTTACTAGCACATCGTGGAGTATCACAATAGGCTTTTTTACTGTTCGATCGGCCATCAGTAGCCGCATCGCAGTGGGCTTTGGATCACCCAAACCCAACTTTTTGAAAATCGAGAGGGGCATGAGATTTATGCTTGCCCTAAGATCACATAATGCTTTGGCAAAATGTAATAACCCGATTGTATAAGGAATAGTGAAAGCACTCGGATCTTCTTTCTTTTGCACTAGAGATCTTGTTGCAATAGCACTACAGTGCTGCATTCTATCATCGTCCTCAAAAGTGACCAATATTTTCTTCGTAACCAGATCTTTCATGAACTTTTCATAACCGAGCATTTGTTCCAGAGCTTCTACCGAAGGGACATTGATGGAAAACTGTTTCAACATCGTTATAAAATGCCGGTATTTGCCATCCTCGGTCTTTTCCACTAATCTGTGTTGGAAGGGGGGGGTCTAGGCATGGGAGTCACCTTTTTGGGCATTTCAACATCTTTTCCCGTTTTATCTTCTAACTCACCACTAACCTCCACCACCTTATCATCATCTCTGATCACCTTTTCTACATCAGACGGCATAGGTAGGTCAATGGTCTGCTTGCCACCCCGAGTAGTGATTGCCATACAGTGTCCATCATTTTTTCAGATTTTGGACAGTGTTGCTAGGGAGAGTGCCCGGTTATCGTGTGTTCACAGTCGCAGATAATTGTGCCATTTGAAACTCAAGCTGCTTAATCGAGATTGCATGTGTATCAACTTTCTGCCCATTACCCGCTAAGTCACTCCTTAACTCTTTAGTGTGCTCATCACTAGCATCAAACCTCCTTATCATTTTGTGCAACATATCCTCAACTCGTGCCATACTACCTCCACCATCAATAGGAGCAACTTCACGATTTGGAGGAGGAACATAGGGTCCACTTCTGTTACCAAGTTAGCCCGGTTGAAATTGTTGTCGCGGTTGTAATTCCCATCTTGGACCTCACGGTTATAATTACCATAGTTCTGACCTTGGTTTCCTTGACCTTGGCTCCAATTCTCCTGATTGGATACTTGGGCGTTCGGTCGGAAACCCCTAGACTGCTTCATTCACCGCATAAGAATCCTCCTCATAATAATATTCATCATTTGGCGGTGGTGGTTTAGACAAGTAGTTCACTGCATTTACCTTTTCTGCACCCCCAGTGACATGTTTTAATACCAACACAAGCTCAGTTCTCATCTGAGCCATCTCATCACGAATCTCGTATGTGGCTGGGTTGTGTACGGATTGCACTGCGAAGGTGTTTCTTCCAGTATCTGACTTCCTAGTACTCCAAGCTTTATTATTTTGGGAGATTTTCTCTAGCTTTTCAGCAATCTCGGTATAAGGACACTCCCTATAAGAACCACCCGCTATCGTATCCAACACCGCTTTATTATTATCATCCTGTCCCCGATAGAAGTATTCTTTCAGTGACTCATCATCGATGCGGTGATTGGGGACACTTCTCAAGAATGAAGTGAACCTATCCCAAGAACTGCTAACTGACTCTCCCTGTAGTGCCACAAAGTTGTTCACTCTGTCTTTGTGGTTTAGTTTCTTAGAGACCGGGTATTAATGTGCTAAGAAAGCACCCCTCAGTTGATTCCAAGTGAAGATTGAGTTATAAGGGAGCTCAGTAAACCAGATAGCAGCCTCTCCCGTCAGTGAAAGAGGAAATACTCTTAGTTCTATTACATCCATATTCAAATCGGGCCTCCGTACACAACTTTTGCACACTGTGCTTACTTTAGCGATGTGGGCATGTGGATCCTCAGAAGGAAGCCCAGAAAACAAACATCTGGCAGTGAGCATTTGCATCAGACTACTGGTTACCACAAAAGTGTGGCCGTGTGGTAGAGGAGGTAAGACAAGTGGCCCATCAGAGTCTGCGATGTTATCATAACCCCTATAGTACTCTTGAGGTCGTGGAGCGGGGTGTTGTCCCCTTTGTTCATCTTCCCCATGATTTTCAGGTAATAACTGACCATGAGCATCAACCGGAGCTGGAATGTCCTAGTTGGGATCATCACCGTTAATACCCAAGTTTTGCTTCATCCTGCGTAGTGTACGCTTCAATTCATGGTCGTATGGAAACAAGGGTTCTCTTCCACTCTGCGTAACTGGCATACACGGAAGTTAGACCTGCAAGAGACAAAAACAACATGAAAAAGTAAAATTAGGAAAATATTGACTTAACTTTAGTAATAAGTTTTAAGTTAATCTAAAAGCCACTTTCCCCGGCAGCGGCGCCAAAATTTTATACGCTCAAACTTACTTCTCAAATAAGAAATAAAGCGGTTGTATCAAGTAAAGAACCCAACTAGTGAGGTTGGGGACGATCCCACGAGGAAAATGTTTCAGACTTAACTTTATTCTATTATTACTTCTATTTACCCAATTATTTCCCGAAAACAAATAACTAAAAGGGTTTTTTTGATTAATGAAAGTAATTAACTAAATTAAAGTAAATAACTAACAGGTTCAAGTATTGGAGTTTAATCAAGTAATGAGAGTAACTAGGGCTTAAGTGTTTCCTACAGGCTCCTAACTTGGTAATTCTAACTATAATAATTCTTTCCTAATAACTTGCATGCAAAGTGATAAGTTAGGTATCTCTAAATCCTTGGTCCGGCATCTAGAGATTTTCACTGTGCACCTTGGTCCGGCTACGTGTGTTGCTTTACTAAACCTTATCTTTACCTCATATTAAGCATCATAATCGATATTTGACTAAGTTGTTACTTTGTACCAACCGACACTAGCCTATTAGATAGTATACACTAAATCTACTTTGATAATTCTTTTCCTATTATCTACCTACTTGGTCCTTCAGGTAGCATTAAGGCGAGTTCTAACGTTGGCCATCCGTTAAAAAGACTTCTAAGAGAAAGAATTATCAATACATGCAAGACACTTCTCTGAAATTGTTATTTTACCTAGATTTTACCTTGTTATTTACCCATGGTTCCCACAACCCTAGTTATGGAGTTTTGTTACCCATGCTAATAATCACACAATTCATATTGATAATATAAGAATTCATGCACTTACTTTAATGAGAATGAAGAAAATCCAGAAATTCACTTGAATAATTCACAAAAACACCAACAATCGATTCCGGTAAAGTATGATCAAATACCAAAATCAAGAGTTCAATACTTAAACAAGAGAAATAAAAAATATCCAAAAGTCTAACCCCAAAAATGAGGTTTTTTGAACTATTTATAATAAACAAAACCTAATAAAAGAGGGAATCTAATTAAGGAAAATCTGTCTAAAACGCGTCTGAGTCGATGACCCTTGTGACGAACCATCGTGGCCACGACGGACCATCGTGGCCTCCGTCGTTCCATACTTAACACAAATCTCTGCTGCTTTCTTCATCAACTCTCTGTTACCCTCGACGGATAGTTATGACGGACCGTTTCAAGCACGATGGTCCGTCGAGGGGTTTCGTTCCCCAACACTTAGAAACTTCTTAAAATATGGTACTGGGACTACTCTCTGACAACTACGAAGAATGTGCAGGACAGACCGTCATGGCTATGACAGCCCATTGTGAGCTTCTGTAGTCCCACACTTGGCCAGACTTCCCCAACTTCCTTCAGCAGCTATTTTCTTCTCACTACGGTTCCACCTACGGACCGTCACAGTCACAACGGACCGTCGTGGGCTCCATAGGTGGTCACTTCTGCAATTGTTTCTCAAATCCTCTGCGTTCTCCTTTGGACAGATTTCCTGCAAATAAAGAGAAACCTACATCAAAAATCAATACAAAAAGGCTTTAGACACACACTAAACTTAAGGAAAAAGCATTAAAAGTACCGTGAAACCACGGTACATCACTAGGAGCGTGGGACGCTACAGTGAGGAGGTGGTGCGACAGTTCTACGCTTCATACGTAGCGACTCTACGGGCTTCTTTGGATAGGCGGTCTAATCCCGCCAAACAAGCACCACTTACTTATGTTCGAGTTCGTGGCTGCAGGGTGGATATCTATATGTCCACCATTCGTCGTTTCTTATACGGTGTTGAAACAGATGTCACCAGGGATCCTCTCACCACCGAGTTCGACTACCATTGGAAATTGATTAACGAGGGCCATTTCCAACGAGAAAAGGTTTTGAGAGATACCACCAAGAGGTTGATATCCCTGCATATTTCCGTGGGTCGTGAGGGTGCAGATTGGGTGTTGGATCCCAAAGGCACTATCAAGAAGGCCAACCTCATCGTTGCTGCTAAGTTCATCTTGCTATTGGTCCACCATTGCCTATCCCCCACAGTCGCTGATAACATTCTTACATGGGATAGAGCTGTCTTGGTTGCTACTATAGTTGCTGGGCTCGAGGAATGATTTTTCGAGGCTGTTGCTGGCAGTCATCCATGAGAGGGCCTTTAAGGCCTCAACCCCTTACCCCTTTCCCTGTATGATTTTTGAGTTGTGCAGGTCTGCTAGAGTGCCTATTTGGCACATTGATGTTTTGATGACTCCTACTGGGACAGTGGACATCGGTATCATCTGGGATAAGGCCAATGAGGCGGCACCCAATAGAGGGCCCAGAGTAGAGGTGCAGCCGCTAGGTAAGAACTTGGCGGACACGGTTGAGCAAGCCCAAGTGGGTAATTAGGCTACATCAAAGCCTACCAACACCACCCCGGTAGAGTCTGCCCCGGGCACTAGTGGAGCACCGATTTCCTCCCAATCTACACCATCCACAGCACTGGTCCCGATTGCTAGGGTCCAAAAGCTAGACGCCTAGATGGCCACATTGCTGCGTCATATCCAGCCTTGGATGCAGAAGTCCATTTCCGAGGATGAGGATCGGATTAAGAAAAGGATTGCCCAGCAGACGGAGAGGAAGATTATGGCGGTCACCAGCGCCTCAATGCGTTTGAGTTGAGAGTCCTCGCACAGCCTGCCCCTACTATTTATTTGACTACTATACAGGCTGCTGTGGCGAGTTTGAGGGCTGATGTTGATGCCATATTGGATATGCCCCGAGCCTGAGGCCGTACCTGAGGAGCCTGCGGAGGATACAGTGCTTCATGCACTATTTTAGACTACCACTGCACCACCGCCTCTGCCACGTGAGCGTGCCAAGAGGCACAGGCCCAGAGAGGGTGATGAGGCTTGGGCTAGGAAGAAGGAGCGCACTGAGATGGAGGCCGCGAGGAGAGCTTCTTTTGTAGATGAGGAGGCCTAGCATTTGAGGGCTCGTGAGTGGGCTGATGGGGCATCTAGCTCCAGGCTTGAGGTTGTTGAGAGGAGCACCACTAAGGGTGCAGACATTGTCGCGGACACTACTGATGGTGTCCCTACTATTGATGGAGTGGGTTCTGGGCAACCGAACCAGCCTTCTTGTTGATCTTCGGCGCTATGCGCCTCAGGTTTTCTTCACCTACCACCTTCTTATTATATTTTTTTATGCATTGGGGACAATTGCATGCTTTCTTGTTGGGGGTGGGGTAAATGGAAAGTGGGTGTTAGGGTGAAGTCTGAGTAGTCCAACTCACGATCCTTTCTTGGGGTTTTCTGGACTGTGTTCT
Organism: Solanum sitiens; assembly: GCA_016801875.1. Taxonomy (NCBI): domain Eukaryota; kingdom Viridiplantae; phylum Streptophyta; class Magnoliopsida; order Solanales; family Solanaceae; genus Solanum; species Solanum sitiens. The sequence continues at coordinate 2,862,825 of JABWTJ010000094.1, read as the reverse complement.
TATGCCCCAAGAGACCAATTATTTTACTGTTGAACCGGCATGTTTAGTATCTTGTACAAAGTATGAATGTGAAATCTGAAGCATGATGGCTAAATACAATGATATCCCATTCTAAAGAGAATGCTTGCATGATTAGGCATAGTGAATGTTGAATGTGTTGCCTCTAACCATGACATAGATATACACCATTGCATGACCCTCAATCTAACACTCGAACTAGGTGTCCGATAATCTGGTAGGGTAATGAGGTGTTAAGAGAGTGTGAGGAAAGTTGAATAATCCACTATTGGTACCTAGCTAGAACTTGCCCGGTTAGTCCTGCAAAAAGTAATCTGTGTTAGTCAATTAGGAAAGGATCATAGGCCCTTGTTCAAATTAGCCAATTTTTAGCCTAAATAAAAGAAAACCAAATGAAATTAATCCTTGTTTGATCCAAATATATTGAGCTTACAATTAACCTTTCTTTTTGACCCCACCAATTGTTTTGGGTATAATGTGTTGGCCCTGGTCCCTCCTTGGACATGTGCACCTTAACTTAGGCCAAAAGCATAAGTTGAGGGTGGCTAATGCAGAAACCGATCTCGTCTTGGACCTGACCCAACATTGGGTATTGTGTACCTCAACTCATGGCAAAAGCCATGAGTTGAGGGTAGCTACTATGAGTAATAGTCTGAAAAGGGGGGTTGAAAGGATTAATGTGGGGAAAAAAATAGTGAAGAAGAAAAGTGACTCAATCAAAGTAGAAAGGTAGTGAAGAATTTGAAAAAAAATAAAAATAAAAATAAAAGAAGTGTTTAAAAGAAGAGTCCTTTGCAAAATAGGAGAAAGAAAAGAGAAAACAAGGCAAAGAATACAAGAAAAGGAAGAGTAGGGCATAATAGACAATGAAAGAGGTAGGATGCTTAGCCGTAATATCAAAGAGGAAAACAAGTCACTAAAATGTATCCATATGTACCATACCTGACCTTGAGCCTACGTTACAAGCTAAGAAAGTCCTATCGTGATCCTAAAGGTCTAATATGATGAATCTAAGCAGTGAAAATAAGGGCAAGCATATGGCTACAAGTACCAACTAGGTGTGAAGTAGTTTTGAGCGTGAGTGTTGACTAATGATCCTTATACCCAAATATGAAATCACTGAGCGAAAAAGGAGGATATCTTTTGAAGTGAGAACAATTGTTGCAATATTGGAAAGTTGGTGCCTTTGTGAGAGATAAAATAATAAGAGGTGTCGACGTGGTGAGTCTGTGTCATGTTCTGATCCACATGAATGAGACTAGTGAGCCTAAGAGGTAAATCATGCATCAAAGTAATGAAAATAGTTGGGATTGATAGCCATATCATTGCAAAAGCTTAAAAGAAATTATGTTTGTACAAAGGTGTTGTGGTGAGTCATAGTGCGTTGCTTGAGGACAAACAATGAATTTAAGTTGAGGGTGTTAATGTACCGTGGTTCCACGGTACTTTCAATGCCTTTTCCTTAAGTTTAGTGTGTGTCTAAGGCCTTTTTGTAGTAATTTTAACATATTTTTATCTATGTTTGCAGGAAAACTGTCCAAAACGGAAATGCAGAAGACTGTGCTAAAATAACTGCAGAAGTGATGACCTATTGAGCCATCGACGGTTCGTCGACCCATCGACGGTCCGTAGGTGGTGATCGTCGACTGTAGGTTCACGCATTTGGAAGCAACTCGAGGAAATCTGACCAAGTGTGGGGCTCTGGAAGGATCAACGGTCCGTCGACTGATCAACGGACCGTCCTGGTAAATCATCATTTCTAACAGAAAGTAGTCCCATTACCCGACTTGAAAAAATCACTAAGTATGGAAGAACGGAAGCATCTATGGACCGTAAGTGAGACGACTGATCGTGCTGGTGGTCCGTCGATTGTAATAGAAAGGATACAAAAGTGAAGGTCAAAGAAAAAGTGAAGTGTGGATCGACGGAGGCTGTCGACGGTCCGTTGATGGATCGACGTACCGTCAGTTGGGTCATTAATTGAAGACGCGTTTCGGACAGATTTTTCCTTATTTATAACTCTTATTAATTTAGGACTTTATTATTATAAATAGGGTTAAAAACCTCATTTTTGAGGTTAGACTTTTTACTATTTTTCGTACTCTTGTTATTGAAAGTTGAACTTTGGATTTTGGGAATTACTTCAAGTTTCCGTAATTGATTCTTACAATATATTTGTTAAATCAAGTGATATTTTTGGATTTTGTTCAAACTTGTCAAAGTAAGTACATGAATTCTTGTTTAACAACCATGAATTGTGGAATCCTAAGCATGGGTAACTAAATCCACAATTAGGGTTTTGGGCACCATGGGTAATTAACAAGATAAAACCAGCTAAATAACAATTCTAGAATAGGTTCTTACATGTATTGATAATTCTTTCGGTTAGAAGTCTTTTTAACGAGTGCACACGTTAGAACTTGCCCTATTTCTATTCGCCGGACCAAGGGGGTAGTTAATAGGAAAATAATTATCAACATAGATTTTGTATACACTATCTAATAGGCTAGTCTCAGTTAGTGCAAAGTATTAACTTATCCATACGTTAAATATGATGCTTAATATGAGGTAAAGGTAAGGGTTAGTAATTCAACACACGTAGCCGAACCAAGGTACGGGATGAAATTCTCTAGTTGCCGTACCAAAAAATTAGAGATACGTAACTTACCACTTTGCATGCAAGACAGTAGGAAAGAGTTGTTATAGATAGGATTATCGAGTTATGAACCTATGGGGAACACTTACGCCCTAGTTTCTCTCATCACTTCATAAAGACCAAAGTTTTAATCTTGCTACTTGTTTACTTAGACATAATTGAACATTTTGATTACACCAAACCCCCTTTTTATTTAACTGTTTTCGGAAAGGACTTGACTAAATAGATGTAATCGTAGATTAAAGTTAAGTCTAAATCATTTTCCTCGTGGGATCGACCCCAACCTAACAATTGGGTTCTTTACTTGATACGATCGCTTATACTTCTTTAGGGAAGTATAATTTGAGCGTATCAGCATACCTCTCAAGAGATTCTACTATTAACTAGATCATCATTCATGTGTGTGTATACATATATGTGAGCACTCCTTTCACACAAACACATTAAGACCACACATGACCGTACATTAATATTCATGCACATAGAGAACAAAATGAACGAACTATCCTATCAAGGCACACATGTGCACTGCATAGACAATGTCCCATACCCTTGCACATACTAGTACACCTATCAAGTCATCCTAGTTAAGGAAAAACATATCAAACCTTCATAGACATAAGCTTAACATGCATAGTAGTAGAAACTAGTGAATATGAGGACAACCTTTCATTAGACACTATAATTCTATACTACTTGTAAGCATGCATATAGAGTGAGATTGTGTGTACATTGGTCAATATGATCACATCATGACTATCAACAACAAATTGAGGCAGTCACCTCTTAGGATCACAATACACTTTCAAGCATAGACCACACAACACACGATAGAAGAGGAGACACACCAACTTCATATTACACTTAAAACTACTTCATTAATGGAAGCACCCACACATATCCCTAACATAATCATTCACATGCTCATAACAATAATAACATACCCTAGATTCACAACTAGAGTAGAAGACTAGGCACAAGTTACACATAAGGTAATCATCACAACCACACACTCATATATTCATCACTTTGACTTAAAGGCCATAGTCAACACATATATATTTACAATAAGGTAAACACCGCCACCATAAGTGGACCATACCACACAATGCCATACAAGGCCAATTCTAACAACAATACTATAGAGAAGTAGAGGAGTAGAGAAGTAGAGCAATTCTTACCAATCCTTTAGCCTTTGGTCATAATTGACCATTACTATTCTGTCATCAACAATTCAAGTATAAGGAAGTATCTCAAGTACAATAGCCATATATGATGTCATGGTATTCTGTTATCCATCATATCGGATAAGGCTGCACAATTCACATCTAGCTTTTGGAGGTCATTCCAAGAACGGTTGGGTACCAAGGTGAAGTTAAGTGCCGTTTTTCACCCCAAATGGATGGTCAAGCGTAGTGTACTATTCAAACCCTTGAGTATATTCTTAGAGCTTGTGTCATCGACTTCAAGGGAAGTTGGTATAAGCACTTGCCTTTGGTGGAGTTTGCGTAGAACAATAGTTTCCATTCATCCATATTCATGGCTCCTTATGAAGACTTATATGGTAGGAAGTGTAGATCTCCTTGTGGGTGGTTTGAAGTCGGTGAGTCTTTGATTCGTTGTCCCAATATGATTTATAAGACTTTGGAGAAAGTTCATATCATAAGGAACCGGTTGCAAACGGCCTATAGTCGTCAAAGTCTTATGCTGATCATAGGAGAAGGGATTTAGAGCTTGATGAAGGTGATAAAGTGTACTTGAAAATTTCACCTATGAAGGGGGTGGTTAGATTTGGCAAGAAAGGGAAGTTAAGTCCTAGTTATGTGGGTCCCAATGAAATATTGCTAAGAGTTGGTAAGGTTGCCTAGTGAATTGGAATTAGTTCATCCGTTTTTCCATGTTTCTATGCTTAAGAAGTGTATCGGTGATCCCGAGTCTATTCTTCCTATTGAGGGTCTTGGTGTGAAGGATAACCTCTCCTATGAGGAGGTTCCGATTCAAATCCTTGATAGGCATTTAAAGAAGTTTAAGAACAAAGAGGTGGCGTCCGTAAAAGTGTTATGGAAGAATCACCTAGTTGAGGGTGCAACATGGGAGGCCGAGGCCGACATGAAGTCCCATTACCCTCATTTATTTGATAATTAAGGTTAGTTACTTCTATTAATTGTGAATATAATGACTAAAAAATTGAAGTTTATTGATTTTTGGTGAAGTTTTGCAAAAATATGCATTTTCGGAATGTTCTTACAATGACTTACAGTGATGTATGCTTATAATTTGCAATTTTGCTTGTTTGAGTTATGTGGTGCATTCTGATATGGTGAGTCTTTATGAAATGATATGTAGCATGTTTGTAAGTTGAACCTTTGCATAATTGACTCATGTAAAGTATGTTGGACTCATCTTGTTGTTGTGAGAAGGATATTCCTCATAATGTAATATTGAGTCTTATGGTGGTAGTTGAAGTTTTTCGAATTGCCTTGATTAAATGATATGATTTATGTTGTCATTTATTGTTGTTGGTTGGGCTTCTAGTCTTGATTCTATTCCTTCCTCTCTAATATTTTAGTGTCATTCGGGGACGAATGATCCTAAGAGGGGGATAATGTAACACTTTGAAAAACTAAGATGTGTTCTAGATCATAACATAGGTGTCAAAAGGATTATACACTGTTTTAAAGTCTATTTTAATGTATATAAGTCATTTAGGAGGCTTATAAACCAAAACGTTAAAGAACGTCCATGACGTTCAGAAAATAGTTCAATGAGGTACTAGCGTGCCTTAGTCTATTTGACTAGCTTTTAGAAGTTAGAAATTCTTGAAATTTCGTGGAAGGGTGTCTAACTTGTGTTAGTGTTTATTCATAGTCGAAACATTTAGGTACGAATCCCTAAGAACCAACCAAGGGCCCTTGAGGAGGACCCTTTCGTTTTGGGGTCAAAAGCACTACCTGGGCAGTGTGCAACCACAGACAGAGTAGTCGGAGCGTGTGTGGATCGACGGGGCGTCGATGACATATGTCGACCAACACTTAGCAATTTTGGCTAATTTTCCACTTGGACCAGTCTCTGAACTTACCTAGGATGTGCAGCACGGAAGGGTGAAGGGGTCATCGACACATTTACGGACAGTTGGTAAAGTTCTCGTCTGTGAGTGCCTTATTTCACTGCACATTTTACTTAGTTAGAATTAATTAATTAAGGGTTTAGGTAGTTAGTAGGGGATTGTGGGAATTCTAATTAAGTTAATTAAAACCCCATATAAAGACCCCAACCCCGTTAGATTAACCTAAGATCTCATAACTCACAAACCCAAATTCTCTCTTCCTTTTCTCTTCTTTCTCTCTCTAGTGAAGAACTCCATTGAATACCAACCTAGAGGAGGGTTTAAGGGATGAAAAGAGTCAAGTTCCTCCATCAATCTTCATAAATTAGTAATGTATGGGATCTAATTCACCTTTGGGACTCCTTTCCCCAAAGGGTTCCTTCAAAGTTATTTCAAAAGTTAAGTTTTCATGTGGGTCTTTCCCAATCTCGAAATTGATGTTATGAATTGATTTGTGTATGATTTATTTTAAATATTATGAATAGATTAACATCTATTATAACTTAATTATTATATATCTTGATGGTTTGGTCTAGTTTGTAGAACATGACCTTCACCCCTTAACCCTAGGTTATGATCTTGACATAAATTGGGTAATGTTGGTTCAATTGACTTGATTATTGATTGAATTACTACTAGATGATGTTATTGTATCACTCATGAATAGAATATGATGAATTATAGTCCTATCATGCTAGTTCTTGAGAAGTTGATCTAGGTTATAAAGTATGTTGTAAATTGACCTAAGTATCTTGTCTTATCATGCAACATGGCTGCCCGACATTCCTCCTCTAAATCTTCCGATACACCAGTCACAAACCTGCTCATCTCATCCCTACTATTGGACACCAGAGAAGAAGCATATTTAGAAATCTTAACAAACTTCATGAAGTACTGCTTGACTGACATACCTCCATGTCGTAAGTTAATGAATTTCTCAACCTTATCCTCTCTCTGCTCTTTGGGAAAGAAACTCTATAGGAATGCAGTCTTGAGAACGTCCCAAGTGATGGGGACTTCTCCTGGTGATCGACCATCTCCCCACATCATGTGCCACACCTGAGCCACATTTTTGAGTTGGTAAGCATCCAACTCAGCCTTTTCCTCTTCACTAACACCCATACCACAAAGAATCTTCTGAACCTCATCCACAAACTCTTGGGGGTCCTCATTGGTTTTGGACCCATAGTAGACTGGAGGATTCATTCTGGTGAAATCTCTCAGTCTACTAGCCATGGTGCTAGCATGCGGGTTCTCTATGGGAGCACCCTCCCTAGTTGCTTGGGCCGTGATAGCCTGTGCCTGCACAGTGATATCTTGAGCCATCTGAAACAGCGCGGCCCTCACTTCTCCATCTGTCAACGCAGTTGGGTTGACAGGCACTTGTTCTCCAGCAGCTGTGGTTTGAGGAGGACCTTGGTTGCCTCCAGCAGTTGCTTTTTCGACTCTTCTGCCTGTGTTTCTTCTTGTGTTCATTTTCTACACGTATACACAAGAAGGAAGTGAGATTCTAGAATGACACAAATGTCAAAGATCTAGACAACACTATAAAGAGTAGAAGAAGGGAAAATTCCTAACATCACTTAGTCTCTAAGTCATGATTGTGGTGCACTTCAAAACCATAAGTTAGAAACTACGCAACGCAGTTGCTTTGAGCTTTAGTTCCTAGGTAATTTAACCTCATGCTCTAATACCAAGTTTGTCACACCTGTATTCTGGAACCCGAATGTAACCGGAGTTGTTAACCTCTGAGAGGTCGCAGACAAGCCTCTTCTTAGCTTTCATGACAATCATACAGTTAAATTTGCGGAAAATTTAGAACTTTTTAATTACTTATTGAAGTGTACATAGACTTCATATATATACTGCATAAGAGTGATATTCTGATGAGCTCAAACTAAATCAACCATCTATTAAAGATTAAACAATCAAAATAGATAATAATAATAATAATAATAGTTTGCCAATCGGCCTTATTACAACGGTTGAACAAATTTTTGAAATGCTAGGGACTATCTCCACTAGCTATGTCTAATGTACTAAGCTAGAATAATATATGTAGTATCCTTCAACTCAAGAGGACATACAAAAGTCTGGAGATCGCTAATCCAAACCACATCATCAAATCCTCAATCTTCTCTCAGACCTGCTTCTATAAAAATTGTAATAATAAATGGGGTTAGTACACACTTGTACTAAGTATGGGTGTATACACATAAACACATAAGGACTATGCATGATTAAGGAAAACTCTTCCTAACGCATCATGCCGTTTCTGGAAAGTTAAGTCACTTTACTTTCTTAAATCGTTATTTCTAATTCATGCTATGAATATGACATGTTCTCATGCAATTTAGGCATACAACTCATTTTCTCTATGAACATAAGACTTTGGAATCATGAACATAATTTTAGAAGAAATCAAAAAAACTTTATGATTTTGCTCCTCCTATTCCCGGTCTTAGTTTATTTTTCAGTCTTTTCTTCTTTCTATTGTGTAGTTCAATGATCTCCTTTGATCCTATGTTTTACTTAAAAGTGCAATGATTCATTGTAGTCTCATACCTACAATGAATTGAGTAAGTAATTCACAACACTAAGGAAATGATTTGGCTACCTTACTTACAAGTTAGATTTTTCATTCTTAAATTGGGTATGTATGTATTTATAAGCCAATCTTTATTGGCTATGCCCATTATTTGATTATTTGCATAATATATAGTTCTTGGGCATATATTCATTTCAAATATTGGCATAAACCACTAACTTGTTAAAACTTCATTCTTATCAAACACTTATGATTGACATTCTTCAGCTCTTGTTTACTTAGATCACTTTGAACTTACGTTTTTTCTTCTTTGATCTGTTGTTCACTTTGAACATGCTACTTTCATTCTTTCTTATTTCTTTAAAGAAATCTTTAGCATTAACTGAAGTAGATCATGCGAGCTAACATGAAATCCAGCGTATTCCCCACACCAAAAAGAGGTGGATCACCGGTTAAATGAACCAAGCTCAGTGTCTTCCCCACACCAAAAAGAGGTGGTCACCGGCTAAAGTGAAACCAAAGTCAGTGTCTTCCCCAGACCAAAAAGAGGTGGTTCGCGGCTAAAGTGAACCGAATACTTTCTTGTGCTTTAACCGACATAGATCATGTGAGCTAAAAATGAAATCCGGTGTCTCCCCACACCGAAAAGAGGTGGTATCATCGGTCAAAGTGAAACCGAAACTACCTAGAATTCTTAGGTGGATTTCTCCACTAGCTAGTCCCTATGTTGGCCACATAGTTCAAAAAATAGGAGAATTTCGGAGACCCTGGTCCACTGGGGTGGTGATCTCATCTCATAAGGCTTACATGTGCTGGCACAAGCTCATTGCTAGTCTATCGGTGCTGAGCTTAGATTTATTTTACTTTATATCTTTTAGAGTTGACTCAAACATCAGGGAAGCTTGCTTTTAGTATGAGGTATACTTAACTCAATGGATGACTGGTCATCCCTTTTCTATACTTGATTAATTTGAACTTAAATCTTACATTATCATCATGGTGCGAGTGAGATTTTTCTCACGGCTTCTAGCACCCTCTTATGTGAGTATCTTTGACATAATCTTTTAACTGTAAGTGAGGTCTGTCTCACTTCCTTTAACACTATATATTAGGTAAATTTCATAACTTAAGCTTTTAGTAATTTCATTACTCACATTAACTTGTTCAACGTTAATTGATAGTCTTCTACAATTCTTTAGGAAAGTTATAAGGACTTATTCAATGTTAGTACGTTCACAAGTTCGTGTGGATAGGGTATGTTGGGACGTGTCCCATTGCTTGGCATACCCTATGTTATCAGTTCATTGATGTAGAGATTGATATGACTTCACATATTTTGGGAGATAATATTTTGGACATAATTTTGCTAGCCAATTTGTTGGCATGAATCATAATTTCACTCGATACTTGCCATTATATTATCACTAGCCAAGTCAATTATATCATGAATACATTATAGTAATATATCATGTTAAACAAGCCAACTTTTAACCTTTGATTAGTGTATGAAACAATTCAATGAACAACTTATAACAATTTCATCTTCTCGAACACAAGTAGGCATTACAACATTCATCATCTCATGTAAATAACACCCTAAGTTTGCGGATCTAACATGTAGGTTTTGTTAGACATTATAATTCATTAAACCATACACATAATGATCAGTTAGCACTACATACAATCAACATGCTTGAGATTTACATCATACAAACTACAAAAATCAGAAATTGAGAGAATAGGGAGATGAACATGCGATTCATTGGGGACAACCATAGTTTTGATATTCTTGATTCTAAAATGTCTGAAAAGTCTCTTCGAGAAAGGAATCCAGGAGCGAAAACCCATACCTTACTGTAGAATTAAATCTATGAAGATCACCTTGCACTTTGCACAAAAACCTTGAAGAACTTGCTTGAAATCGCCTAGGGTTTCTTTACGTTTTCTCACTGATTTAAGTCGTAGGGTTTATGATGAATAAGGTGAGTCTAAGTATTTAGGAACTGAATATCAACTGATTCATCTTAGACTAAATAACTTAATTAAATAACTCAAGTAGCTAATTACCAAAACGCCCCTCCTAAATTGACTAAAAATAGGAGAACCTTGACTTAACCGAAATATGGAATTTTGCTTAGTGGTTTCGGTTTTGACAACATAAATAAATTAATTAAGTTTCTAATTTAATTAATTAAGTAACCTAGGGTAATTACTAAAGTACCCCTAAGTTGTTAGGACCATAACCAACCCTTTGGACAATCCTAGGTTAGGTACTAGTATGTTTCTTAGTTAGTTACTTTTCTTAATGTCACCCGGTTAGGTCTTAGGTTGTCGGGTCCATTAGTTAGTTATTTTTTGTTTGTCCTAGGTTAGTTAGTTAGTTAGTTCAGTTAGCTAGAGTCTAGGACCAGTTAGGGAGCTTCGCCCCACGTGGGCTGACCAGGACACGCGCCTGTCCCCAACAGCTCTAACCGAATCGATTAGATTGGTCCCTTGGCCGGTTGCAAATGTGCTTGCATATGTGTTGCGGTGCACTTTCCTAACTACCTATTCTGGATTGTTCATTTGGAATGTTTACTTATTTTCCCAAGGATCTTCACTATGTCCTTGGGCATTGCTTATTCTATATTATCATTTTTAATGGTTATGTGCTATGGTACTAGGCTTGACACTTGAATGCCTAGTACCTAATGTGTGAATATGAAGAATATGTGAATAATATAGTTATTTTAGCTTAGGGTCTTCATTGGAGGTACAATTTCTAAACAAGCTTGGATTGGGGTATTTGACCTCGGCGTATATTCTAATTTACTTGTGTAGACATAATATTTGCCTAAGACCCTTAAGCTAATATTCTCTAATATGCCCAATATTTCTTAATATTGGGCATTGGGATGCCTATGTACCCCAATAGGCATTCTTAAAAACCTACTAGGCTCTTCACTAGACATGTAATTTGCTGGAATGTTACATTATCCCCCGCTTCGGAACATTCGTCCTCGAATGATACTACACATCACTTGAATCAAAAGAGGGTATTTTTTTTAAAAAAAACATTAACATACTTGAAACTTTACTCTTTGTGAATATCTGATTCACAGCTTACTCTGGATGATGCACATTACTCAAAGCTTATCTGAAGCTTCATCTCTGAGACTGAGGAACTTCCTTCTCAATCTCACTCTAACTTAATGGACATCACACTCATGCAACACAAAAATCATGTCTACGCTATACAAAAACAGCAACATGAATGCAAGCATGAACTCATATTAACTCATATTGTGCAAGTATAAAACACACAGTTATGGACTTAAAACACCAAAACCTAAACAAAAAATCAGACTTAGGAAGACTATATCTAACCTCAAGAACGGAATAAGTGAGGGTAATGGAATCTCATATCGGCCTCGGCCTCCCATGTTGCTCCCTCAATAAGGTGGTTCCTCCATAACACCTTCACGGTGGGAACCTCCTTGTTCCTCAGTCGCTTCACTTGGCGATCTAAAATTGCAACGGGAACCTCTTCATAAGAAAGGTTCTCATTGACCCTTAACCCCTCGACGGGTAGAATGGACGCTGGATAGCCTAGACAGTTCTTAAGCATAGAAATGTGAAACACTGACTGAAATGAAGCCAAGTCATTAGGTAACTTGAGTTCATAGGCAACATTTCCAACTCGCTGTAAGATCTCATAAGGACCTATATACCTCGGACTCAACTTCACTTTCTTGCCGAACCTCATCACCCCTTTCATGGGTGATATCTTTAGGTACACTTGATCACCTACTTCGAATTCAAGAGATCTCTTTCGGTTATAACCATATGATTTTTGACGACTGTAAGCAGTAGCCAATCTATCCCTGGTCATACTAACCTTTTCCAAAGCCTCATATATGATCTCGGGACCAAGGATGGCAGATTCTCCTACTTCAAACCATCCAACTGGGGACCTACATCTCCTACCATATAGTGCTTCAAAAGGTGCTATCCCAATACTGGAATGGTAGCTATTATAATAGGAGAACTCAATCAGTGGCAAGTGATCATCCCAACTACAAAGTCAATTTCGCGTTCGGGAGGAATTCCGTAAATCCTCTGGAAAGACATCTTGAAACTCATTCACTATAGACACAGAGTCTATGGAAGGAACTTCATGTTCTATGTCATTGACTCTGACTATGTGGCATAAATATCCCTTAGATGACATCTTGTTGGCTTTAAAATTGGAAACTATTTAGCATATTGGATTTGAACCACGCCCTTCCCATTTCAACTCTAACTCATTTGGAAACTGAAACCTTACTACCCTGTTTCGACAATATATGGTAGCATAGCATTTATGAAGCCAATCCATACCCAAAATTATATCAAAATCAAGCATTGTTAATTTTATTAGGTCCGCATAAGTAACTCTATCAAGAACAGTTATTGGTCAATCTCTATATACCCTTTCGGCCCTAATGTTCTTTCCTGTTAGAGTACTAACTAGAAATGGCTCATGCAAGATCTCATGAAGCAAGTCAAATTTACTAGCTACTAATGGAGTAACAAAAGACAAGGTAGATCCTGGATCTAATAATGCATAAACAGGAAAAGAAAAGACAAGCAAGTTACCAGTGACCACATCCGCGGACTTTTCTTGCTATTCACTTCCTTTCAACCCATAGAACCGATTTCTCTTTGGAGTTTCGACTGCAGCAGTGGGATTAGGCCGAGTATGAGTATCTGCCTTGACCTGATTCTTTGCGTTTGGGCAGTCCCTGATCACGTACCCACTCTTACCACACCCATAGCATCAATTAAAACCTACCATGCACTCACCTCCATGCGCATGGCCACACTTACGACACATCTTTCAGTCACGCTGGGAATTTTTATCATTGCTCTTCTTGGCATTAGTGTTCTTCGAAGGAGTAGGATTACCTGAGTGCTTGTGCCCCTTCTTGAACTTGGGCCTATCTCGAACTCCAAATGAATTCTCACCATTACTCGAACCGGACTGATCCGAGGGCCTTGATTTCTTACTCTCTCGGCCTCTCTTTCTCTGGCGACTCTCCTCAACCTGTTGTGCATGCACCATTAACCTACCAAGGTCCATGTTATCATGCAACATGGATGTCCGACATTCCTCCTCTAAATCTTCCGATAAACAAGTCACAAACATGCTCATCTCATCCCTGCTATTGGACACCAGAGAAGAATCATATTTAAAAAGCTTAACAAACTTCATGGAGTACTCCTTGACTGACATACCTCCATGTCGTAAGTTAATGAATTTCTCAACCTTAGCCTCTCTCTGCTCTTTGGGAAAGAACCTCTCCAGGAATGCAGTCTTGAGAACGTCCCAAGTGATGGGGACTTCTCCTAGTGATCGACCATCTCCCCACATCCTATGCCAAACCTGAGCCACATTTTTGAGTTGGTAGGCAGCCAACTCAGCCTTTTCCTCTTCACAACACCCATAGCACAAAGAATCTTGTGAACCTCATCCACAAACTCTTAGGGATCCTCATTCGTTTTGGACCCGTAGTAGACTGGAGGATTCATTCTGGTGAAATCTCTCAGTCTACTAGCCATGGGGCTAGCATGCGGGTTCTCCAAGGGAGCACCCTCTCTAGTGGCTTGGGCCGTGATAGCCTGTGCCTTCACAGTGATGTTGAGCCATCTGAAATAGCGCAGCCCTCACTTCTCTATCTGTCAACGCAGCTGGGTTGACAGGCACTTGTTCTCCAACAACTGGGGTTTGAGAAGGACCTTGGTTGCCTCTAGCAGCTGCTTCTTCGACTCTTCTGCCTGCGTTTCTTCTTGTGTTCATTTTCTACACGTATACACAAGAGGGAAGTGAGATGCTAGAATGACACAAAATGTCAAATATCTAGACAACACTATAAAGAGTATAAGAAGGAAAAAATCCTAACATCACCTAGTCTCTAAGTTATGATTGTGGTGCACTTCAAAACCATAAGTTAGAAACTACGCAACGCGGTTGCTTTGAGCTTGACTTGCTAGGTAATTTAACCTTATGCTCTGATACCAAGTTTGTCACACCCGTATTCTGAAACCCGAATGTAACCGGCATCGTTAACCTCTCATAGGTCGTATACAAGCCTCTTCTTAGCTTTCATGACAATCATACAGTTAAATTTGCGGAAAATTTAAAACTTTTTAATTACTTATTGAAGTGTACATAGACTTCATATATATACTGCATAATAGTGATATTATAATGAGCATAAACTAAATCAACCATCTATTAAAGATTAAACAATCGAAATAGATAATCATAATAATAATAATAGTTTGCCAATCGGCCTTATTACAACGCTTGAACAAATGTTTGAAATGAAACGCTAGGGAATATCTCCACTAGCTATGTCTAATGTACTAATCTAGAATAATAAATGTAGCATCCTCGAACTCAAGAGGACCTACAAAAGTTTGGAGATCACTAATCTAAACCGCTTCGTCGAATCCTCAATCTTCTCTCCGACCTGCGCCTATAAAAATAGTAATAATATAAGGGGTTAGTACACACTTGTACTAAAGGATGGGTGTATGCACATAAGCACATAAGGACTATGCATGATAAAGGAAAGATCTTCCTAAAGCAACATGCCGTTTCTAGAAATCTAAGTCACTTTACTTTCTTAAATCGTTATTTCTGATTCATGCTATGGATATGACATGTTTTCATGCAATTAAGGCATACAACTCATTTTCTATATGAACATAAGACCTTGGAATCATGTACATAATTTTAGAATTAACTCAAACCAAACTTTATGATTTTGCTCCCTTAGGCCGAGTGCTCCTATTCCCAGCCTTAAGTTTATTTTTAAGTCTTTTCTTCTTTCTGTTGTGTAGTTCGATGATCTCCTTTGATCCTATGTCTTACTTATAAGTGCAATGATTGATTGTAGTCCCATACCTACAATGAATCGAGTAAGTAATTCACAAGACTAAGGAAATGATTTGGCTACCTTACTTACAAGTTAGACATTTCATTCTTAAATTGGGTATGAATGTATTTATAAGCCAATGTTTATTGGCTATGCCCATTATTTGATTAATTGCATAATATATAGTTCTTGGGCATATATTCATATTCCAATATTGGCATAAACCACTAACTTGTTAAAACTTTATTCTTATCAAACACTGATGATTGACATTCTTAAGCTCTTGTTTACTTAGATCACTTTAAAATTAAGTTTCTTCTTCATTGATGTGTTGTTCACTTTGAACATGCTACTTTCATTCTTTCTTACTTCTTTAAATAAATCTTTAGCGTTAACTAAAGTAGATCATGCGAGCTAACATGAAATCCAGTGTCTTCCCCACACCGAAAAGAGGTGGATCACCTGTTAAAGTGAACCAAGCTCACTGTCTTCCCCACACCAAAAAGTGGTGTCCACCGGCTACAGTGAAACCAAAGTCATTGTCTTTCCCACATCGAAAAGAGGTGCTTCACGGCTAAAGTGAACCGAATACTTTCTTGAGCTTTAACCGACATAGATCATGTGAGATAAACATGAAATCCAGTGTCTCCCCCACACCAAAAAGAGGTGGTATCACCGGCCAAAGTGAAACCGGAACTACCTAGCATTCTTAGGTGGATTTTTCCACTAGCTAGTCCATATGATGGCAACATAGTTCAAAGACTAGGAGGATTTCGGAGACCCTGGTCCACCGGGGTGGTAATCTCGTCTCATGAGGCTTACATGTGCTGGCACAAGCTCATTTCTAGTCTATCGGTGTTGAGCTTAGATTTATTTTACTTTATATCTTTTAGAGTTGACTCAAACATTATGGAAGCTTTCTTCTAGTATGAGGTATACTTAACTCAATGGATGACTGGTCATCCCTTTTCTATACTTGATTAATTTGAACTTAAATCTTACATTATCATCATGGTGCGAGTGAGATTTTTCTCACGGCTTCTAGCACCCTCTTATGTGAGTATATTTGACATAAACTTTTAAGTTTAAGTGAGGTCTGTCTCACTTCATTTAACACTCTATATTAGGTCAATTTCATAACTTAAGCTTTTAGTAATTTCATTACTCACATTAACTTGTTTAACGTTAATTGATAGTCTTCTACAATTCTTTAGGAAAGTTATAAGGACTTATTCAATGTTAGTACGTTCACAAGTTCGTGTGGATAGGGTATGTTGGGACGTGTCCCATTGCTTGGCATACCCTATGTTATCAGTTCATTGATGTAGAGATTGATATGACTTCACATATTTTGGGAGATAATATTTTGGACATAATTTTTCTAGCCAATTTGTTGGCATAAATAATAATTTCACTTGATACTTGCCATTATATTATCACTAGCCAAGTCAATTATATCATGAATACATTATAATAATCTATCATGTTAAACAAGCCAACTTTTAAACTTTGATTAGACTATGAAACAATTCAATGAACAACTTATAACAATTTCATCTTCTCGAACACAAGTAGGCATTACAACATTCATCATCTCATATAAATAATAACTAAGTATGCGGATCTAACATGTAGGTTTCATTCGACATTATAATTCACTAAAACATACACATAATGATCAGTTAGCACTGCATACAATCAACATGCTCGAGATTTACATCATACAAATTCCAAGAATCGGAAATCGGGAGAACTAGGGAAATGAACATGCGATTCATTGGGGACAACCATAGTTTCGATATTCTTGATTTCAAAATGTTTGAAAAGCCTCTTGGATAAAGGAATCCAGGAGAGAAAACCCATAACTTATTGTAGAATTAAATCTATGAAGATCACCTTGCACTTTGCACGAAACCTTGAAGAACTTGCTTGAAATCGCCTAGGGTTTCTTTACGTTTTCTCACATATTTTAGTCGTAGGGTTTATGATGAATAAGGTGAGTCTAAGTCTTTAGGAACTGAATATTAACTAATACATCTTAGACTAAATAACTTAATTAAATTACTCAAGTAGCTAATTACCAAAATGCCCCTCCTAAATTACTTAACCAAAATTTGGAATTTTGCTTAGTGGTTTCGGTTTTGACCAAATAAATTAAATAATTAAGTTGCTAATTTAATTAATTAAGTAACCTAGGTTTATTACTAAAGTACCCCTAAGTTGTTAGGACCATAACCAACCCTTTGGACCATCCTAGGTTAGGTACTAGGATGTTTCTGAGTTAGTTACTTGTCTTAATGTCACCCGGTTAGGTCTTAGGTTGTCGGGTCCATTAGTTACTTATTTTTGGTTTGTCCTAGGTTAGTTAGTTAGTTAGGTCAGTTAGTTAGAGTCTAGGACCGGTTATGGAGCTTGGGCCCACATGGGCTGACCCGGACGCGCGCCTGTCCCAACTGCTCTAACCAAATCAGTTAGATTGGTCCCTTGGCAGGTTGCACATTTTCTTGCACATGTGCTTGCACATGTGTTGCCGTGAACTTTCCTAAATAACTATTCTGTAAGGTTCATTTGGATTGTTTACTTATTGTCCCAAGGATCCTCACTATGTCCTTGGGAACTTCTTAATCTATATGATCATTTTAAATGATTATGTGCTATGGTACTAGGTTTGACACTTGTATGCCTAGTACCTAATGTGTTAATATGAAGAATATGTGAAGAATATAATTATTTTAGCTTAGGGTCTTCATTGCAGATACAGTTTCTAAACAAGCTTGGATTGGGGTATTTGACATCGACATATATTTTAATTTACTTGTGTAGACATAACATTTGGCTAACACCTTTAAGTCAATATTCTCTAATATGCCCATTGGGATGCCTATGTACCCTAATACGCATTCTTAAAAACCTACTAGGCCCTTCATTAGACATGTAATTTTCTCGAATGTTACACATGTAATTGGTTTGTATTGCTAAATTATGGTGTTATGTACCCTTAAAGGTTATGTTATGTGAAGTTGGATATTAGTCATTGTTCTTGTTGGGTTACTTGATTAAGTAAAATTATGGTGCTTTGCTTGGTCATTGCACTTGTTTACTTTATGAGGATTCATGAGTAGTTGTCTTGCTTTATCATGATATGATGAACTCTTATTCATGTTTGTGATGCTATTACTTGATGATAGAGTTGTATTTGGTTTGATTGGAAGTATGCTGATACGTATGTTACTTGCATTCCCTTAATGACAATGCTTTACTAATTGATATGGTTATCTTGAATATACATAAAGCTTTCTAAAGGTAAAATAGCATGTTTTAATAAAATGTCCTTTTTTTAGCATGATTTGATCTTATATTTGCACATGGTATCATACTTAGTACAAGTGGTGCACTAACCCCATTTTCTCCCTTTTCCCTAACATTTATGGTTTCGCTCGTTGAAGGCTCTTTGAGACGACTTTGAAGAAGACTTGGAATCTCACAATCATCCAAGCGGGTAGGTCCTCACTTTCCGAGGGCGATGCCAATATCGAGCTTATGATGTTGTTTTAGTTTAAATAATCTTATGTTTCTTTCTCTTTTCATATGTGTACGGACTGTATAGACTACATGTGGCACTTTTACATTGACGTATGAGTTATGCCCCTTCATAGATGGTTATGAGATAGACACTCTTTAAAGACTATGTTTTATCTTATATATACCTATGTGCAATAAAAGTAGAAAACTATGTAATCTTCTTATAGGAAGGGTCTATGTATACTCGATATGAATAAATTATGTGTATGTAGATGTCTATGTAAACCTCTATGTAGATTAAATGAAAAGTTTTAAACTTTTTTGCATTTTTGACCTATGAATATAATGATGTATCCTAAGAGGCTAGTCTTAGTCTTTGAAGAGGACGCCGACGCCGGTTACGTCTAGGGGGTGCTCCCCGGATATGACACTTGCATCTCTAGCAACTTGGGTAGCCAACACTTGAGTCAAGCGATGAATGGTAGAGCTTATCTCAACATTAGACATAGCCCCTTCTACAATAGGAACATGAGGGTTTTAAGGAGCTTCAGGGGGAACCGCTTCATTAAAATTATCCTCTTCGTACCTTCGAGCATTGTTCATTCTTGTATTCATTGCCTATAAGCACAATAAAAAGATTAGAAGAAAGGACTAGATAAAGTTAAGACTCTTAGGCACCACTAATGAATAACAAGAGAGTTAGAGTTCCTAAGCATCACATAGTCTCTCATTCATAAGTGTGGCGCGCGTCACAATTATGAATAAGACTCTACATAGACGTGGTTTAATGAGACATCAATCCTAAGTTTTCTCAACCTCATGCTCTGATACCAATCTTATTACAACCCAAAGTACACCCTAGGAGTAACCTGCGTCGTCATCCTCTAAAAGGACTAAGAAAAACCTTTAGCATACATCCTACCACATAGGTAAAAAATACAGGAAAATCTAAAACTTTTCATTATGAATCTTACTTAGGCTTCTCGCATATATATGGAGTTTACATAGACTCCTCACATACGAAGTGTACATAGAATTTACTTTGAGCATAACAAATCATATAAGAGTCTAAAGTATCATCTCACATACAAACCATCTACAAGAGTATGAATCACAATAGTTTGGGCATATCCCTTAGTCTATTACCATATGCCATATAGGCTACAATGAAGTCTCAACATGAGAATGAAATATTTATCTCAAAATATAGACGAAACTAATAAGGCTTGATGATCGGCTCTATCCTCGGAACTCATGACGACTCACCAATTAACTTAGGAAAGATCCAGTATTCTTCTTCAATAGCCGCGAATCTCCTCAATTGCCCGAACCTAAAATATTTGGGAAAAATGGAAAAATATGGGTTAGTACAAACCACATGTACTAAGTATGACTCCTATGCACAAAATCATCAATGCATGAGAAAAGGACAATTTAGTTAAAATCATGATTTCTATCAATTTAACTCAACATGCATATATATGAAGCATAATAAGTCAATTCAACATAATAGAAACCCAACATGTAGACCCTTTAAGCAATACTTGTGCAATGCCAAAGATAGAACCCCATAATCCTATCCAAGACTAAGTATCACATTAAGCAACCCACTTCATACTTATAACATATTCTCGTAATTCATCATGAAATATTTAATACATGAATACTACTAATAGCTTATTAATATAATAATAATAATAATAATAATAATCATAAAACAACACTACTAGAATTATCCATTAGGATCCCACATGTGCAATGAGTAAAAGAAGTCTCATACCCTCCGTCACCCTATGTAGTAGTCTCCAAGACAACCCTAATAAAAGTTTACATACTTAACTTGTCCATTAATTTTTAATTAGGGAAAAAAGTGCAATAACTGACATGAGACCATGTAAGCTACATGGAATCCGGTGCTCTACTCACACACAGGAAATAAAGGGTTAACACTTGCCTAAGGTGTAACCATTCGTACGTAGCTATCTCGGTGGATCCAATAATCTAGAGTCCTATGTGGAAACATAGTTAAGGGTCTAGAAGATTGTTTCTAGAAACCTTGACTTACTGACGTGGAGGTTTCAATCTCATGAGACAACACATAATTAGGAAATGTAGACTTACTAACGTGAGAAAACCCATGTGGGAGGCCGAACTTACTAATGAGAGACCTCCATCTCATTTGCATGCCCTTTTCAGTGCTAGCCAATTATTCCCTTTATTAATTATATAATATCATCATACAAATTCACATTAGTATTTTATAGACCCCTATGTAAACATCTTATCATATATAGCTCATAGGTCATCACAAGTGAGAACAATCCTTTCACTTTAGACACCACCTCATTAGTGAGTAAAACTTTCACTTAACACTTTATTATAACCATGAGACACTACTTTCAATAATATAATAATCATAACATAACATACTTTCATAATTCATAAACAATTCAATAGTCTAGGGTTAAGGATATGGAATACTTAACATCAACATCACAACCACACACTAGACCTAGAAGCATTACTATCTAAGTAACTCATAATTCATAATTTAATCCAAGAATAACCAATCAACATACCTCATTGCCCTTCCAAGAACCTTAATACTTCCATTACAAAGAATACATAACCAGTTACATATACATGGTAAATTCGAGAAGCAATTACATAATTAACAACAATGTAGTCAATCTACATGTTCATGATCTTCACAATTCACCATATCAATAAAAGGTTTTCATGAAATTGGGGGAAGGATATGGGTCTAGGGAAATCTCAAAGGAAATCATCAATATACTTAAACAACATTGATTCATCATAATTAAAAACAATTGTTTCATAATTTCATTTTCCAAAGAAGACCCATGTGTAGAAGAAAATCTAGATTTGGGGGATTTAGAAATCATCTTTTGGAGGGACCTCTTTGGGAAAAGAATCCCAAGAGTGAAAGAAATGATACCTTTAAGATGAATCACCACGAAATTGAGTAGAAACTTGAGGGATTCGGTCTTCTTCTCCAAGCTTCAAAGCTTCTTCAATGGGGGATAAGTAGAGAGAGAATGTATAGAGAGGGAGAGCTTTTGGGATTTGTTTTGGGGTTTTAATTTGAATGAGAGATTGTGAGGGAAAACTGATGGAAAATCAATATATAACCCTCCCCTAATATACCCAAAAGGCCCCTAACTTTATGTGACAATTTAATGAAGTCAAACTAAAATTTAAATATCAGATTTTTTGTCGGGGAACAAGTCCGTGTCGTGGATTTGTTCCGGCAAGATTTACAAAAATATTTTTTGAAACAGAAGAGTTTGCGATTGGTCCGCGTCGCAGACCAAACTTTTGACTTTGGGTGTGCCATGTTTGTGACACGTACTAGCTCTCTCTAAGCACAAAAGTTTCTTCCTCTTGGCAGCTTACTTGCTCCAAAGTGGGGTCCCTTCGTGGACTCCTCGGGCGATCCTTGGGTGTGCCAGGAGCTTAGAGAGACATTTGGGTTAACTTCAAATCATATTTATGAACACTCAAAGAGTCCTATTTCAGAGTAAGGAACTCTGGTAACTTTGTTTCCTTCAGTTCCCGGGGAAAGAAATGCCCCAAGAAAGTTTCTTCAAAGCAATCCGAACTCAGATGTGGTGCATCCTCACCTCTGCCCTCCTTTCAGTGATCAAACCAAGTCCTAGCCACATTCTTGAGTTGATATGCGTCTAGATCAACTCTATGAGCATCAATCATACGCATCACATCGAATACCTTCTTCAACTATTCACCAAAGTTCTCTTGATCCTAGGTAGTGCTCTAACCAGTGAAGCTTGGGATATTCATCCGAACAAAAATTCCAATCCTCCATGTGTCATCCCCTTCTTGTCTAACTCCTATTTTTTGCCCAACTTGGTTGGTCACAGCTTAAATCAGCATCAGGATTGCCTCACGGAACTCAACATTGGTAACCTCCCCTTGAAGTTGCACTTTAGGAGCATTGGGTAACTCATGTTCCTAAGGTTCTACATTCCTCCTTGCTGGACAACCTCTTGCTACTCTTCGTGGAGGAATAGTTATCTCAAACAAGTGCAAGCATGAATTATAGAGAGAATTTTAGAGATAAACTCTAACGCACAAAAAGGAATATGAAAGAAGTGAGAAATTCCTAAATTTTGTAGCCTCTTAATCATAGATGTGGCGCGCTTCACATCCATGACTAAGACTTTACACAAACAGCTTCATAGACTCCCTAGGACTCTCAAACTTTGTGATCTGATACCAAGTTTGTCACACCCCACGTCTACACCCTGGAAGTGGCTGGAACCCAATGTCACATCCAAGGACCACCTGCCAAACGTAACATGTTACGACCCGCAAGTACACCCTAGAAGAAAGGAGTACTCTTGAGTCGGAACAAGGCGTGCTCGACCTTTCAAAGGTCTTGCACAAGCCTCTTAGCTATCATTCATTACATAAGGCATGAAAAGTAGTTCGGAAATTTAAAACTTTTCATGATACATAATAATAAAGAAACTTATTATATAAATACTAAGGATAGTCTCATCGTCACAAGCCAACTTATAGACACGACATAAATATCTTAGGGACACAGACCTTTACATTGAAAGAAATACATAATAAGTCTTCACAGATCTTAAAGAAGAAACTAAAAGAAACATAGACTATACCCTCGAATATATAAGGACATACTTAGTCTTGAGAGAGTCGATTCCCAAGCTTGCCTTGTAACCATCAACTCGGCTCCAACCTATACTTCTAAAGTATAGAAAAGTGTGGGGTTAGTACAAACATTGTACTAAGTATGGCAGTATGCAAAATCATGCAAAAAGGGACAATTTAGTTGAAACATACAAGTCATGCTATTTTGATAAAATCCTTCATGAATTAAGTTACAAAATATCTTAAGGTCATCATTTAACACATAAGGTTAAACTTACATTTTTCTTTACATAAGAGCATACTTATAGTGAACCCAATATTACACATGAACTACTCCTATCCTAAGTTGTCCAAAGGCTCCCATAAGTAAGACATAAGGAGATCGCCCATACAACCTTCTCAATACCTACTCAAGAGATCCTTAAGACTACTAGGGATAGGCTTACTTCATTTCATTTACAATTCAACACTCCATACTAAAGACACTAGAGAATCATACTTGCATTTAAGAACTTTACATAATTACCCCTCTCAAGTGGACGTAAAGTCACACAAAGTGCAATGTGAAAGTAGCATCCCAAACTACTACCCCCACTATGTGCTCCTAGAGGATTCCATGAGATTAGAAACACTACATTCGTCATATAAAAGATTGATCATACAAGAAATAACTTTAACATGCTTTATTAACATTTGACATAAAGTCACATTACTTCTTTTACATCGTTTCATGACCCATTCTTACATTTCATATAAAGACGCACCAAGACTCTCTCCAAATGTTTACTTGTGCAATGGATAATTAGAGTCTCATTCCACCACCTACCCTAAGTAGTACACCCTTAATAGGACATAGTCCTTTACATTCATTTTTGTTGGATAGCTTTAACCGACATAGACCATGAGAGCTTGACATCAAATCCCGGTACTACACTTACCGGATGAGGGATCCCCACTTGGCTAAGGTAGGGTCATATTCTTTAGCCTTTGCATGGGTTCTCCAATAGCTACACCTACGCAAGCGTAGAGTTAAGGGATAAGGAGATTGCTAATAAGTACATTAGATACAACATCTATACTCACGAAGTGTACCCACCCCTACTTCAAATCCTCTCGGTGCTAAGCTTAACTCCCCCACGGAGTCTTAAACATTCATTGACTATTGGATAGTAGATAACTATTGAACACCCCATCTCAACTCACTAAGGGTATCCAACCTCTAACCTATCTTGGAAAGCTCATTGGGAATAGTGAGGTTGCTACTAAACACTTCATCTCTAGTCACGAAGAGTGTTCACCCCAAAATCCCCCTTTTTCATGCTTAGGAATAGTAGGGATGGTGTAGACCTTTCATCTCCACTTACGAAGAGTATCGACCCTACAATCCCCCATTCTCATTAATTGACTTCATTTATGCATTCAAGTGTGTGTGTGCGCACATGTGAGCACACCTTGTAAGATCCCGAAAATGACTTAGGTGAAGCTAGAGCCTAACTAGGTTCTGATGATGGTATAAGTTCTCAAAATTGTCTATAATGTGTTATTGAGGAAGTGACTAGGAATTTAGGTGCATTGGAAGCCAAACGTCAAGGGACGAATAAGATGTTCGACGACTAAGTCACCTAAGTTCATCATATGTTGTTATATGTGTTTATGTGTGATTCATGAGGTTATGAGGTCCTTAATTGAGTTATTATGGTGTATATGGTCAATGTGTCATGTTTCGTGAAGATTGGAGGTCAAACATTCAAGAACGTCCATGACGTTTGAAAGGCTTGCCTTGAAATGACCTTTTGTGTCTATGCATGTTTCGTCGAGTTTTACGTGTTCGTTTTGAGTGAAATTCATGTGAGAGGTCCTAAACTAGTATAAAAGCATGTTTGGTTTTGAAAGGTCTGGGAATACATCCCCAAGGACCATCCAAGGGTCCTTGTGGACAAAACTGCCTAAGGCAGTCCCACCTACGGATGGCAAACGACGGCCAGTGGCCTTGTCAACGCCCTGTAGGTGGAGGGTGTCATTAGGGACTTTGTATAGGAAGCTAAGTTTCCATTTTCCAGGCTCTTAACCAATCTACGGAGGACAAGACGTTCCATTTGTGGACTGACGCCCTGTCGATGGGCAGTCGTCTCTTAGCCTCTCCTCCTGCGTAGGTTCACTATAAGATTAGGGGTGAGGTTTTAAATTCACCCCATGCCCAAATTAAAAGTTTTTCGGTTCCTTAATGGTTTTTTGGGTATTTTAGACATGTATATAAGTCTTTTACATTTAGAAGAATTCATTCTTCCAAATCAAAACCCAAAATCCCTTAGAAATTCCTTTGAACTCCATTAAATCCAAAACTCAATGAAGAGATTTCATTGGATATTTGAGTGGTGATTCTTCATCAAACTGGAGGATTAAAATCATTGAGGTATGATTTTTGATCCTTGAAACTCTATTCATCAAGGAGCCTAAATTCAAAGAAGTTTTCTGAAGTTTTCAAAGATGAACTTGTCCAATTTCATGATCTATACGTTGGTTCTTGCATTAAAGGTATTTAAGCATTGTATATTGATTGAATTGTTGTTAATTAGATTATTTTAACTCAATTGACCTATGAACCCTTGTTTTTGACTACTTTATGGGTTCAGTGATATTGTCTTAATGCTTATGAATTATAGTGTAGTTTTCTATGGGCTATTGAATAATGTAAGAATTGTATTCAATTGATGTCTAATTGGTCTTAGATTTATAAATATATATTGAATTGACTTAGATTAATTGAATATTATGATTTGTGTATTGAATTGATGTTCATGGCCATGGGTAAGGGCCTAATGGTATTTTATTGGATGATTTAGACATGGATTGAAGTGGAGAGAATGGATTGGTGGTACACTGCCCTAATTCTCTTTATTTTAAGTATTATAGCTTTTAAATTTTGTTGTTATTGGTATGGACCACTCATGGTGGCGGTATTATGTGAATGATGTGGCCTTGTCGGCTTTATTTTAAGTATTATTATGATGAAGGCCTTGTCGGCACTACTTGATGGATTGTGATGATTTGTGTAGTTGATTATGTGAAGTATGATCATATCTACCTACATGTGAAGTAATGTGAAAGTATGTGTTTCTTCTATTGATATTAGGTGATCATGTTAGACTATAACTATGTCCTTATGTGTGTAGTGTTAGAGTTGATGCATGATTGTTCCTACTTGACTATATTATTCAATGATGGTTATATTGATGATTATATAGTAGTGTATAAGATGAATTAAAGATTATAATGGTTATTCTTATTTAATTATAGAATGACATGTAATATGTACTAAAGTGAACTCTTGTTTAGGTAGACTTAAGTCCCTCTTACTTGATGCAAGAATGATATGTGAATATGTGGTGTCTTGATTTAGGATCTAAAGCCTCTTAGTCTTGTATGAATGAATGATGTGAGACCTTGAATGATGTTAAGGGGGTCCTTTATGTGAAACCTTGAACATAGTGGTAAGGTTATGAAACTTGAAGTCGAAAGTCGTAATAGTATCTTTCTTGTAATGAATGATGGACTTAAGGTTGATTGGCTAGAACGACATCATATCAATCCTTAGGAAAGTCATTACGAGCTTCTTGTCGGCATATTAAGGCAGCCCTAGGGGAACTCTTTGGTAGGGTAAATGTAATTGGGTTATGAACTTGATATGGAACCCCTTTGTGTGTACCTTAATGTGAATTAATCTATGAGAACAAAGGCTAGCACCTAGTGAGTATGGTAAGGGTAGTAGTTCTAGTTAAAGGAAGAGGCTAGAATACAAAGTAATCCCTTCATATTCCTTAACCATGTGCCTACATGGGATGTGTCCAAGTTCGATCATTTGCAAGTAGAACACCTTCATCGGAGTAAGGTAGAACTCCGGATTTCATGCTTTGCTACCATGGTCTATGTCGGGTATTGCCTATTCTCATCATGTGGGATACCTATTAGCATTAGAGAAGTTCTAAGATGTTTACGTTGTGGTATGGGACGCTATCTAGATATTGCACAATAGGCTTTGAAGATGTTAGTAAGAGTCCCTAGGTCTTCTCCAAGACCATTACTTGAATGTCCTCTATGTGATAAATGTCTCTTAATGAACTAATGAAATAATGGATTATGTTAGAAAGTATGTAAATGAATGAGTACCTAATCTAGAGTGACTTAAGGATTCCTTAGTTAAAGTGTGAAGGTGGCATAAGGGATGATATCTTCATGTCTTCTCTAGGGAAGTCTTGAGAATGACTCTAGTTAGGGAAGTTGGTTGATTCTTGAGGCATGATCTAAACTTAGGAAGTCTTAAGGATTATTTAGGTAACCTTGAAGAGGGTGTATGGGCGTTCTCTTCTAGGAGTACTTAAGTAAGTATTTTGATAGTCTTGTAAGGAGAATGTCATATTATACATGTTATGTGTTTGGTGTATTGTAAGTGTGTATGTGTCTCATTTTAAGTAGTATTGAGGAACGTTTAGGCATGCTTAGAGAGGGTGTATGGGAGGTCTCTCTTGGTGTTGTTTACGTAAGTCTTAGGATAGATTTTAGTGGAATAATTACATGCTAGAAGGTGTCTTAGGTGAAACTAAGCAACTTCATTGTAACATTGAAGAAATTCAACGTTCAATGAGTTGAGGTCACTGTAATGTGATTCCAAAAATGTTATAATTTGATTAAGTGATTTCTTATTCGTTTCCGAGATACTAAATGTTGTTCTTATGATTATATTGTGATATTTAAATCAAAAGATGCATATTTTCAATAAATGTCTATTTTTATGATTTTTATGCATTATGCCATACTTAGTAAATGTGGTTGTACTAAATCCATGCTTTTATCTCGATCTATAGTGGTTGGTAGGTGAGGAGAATTTGGGAAGCAAGACTTGGATTGTAGCATCATTCAAGTGAAGTTGAAGTATGTCCTCATTTGACTCGAGGGCATAGATGTCTTTTATTTCTCTTATTGAAGTATAGTAACAGACTTAAGTATATATATATTCGAATTTTGTATGAGCCGTGTCCCAAGTACTCTCTTGTCTAAGATTTGATGGAATGAGACTTAATATTTTTTATGAGTTTCATATGAAATATATTTTAAAGACTTATAGAATGGTTGTGATAGTTTTAATTCCGCACTACTTTTCACTATGTATATCCGAGAGGTCGAGTACGCTGGTTCACAAACTAAGGAATGCCCTAACTTCTAGGGTATAGGTGAGGCTGGTTACACACCTTTCACATAATGACCACTATTCATAACATTGACTTCTAAACATGATCAACTCCCATTTATCATAATTCACACATTATTATACTTCACATATCAAATGCATACCTCATTTAAACATAAACCCTTCAAGATACTCATATCAATATTCCAACACATACCATACATATACATATCAAAATTATCATATCACTTCACATATCATGCATTCAAGACCATTCTCACAATAAACATATAACTTCATATATTTCAAGGAAACACCGCCACCAAATGTGGACCATACCACTCAAGAGGTACTTCAAAATAACTTAGCCAAGATAGAATAACTTACCTTTCATCCAAGCCTTTACGACCTATTCACAATTTATACAATAATCCATCATAAAATAGCCCTTAGGGCAGTAGCTAAAAGTCAATAAAACAACAAGAAATAATAACTTTAACATTATCTAGTCATGCTCAAAGAACCCATTTCCTAAGCCAAAAGTTGATAAAAAGTATAGATATGATTCCATTGGGGTTTTGACATTAAAATCATCATTTAAAGATAAGAACAACCCATTTTAATCAATAAAATATTTTCATGCAAAGACCCATACTTAGAGTCAAGGAATAAAGAAGTTTGAATTTTGAAATCCTTTTTGAAATTTCTTTGAAAGGGCTCCTTGAATGAAAGAAGGTTCAAGGATGACTACCATACCTTAATATGAAGAAACCCATGAAAATTTGGTGAATAAAATGTGATGAACTTGGTCCTCTTCCTTGGAACTTGAAACTTCTTCATTGGATGTCTTTGGAGAGAAGGTTTTTTGAGAAATTTTATTTGATCTTTAGGGTTTAAAATGATGGGTGAAATGAGGTTTTAAATGACATAATTCAGTACACTAATGATCCCCAAAGTTCCCAAAAGACCCCCACACCATTTGGACCCTTTTCCAACTTGAAGTTTGACTTAAAAATGTCGCGGCCAAATCTGGGACTTTGCTGCGCGTCGTGAGGCAAGCTTCAGATTTTTTCCTCTCAAAATTTCTAAGGAAGTGTACTTCATGTTCCTGGCACGTCGCGAGGTGGACTTCAGATTCTGGCCCTGCACGCTGCCTTGGGCAACTTCTTGTCAAATGTTTGGGTCCTCCTCGGGGACCCTTAGTGTGGTCCCCGGGGCATCGGTCTAAGACGTTTCGATCCTTTACATGTCAATCTACGCATAGGAATTATTGACACTGAATTTCACTCTCAGACCATCCCCCAAATCTTCACTATTAAACACTATGACACACTAGTTCAACTTCGACTAGTTTTCGGACGTCTTGGGCGTTTGACTTCCAAACGCTCCCAAACATTACGAACTGACTTCTAATGCTAACATATACTGTTTTAATACATTATAAACTTACAAAACACATGTGAAGCTCTATTTTGACCTATTTCATTTTTAGGGCATAACAATACTCCCCCACTTGGGAACATTCGTCCTCGAATGACACTTAAATACTTTAAAAGGCATCAAGGACTCGACTAGAAGAATATAACGCATTACATAAAGTTCAATACATTCATACTCAAGGCACAAACTCACAAGGAGCACAAACTTCACATGATTAAGCAATTAAGCAACATAAGTAAGTTGGAACAACTTCCACAATTCAAACCACATGCTCATTTCATCATTTATGGAGGAACTACCTTCTCCAACATTAGACGTGCTCTTACACATCATTTCTACACAAATTGAGACAATAATTCATGAAAAAACAATTAAATCAAATTTTGAAATTTTTTATAGTGAACACTACTCCCTTAGAGTGAAACATGCTCAAAATTCAAGAATTCACTTTCAAACAATTCTAACATGAACACATGACAACATAAGAGACAAGACAATATAAACTCATATCATAACTTGAACATAACAACCAAAAGGAATTATGACTTACCGGGGCCTTCACTCCGGATTAGTTGCTTCCTTAGCTCTGAGAGCATAGAAACGATTACTCTTTGGAGCATTGGGACCCGGACCATCATGAGGATCTTGGTTGACCTCTTTCCCTTTTCCCTTGAGAGTAGGGAAATCTCTCATCTTATGGCCCCTATTACAACATACAAAGCAACCATCCGTGACGGCAAGACACCTACCCAAGTGTTGCTTCCCACAACTGGTACACCTAGGCCTCTCAAAAGCATAACCACCTCCTTGAGAAATTTAATTGGAACCTCTATCCGATCTAGGCCTCTTTCCATTCCAAGTCATCTCCCTATGTTTTGACCCTTCAATTTGTTGAGCATACACCACGAGCCTAGAGATATCCATATCGTTATGGAGCATAGCCGTATAACATTCTTTCTCAACCATACTAGATACCCCCATCACGAATTTATTCATCCTAGCCCTAGAGTTTGCTACCAAAGCTGGGGCACACTTAGAGAGTTAGGTGAACTTTAGAAAATACTCCTTAACACTCATTCCCCCTTGACGAAGGTTCATGAATTCCACTAACTTCCTCTCCCTCAACTCTATTGGAAATAACTTATCAAGAAAGGCCGTTTTGAACACATCCCAATCTACCGGACCTTCCCTTAAGGGCCTCCCATCTCTCCATTGTTGAAACCACACTTGTGCGACATCTTTTAGTTGATAAGAGACTAATTCCGCTTTCTCTATAGGAGTCGCACCCATAGCATCAACAACCTTGAACACCTCATCTATGAAGACTTGTGGATCTTCGTCCACCTTAGTGCCAGGAATGTAGGACGGTTCTTCCATATGAAATCATAGAAGCCGGAGTACTAACATTGGGTTGAGGTCCAACTCCTAGGTTATCTTGGGCAACCACATGATTAGTGACCATATGATCTTGAGTCAAAGCTCTAAAATCAGCCCTTATCTCCGCACTAGTCATATCCCCTTCAACATAGGGAGCTTGAGGAGCTTGGGGCATTGGAGACATTTGGGACACTTGAGGTCCTTGAGGTTCCAGAGGGGGAACCGCCTCATTCATGTCCTCTTAGTCTACTATAAGGACTTGCTCATTCCGGAGAGGAATTCTCTTAATAGCTACTTCACCCTCTTCCCTTCTAGTGGGTGTCCTCCTCGTATTCATGTCATATAAACACAAAAGAAGAGGTTGAGAAAAGAATATTATAGAACTCAACTCTAAGGCACGACACTCTAGAAATGAATAAAAGTGAAACTTCTATCGCCTTATAGCCTTTCACCCATAGATGTGTCGCGACTCACACCGATTAACAAGTCTTTACTAGACATGGATTGTGAGACTTTTGACCCTAAAGTATTATCCAAAACCATATGCTCTGATACCAAGTTTGTTACGACTTGCAAGTACACTCTAGAAGGAAAGAGTACTCTTGAGTTGGATAATGGCATGCTCGACCTTTAAAAGGTCTTGAACAATCCTCTTAGCTATCATTCATTACATAAGACATGAAAAATAGTGCAGAAATTTAAAACTTTTCATGATACATAATAATAAAGAAACACCTTATATAAATAGTACGGCTAGTCTCATCGTGACAAGCCAACTTATAGACACGACATAAATATCTCAGGAACACGACCCTTTACATTGAAAGAAATACTTAATAAGTCTTTACAAATCTTAAAGAATAAACTAAAAGAAACATAGACTATGCCCTCGAATATATGAGGACATGCTTAGTCTTTAGAGAGTTGATTCCCAAGCTTGCCTTCTAACCTTCAACTCAGCTCCAACCTATACTTACAAAGTATAGAAAAGTATAGGGTTAGTACAAACAAATTTACTAAGTTTGGCACTATGAAAAATCATGCAAAAAGGGACAATTTAGTTGAAACATACAAGTCATGCTATTTTGATAAAATCCTTCATGTATTAAGTTACAAAACATCATAAGGTCATAATTAACACATAAGGTGAAACTTTAATTTTCTTAACATAAGAGCATACTTACAGTGAACCCAAAATTACACATGAACTACTCGTATCCTAAGTTGTCCAAAGGATCCCCTAAGTAAGACATAAAGAGATCGTTCATATAACCTTCTCAATAACTACTCAAGACATCCTTAAGACTACTAGGGATAGGCTTACTCATTTCATTTACAAATCAATACTCCATACTAAAGACACTACAGAAATATACTTGCTTTAACATCACATAAGTACCCCAATCAAGTGGACTTACAAGTAACACAAAGTGCAATGTGAGAGTAGCATCCCATACTACTTACCCCACTATGTGATCCTGGAGGATTCCATGAGATTAGATACATTACATTCATCATTCATAAGTTTCATCATACAAGACATAACTTTAACATGCTTTCTTAACATTAGACATAAAGTCACATTACTTCTTTTACATCATATAATGACTCATTAATACATTTGAAATAAGGACGAACCAAGACTCCTTCCAAATGTCTACATCTGCAATGGATACGTACCATCCCATTCCACCACCTACCCTAGGTAGTACACCCTTACGAAGACTTATCCTTTACATTCTTTTGTCGGGGATAGCTTTAACCGACATAGACCATGAGAGCTTGACATGTAATCCCCGTACTACCTTTACTAGACGAGGGATCCCCACTTGCCTGAGGTAGGGTCATATTCTTTAGCCTTTACATGGGTTCTCTAATAGCTACACCTACGCGGGCGCATAGTTAAGGGATAAGGAGATTGTTATTAAGTAACTCACTCTATACTAACGAGGAGCACCCATCTCAAGAGGTACATTGGATACAACATCTCTAATCACGAAGTGTACCCACCCCTTCTTCAAATCCTCTCGGTGCTAAGCTTAACTCCCCCATGGAGTCTTAATCATTCATTGACTATATGATAGTAGATAACTATTGAACACCCCATCTCAACTCACAAAGGGTATCCAACCTCCAATCTATCTTGGCAATCTCTTTGAGAATAATGAGGTTGCTACTAAACTTTTCATCTCTACTGACAAAGAATGTTCACCCAAACATCCCCCTTTTTTATACTTAGGAATAGTAGGGATAGTCTAGACCCTTCATATCCACTTACAAAGAGTGTCCACCCTACAATCCCATTTTCATTCATGCATTCAAGTGTGTGTGTGGGAACATGTGACCACACCCTTCACATAATGACCACTATTCATAACATTGACTTCTAGACATGCTCAACTCACATTTATCAAAATTCACACATTATCATACTTCACATATCAAATGCATACTAAATTTAAACACAAACCCTTCAAGATACTCATATCAACATTTCAACACACACCATACATATACATATCAAAATTATCAATTCACTTCACATATGATGCCTTCAAGTCCATTCTCACAATACTCATATAAATTCGTATATTTCAAGTAAACACCGCCACCAAAGGTGGACCATACCACTAAAGAGTTACTTCAACATAACTTAGCCAGGATAGAATAACTTACCTTTCATCCAAGCGTTTACCACCTATTCACAATTTATACAATAATCCATAATAAAATAAACCTTAGGGCAGTAGCTAAAACTCAATAAAACGACCAAGAAACAATAACTTTAACATTATCTAGTCATGCTCATAGAACCCATTTCATAAGCCAATAGTTGATAAAAATTATAGACATGATTCCATTAGGGTTTTGACATAAAAATTATCAGTTTAAGCTAAGAACAACTCATTTTAATCAATAAAATGATTTAATGCAAAGACCCATACTTAGAGTGAAGGAATAAAGAAGTTTGAAGTTTGAAATCCTTTTTGAAATTTCTTTGAAAGGGCTCCTTGAATGAAAGAAGGTTCAAGGATGACTACCATACCTAAATATGAAGAAACCCACAAAAATTTGGTGAAGAAAACGTGAAGAACTTGGTCCTCTTCCTTGGAGCTTGAAGCTTCTTCAATGGAGGTTTTTGGAGAGACGGTTTTTAGAGAATTTGATTTGATATGTAGGGTTAGAAATGATGGGTGAAATGACGTTTAAAATGACGTAAATCAATCCACAAATGATCCCCAAAGTTCCCAAAAGACTCCCACACTATTTGGACCCTTTTCCAACTTGAAATAAGACTTAAAAATGTCGTGACTAAATCTAGGACTTGGCTGCACGTCGCGAGGCAAGCTCCAGATTTTTGCCTATCAAAATTTCTGAGAAAGTGGACCTCGTGTCCCTGGCGCGTCGCGAGGTGGATTTCAGATTCTGCCCCTGCGCGCTGCCTTGGGTAACTTCTTGTCCAATGTTTGGGTCCTCCTCAAGGATCTTTAGGGTGGTCCTCGGGGCGTCGTTCTCGGACGTTTCGACCCATTACATGTCAATCTACGCATAGGAACCATTGATACTCAATTAACTCTTAAACCATCCCCAAAAATTTCACTAGAAAACTCTACGACACACTAGTTCAACTTCGACTAGTTTTCGGACGTATTGGGCGTTTGACTTCCAAAAGCTCCCAAACATTTCGAACTTACTTCTAATGCTAAAATATACTATTTTGATACATTATTAACTTAAGAAACACATGCAAATCTCTAGTTTGACCTATTTCATTTTTAGGGCGTAACATAAGAGGCGTCGTTGTCCTCGAAGAGGACTTAGACAAGCCCTTAATTAGCATACATCATGGCATATCATTGGTACAGAGAATGTGGAAAATTTAAAACTTTCACATAGACATAGTGAAGTGTACTTAGACTTCACACTTATCGTACATAAAGTATAAATAGACTCCTCGCATAGGAAATTTACATAGACTTCTCATTTAGCAAAGATAGAAACATAGTCTAATATTTTGTCTCACATATAAGCCATCTAAGATAATTACAATATTTGGGCATAGCCCTTACAGGTACAATATGCCACACTTTAGACATAACAATCCTACTAAGCTAGACAAGTGGCACCATCCTCGAACATTGAGGACTCACTAACAACTTGGGGAAAAGTCCAAGTCTTCTTGCAAATGGCCTCTTAGTACTTCAATGTCCGGAACCTACATATTTGTAGAAATATAAAGAATATGGGTTAGTAAAAACCACATGTACTAAGTATGGATATATGCAAATAAACCATTTGAAGACATGTACTAAAGGGACCATTTCTTTAGAAACATGCTAAGTCATTTTGAAAGCCTTTATGCAAATACAAGAGAGCATATACAAGTCAAGGATCGCAACAACATGAGACATGTCCATAAAAAAGGATAACATCATCATAAAGTCTTATCAACATATCATGTTCAATAGTTCATATCAACACAGAATAGAAAACCCTTACCAACAATCCCATCCCAAGCCTACAAGTACAATGGTCATGTGAAGCCTCATAACCCCACATTATCAAGTAAACAATATAGAAGATCATAAGTAATGCCTTGCATCATATAACATATCATCATAGGTAGTCATCACCACATGTAAAAATTTAGACTAACATCATGTTCATCAATGTAACCAACATCACATAAGAGTAACATCATAAAGATTTGACATTATACACTTCATGATATCATAAGTACGTAAGAACAACCTCCTAGGACTCCTCTTAAGGCCAACTTGTGCAATGTCTAGGTAGAGTCACATACCCCTACCTATACTAAGTAGGACCCCTTAAGTCACCCTAGTTAGTGTCCATCTTTATAAAATTTAGTCATTCATTTAAATTTCAGGAACAATCGCCTTAACTGACATTAGACAATGTGAGCTAAACATGGAATTTGGTGTCATAAAACCCTATACCGAAAGAAGGTGGTCTACTTGACAAGGTAGAACCAAAACATGAACATAGCATTCTAGGTGGATCCGCTAGCTAGTAAACCTATTGGGGCAACATAGTTAAGGAAATATGAGATATACTAGAAACCCTCTTTATGCACATTGCATTGTAGTCTCCACCTCATGAGAATCAAAGTGAACCTACCTTCCCACATTGGGAAGGGACAGATCTCACATCTAGTTTACTTGATGCTAAGCTAAAGTCCATTTTTGAAATGCATTTAAGCCAATCTTAATCATCAATATTAGTATAGGCCATAGGAGACTACTCCCTTGTATAAACATGATCATAACTCAGTAGGTATAGGATGAGAAATCCTTTTATCAGAAACCATCATTAGTGAGATCAACACATCATGGTCATCATAATAGGTACACAAGAGAATCATTATCAACCTTGCATCATCATAACCTTACAAAAATCTTACATTCAACATATTCATAACATGTCATCATAATCATCATATCTTTATCTTCCTAGTCTATTCACATATACTCTAATTCAATATCACTATCAAGAATAGACAAACATCAGTGAAGTAGAGAACTCATAATCATAGAACTCTTACCACATAACTTCTAAAGCCTCCTTCAAGATATTACCCTCAATTCATCACAATAATACCATAACCCACTTACCATCATCATTATATAGTGAATTAAACAATAACATAATCAATTCCAACAACCCTAATCATCTACAAGTCCAATTCATAGCTGGGGTTAGGGAAAAGGGTTCATCCACAAGATCTTCAACAAAATAGATCTAATACCAACAATGCATGACAATAGCAGTCCATGAATGAAATAGCACGGTTAACACAAGCCTAATAATCAATACATTCACTACTTCGAATAAATTCATAAGAAAGATCCAAGATTTGGGGGAATTGGGGAAAGGACATGGATCAAACGAAATTCCAACATTTCAACATCAATTAATCAATAATATATACTTAATTAGCCATAGTTAATTACAATACGTCATAATCAATCATCAATTTCAAGTTTAGAAGAAAACTCATTTGTAAAGAAAAACACTTGGATTTGGGTGATTTAGAAATAAAATTTGAAGGGACCTCTTGGGGAAAGGAATCTCAAGAGTGAAGAACCCATACCTTAGGAAGATTTATCCACTAAATTTGAGTAAGAACCTTGAGACTTTGTCTTCTTTTTCAAGCTTCTTTGTTCCTTCAATGGAGGATTATTAAAGAGACAAAGTAAAGAGAGGTGAGAGCTTTTGAGTTTTGATTTGGGGATTTGATTTGAGTGAGTAAATATAAGGTAAAACTGATTTAAAATCAATGTATAACCTTCCCCTAGAATACCCAAAATACCCCTCACGTAAGTTGACCTTTTTGTGTAGTCAAACTTGAATTCTAATTTAAGATTTTCCTTCAAGAAACAAGTCCGCATCACGGAGCTGTTCCCGCAAGATTTCTGAAAATAATTTTTTTAAAACACTGCAGTCCGCAACTTGGACAAAGATTTTTTTCCATGGTTAACCATGTCCGAGACGCGTACTGGTTTCTTGCTAGGGCAATTTGGCTGCTGCTTTGCAGCTTGTTAGCCAATCTTAGGGTCCCTCTAAAGGACCCCTAGGGCAATCCTTTGGGGGTTGGACCTGGACGTTTTGACCATATATACATTATTTTACCTATTTAAAGTATTTTGAAAAGTTTTATACTTCATACAATACTCTCAAACCTTCACAAGACCTAAGGACGTTTACTAGTTCAACTACACTAGTTTCCGCACGTCATGCTCGTCCGTTGTCGTTTAAGCTCTAATACTCTTAAATCAACTTTATTAAATTATTCTAGGTATGTAAACATCATTTTAACCATTATCTAATAGGTGAGGCTCTATTATAATTCATGAAACTTCCGGAGTGTTACACCAAATGACCATTTCTGGCCTGAGCATACCCTTGGCCTGGCTTACATAAATCAGCGATAGATTTAAAACAAGATATGATCTCAAGAAATAACTGTAAAGAAAGTAACTAGCCAAAGTGAAAGCCCAAGTCTTATTCAATTACAAGTGAAAGGAAAGATTAAGAAAAACTAATATCAGAAATAACTGTAAAGAAAGTAACTAGCCAAAGTGAAAGCCTAAGTCTTAGTCAATTACAAGTGAAAGGAAAGATTAAGAAAAACTAATATCATCTGTCTATTAAGCCCCTAATATAAACATGGATGTTCGGACAAGACCCCCAATCATCCTAACAACTAAATACTAAACAAGAAGCTAAAACTAAAGATGTCCTCCGGAAAGAAGGGAGTCTCACTGAATCAATGGTGCGCCGAATGCTGATCCTAGTTACTTGCGTCGGAATCATAATACGATGCAGGACAACTGACATCTTAATATTGAATGTAAGAGTATGCGAGTTGGAATGCTAAAACAACACTTAAGCTGGAAAAGTGGTAAGAAGGAAATCTTACCTTGGCTCTGTTCAACTCATGAATAACTACTCATTTCAAGATAATGCAATTTAAAAGTAAATGCAATATAAATAAAAGGTGACTGAAAAATATGTTGTAGAACTCTAAATGTATATATGGATACAATAAATCTCTTAAATGTATGTAAAAATACAAATAGTTGATGTATATGAAATTTCAATAACTTCTGTGGGAGCTTCTCTAACCGACAACCATCACTTAAGAGTTATAGTTATGATAAAACGTTACTCGACCCACACTGCCCGATCATCCTAATCTTGCCAGAGTATAGGACCTGAACAACCTAATAGATCCACTAGTATACTCTGAAAAGGGTTCATATAAAAAGTATGACCCTCTTCTACCCATGATGGCTACATGGTTTTCATGGAGACTTGAGTTAATATGAACTCGCATCCCCACATCGGCCTTCATTTCATAAATCTATTACTTATGTCTGAAAACTAGACCGAAGGCTCTTTACTAGTTTAAATGTAATATCATTTGTAACTCTTAGGATTACTTAGTCCCTTTATAACTTTTGAGAATGAACTTAACTCTTTACTCTTGCTTAAATTGTAACTTGAGTTTTAAAATGAAGTTAATAATATATGTTAAAGACTCTTGGAACTTTAGGAACTCACTTTGACTTGCTTCTTAACTTTTATACTTGACTCTTTACTTCTATGTCTTTGATCTTAAATTTCCTTGAATTGGATTATGGATTCAAGGATCATTATCTCCTATTTATGAATGATTTCCTGATGTTTAGATGTACCTAAAAGTGTTGGAATCAACCAAAAAACCTAAGTACATCACATAGGAACTAGTACAAAAAGATAGGGAAATAATGGGTTCTCTAGGTGACCTTGGCGCTCTTAGAGGCGCGGAGTGCCAGAGCTTGATAGACAGACTATGGTCTCAGGCACTCTGGATGGCGAGGGGCGGCAAGGCCTGTCAGATAGAGCCTGCCCTAAGAGGCTCTTGCAGGCGTGGCGCGCCAGGGCTTGTCAGACGGGATTTCCGACTTTTCTTCTCCAATTTTCATCTCTTAACCTTCGAAACTTCAATGGATCTTCACCCAAACACTTAGCATCATAAATATTCTCAATAGCCAATAGTTTAGACTCATAAAATTAGCCTGGAAACACAAATATACAACTAAAGGTATACTAGAACTCATCCTAACAAGAATTCAAAAATTATTCATCAAGAACTTCAATATTTATCATTCAATCTATTCAGAACTAGATGAATTAAACATGTTAGTGTGTGGGAGAACAAACCTAACAGAAAAAGATCCCACATACCTTGATATGGATCACCCCGACGAATTCCACTCGCAAAACCTTAGCGTTATTGAAGGATTCTTGATCTTTCTCTTCTCTTATCTTTTCTCCCAAGCCCTAAGCGTATTAAATTTTTCTAAAACTGAATTAAGGTTTAGTTTTACAACTAATAAATCCTTAAATGAATTAGGAAATACTAGGGTGAAAAGACTATTATACCCATACAAAATCGGGATTGGACTTTCCTCAATCCAACAACCCAACCTCCAAAAGGCATATCTCTCTCATATGACATCGAAATCGAGCAAACTCGGCGCCATTGGAAAGATAACAAGGGCTTTCCAACCATATAAAGAACTGACCCAAACTTCTCTTGAGCTAGAAGTTATGGCCGTTCCAAAATGACAAAAACTCACTTTTCAAATTAGGAAAATTCTAGATTTTTCCTTTTATTGCCAAAAGTGATTATTTTCTGTTTCATGGATTATTCCTAGCTATTTAAAGTAACGAGATGTTACAATATCTTTCCTTGAGAACATTCTTCCTCGAATGATAACTCTTTAACTACGACAAGGGTATTAACATCATTTCAGCACTTCAACAAACAAAATCAAGAAATAACACGCTTACACATAGTCCTATAAGCTGCTAAGAAGAGAATTTAGAACCTTGATCTGCAGTCTCTCCGGATTCAAAGAGATGTGGATATCTCATCTTCATTGTAAGGACCCTTAAAATGAATTAAGGTGCTTAGAGCTTCACTTGTTCCTAAAAAGGTTTAAAATATGATAAATATGTGTTTTTCAGTATTCATGCTTTATTTGAAGTCATTTGGAGGTCAAACGTACAAGAACGTTTGAAAGTTAGCCTTGAGACATACCTATGTGTTTTGGTGTTCCTTGGCATGTTTTACGTGTTCGTTTTTGTTGAAATTTATATGGAAGGTCCTAACTTGTATATGATTGTATCTACGTTTGAAACATCTAGGTTCAACTCCCCAAGGTCCCTTCAAAAGGCTTTCAAGGAAGACCCAAAGGTTGCCTAGACACTGCCTTGGCAGTGTCCATCTACGCTTGGCAATGGACGCCTAGTAGACTGACCTACGCCCCATCGATTGGAGGTGTGGCTCAACACTTAGACGTGTGAGCTCAGACTCCAAAATTCTGGCCTCAGTCAGCATCCACAGAGCAACAGGATGGCCCGTCACTCCATCGACGCCCAGTCATCCATGTTCATCGACTGTACCTGTAACTGCACTGACAGCGTGTTGTCCATTTAAGGGGTGAATGGGAAATTCACCCACGTCCTAACCTTACCCTAGGTGGTTATTTTATGTATTTTTTGGTATATTAAGTTATTTAAAAATATCAAAACCTCAATTAGACTTCTTTCTTCAAATTTAATCTTCTCTGTCAAAACAATACCTCTCTAGAAACATCCAATGGAGATATAGCTCAAGAACAACTTGGAGATTGGATATCCATGGATTATTCATCAAGATTTCGTGGTATTTTCATGTAATGAGGTATGGTGACCCTTCATCTTTAGATATCCATTCATCTAGAAAGCTCCTTCAAAGGTTTTCAAAGAGATTTCATGATCAAATTGTCTATCTTCCAATCAAGCCGTGGGTTCTTTCTAAAAACGATTTCAAAAGCATGATTATAATGAATTATGATTAAATACTGTTTTGAATGTGATTTTAAGTCCATTTTCATGATGAACGCACAATCCTCCCAATTTCTCAATTTAGCCTATATTGTAGTTATTGTGATCTTGATGTTAGATTGATTGTAAGGTGATGCAATTATGATATAGCTACTGCCTATGATAAAAATTGATGGTGAATTATGTTCAATTGATCAATGTGGATCAAGGTTTGAAGATTTGGTAATGTTGACCTACACTCCTCTATCTTCTATAAATTGATGAAGTAATGTACATGATATGGTCTTGATTCATGAAGGATTCACGCATTATTTCGGATGTGATTATTGTACTTTTAGCTACTGCGGTATATAATTGTTGATGAAATATGAGTATTGATCTGTTATGATCAAAGTTTGGTGAATTGGTAAGATTGCTTATTTCATCTACTTCTCTATATAATTGCTATTTGAATTGGCCTTGTATGTAATTTTGTGGTATGGTCCACTTATGGTGGCGGTGATTAATTTATTGTCAATCCTTATGTGTGTTGATCATGGCCTTGAAGGCAAGATTGTGAATTATGAAGGTGTGGTGATGATGATCACCCAATGTGAAGAATTATGCCTAGTCTTCCATTCTAGTTATGGTCTAGGTTGTATCGCTAATGTTATAAGCATGTGGATGACTATGTTTGGGTTAGGTATAGGTGCTTCCATTGATGAAGTAATATTGGTTGATTCCTACCTATGGACCCTATATGAATGAATGATAGTAGCCAATGTTAGGAGTCTTGAATGAAATGTGAAAGTGTCTTGCTTCCTATGCTATTATGTGTTGTGTGGTCTAAACTTGAATGTGCATTGTGGTCTTAAGAGGGTTATTGCCTCAATGTGATGTTGATAGCCATTATGTGATAATGTTGACCAATGTACACACACACTCAAACCTTATGCATGCTTACAAGTAGTATAGGTCCTTGGGGACTAATCAAAGGATATTCTCATATACACTAATGTCTACTACTATTCATGTAAAGTATATGTTCATGATTGATGTTATGTACATATTAACTAGGGTGACTTGATATGTGTACTAGTATGTACAAGGGTATGGGACCTTGTCTATGCATTGACATGTGTGCCTTGATAGGAAGTTCCTAGGTTGTTAAACCCTAAACCCTAAAGCCTTTTATACTATGATGTCAAGTATATCATATGATGAAGTATGAATATGTATAGTGTCTAAATGTGTTTATATGAAAGGATTGCTCATATATTTACACATATACACTTATACATGAATGAAGTGAAGTTTGAACTTGTGTGGTTCAAGAGTGTTTATGTGAAAGGTTTTCTCACATATATATACACATACACACACATGAAAGCATGTCTATGATACTTGTATTGTAACACTCCAGAAGTTCAATGACTTAAACTAGATCCTCGCCTAATAAATAATGGTTAAAATGATGTTTCCAGAGCAATATTAATGTATTAAACTCAATTAAAAAAGGTTAGATCCAAAACGAGAAAGAAAGACCTTGATGTCCGGAAACTGGCTAAATTGAACTAGTAGACGTCCCTATGTTTGGTGAAGGTTTGGGAGTGTCATATGATGTCTAAAACTTTTAACGAGACTTTACAAAGGTAAATATGGTATAGAGTCCAAACGTCCAGTAACGTCTCCCCAAGGACCACCCAAAGCGTCCTTGAGGAGGACCCGGACATTGGCGAGCAAGCTGCCAAACTAGCTTGCGACAACCATTATGTTGAGCCAGCCAAGCGTCCTGCAGCCAGCACAAGAAAGGCAAAAAGTTTCTTCGCAACATGGGGCCTTCAAGAGGCCAACTTACTCAACCCGGAATTGAGAAAAAAGAATTGAAATTGCCCCCGCGCCACGCATCCACCACCCAGATTCGTACGCGTCATTTTTAAGTCAACTTAACTTCACAAAAAAGACCCAATTAAGTGAGGGGTATTTTGTGTAATTTAGGGGACGATTTTATATTGGTATTAGGTCAGTTTTAATCCACTTTCACACACTCCAAACTAGATTAACCAAATCACTCTAAAAACTCTCTCTACTCAACCACCATTGAAGAGCATGGGAAGTTTGGAGAACAAGGTCAATTTCTGAACTTTTCTTCTCAAAATTCGTGGATTGAATTGTCATTAAGGTATGGGTTCTTCGCTCTTGGGATTCCTTTCCCCAAGAGGTCATTTCAAAGTGATTTCTAAACAACTCAAACTCCTAAGGTTTTTCCCTACAAATGGGTTTTCTTCCAAACTCGAAATTGATGACTAATTATGATGAATTATGATTTCTTATGGCTAATCAAGTATGTCTTGTTGTGTAATTGATATGGAATTGTTGGATTTCGTGTGAGTCATCTTTTTTCCCTAAAGAATGGATTTGATTATGTTATATCTTTCACTTAATGTCATGTAATGTTGGGATTGGAACTATTGCTTGAATGAACTCATGAATGAACCCCTTTCCCTTCACCATTGTTATGAATTGGTCTTTTATATGACTAGACTGGTTGGTATTGGTTATGTTATTGTGTATTTCACTATATTATTGGATTATTGTGGTGAATTGAGAGTAAGTTCTTGATGAAGATTCTTTGAAGCAATACGTAAGTCTTCTGATGTCATGATTACTCTATTATGTTGATATTGGCCTATGATTGATGTTTTTATGTAATTGAAGTATGTATGATGTTACTATGCATATATGATGGACTACAAACATGTTTAATGTGAGATCATGGTGAGTGTATGATCATGCAAGGTTGATGATGTTTCTCTTGTGTGCTTTACATAATATTACTATGATATGTTAATCTCACTAACGAAGGGTTATGATGAACGGAAATTTTCATCCTAAACCTAATGAGCTAATGATCATGTTTATACAAGGAGTGAATATCCTATGGACTATGATAAGAATTGATGACTAACAATGACTTAAAGGCAATTAAAAAAAAAGAGACTTTAGCTTAGCACCGAGTTAACTA
Organism: Solanum sitiens; assembly: GCA_016801875.1. NCBI lineage: Eukaryota > Viridiplantae > Streptophyta > Magnoliopsida > Solanales > Solanaceae > Solanum > Solanum sitiens. Next base: position 2,818,007 of record JABWTJ010000094.1, on the reverse strand, counting down.
GATATGAGAGGTGTCCCTTCCTAAGTTGTAAGGTACGTTCACAATGACTCTCATGAGATGGAGGCTTCCATGCAATATGGAATTATGAGTCTCTAATATATCTCCTAGTTCCTTAACTATTTTGCCCCCATAGGAATACTAGCTAGTGGATCCTCCTAGTTGAGCACCCCCTAGAAGTAATATGGTGTACTTGACCTCTCGGAGGTCTTATACAAGCCCATAGTTATCATTAATCACATTATCATAGATAAATTTAGCGGAAAATTTAAAACTCTAATAACACATCATATGCTAGAACATCACTTCCAATATATATATAAAATATCATATTTACATAGTTTAAATCTATAATATCTTTTTGTCATCCTAAAATCAACATAATTAGAGTACATTAGGGACACGACCCTTACAACATAAATCATAAGTAGACTTATTACATAACTTTACAGTAAAGTAACACTTAGGAAATCCTTGGACTTAAGGATTCCTTTCCTTGGGCTTAGGGATCACATATCAAGCTCCTCACCATTTAAGACATCCTTTAAGTATCCATAACCTACAGTTTGTGTAAAAAGGTAGAGAAGAATGGAGTTAGTAGAAGAATGCACTAAGTATGACAAGTATGCAAAAACATGCATTTAAAAGGGACATTTTACTTGAAATCATGCATAATGCCTTTTTGTGAAATATTCATAAAATTTTGATACAATAGAATTTATACAATTCACATACTTCATATAGGCATATTCAATGATTATACATCATATTAAATCACACGTTGCATTTTAGGCATTTTAGGGTCACTTTACAGTAAGCATTTTTCTTATTTACAGTGACCTTCTTTTCCTCTTTACATTGAGCTCCTTTTATTTTAACTCCTTGACTTCCCCAAGTAACCCTCTAGTGATACTTGGTGAAATGCATGAATAATGTCTCATTCGACTATCCACAGTCAAGAATCACCTTAGGACCACAAAGGACTCATACATACAACCTTCCAACTCAACACATACATTCATAGGACCATTTCAGATAACAAGGCAAATACTTCACATTACACTTAAGATAAGACTTTAGTCACAATCCTAATCTATGTCTACTAGTGCAATGTACATGTGAAGCCCATAACCTCACACATACTTAGTAAACCTATCATAAGACCACAATCATCATAACATGTACTTCATATACCAACCATAATACTATAGTCGACTACATGCATATCAAGTAGTACTTTCATTCATATAACCAATAATAACAACACCATGCAAATAAGGAGAGACCTCATCATCTAGACCCATTAGGACTCATACCATGCACATCTTCGTAACAAGTAGACAAATGCTACAATGCCATGAATAAAGACATATACATAATCATACACGTTAGAACACCTTCCTAGAACTTCCTAAAGAGCTACTTGTGCAATGTATAGGTAAGTTCATTACTCTCACCTATACTAACCAACTTCCTTTAGGTCATCCTAGTTAGAGTCCTAGTCATTTACTTCCATTTTCCATTTTATTTTAGGGAAACTATAGCCTTAACCGACACTAAGACCATGGGTGCTAAATATGGTATTTGGTGTTGTAGAGCCTTACATTAAGGGAATGTGCTCCACTTAGCCAAAGTAGAACATTAACACATGCTAGCATACTAAGTGATATCACTTGCTCGATCCAATGAGGAAAGCATAGTTATAGAACTTGGAGGTATATGTGGAAACCCTCTTTATGCCTATTGAGGCATTATAGTTATGTACTTATGGAAATATCACTCTATGCCATTTGTCTATGAGGCTAACCGCCTCGTGAGGATTATGGTGAGTCCTACCCTCCCACAATGGCAAGGTGTCACACCTCATATTCAAATTCACTCGGGTTAATCTAAGTTCCCTTTATTGAAAAGTCTTTATTAATATTACATTATAAAATTAGGCTTAGGAGATTGAATCTTCATATGCTTATCTCATAGGTCATAGATGAGATTTCATCAACCTATATCATGTGAGAAATCCTTTCACATGGACATAGCATATTCAAGCACCTATCTAGTTTAGGGTACACTTGAGAACACCTTTCAAGGCCCCTCCATTGACTAGATTATTATACATGTGTGTGTATACATATATGTGAGCAATCCTTTCACATAACACATTAAGTCCACACATGTTCATACATCAATGCATAAGTATATAGGTGTAACTATATGAGCAATCCTTTCATATAAACACTTTAAGACACTATGCACAGTCATAACATAACAATGCATTCGTATTCCCGTTCATAGAAAACCAAACCTAGGAACTATCCTATCAAGGCACACATGTGCAATACATAGACAAGGTCCCATACCCTTGCCCATAATAGTTCACCTATAAAGTCATCCTAGATAATGATACATCACATACTTTCATAGACATAAGCTTTACATGCATAGTAGTAGACATTAGTTCATATGAGAATACCTTTCATTAGACACCATGATCCTATACTACTTATAAGCATGCATTAAGTGTGAGTGTGTGTACATTGGTCAACATGATCACATAATGGCTGAGATCAGCACCTTGCGGCATCCACCCTCTTCGGACCACAATTCACCTTTAAGAATAGACCACACAACACATACTAGCATAGCAGACAAGCTAACTTCAACATTTGCATTCAAGATTTCTAACCGTGGCTAATCATACATTCATATAAGGGTACATAGGTAAGGGGACATCAACCAACACAACTCATAAATGGCAGCACCTAAACTTATCCCTAACATAGTTATACACATGCTTATACAATAGCCATACAACCTAGATCACAACTAGAATAGGAAACTAAGAATAGGCTTGACATAGTGTTATCATCATAACAACACACTCATATATCATCAAGTTTCCTTCAAGTCCATGATCCACACACACACACACACACACACACACATATATATATATATATATATATATATATACATATATATATACATGATGTAAACACCGCCACCATAAGTGGACCATACCGCACAATGTCATACAAGGCTTCATCAACTAACAATTATATAGAGAAGTAGAGGGATAGAGTCATTCTTACCAATTCATCAACCTTTGATCAGCATTGATCAATACTCCTTTTTCATAAACAATACAATACAATGCAGTAGCAACAAATATCTTTACATAAACGAAATCCTCCATTCATGTACTATAAAGTCGAGATCACAGTGAATACACTACATTCATCAATCGATAGGTAGTAGAGACACATAGATTACTCACCAATTTACCTTGCCTTAATCATCAATAATAATTTATCAACAATATACATGTAGGGCAGTAGCTAAAGAGATAATAACCTAAGATAGATCATGCTTCATCTACCAGAGAATTTATATCACAACATGTACATTACATTATTAATGTATAGGCTAGACAAACCTAGATCAATCCTTACTAATTCGATTGTATAGAATCACATTGGATGAATTACACTTAATTTATCATCACATTACAATGTAGGCAGTAGCTAAGACAATTCATCATGATTGAGTCACATAACAATCATTCTAGCATCAAGATCACAAGTTACTACATTATAGGCTAGTCTTACTCAACCTTCAAATCTTCATCCTCATGGATCACTCATCAACAATTCATCATCAATACACATACTAGGCAGTAGATATAAGAATTTTAACATAATTGAATCACAATTCAATTTACATAAGATCAAGATCACAAATCCCATACATAGGCTAATAAAAGAGTTGGAAGAGAGCATGGGTTCATCATGCAATCGGATTAAAATTCATGTTTTAAACAATACATTAACATCAATTCATCATGAGGAAGACTTTGAATACATTTTGAGAACGAACCCATGGCTAGAATGAAGAATACACAATTAGATCATGAAACCTCTTTGAAAACTTTGAAATGAACTATCTAGATTGAAGATTATCTAGAGATTAAGGATCACCATACCTCATTTTAGAATAAAAACACTAAAAATTGATGAAGAAAGCTTGAGAATCCATCACCAAGGTTGTTCTTGAGCTTCATTTTCAATGGAGGTTTCTAGAGAGGTTTCTTTTTTTTTGAGAAGGAAGAGTCTAATTTGAAGAATGAATTGGTAATGGGATTGTAACGTTTATCATCAACTAAATACACCAAAAAATAATCAAATAAACCAACTAGGGTCAGGATAAGAAGTGGGGTGAAGTTCCCATTCACCCCATAATGAGACAATGTTACACCCTCAAAATGAGCTAGGTTGAACTAGAGCCTAACACTTGTGTAATGATGTTTTAAAGTCATAAAATGGTTAAAATAGTATTATTAGTCATTATATAAAGTTTGTAAGTGTTTGGAGGTCAAACGTCCAAGAAGTTCAAAAACTAGTTTAAGTTGAACTAGTGTGTCGTAGTGTTTCATAGTGATGTTTTGGGGGATGATTTGAAGGTGAAATTAAGTAAGGAGGGTTCCTAAGCGTAGGCTGATATAATAAAGATCATAACGTTTGATAACAATGCGCCGGGACCATCAAAGGTTCCCCGAGGAGGACCCAAACATGGGCAAGCGAAGCTGCCAAGCAGCCAACAATTGACATGCTGCTGCGCGACGCGCAGCTGTCACGCAGTACACAAAAGTTTTGCCTTGTGAAGCTAGGCTATCACGAATAATTTTGTCCAAGAATTTTCAAAAATAAGATTTGAAAGTGTCTCTGCGGCGCGCAGTAAAGTTCCAGATTTCGTTGTGTCTTTTTTAAGTCAAATCTGAGTTAGTTAATTCTCCAATAAATGTAGGGGTCTTTTGGGTAATTTAGGGGTATATTATGGATGATTATTAGACGTTTTTAAAACCTTAACCTCACACCTCACCAATCAAAGCATAACCCTCAACTGAAAACAAAACCTCTCCATTTACTCTCTCCAAAACCTCCATTGTTGAAGCTTTGAAGCTCCAAGGAAGAAGATAGGTGTCTCAAGTTTTTCTCCATCAATCTTGTGGGATTTTCATTACAAGGAAGGTCTGTTTAAATATCCTTGAAATCTCTTTCTTCAAGGAGTCAATTCCAATGATTTTCAAAGATGATCAAAAACATGAATTGTCCAATTTTGTGATCTAGCCATGGTTCTTGAATAAAAGGTTTTGAATCAATGTTTTAGGATTAATTTGATGTTAATGCAATGTTTTACAGATATAGTTCCTATGAACCCATCCAAACCATGCAATCCTTATTTTGACAATATTACGGGTGATTTGATCATGTCTCAATGCTTATGAATTCTAATGTAGTATTATATGAGCTTTGAATGATATAAGAATTGAATTGAATTGATATATACGCTGTCTTAGATTGATAAATCTATATTGAATTGACCTAGATTCATTAAGTATTACAATTTTTGTATTGAATTGATGATCATGGCCATGAGTAAGGGCCTTTGAGTATTGTATTGGATGAGTTAGCTATGGATTGAAGTGGTGAGAATGGATTGGTGGTACACTACCCTAATTCTCTTTATTTTATGTAATTTAGGTCTTGAATTTTGTTGTGATTGTAATGGTCCACTTATTATGGCAGTGTTATGTGCATTAATTGTGAATTATGTGGCCTCGTCGACGTTACTTTATATATTATCATGATCATGGCCTTGTCGGCAACTACTTGATATATTCTGACGATTTGTATTGTTGAATTATGTGAAGTATGATCATATATAACTATAATAGTATGTGTTATTCTATTGATGATGTTAGGTAATCATGTTAGACTGTGACTATGTCCTTAACTGTGTGTAGTCCTAAAGTTACTGCATGATTCTTCCTACTTGATTATAGAGCCTTGATGTACTGTGGTTATACAGTACTTTCAATGCTTTTTCCTTAAGTTTAGTGTGTGTCTAAGTCCTTTTTGTATTGGTTTTAATGTAATTTTGTCTTTGTTTTCAGAATATCTGTCTAGAAGGAGAACATGAGAGTTTGTGCTGAAAGTTGCAGAGGTGGCAACCTACGGAGCCATCGACGGTCCGTAGGTGACCACCGTCGTGGGAAGAAGAAGGTTGACAAAGGAAGTTGGTGAATTCTGACCAAGTGTGGGGCTACAGAGGCTCTCGACGGACCATTATAGCCACAACAAACCGTCCTACACATCCGTCAACGTCAACAAAAAGTAGCCCCAGTACCCATCTTCAGAAGATTCTAAGTGTGGAACGACGGAGGGCCTCGACGGTCCGTCGTTCCAGTCGTTGACTTAGACGTATTTTTTGGACAGATTTTCCTTAAATAGATTTTCCTCTTTTGTTAGGATTCTAGTATTATAAATACTTGTAAATACCTCATTTTTGGGGTTAGACTTATGAATATTTTTTTAATTTATTGTTCTAAATATTGAATTTTGGGATTTTGGAAATTACTCTATTTTTTCGGAATCATTTGTTGCAAGTTTTTGATTAATTCAAGTAATTTTTTGGATTATCTTTAATCTCATCAAAGTAAGTGCATAAATTCTTATCTAATTAATATGAATTGTGTGATTATTAACATGGGTAAGTAAACTTCATAACTAGGGTTGTGGGAACCATGGGTAAATAACAAGGTAAAATCTAACTAAAACAACAATTTTTGAATAATGTCTTGCATGTATTGATAATTCTTTCGTTTAGAAGTCTTTTTAACGGTGGCCAACGTTAGAACTCGCCTTATTACTACATGCCAAACCAAGGAGGTAGATAATAAGAAAAGAATTATCAACGTAGATTTAGTATATACTATCTAATAAGCTAGTGTTGGTTGGTGCGAAGTAACAACTAAGCCAAATATCGATTATGATGCTTAATATGAGATAAAGGTAAGGTTTAGTAAAGCATACACACGTAGCCAAACCAAGGTGCGGAGTAAAATTTCCTAGTTGCCGGACCAAGGAATTAGGGAAACATAACTTACCACTTTGCATGCAAGATATTAGGAAAGAATTGTTATAGCTAGAATTACCGAGTTATGAACCTATGGGGAACACTTAAGCCCTAGTTACTTTAATTACTTGATAAAAATCAAATCTTTGAACGTGTCATTTGTTTAAGTAGAATTAACTAATTACATTTGTTATTCAAAACCCCCTTTTTGTTATTTATTTTCGGAAAGGACTTGACTAAATAAAAGTAATATTAGGTTAAGGTTAAGTCTAAATCATTTTCCTCGTGGGATCGACCTCAACCTCATAGTTGGGTTCTTTACTTGATACGACCGCTTATACTTCTTTTCGAGAAGTAAATTTGAGTGTATCAAATTTTGGCGCAGCTGCCGGGGAAAGTGGCTTTTAGATTAACTTTAAGCTTATTACTGAAGTTTAGTCAATATTTTCCTAATTTTACTTTTTTTCTTGTTGTTTTTTTCTCATGCATATCTAACTTCCGTGTATGCCAGTTACGCGGAGTAGAAGAGAACTCATACTTCCACACGACCTCGAATCGGAGCGTACACTACGCAGGATGAATCAAAACTTAGGTATTAGCGGTAATGATCACAACCCGAACATTCCACCTCCGGTTGATGCTCATGGTTAGTTATTACCTGAAAATCGTGGGGAAGATGAAATACTGAGGCAACCTCCCATTCCACGCCCTCAAGAGTATTATAGGGGATATGATAACATTACCGACTCTGATGGGCCACTTGTCTTACCTCCCCTACCACATGGCCATACTTTTGTGGTAACTAGTAGTCTGATGCAAATGCTCACCGCTTGAGGTTTGTTTTTGGGGCTACCTTCTGAGGATCCACATGCTCACATCGCCAAAGTGAGGTCGGTGTGTAAGATTTGTGTAGGTAGGCCTGATTTGAATATGGACGTAATTAGGTTGAGAGTATTTCCTCTCTCACTGACGGGAGAGGCTGCGATATGGTTTACAGAACTCCCCTATAACTCAATCTACACTTGGAATCAATTGAGGGATGTGTTCTTAGCACGTTACTACCACGTGTCTAAGAAGCTAAACCACAAAGATAGAGTGAACAACTTTGTGGCACTACCGGGAGAATCAGTCAGTAGTTCTTGGGACAGATTCACTTTGTTCTTGAGAAGTGTCCCCAATCACCGCATAGATGATGAGTCGCTGAAAGAGTACTTCTATCGGGGACAAGATGATAATAATAAAGCAGTATTGGATACGATAGCAGGTGGTTCTTATGGGGAGTGTCCTTATGCTGAGATCGCTGAGAAGTTGGAGAAAATCTCCCAAAATAATAAAGCATGGAGTACTAGGAAGTCAGATACTGAGAGAAACACTTTTGTAGTACAGTCCGCACACAACCCAGCCACAGACGAGATTCGTGATGAGATGGCTTAAATGAGAACTGAGCTTGGGTTGGTGTTGAAACATGTCACTGGGGGTGCAAAAAAGGTAAATGCAGTGAACTACTTGTCTAAACCGTCACCGTCGACTGATGAGTATTACTATGAGGAGGACTCTTATGCAGTAGCTGAGCAGATGGGGTTTCCGACCAAATGCTCAAAACTCCAATCATGATAATTGGCGCCAAGGTCAAGGAATCCAAGGTCGAAACTATGGTAATTACAACCGAGAGGGTCATTATGTCCGAGATGGGAATTACAACCGCGACAACAACTTCAATCGAGGTAACTATGGAGACAAAAATGATAGGAGTGGGCCCTATGTTCCACCTCAAAATCGTGAAGTTACTCCTAGAGATGGTGGAGGTAGTATGGCGCGAGTTGAGGACATGTTGCAGAAAACTTAGAAGGTTCGATGCTAGGGATGAGCACACTAAAGAGTTGAGGAGTGACTTAGCGAGTATTGGGCAGAAAGTTGATACACAAGCAATCTCGATCAAGCATCTTGAGTTGCAACTAGCCCAATTGTCTTCGACTGTGAACCCACGCCAACCGGGCACTCTTCCTAGCAACACTGTCCAAAATTCAAAAAATGATGGACATTGTATGACAGTCACAACTCAAGGTGGTAAGCAAACCATTGACCCACCAATGCCGTCTGGTGCAGAAAAAGTTATAAGAGGTGATGATGAGGTAGTGGAGGTTAGTGGTGAGTTAGGAGATAAAATGGAGAAAGAAGCTGAGGTACCCCAGAAGGTGACCCCCATGCCTAGACCACCACTTCCATTCCCACAAATGTTAGTGAAAAAGACCGAGGATGGCAAATATTGACGTTTTATCAATATGTTGAAACAGCTTTCCATCAATGTCCCTTTGATAGAACCTCTTGAACAAATGCCCGGTTATGCCAAGTTTATGAAAGATATGGTTACCAAGAAAAGATAGGTCAGTTTCGAGGATGATGATAGAATGCAGCATTATAGTGCTATTGCTACAAGGTCTCTAGTGCAAAAGAAAGAAGATCCAGGTGCCTTCACAATTCCATGTACAATTGGGTTATTACACTTTGCGAAAGCATTATGTGATCTTGGGTCAAGTATAAATCTCATGCCTCTCTCTATTTACAAGAAGTTGGGTTTGGGTGACCCAAAGCCCACTGCGATCCGGCTACTGATGGCAGATCGAACGGTGAAGAGACCTGTTGGGATACTCCATGATGTGTTAGTAAAGGTGGAGTCATTCATATTTCCGACCAATTTTGTGATTCTTGATTGTGAGGTCGATTTTGAGGTGCCTATTATCCTTGGGAGGCCATTTCTTGCTACGGGTAGAGCCTTTGTTGATATCGAAAAAGGGCAAATGAAAATTTGGTTGAACAATGAAGAAGTGACTTTCAACATTTGTAGGTCCATGAGGCAGAGTGGTGAACTCCAATCAGTATCTGCCATATCTTACAGAGTTGAAAAGTCATCTGAGGTACAAATAGAAGAACGTCTGGGTGTAGAAGCACTAGCGGCAGTGATCATGAATTTTGATAGTGATTGCATAGAAGATTAGGGGTCATGGGTCGCGGCACTTGCTCGAGGTGATGTTCGGTTTAAACCAAAGAAATTTGAATTAGATATGAAGCATCGCGAATCTCCACCTGCGAAACCATCTATAGAGGAGGCTCTCAAATTAGAGCTTAAGGCTCTACCACCTCATCTGAGGTATGTATTCTTGGGAAAAGGTGACACTTTGCCGGTAATTATTGCATCAGATCTTAATGAGCATCAAGTTGAGAGTTTGGTGACATTGTTAAAAAAGTTCAAAAGAGTTATTGGGTGGACTATTGCGGATATTATTGGGATCCCTCCCGGTATTTTTTTGCATAAAATCCAACTCATGCCCAATCATAAACCAAGTATTGAGCACCAGAGATGTTTAAATCCACCTATACAAGAGGTAGTGAAGAAAGAAATCATTAAGCGGTTGGATGCTAGAGTGATATTTCCAATCGCCGATAGTAGTTGGGTATGCCCTGTTCAGTGTGTACCAAAGAAAGGGGGAATGACTGTGGTCCCCAATGAGAAAAATGAGCTTGTTCCGATGAGACCGGTTACTGGATGGAGGGTAAGTATAGATTACCGGAAATTAAATGTATGGACCGAGAAGGACCATTTTCATATGCCCTTCATGGATCAAATATTGGATAGACTTGCAGGAAAGAGGTGGTACTATTTTCTTTACGGTTATTCGGGTTATAATAAGATTTCTATTGCACCGGAGGATCAAGAGAAAACCACCTTTACTTGTCCATATGGGACCTTCGCGTTCAACAAAATACCGTTTGGGTTATGTAATGCACCGGCCACATTTCAGAGATGTATGATGTCAATATTCTCTGATATGGTAGAGGACACTATTGAGGTGTTTATGGATGATTTTTCTGTGGTTGGTGACTCCTTTGAGCGGTGTTTGAGTAATTTGTCTGAGGTTCTTAAGAGGTGTGAAGACTGCAACCTTGTGCTTAATTGGGAAAAATGTCACTTCATGGTGAAAGAAGGTATTGTATTGGGCCATCGCATTTAAGAGAAGGGTATAGAGGTTGATCGAGCTAAAGTCGAGGTGATAGAGAAACTTCCTCCACCCATATATGTAAAAGATGTGAGAAGCTTTCTAGGGCATGCCGGCTTTTACCGGAGATTTATCAAGGATTTTTCAAAGATTGCACATCCCTTGTGCAAGTTGCTTGAGAAATAGTGTAAGTTTATTTTGATGAATCTTGTCTTAAGGCATTTGGTGATCTAAAGGAAAAGTTGGTGTCTGCACCTATCATCATTTCGCCGGATTGGAGTAAGCCGTTTGAGGTGATGTGTGATGCGAGCGGGGTTGCTCTTGGTGTGGTTTTGGGTCAACGAAGGGATAAAATCCTTCACCCCATTTACTATGCTAATAAATCCCTCAATGATGCCCAAAAGAACTACACCGTGACTGAGCAAGAGCTCCCTGCAGTAGTCTTTGCTTTCGAGAAATTTCGCTCCTATTTGCTTGGCAGAAGAGTTATAGTGCATATTGATCATTTTGCTTTGAGATATTTGATGGAAAAGAAGGATACAAAACTGAGGTTGATTCGTTGGATATTACTATTGCAAGAATTTGACTTTGAGGTGAAAGATAGAAAAGGGATCGAAAATCAAGTTGCTGATCACTTGTCCCGATTAGAAGATGAAGCAATGAGGGAGTTGGGTGAGAAGGCTGAAATTGATGAAACTTTCCCTGATGAGCATGTATTGGCCGCCTCCCAAGACTTGATCCCATGGTTCACATATTTTGCGAATTATCTGGCTAATGATATCGTCCCACCGGACTTTTCCTTTCATCAAAGGAAAAAGTTCATGCATGATGTGAAAAAGTTCTTTTGGGATGAACCATACTTATATAGGAGTTGTACCGATGAACTTATTCGGCGTTGTGTGCCGGAAGTTGAGATGTTGAGTGTTTTGGAGGCGTGTCATTCTTCGCCTGTAGGTGGGTATCATAGTGGTATCCGGACAGCCCACAAAATGTTGCAATGTGGCTACTATTGGCCAACTATCCACCAAGATGCTCATGAGTTCGCCAAGGCATGTGATAGATGCCAAAGAGATGGTGGCTTTTCAAAAAAGCAAGAGCTCCCTTTCAATCCCATCCTTCTGATTGAATTGTTTGATGTGTGGGGCATTGAATTTATGGGCCCTTTTGTGAGTTCTCATGGGATGAAGTACATTCTTGTGGCAGTTGACTATGTGTCTAAATGGGTGGAGGCTATCGCACTTGCAAATAATGAAGGGAAGAGTGTCACCGCATTCTTGAAAAAGAACATATTTTCCAGATTTGGCACCCCAAGGGCTATTATTAGTGATGGGGGATCCCACTTTTGCAACAAGCCATTCAAGGGATTACTGGAAAAGTATGGGGTTCGCTATAATGTGGCCACTCCGTACCATCCTCAAACTAGTGGGCAAGTTGAGGTGTCAAACAGGGAGATTAAGCGATTCTATCGAAAATGATGAATGCTAATAGAACGGATTTGTCAAGGAGGCTTGATGATGCTCTTTGGGTCTACCGGATAGCATACAAGACTCCCATTGGTATGTCCCCATACCAACTTGTATATGAGAAGGCTTATCACTTACCGGTTGAATTAGAACATACAGCCATGTGGGCAATGAAGAAGTTAAAAATGGATTGGAATGAGGCTGAGGAACAGAGGTTAAACGGGTTGAATGAGATTGATGAATTTCTCTTGAAGGCATATGAAAGTTCAGCCCTCTACAAAGAAAAGATGAAGAAGTACCATGACCAAAAGATTGAGAAGCGCGATTTTTTGGTTGGGGATTTGGTGCTTTATTTAATTCTAGGTTGCGCTTGTTTCCGGGCAAACTCAAGTCCAAATGGACTGGTCCCTACTTGATCACCCAACTATTCCCTCATGGTGCGGTTAAGTTGGAGAACAAGAGGGTGTGCGGTTTAAAGTGAACGGACATCGCATCAAAATCTATCTAGGGCATGCTGAATCAGCGAATGAAGTGATCGAGGCATACCATCTTGATGAAGTCTGAGTAATCAAGAGTCTTCCATCGTGCTGCGATGTTAAATCAAGCGCTAATTGGGAGGCAACCCAATATGTAATATCCTCTAGCCAACTATAAGTCTTTCGTTACTTTCTAGGAATAGTTGCATTATTTTTGCGTTTATTTATGTAATGTTCCGTCTGACTGCTCTTTTCTTTTCGTTAGTAGTGTTGGCTAGATCATAGATTAGGGTCCGTGTCCAAAAAAGTGTCCAGAAAATACAAGAAGATTAGATTAATGGGTGCTAAATGTGCAGGTATTAAATCACCAGAAATCTGCAGAAAATTGGTCTGCTGCACCCATCGACGGAACCATCGACGGACTGTTGTACCTGCAACGGACCGTCGGTGGGATCCGTCATGCCCAGGTATGTATTTCAAAATTTTTTAAGTTAGGGTACCCACGACGGACCCCCACGACGGACCGTCGCACCTGTTATGGTCCATCGATGGGGAATCATCGCGACTTTATCCATAAACCCGACCCAACCCGTTCTGAATATTAAAAGTTTTAAACTTTTAAACTTCCCACCCCTTCATTTAACCCCTCATAACCATCCCTCTCCCTATTTCCTACCATTTCCCCCCCCCCCCCCCCCCCATTTCATCACCTCTAACTCCCATTCCCTTTCCTATCTCTTGATTCCTATCATTTCCTCCATATTCCACAGCCCCTTTCTCTCCCGAATTCTCCAGTCTCTTCGGTCCATTGGCAGTCGGTTCTTGTGTTTTTGAGTTGCTGTTCAACTACCTGTGATTTTCTTCTTTCTCCTCTTCTATAGTTATCAGGTATGTTTTTCTGATCTGTCACTTATTATCGATAATTTTGTGTTTTACTTGTTTTCAATTAAACTTGATGTCTTACAGACTGGGTCTCCAATTTTGGACCCTTATTGCATGCTAATACTCACACCCATAGTGCTAAGTCCCCGTAGACTATTGCTATTGAATATGAATTGGTATATTCTACTAGAACTAGCGTGTGTTTCCTGACTCCGTCTCCGACCTAGGCTGATAGACTTTTAGAATTTGAATGTTAAAACTCGATAATATTCTTGCCCTAGGGATGATGTGATCCTGGGTAGATAATTGGTACACTTAGACTTCCCAAAATTAATATATAGGTAACCAATGTGGCTATAAAATTGTGCCCCTGAAGGACAGTACTAGACCCCATCGACGGACCATCGTTGGGGTCCATTAATCCTAATCCCCTTGGTGTCCCCAAGTGTCCATCGACGGACCATCGTCCCTTCGATGGTCCGTCCTGCATATCCGTCGCCCCTGTCAAAACCTTGGTTTTTGACGAGTTTAAAATTTATTCTAAGTGTCTATCGACGGTCACTCATGACGGACCGTCGTTCCTTCGACAGTCCGTCCTGCATATCCTTCGCCCCTGTCAGAACCTTGATTTCTGACGATTTTAAAATCTACTCTAAGTGTCCCTGGACGACCACCCATGACGACCACCCATGACGGACCGTCGTGCCTTCGACGGTCCGTCCTACATGTCTGTCATCTCTGTCAGAACCTTGGTTTCTAACGATTTTAAAATTTACTCTAAGTGTCCCTCGACGACCACCCATGACTGACCGTCGTGCCTTCGACGGTCCGTCCTCCATGTCCGTCGTCTCTATCAGAACCTAATGTTCCTGATGTTTTGAAAAATTTCTCCAAGTGTCCCTCGACGGACCCCCACAACGGATCTTCGTGTCTATGACGGACCATCGATGGGTCCGTCCTGCACTCTGCATTTCTGCACTGCTAGTTCCTTTTTCTGCATTTTGCTGCTTTCAATGGTACTAACTATTTCTCTTTGCAGGTACTCATGGCACCTAAATAAGACCGTGTCTATTCACAAGGGCGTTCCAAGTCCATTGCCCCGTCCAACCGACTGGTCATCAGCTCAGACGATGAGCGTGACCCAGAGTACGTGCCACCTGACACCCACACTGCTACACATGCTGCCCGCTCCACCAGAGACACTCCCACAAGGGTGGCGCCCGGCGTAGTCACTGCCTACCAGTCTGACGAGGAGCGCATATTGACCGGAACACCTTCTGGGTTGGCTGCACAGTTAGAGGGAGCCTCTGGCTCCATGGAGGCATCCAGTTCGGAGGAAGCTTCCGGTTCAGAGGAGGTCTCCGGGTCTGAGGAGGCCTCTGTCCCGCCACCGAATCCAAGTCTGCCTCGTCTGATGAGGCTGTTTGTGCTGACTCTACTCCAGCACCCCAGACTTGTGTCCCCACTCCGGTTGCTGATCAGCCTAACCGGTGGTGTGTTGAGGGACAATATCAGGTCTACATAGACGCCAAGATGTCGAATGACAAAGGGGTCATGACCCGGACCCTGACTCTTGAGCGGCGGGTTCGTACAAAGCGCCTTTCAACCATGCCGGGCATACATGAATTGTTCACCCGACATCGGCTGGAGTGGACGGACCGATCTGTGGGCCGCTAGAGCGAGGAGATGGTCCGAGAGTTCTATGCCTCATATGTGGCGACTCTCCGATCTAAGCTAGACAGGCGGGCAGCCCCCGCCAAACATGCCCCTCTAGACTACGTCCAAGTCCACGGCAAGAGGGTGGACATTTCCTTCCCGGCCATCCACAGATTTCTTTATGGCGCGGATGTTGATGCTACCCAGACACCTCTCACCGCCGAGTTCGACTATCGGTGGAAGTTGATTAAAGATGGCCGCTTCCAACGCGAGCCAGAGTTGAGGGAGACCACCAAGCGGTGAATTGTACAGCACTTATCTGTTGATGGTGAGGTTGCTGACTGGGTAATAGAGCCCAAAGGAAGTATCAAGAAGGCAAACCTCACCTTCACAGCCAAGTTTTTGTGGCTATTAGTCCGACACTGCATTTTCCCCCACTGCAGCAGACAACATTGTCACTTGGGATTGTGCAGTACTGATGGTGGCGATGATAGAAGGGTTCGAGGTAGACTTTGCCTAGCTACTACAGGCGGTGATGCACGAGAGGGCCTTCAAGGCCACTACCACTTACCCCTTCCCGTGTATGGTGTTTGCTTTGTCCAGGTTAGCAAGAGTGACCGTGTGGCACATTGATGTGCTTAAGACCCCGCCAGGCACAGTCGATATCAACCTCATTTGGGATGATGCCAATAAGTTGGCTCCCCACAGAGGGCCCCGTCCGGAGGTGCAGCCGCTTGGTGAGTCCCTAGCGGCAACAGTTGAGCAAGTCGAAGTGGCTAACCAGGCTACTTCTGAGCCCACCGACACCACTCCGGTCGAGTCTATCCTGGGTGGTAGCACCGCTCCTAACTCCTCCCGTTCAACTCCACAGGCTACTCTGGTCCCACTTGCTAGGGTCGAGAAACTTGAGTCCCAAATGGCCACACTTCTGCACCACATCCAGCCTTGGATGCAGAAGTCTATTGCTGAGGCAAAGAAGTGTCTTGAGAGGAAGATGGCCCAGCACACTGAGCGGAAGGTAATGGAGGTCCACCAGCGCATGGACGCTTTTAAGCTACGGGTTCTTGCCCGACCAGCTCCTACTGTGGATGTGACATCTCTCCAGGCTGTTGTGGCGAGTCTACGAGCCGACTTGGATGCTATACTAGAGGCTCGGGTGCCGGAGTCTGAGGCCCCTTCTACAGAACCTGCTGAGGACACGGTGATGGCTGCCTTATTCGCCACTACTGATGTGCCACCACCTCCATCACGAGAGCGTGCCAAGAGGCACCGGACTAGAGATGAGAATGAGTCCCGTGCTCGGAAGAGGGAGCGCCACGAGTTGGAGGGTGCAAGGAGAGCCTCGCTTATTGATGAGAAGGCCCGTACGTTGAGGGTTAGGGAGGTGGTTGCCGGAGCGTCTAGTTCCAGAGTTGCAGAGGTTAAGAGGAGCACTACTGATGGTGTTGTCATTGCTGAGGACACTACTGATGGTGTCCCTACTTCAGAGGGAGCGGGTTCTGGGAAACCGGACCCGCCAGCTTGTTGATCACCGGCGCTTTGCGCCTCAGGTTTGCTTCCCGTACCACTCTATTTCATATATTTGTATGCATTGGGGACAATTGCATTTTTTTGTTGGGGGTGGGGTGAATGGAAAGTGAGTGCTAGGGTGAAATCTGAGT
This sequence comes from Solanum sitiens, assembly GCA_016801875.1. Classification (NCBI taxonomy): domain Eukaryota; kingdom Viridiplantae; phylum Streptophyta; class Magnoliopsida; order Solanales; family Solanaceae; genus Solanum; species Solanum sitiens. The sequence goes on along the minus strand of JABWTJ010000094.1, from coordinate 2,800,965 downwards.
AGCCCAACTCACGATCCTCTCTTGGGATTTTCTTGCCTGTGTTCTTTTCCCCCAAAAGACTTATTACTTTATTGTTGAACCGGCATGTTGGTATCTTTTGTACGTAGTATAGAAATGGACTCTGATACATGATGGCTAAACAAAAATGATATCCCGATTTTAACGAACATGATGCATGACTAGGCATAATTACTGCTAAATGTATGACTCTAAGCATGACACAGAAATACACTACTGCATGACCCTAAATCTAAGATTCGAACTAGGTGCCTGAAAATCTGGTAGAGTAATGAAATGTCAAGTGAGTGTGAGGAAATTTGAATATTCCACCATTGGTACTGAGCTAGAACTTTCCTCGTTAGTCCTGCTAAAAGTAAGCCGGAATAGACAATTAGGAAAGGATCATAGGCCCTTGTTCAATATAGCCAATCTTTAGCCTAAATAAAAGAAAACCGAATGAAATTAATCCCTTTTTGATCCAAATTATTTGAGCTTCAAATAGACCTTTCTTTTTCAACCCAAATGATCTTTTGGGAACAATGTGTTGGTCCTGGTCCCTCTTTGGACATGTGCACCTCAGCTTATGCTAAAAGCATAAGTTGAGGGTGGCTAATCCAGCAAACAACCTTCTCGCGGCCCTGACCCAACTTTGGGTATTGTGTACCTTAACTCATAGCAAAGCCATGAGTTGAGGGTGGCTATTAGGAGGAATGCCATGGAAAGTGGGGTTGAAAGAATAAAGAGAGAGAAAGAACAAAAGAAAAGTGACTCAAGAAAAAGTTGAAAACTTGAAAATACAAGTAACAAAAGAAAAAAAAAAGAGAAAAAGAAGAGAGTCACTTACACAAAAGGAGAAAGAAGGGAGAATGGCAAGGTGAAAGAATGCAAGAAAATTAAGAAATAGGGCAGAATAAAATGATGAAAAGGTAGGACGCTTAGTCATTATGTCAAGGATGGCAATAAGTCACTAAAAATTCATCTAAATGTATCCAACCTAACCCCGAGCCTAACTTACAAGCTAAGAAAGTCCTATCGTGATCCTAAGAGTCTATTATGGTGAACTTAAAGCACTGAAAATAAGGGAAAGCCTATGGCAATAAGTATAAATGAGATGTGAAGCTGTTTTGAGAGCGAGTGTCGAAAAATAATCCTTATACTGAAACTGAAATCATTGTGTGAAAAATGCGGATGTTGTTTTGGAGTGAGGACACTAGTTGCAATACGGAAAATTGGTACCTTGGTGAGAGATTAACGAGGATAGGTGTCTGTGTGTGGTGAGTCTGTGTCATGATCTGATCCACATTATCAAGCCTAATAGAGATAGCATGCATTACTCAATTTGAAAATAGTCGGGATTGATAGCCAGATGATTGCAAACAGCTAAAATAAGGATACTCTTGTACAAAGATTTTGTGGTGAGTCATAGTGTGTCGCTTGAGGACAAACAACGAATTTAAGTTTAGGGTGTTGATGTACCGTGGTTATACGGTACTTTCAATGTTTTTCCTTAAGTTTAGTGTGTGTCTAAGGTCTTTTTGTATTGGTTCTAATGTAATTTTCTCTTTGTTTTCAGGAAATCTGTCCAGAAGGAGAACGTGAGAGTTTGTGCTAAAAGTTGCAGAGGTGGCAACCTACGGAGCCATCGACGGTCCGTCGTGACCTGGACGGTCTGTAGGTGACCACCGTCGTAGGAAGAAGAAGGTTGACAAAGGAAGTTCGGGAATTCTGACCAAGTGTGGGGCTACGGAGGCTCTCGATGGACTGTCATAGCCACGATGGACCATCCTGCACATCCGTCAACGTCAACGAAAGTAGCCCCAGTACCCATCTTCAAAAGATTCTTAGTCTGGAACGACGCAGGGCCTCGACGGTCCGTCGTTCCAGTCGTTGACTCAGACGCATTTTTTGGACAAATTTTCCTTCAATAGATTTCCCTCTTTTTTGTTAGGATTCTAGTATTATAAATACCTGTAAATACCTCATTTTTGGGGTTAGACTTTTGGATATTTTTTAGTTTTATTGTTCTAAATATTGAATTTTGGGATTTTGGAAATTACTCTATTTTTCCGGAATCGTTTGTTGCAAGTTTTTGATTAATTCAAGTAATTTTCTGGATTATCTTCAATCTCATCAAAGTAAGTACATGAATTCTTATCTAATTAATATGAATTGTGTGATTATTAACATGGGTAACTAAACTCCATAACTAAGATTGTGGGAACCATGGGTAAATAACAAGGTAAAATCTAACTAAAATAACAATTTTCGAATAATGTCTTGCATGTATTGATAATTCTTTCGTTTAGAAGTCTTTTTAACGGTGTCCAACGTTAGAACTCGCCTTATTGCTACTTGCCGGACCAAGGAGGTAGATAATAAGAAAAATATTATCAATGTAGATTTAATATATACTATCTTATAAGCTAGTGTTGGTTGGTGTGAAGTAACAAGTAAGCCAAATATCGATTATGATGCTTAATATGAGGTAAAGGTAAGGTTTAGTAAAGCATACACACGTAGCCGGACCAAGGTGCAGAGTGAAATTTCCTAGTTGCCGGACCAAGGAATTAGGGATACATAACTTACCAATTTGCACGCAAGATATTAGGAAAGGATTTTTATGGCTAGAATTAGCGAGTTATGAACCTATGGGGAACACTTAAGCCCTAGTTACTTTAATTACTTGATAAAAATCAAATCTTTGAACGTGTCATTTGTTTAAGTAGAATTAGCTAATTACATTTGTTATTCAAAAAACCCTTTTTGTTATTTGTTTTCGGAAAGGACTTGACTAAATAAAAGTAATAGTAGGTTAAAGTTAAGTCTAAATCATTTTCCTCGTGGGATCGACCTCAACCTCATAGTTGGGTTCTTTACTTGATACGACCGCTTATACTTCTTTTCGAGAAGTAAATTTCAGCGTATCAAACCTTATTATAGATATATTGTTGAGTCTATGGTAGTATATAGGATGACCTCTATATTGAACTTACTCTATGAGAACAAAGGCTAGCAACGAGTGAATATGTTTTAGTTTGTCCCTCTACTTAAGAAGGAGACTATTGTACAATGTATCTCTACTTGAGAATGAGACTAGAGTGCATAAAAGACCTTGATATTCCTTAACCATGTGCCTACATGAGATGTGTCCTAGTTCTACCCTTGGCAAGTTAAACACCCTCTATTAGAGTAGGGTATACTCTGGATTCCATGCCTAGCTAGTATTGTCTATGTTGGTTATTGCGTATTCTCATCATGTGGGAAACATGCTAGTGTTGGACAAGTACGAAGTTTAGGTAGTGGAATGGGACGGTATCTAGACATTGCACGATTTGTGTGAGGTGCTCTAGGTCTTCTTAAAGACCATTATGTGAATGACCATAAGTGATGAATGTTTTCTAAATGACTTAATGAACATAATGAGTTTAGTAAAGGAATGTTAATGAAAAAGTACTTATCTAGAGTAGCTTTGAGGATTGCTTAGGTAGGCTTGAAGAGGGTGTATGGGCGGTCTATTCATGTCTTACTTAGGTGAGTGTTTAGAGTAATTCTAGGTAGGTAGGTTAACAAATAAAGTGAGAATGATCTTATATTAGGTAGTCTTAAGGATCATTTAGGTGTGCTTAGAGAGGTTGTATGGGCGGTCTCTCTTTGTATCACTTAAGTGAGTCTTAGGATAACCTTTGATGAGAGGGTTGCAAGCTAAAAGAGGTCACTGTGAGTTGAACTTAGTTCACTGTAAAGTGACATAGTTCACTGTAACATTCATCAATATTTGATAAAATGCGTATGTGATATCTTATATGTTTCTAAGGTGTTAAATGTTGTTTTTATTCTTACACAATGATATTTTAAACAAAAAGAGCATGTTTTATGCAAATGTCTATTTCTCATGATTTTAAGCATTATGCCATACTTAGTACAAGTGTTTGTACTAATTCCATACATTTTGTCTATCTCTAAAGGTGTAGGTGGCATTTGAGAGGAGTCTCGAAGTGTAAGCTTGGATTAGTGTTCATTCAAGTAAAGAGTTTGGTATGTCCTAACTAGATTCGAGGACATCCTGGTGTTTAGATTTCCTTATTGAAAGTTTTGTAATAGACTTAGCAATTTTCTATATGATGATGTATGGGCCGTGTCCCAATATATTCATATGTCTTAGGTGGCGACTTTGAGACTTAGCCTTTCATTATGTTTTCTATAAAAGAGATATTTTGAAGTATTCTTATTTCGTGTGAAAAGTTTTAATTTTGCACTACTTTTCATACATGTATGCAATGAATGGTACGAAAGGGCTTGTACAAGACCTCCGAGAGGTCGAGTATGCCCTGTTTCGATTTGAGTAAGCCCTAACATCTAGGGGTACTCTCGGGTTGTGACAAAATTGGTATCAGAACATAAGGTTATTGTCATGACCAGAAACCACACCCTAGAAGTTAGGGCACAATCTCGGATTGTGACGTGCGTACTCGACCTCTCTAATGTCTTATACAAGCCCTTCATATCATTCATCGCATATATATAATGAAAAGTAGTGTGGAATTTAAAACTTTTCATAAAACAATATCATATTCTTAAAAACACTTTCATATAGAAGTAATAGGAAATACTAATTCTCAATCACATCATCTTAAGACACAAGAATACTTGGGACACGACCCATACGAAATACAAAACATAGTACTATATAGTCTATTACAATACTTCAATAAGAAACATAAAATACATATATGCCCTCATGTCAAGTGAGGAAATACTTCAACTTCGCTTGAACGATCTTCTAAATCCAAGTCTTCTTCCCAAAATCTCTTCACCTACAAAGAACTATATAGATAGATAAAAACATGGAATTAGTACAACCACATTTACTAAGTATGACATTATGCATAAAAATCATGAAAACAAACATTTATTGGAAATATGCATCTTTTCATTTGAATATCATAATATCATCATAAGAACAACATTAAGCAACTTAGAATTGCACAAAAAAACATTTAAACCAAATATCACAAATTAAGGAGACACTTTCCAGTGAACTCACTTCACCGTTACAGTGAATTTACCTAACTTCCTTTTTAACACATTCTAACATGTAGTCTTCTCACTAAAGCTATCCTAAGATTCATTTAAGTCACACAAAGAGAGACCGCCAATACACCCTCTCTAGATATGACTAAAAGATCCTTAAGATTTCTCATAATGAGACACATGCACACCTACAATACATCAACACACAAGATACACATAATATGACAATGTCCCCTACCAAGGCTATCAAAAATACTTACTTAAGTACTCCTAGAAGAGATCGCCCAAACACTCTCTTCAAGGCTACCTAAATAATCCTTAAGACTGCCTAAGTTTAGATCATGTCAAACATAACAAGGAACTTCCCTAACTAGAGTCATTCTCAAGACTTCCATAGATAAGACATGAAGAGATCATCCTTTATGCCCTCTTCACACTTTAACTAAGGAATACTTAAGTCACTTTAGATTAGGTACTCATTCATTTACATACTTTATATCATTACGTCATTAGTTCATTAGTTCATTTAAGAGACATACATCACATAAAGGACATTAAAGTAATTGTCTTGGACAAGACCTAGGGACTCTTACTAACATCTTCAAAGCCTATTGTGCAATGTCTAGATAGCGTCCCATACCACCACCTAAACCTCATAGAACTTCTCTAATGCTAATATGCATCCCATATGATGAGAATATCCAACAACCGACATAGACCATGGTGCAAAACATGGAATCCGAAGTTCTATCCTACTCCAATGAGGTTGTTCTACTTGCCAATGGTAGAACTTAGACACATCCCATGTAGGCACATTCTTAAGGAAATAGGACGGGAATGCTTTGTAATATTGTCTCATTGTTTAACTATAACTACTTCCCTTACCATACTCACTCGGTGCTAGCCTTCGTTCTCATAGATTAATTCACACTAAGATTCATACAAATGGTTCCCATATCATGTTTATGACCAAATTACATTTAGCCTACCAAAGCAAGGTCCACTAGGGCTATCTCACTATGGAAACAAGAAGCTCATCATGACTTTCCTAAGGATTGATGATGTCGTTCCAGCCAATCAACCTTAAGTCAATCATTCATTACATAAAGGATACCAGTACGACTTTCGACTTCAGGTTTCATAACCTTACGACTAGGTTCAAGGTTTCACATAAAGGACCCTCTTATCATCATTCAAGGTCTCACCTAATATTCATTCATTCAATACTAAGACACTTTAGGTTCCTAAGTCAAGACATCACATATTCATATTCATACAAGCATCAAGTAAGGGACACAAGTCTACCTAAACAAGACACAACATACTTCACTTTAGCACATATATCATACATTCTTTAGACACTTAGGAATTACCCTTAACATCATTTATGTCAACCTATTAACTACTTAAACATCATCAAAATAACAATTGTAGACTCATATAGCCAAGTTAGGAACAACCATGTATCAACTCTAAGACTACACACACTTAACACATAGTCATAGCATAACATGATTACCTAAATAGTATCAATAGAATAACACATACTTCCACATATATGTAGATATGACCATACTTCACATAATCAACTACACAAATCAACATAATACTTCATATAGTTGCCGACAAGCCATCATCATCATAATACTTAAAATAACGCCGACAATGCCACATGAATTCACGTAACACCGCCACCATAAGTGGACCAAACCAATCACAACATAATTAAAATCTAATTAACATTGATTAAAAGTAAATAGGGAAGCATACCACCTCTTCATCCTCAACACTTCAAGCCAATAACAAATCATCCAATTCAACCTCATAAGCCCCTTACCCATGGCCATGAACATCAATTCAATACACAAAATATAATAATCAATGAAATCTAAGACAATTCATTATAGATTCAACAATCTAAGACTAATTATAGATCAATTGAATACAATTCTTATATCATTAGAAAGCCCATAAGAAACTACACATTAGTTCATAAGCATTAGACCAATATCACTTAACCTATAAATTAGTCAAAACTAGGGTTCATCAATTACATGGTTTCATAGGTTAATTGAGTTAAATTAAATTAATAACCACAATTCAATCACTTAACAACGATTAAAAACTATTAATGCAAGAACCCATGGTAGATCATGAAATAGGTCAATTCATCTTTAGAAAACTTTAGAAAACATCTTTGAAAGTTGGGCTCCTTGATGAAACGAGTTTCAAGGATCAAAAACCATACCTCAATGAAGCTAAAACTCCAACTTTATTAATAATCTTTACTCAAATCACCAATCCAAGCTCTTCCTTGAGTTTTAGCTTTAATGGAGTCTTTGGGAATTTCTAAGGGCTTTTGGGATTTTGATTTTTGAAGAATAAAATCTTCTAAGTGTTACAGACTTAAATACACATTCAAAATACCCAATAGACCCCTTAGGAACCTCCAATACTCTTATTTGGATTTTGGGTAAAATTACAACTTCACCCCTCAACTTACAGTGAAGCTGCGTGCAGGACAGACCCATCGACAATTGGAGAGTCGACGGACCGTTTGTCCACAAACGAACCATCCTGTCCTTTCGTTGGTTGGATTAGAGACTCAGATAGGGTCTCCTCTCACCCAATACTAAGTCCCAATCTACTAATACCTACCAAACGGGGTCGATTGACTCACTGGGCGTCGACAACCTCCGTGGTTTGGGTTGTCTTTGGCAGTCTTGGCACCTATTTTTGGTCCTTCCTCAAGGACCCTTGGATGGTCCTTGGGGATGTTTTCCCAGATGTTTCCAACCCAAAAATGACTGTATACGAGTTTAGGACCTCTCACATGAATTTCACCCAAAACGAACACGTAAAATTTAACGAAACATGCCTAGACACACAAGGTCATTCCAAGGCACATCTTTCGAATGTCATGAACGTTCTTGAGTGTTTGACGTCCAAACGTCTGGAAACTAGACACACTACCTATATACATCATATAAACTCATTTAAGGACTTCACAACATCATGAATCACACATAAACACATAGGACCACATATGAGGCACTTAGTTGACCTAGTCGTCGAACGTCTTGGTCGTCCCTTGACGTTTGACTTCCAATGCACCTAATACTTTAGAAACTTCCTCTATACCATATAATAGACCTATATAGGACCTTAGACTACCTTGACCACAATGTTGGGCTCTAGTTCACCAATGTCATTTTCGGAATCTTACATTCTCCCCCACTTGGACAACATTTGTCCTTGAATGACACTTGCCACTCTCCGAATACTTCCAATAATAGAGAATTTACTAGAAGCACATAACCAAACCATATAAAATATTATCAAGGAGAAAACATCAATTTTACATAATAAAGAGAATCACAACACAACAAGAAACTAGAATAACTCCTATAACTCATTATGCTACAAAACTCACATGCTTCATTCAAATAGTAAAAACTCATTTTATAATCATTATTATACTCATATAAATAATTTATATCCATATTACAACAATTTTATACCAAAGAATCAATTAGTCACATTTTGAAAAATAACACAGTGAACCTGTCAAGCAACAGTGATTTAAGCCAATTTTTTCAAAAATGCAATTTTAGGAAATTCATGACTATACATGCTAATATGCAAGGTAAAATCATATAAACACCTTTTAAAACATGCTCATAGATCAATAAAACACACAATGCAAAAAGTTAATGAAATTCAATTTCAACCAAACTCCTAAACATCATGCACATGCAACAAACTAGCACATCTATCTAGCCATACTCTCCCACATAGAAGGAACACATATCACAACAAGAGAAAGAGAAGGACTTACCAACATCATCATCACTCTCATCCCGCTTCTCTCCTCTAGTCCGGAGTGCATAGAAACGCCTCTTTGTTGGAGCATATTCCTATGGAACACTAGGATCAAATTTCTTACCCTCTCTTCCTCTAGAAGCAATGTTAGGACAATATCTCTCACCTTGTGTCCATATTTTCCACATCCAAAGCAACTACCGGTACCCAATAGACACTCACCATAATGTTTCTTGCCAAAAGTGACACATGTAGGTTTGCCATCTTTGGAACTACCTCCTTTCTCAACCTTGAACTTAGCACCTCTAGATTCTTCTTGAGTTTGAGCCCTCTTTTTGAACCTAGGTTGCACTTGATCACTTGCACCACTTCTTTTAAAGTTTCTAGACATCCTCTTAAGTTTAGATTCTTCAATCGATTGGGCATACACCATGAGTCTAGCTAAGGTCATATCATCATGTAGCATAGCCGTACGATATTCTTCCCTCACTAAGTCGGCGACACCCGTCACAAAACAACTCATTCCATCCTTTGGATTTGACACTAGGGATGGTGAATATCTACACAAAGTTGAGAACTTGAAAGAGTATTACTCAATACTCATATTGTCTTGCTTGAGATTGATAAATTCTTCTACCTTAACCTCTCTCCTCTAACGGGGAAAGTACTTACCAAGAAAAGCTTCCTTAAATTCTTCCCACTCAATAGGATCCGACTCCACCGGCCTATTATCCTTCCATTGAGTGTACCATATTTGAGAAACATCCCTCAATTGATACGAAGCCAACTCTGCCTTCTCCCTTGATGTAACCCCCATAGCACCCAATACCTTGTACACACCATCAAGGAACTCTTGGGGATCCTCATCTACCTTAGAACCAAGAAATATCGGAGGATTCATCCTCACAAAGTCTCTCAACCTAGAGGTCATAGTGTTTTCCACAACCCTAGGCGACATACTCAAATTAGCTTAAGTAGTTACGGCTCGGGCTAAAGAAATCAAAGCCTCTCTAATCTCTTGATTTGTCAATTCCCGGGGAACCATCGGAACCTCATTACCTTCTTCCACATTAGGGGAATGATCACCTTGGGGAGGCACTTGAGCGCCTTGAGCACCTTGGACACCTTAACCATCTTGAAGAACTTTCTCAACTTGCTCAACTTGCTCAACTTGAGGAGGAGCTTCCTCATTCACCTTCCCTCATCCAACCTTCTAGCGGCCATCCTTCTAGTATTCATCTCCTAGAAACACATTTAGAAGGATACTCATAACATTTACTCTACCGCACGACATAGGAGTAGAAAAGAAGGGAAACTATATGGTCCTATAGCCTCTCGCCCATAGATGTGTCCCGACTCAAACCGATGGTCAAGACTCTACTAGAAGTGACTTGACGAGACTTATTGATTCCTAAGACTACTTTCACTAACCTATGCTCTGATACCAAACTTTGTCACATCACGAGACCACACCCTACAAGTTAGGGCACGATCTCAGATTGTGACGTGCGTACTCGACCTCTCGGAGGTCTCGTACAAGCTCTTCATATCATTCATCGCATATACATAATGAAAAGTAGTGCGAAATTTAAAACTTTTCATAAAACAATATCATAGTCTTAAAAACTCTTTCATATAGACGTAATAAGAAATACTAAGAGTCAATCTCATCATCTTAAGACACAAGAATACTTGGGACATGGCCCATACGAAATACAAAACATAGTACTATATAGTCTATTACAACACTTCAATAAGAAACATAAAAGACATGTATGCCCTTGACTCGTGTGAGGACATACTTCAACTTCTCTTGAATGATCTTCTAAATCCAAGTCTTCTTCCCAAAAGCTCTTCACCTACCAAGAACTATATAGATCGATAAAAGCATGGAATTAGTACAACCACATGTACTAAGTATGGCATTATGCATAAAAATCATGAAAACAAACATTTATTGGAAATATGCATCTTTTCATTTGAATATCATAATATCATCATAAGAACAACATTAAGCAACTTAGAATCGCACAAGAAAACATTTAAACCAAATATCACAAATTAAGGAGACACTTTCCAGTGAACTCACTTCACCGTTACAGTGAATTTACCTTACTTCCTTTTTAACACATTCTAACATATAGTCTTCTCACTAAAGCTATCCTAAGATTCACTTAAGTCACACATAGAGAGACCGCCCATACACCCTCTCTAGATCTGCCTAAACGATCCTTAAGATTACTCATAATGAGACACATACACACCTACAATACATCAACACACAAGACATACATAATATAACAATCTCCCCTACCAAGGCTATCAAAAAGACATACTTAAGTACTCCTAGAAGAGAACGCCCATACACTCTCTTCAAGGATACCTAAGTAATCCTTAAGACTTCCTAAGCTTAGATCATGTCAAACATAACAAGCAACTTCCCTAACTAGAGTCATTCTCAAGACTTTCATAGATAAGACATGAAGCGATCATCCTTTAAGCCCTCTTCAAACTCTAACTAAGGAATTCTTAAGTCACTTTAGATTAGGTACTCATTCATTTACATACTTTATATCATTAAGTCCTTAGTTCATTAGTTCATTCAAGAGACATACATCACATAAAGGACATTCAAGTAATGGTCTTGCACAAGACCTAGGGACTCTTACTAACATCTTCAAAGCCTATTGTACAATGTCTATATAGCGTCCCATACCACCACCTAAACCTCATAGAACTTCTCTAATGCTATATTCCTACCATATGATAAGAATAGGCAATAACAGACATAGACCATGGTAGCAAAACATGGAATCCGTAGTTCTATCCTACTCCGATGAGGTTGTTCTACTTGCCAATGGTAGAACTTAGACACATCCCATGTAGGCACATGGTTAAGGAAATATGAAGGGCACGCTTTGTAATCTAGTCTCATTATTTAACTAGAACTACTTCCCTTACTATACTCACTCGGTGTTAGCCTTCGTTCTCATAGATTAATTTACACTAAGGTTCATACAAATGGGTCCCATATCATGTTCATGACCCAATTACATTTGCCCTACCAAATCAAGGTCCACTAGGGATATCTCACTATGGAGACAAGAAGTTCATCATGACTTTCCTAAGGATTGATATGATGTTGTTCCAGCCAATCAACCTTAAGTCCAACATTCATTACATAAAGGATACCATTACGGCTTTCGACTTCAAGTTTCATAACCTTACCACTAGGTTAGAGGTTTCACATAAAGGACCCTCTTGTCATCATTCAAGGTCTCACCTAATATTCATTCATTCAAGACTAAGACACTTTAGGTACCTAATCAAGACATCACATATTCATATTCATACATTCATCAAGTAAGGGACACAAGTCTACCTAAACAAGACACAACATACTTCACTTTAGCACATATATCATACATTCTTTAGACACTTAGGAATTACCCTTAACATAATTTATGTCAACCTATTCACTACTTTAAGATATCAACATAACAATTATAGACTCATATAGCCAAGTTAGTAACTACCATGTATCAACTCTAAGACTACACACACTTAACACATAGTCATAGCATAACATGATTACCTAAATAGTATTAATAGAATGACACATACTTTCACATATAGGTAGATATGACCGTACTTCACATAATCAACTATACAAATCAACATAATACTTCAAGTAGTTGCCGACAAGGCCATGATCATCATAATACTTAAAATAACGCCGACAAGGCCACATCAATTCACGTAACACCGCCAGCATAAGCGTACCAAACCAATCACAACATAATTGAAATCTAATTAACCTTGATTAAGAGGAAATAGGGAAGCATACCACCTCTTTATCCTCAACACTTCAAGGCAATAACAAATCATCCAATTCAACCTCATAAGGCCCTAACCCATGGCCATGAACATCAATTCAATACACAAAATATAATACTCAATGAAATATAAGACAATTCATTATAGATTCAACAATCTATGACTAATTAGACATCAATTGAATAAAATTTTTATATCATTAGAAAGACCATAAGAAACCACACATTAATTCATACGCATTAGACCAATATCACTCAACCCATAAATTAGTCAAAACTAGGGTTCAACAATTACATGGGTTCATAGGTTAATTGAGTTAAAATCACCTTAATAACCACAATTCAATTACTAAAAAATGATTAAAAACAATTAATGCAAGAACCCATGGTAGATCATGAAATAAGTCAATTCATCTTTAGAAATTTTTAGAAAACATCTTTGAAAGTTGGGCTCCTTGATGAAACGAGTTTCAAGGATCAAAAATCATACCTCAATGAATCTAATTCTCCAATTTGATGAATAATCTTCAATAAAATCACCAATCCAAGCTCTTTCTTGAGTTTTAGCTTTAATGGAGACTTGGGGAATTTCTAAGGGATTTTGGGGTTTTGATTTTTGAAGAATGAAATCTTCTAAGTATGAAAGACTTAAATACGCATATAAAATACCCAATAGACCCCTTAGTAACCTCCAATACTCTTATTTGGAAGTAGTGTGAAATTACAACTTCACCCCTCAACTTACAATGAAGTTGCGTGCCGGACAGACCCATCGACGGTTGGACAGTCGACGGACCGTTTGTCCACAAACGGATTGTCCTATCCTTCTGTTGGTTTGATTAGAGACTCATCTAGTGTCGCCTCTAACCCAAGACTAAGTCCCAATCGACAAAACCCTACCAACGGGGCGTCGATTGACCCACTGGGCGTCAACTGCCTCTGTGGTTTGGGCTGTCTTAGGCAGTCTTGGCAACTATTTTGGGTCCTTCCTCAAGGACCCTTGGATGGTCCTTGGGGATGTTTTCCCGGACGTTTCCAACCCAAAAACAACAGTATACAAGTTTAGGACCTTTCATATGAATTTCACCCAAAACAAACACGTAAAACTCAACGAAACATGCCTAGACACAGAAGGTCATTTCAAGTTTCACCCAAAACTAACACGTAAAACTCAACGAAACATGCCTAGACACAGAAGGTCATTTCAAGGCACATCTTTTGAATGTCATGAACGTTCTTGATCATTTGACCTCCAAACTTCTCGAAACTTGACACATTACTATATACATCATTTAAACTTATTTAAGGACTTCAAAAGATCATTAATCACACATAAACGCATAGGACCACATATGAGGAACTTAGGTGACTTAATCGTCGAACGTCTTGGTCGTCCCTTGACGTTTTACTTCCAATGCACCTAATATTTTAGACACTGCCTCTATACAATATAATAGACCTGTGTAGGAACTTACACCACCTTGAACACAATGTTGGGATTTAGTTCACCTATGTCATTTTCGGGATCTTACAGTTATGAAGTAGTACTTAGGAATCAATAAGTCTAAAAAAGCCACGTCTAGTAGATTCTTGAACGTCGGTGTGAGTAGCGACACATATATGGGAGAGAGGCTAGATTTTCCCTTATTTTCACTCCTATGTCATGTTGTAGAGATTAAAAGTTATGAGTGTCCTTTCTTTATGGTTTTCCTTGTGTTTCTAGGAAGATGAATACGAGGAGGACACCAGCTAGGAGGGTTGAGGTGAATGATGTGAATGAGGGACTTCCTCCCCGAGGTGGACATGTGCCACAAGGTGTGCAATTTCCTCAAGGTATTAAAGGTGATCAAGGTGATCAAGTCCCTATTTTGAAAGGAGTTAATGAGGCTCCGGTTGTTCCCCCGGTTATGGATAATGGGGATATTAGAGAGGCTCTCCTTACCCTAGCCCGATATATGAAAACTAAAGTGAATAAAGACATTGGGACTAGAGTGAATGCTATGGAGAGTACTATGACCTCTAGATTGAGGGACTTTGTGAGAATGAATCCTCATATCTTCTTTGGTTTTAAGGTTGGAGAATATCCCAAAGCTTTCTTGAATGAGGTGTATAAGATAGTGCATGCAATGGGAGTGAATTCTAGGGAGAAAGTGGAGTTAGTTTTGTATCAATTAAAAGATGTTGCTAAAGTATGGTTTACTCAATGGAAGGATAGTATACCGGTTTAATCGGGTCCTTTAGAGTGGGATGAGTTTAAGGAACATTCTTAGAAAGGTACTTTCCCTGTGAGAAGAGGGAGGTTAAGATTGAAGAATTTATAAACCTTAGGCAATGTAGCATGAGTTTTGAGGAGTATTCCATAAAATTTATCCTATTGTCTAAATATGCTCCATCCTTGGTGTCTAACCCTAGGGATGAGATTAGTAGGTTCTTGACCGGTGTTTAGGATATTGTGAAAGAAGAGTGTAGTACAACCATGCTCCATGGTTACATGACACCATCAAGGCTTATGGTGTATGCTCAATTCATTGAAGAGTCTAAACTTGGGAGGAGAAGTAGAGATGCTAAGAGGGGAAGAACCGAGGAGAAAGTTCAACATAAGTGTAAGAAGAGGGCTCCAAATCAAGACATTTGTCGTTCTATAAAGGCTAAGTATGAGAGAGGTGGTAGTTCCCAAGTGATTAAGCCTACTTGTGCTACTTGTGGGAAGAAGCACTTTGAGAAGTGTCTAGATGGTACTGGTGGGTGATTATGTTGTGGGAAGGATGATCACAAGGTGAGAGATTGTCCTACTATTGAGGCTCGAGGAAGAGAGGCCAAGCAAGTTCCTCCTAATGTTCCAGATTCTGGTGCTCCAAAGAGGAATCGCTTATATGCTCTCCGAGCCAAAGGAACAAAACCTGATGATGATGATGATGCCGGTAAGTTATAATTTTCTCTCTTTAGTTATATGAGGTCCTTCTAAGTTGGGGAGTATGGCGAGTAGTTGGGTTGTAGATTGTTGTCTCACCTCTTCTATTCAATTCAAGCTTGAGAGATAGAATGTCATAGTAGCATGTTGCATTGTTTTTACGAGTCTAGTTGAAATTGAATTTCATTGATTCCTTTCACTGTGCATTTCATGAAGTTATGATTATGTTTTAAATTGAGTTTATATGGTTTGTTCTCTCACATTTTAATTTTTCAATTATAAATTGCTTAAGAGATGCATTTTTGTTGAAAATTGAGCATATTTCACTGTAAAGAAATTGGTGCTTACTTTAGAGATTTTGAAATTTTGACTAAATTGTTCTTTCATGAAAAATGGTTATTATGTGTATATAAATGTTTTATATGAGCATTATATTATGTGGAGAAGGAAGTTCCGCCTATATGAAATGAAAATGTGAGTAGTAATGCATGATGAGTTATAGATGTAGTTCCTACCTTCTTGTTCTGTTGTGAGTCTCTTTGTTATGTGGAGTTGATGTTTCTCTTATATGTGTTAATTGTGTATTTTGTGGTATGGTTATGATCTGTTATTCTTTGAGTATTAACTTTTAAAAATGTTCAAAGTGTGGCAAGTGTCATTCGAGGATGAATGTTTCCAAGTGGGGAGTATTGTTATACCCTCAAAATGAGATAGGTTGAACTAGATCCTAACACTTGTCTCATGATGTTTTAAAGTCATAAATTTGTTAAAACTAGTGTTATTAGCCAGTATGTAATGATTGAAAGTGTGTGGAGGTCAAAGGTCCAAGAACGTCCAAGACGTTCGGAAACTAGTCCAAGTTAAACTAGTGTGTCGTAGTGTTTTGTAGTGATGTTTTGGGGGATGATTTGATGGTGAAATTTAGTATCGAGGGTTCCTACTCATATGCTTAGATACAAAGTCTCATAGAACGACGCCCCGGGGAACATCAAAAGGGTCCCCGAGGAGGAACCAAACATGGGCCAGAGAAGCTGCCAAGCAGCCAAGAATTGGCATGTTGCTGAACGACGCGCAGCAGTGATGCAGTAGGAAAAAATTGTTCCTTGAGAATCGGGTATGTCACAAACCATTATGTCCAAGAATTTTTGAAAAATAAGATTTGGAAGTGTCTCCGCGACGCGCAGTAAAGTTCCAGATTTTGTTGCGTCGTTTTTAAGTCAAATTTGAGTTGGTTAATTTGTCCAATAAATGTGGGGGTCTTTTTGGTAATTTAGGGGTATATTATAGATGGTTATTATATATTTTTAAACCCCTAACAACACCAATCAAAGCAAAACCCTCAACTGAAAACAAAACCTCTCCATTCACTCTCTCCAAAACCTCAATTGTTGAAGCTTTGTAGCTCCAAAGAACAAAATAGGTTTCTCAAGTTTTTATCCATCAATACTTGTGGGATTTTCATCACAATTAAGGTATGGTTATTCATCCTTGAAATATCTTTGTTCAATGAGTCAATTCCAATTATTTTCAAAGATGATCAAAAAAATGAATTGTCAAATTTTGTGATCTAGCCATGTGTTCTTGCATAAAAGGTTTTGAATCAATGTTTTAGGATTGAATTGATGTTAATGCAATTTTTAAATCTATAATTCCTATGAACCCATGAAAACCATCCAATCCTTATTTTGACTATATTATGGGTTATTTGATCATGTCTCAATGCTTATGAATTCTAGTGTAATTTTCTATTGGCTATTGAATGATGTAAGAATTGTATTGAATTGATGTATAGACTATCTTAGATTGATAAATGTATATTGAATTGACCTAGATTCATTGAGTATTATGATTTTTGTATTGAATTGATTATTATGGCCATGGGTAAGGCCTTTGAGTATTGTATTGGACGAGTTAGCTATGGATTGAAGGGATAAGAATGGATTGGTGGTACGCTTCCCTAATTCTCTT
The DNA here is from genome assembly GCA_016801875.1 of Solanum sitiens. Taxonomy (NCBI): domain Eukaryota; kingdom Viridiplantae; phylum Streptophyta; class Magnoliopsida; order Solanales; family Solanaceae; genus Solanum; species Solanum sitiens. The sequence continues at coordinate 2,783,397 of JABWTJ010000094.1, read as the reverse complement.
TATTTTATGTAATTTAGGTCTTGAATTATGTTGTGATTGGAATGGTCCACTTATGCTGGCAGTGTTATGTGCATTACTTGTGAATTATGTGGCCTCGTCGGCGTTACTTTATGTATTATCATGATCATGGCCTTGTCGGCAACTACTTGATATATTATGACGATTTGTATAGTTGAATTATGTGAAGTATGATCATATCTATCTATATGTGATTAAGTTGATAATATGTGTTCTTCTATTGATGATGTTAGGTGATCATGTTAGACTGTGACTATGTCGTTAAGTGTGTGTAGTCCTAAAGTTAATGCATGATTATTCCTACTTGATTATAGAGTCTTATGATGGCTATATTGATGAGTCTATGGTAGTATATAGGATTACCTATAAATGATGTTGGTTGTGCCTATGTGCTTATAGAATGATATGCTATATGTGAAGATGTGTGTCTTGTCTTGGTAGACTTTTGTCCCTTACTTGATACATGTACATTATGAATATGAACATCTTAACTTAGTAGGCTTAGGCACCTTTGTCTTGTTTGTGATATGAAGATTAATGTTGAATGAAATTCTAGGATCAGTAGACCTAAGATGGTGCCCTTCTAAGCATGACTAATATGTGGAATCTTCTATATAGAAAGAAGGTTAAGAATGAGCTATACTTATAGACAATTGAGTGGCATACCTAGTAGACCCATCTTTTGTAGGTGCATTATGACTAGGTAATGACTAAGAGATGGTACCTATTCATATGCTCCTTTTTATTGAACTGACTCTATAAGAACAAAGGGTAGCACCGAGTGAATATATTATGGTTTGTAGCTCTACTTAAAAAGGAGGCTAAAGTACAATGTATCTCTACTTGAGAATGATACTAGAGTTCATAAAAGACCTACATATTCCTTAACCATGTGACTACATGGGATGTGTCCTAGTTCTACCCTTGGCAAGTAGAACACCCTCGGAGTAGGGTAGAATCCGGATTCCATGCCTAGCTAGTATGGTCTATGTCAGTTATTACGTATTCTCATCATGTAGGATACATGCTAGTGTTGGATAAGTACTATGAAGTTTAGGTAGTGGAATGGGACACTATCTAGATATTGCACGATTAGGCTTTGAAGATGTTAGTGTGTGAGTGCCATAGGTCTTCTTAAAGACCATTATGTCAATGTCCATAAGTGGTGAATGTTTTCTAAATGAATTAATGAACATAATGAGTTTAGTAAAGGAATGTTAATGAAAAAGTACTTATCTAGAGTAGCTTTGAGGATTGCTTAGGTAGGCTTGAAGAGGGTGTATAGGCGGTCTCTTCATGACTTACTTAGGTGAGTCTTAGAGTTACTCTAGGTAGGTAGGTTAACAAATAAAGTGAGAATGATCTTATTTTAGGTAGTCATAAGGATCATTTAGTTGTGCTTAGAGAGGTTTTATGGGCGGTCTCTCTTCATCTCACGTAAGTGAGTCTTAGGATAACCTTTGGTGAGAAGGTTGCAAGCTAAAAGAGGTCACTTTGAAGTTGAACTTAGTTCACTGTAAAGTGACATAGTTCACTGTAACATTCTTCAATATTTGATAAAATGCTTATGTGATATCTTATATATTTCTAAGGTGTTAAATTTTGTTCTTATGCTTATACTATGATATTTTAATTAAAACGAGCATGTTTTAAACAAATGTATGTTTCTCATGATTTTATGCATTATGCCATACTTAGTACAAGTGTTTGTAGTAATTCCATACATTTTGTCTATCTCTAAGGGTGTAGGTGAATTTGAGAGTTGTCTCGAAGTGGAAGCTTGGATTAGTGTTCATTCAAGTAAATGTTTGGTATGTCCTCTCTAGATTTGAGGACATCTTGATGTTTAGATTTCCTTATTGAAAGTATTGTAATAGACATAGATATTTTCCATATGATGAAGTATGGGCCGTGTCCCAATATATTCGTATGTCTAAGATGGAGACTTTGAGAGTTAGACTTTCATTATCTTTTCTATGAAAGAGATATTTTGAAGTATTCTTATTTCGTGTGAAATTTTTTAATTCCGCACTACTTTTCATACATATATGCAATGAATGGTACGAAAGGTCTTGTACAATACCTCAGAGAGGTCGAGTATACCGTGTTTTGATTCGAGAATGCCCAAACTTCAAGGGGGTAATCTCAGGTCGTGACAGACAGCGTGCATGGCATTTAATTGCAGCCTGCATCGACGGACAGCAGTCGAGGAGGCGTTATTTAGTAGACGAGTCATCCTGCTGCTCGTCATTTGTGACTGCAACTCCTTCATGGAGATATGAGCTCACACTTCTAAGTGTTTAGTGACGCCTCCCATCGATGGGGCTTCAATTAAGGAATGGGAAGTCGATTGAGGGCTCGTCGATTGATACTTCCAAGGCAGTGTCTCGACAGCCTTTGGGTCCTCATTGAGGGCTTCTTCCGGGGTCCTTGGGGAGTCTTTCCCGGATGTTTACAACTTAAATATACACCTTAACATGTTAAGACCTTCCACATCAGTTTCACCAAAAACAAACACTCGCAACTCATCCAAACATGCTAGGCACACTCAAGTCGCATATGCACGTCTCAAGGGCTATCTTTCGAACCTCTTGGACGTTCTTGGACATTTGACTTTCAAATGACTTCAAATCAATCATGAATACTTTAAAATACTTAATTAACATATGAACAATCTTATAGGCACATAAGAGGCTCTAGACACCCTAATTCAATTTGGGGGGTCTTACAGTAGACCACCTTCTTTTGGTGTAGGGTTTCATGACACCAGATTCAATGTTTATCTCACATGGTCAAATGTCGGTTAAAGAAAAATGAAAGACTAAAGTAAATCTAAATTGACTAGGGTGACTTGAGGAGTCTACTTAGTATGGGTAGGGGTATGGGACTCTACCAAGACATTGCACAAGTTGATTCTAAGGGAAGTCCTAGAAGATTGTTCTTATGTACTATGAACATGAAATGTATAATGCTTATGATATATGATGTTGCTCTTATCTGATGTTGGTTATGTTGATGAACATGTGTTGGTCTATATTGTTATATGTTATGATGACTATTCGTGATATAAGTTTTATGAAGCAAAGCATTACTTATGGTCTCCTATCTTGTTTACTTGATTAAGTGGGGTTATGGGGCCTCACATGAGCATTGCACTTGTAGGCTTGGGATGGATTATTGGTAAGTGTTGTATGGTATGTTGATAAGAACTATTGAACATATGTTTATATGATTTTAGGATGATGTGTCTTTGGTTATAATCATGTTTTATTTTATTGTGATCTTTATCTTGTATATGTTCTATTGTATGTGCATTAAAGGATTTCAAATAACTTAGCATGCTTTCTAAAGAAATGGTCCTTTTCATACATGTCTTTAAATGTTTTATGTTCATATACCCATACTTAGTACAAGTGGCATTGTCACGACTGGAATCTAGACCCCAGACGAGACCGGCATCGTTGACCTCTCAGAGGTTGCAGACAAGCCTACTTACGTCATTCTTACTTCATCTAGGTTAGATTTAGCGGAAAGTTGGAAACTTTTTGTTTCTTAACATACATATAAAAACATTCTCATTTATACGTAATTGTTCACCATCAACCATCTAACATTAAGAGATAAGCAACTGAAAGAAATAGTTCAATTCTTATTAAGTGTATAATTGCCAAAATGGCACCAATACATAGTCTGAATAAAAATAAGAAGGAAACGCTAGTGGAACATGCTCCACTAGCTCAACTCTAAAACTAAGCTAGAATATAAAACAGTAGCATCCTCGAAAGCATGAGGACCTACCAAAACCGTATAAATATTGGACGTCCGGATAACTACAGCGATGATCCTGTAGCTCTATCGTCCACCTGTGCCTGCACCTAAAATAGTAGAGTTTGTATAAAGGGAAATTAGCTTAGCACCGAGTGAACTTGAAGTTAAGGGGTGTCCCTTCCCAATGTGGGAAGGTAGGTTCACCATAATTCTCATGAGGTGGATAACTACAATGCCTTAATGGGCATAAAGAGGGTATCCATATATGCCTCCAAGTTCCATAAACTATTTTTTCCCCATTGGATATGGAAAGTGATATCATTTAATATGGAAGCATGATGTTAATGTTTTATTTTGGCAAGGTTGAGCACCTCTTTTTGGTGTGAGGTTCTACAACACTGGATTCCATGTTTAGCACCCATGGTCTTAGTGTCGGTTAAGGCTATAGTTTCTCTAATGTAAAATTGACAGTGGAAGTAAAGTCAAGGAGCCCTAATTAGGATAACCTAAGGGAAGTTTCTTAGTGTAGCTGAGGATATGTGACTTTGCCTATGCATTGCACAAGTAGCTCTTGAAGGGAGTTCTAGGAAGGTGTTCTTATGTATATGCATATGTATATGTTCCTTATGCATGAAATTTTAGTTTTGTCTAATTGTTGTGATGATATGCATGGTATGAGTCCTAATGAGTCTATATGAGGTGGTCTTACCTTATATGCATAATGTGGGTCTTATTGACTATATGATGAAGGTCTTACTTTGCATGTATGAAGTTGTCTATACTTGTCTTGTTGATGTATGAAGTAAATGATGTGCTTGTGGTCTCTTTATGAGTTTACTAAGTATGTGTGAGGTTATGGGACTTCACATGTACATTGCACTAGTAGGCTTATATTAAGCTTATTAGTAAGGTTTTATGATGTCTTAAGAAGTGAAGTCCAATGTATATGTTGTTGACTATTGCCTAGAATGATGTTATTGGTAGTGTTGACTTACATGACGTCTTGGAATAAGTCATATATGAGGTTCATATATTATATTGGGTTATATGTGAAACTTGTATTGTCATGATATGCTAAGCCTCTATGTATATGTATATATGTTTGATAATTTATGAAGGTTTTATGTATGACTACATTGTGATTTAAGGTGATGCTTGAGTGTGGATAGTATAATGGGACATTATCTATACATTGCACGAAGTATCAGTAGAGAGTTACTTGAGAAGTTAAGTAGTTAAAGAAAAGGGGTTTACTGTAAAGGGTGAATAGGCTTACTGTAAATGAAATGAGCTTACTGTGCATAAATACTAAATGTGCCTTAAATGCAATGTATGACTTTATGTTATGTTATGACCATTGTATATGTCTATATGAAGTATGTAAATTGTGTGATGCTTATTATATCAAGTTTTATGAAGTTTTCACAAAAGGCATGATGCATGGTTTCAAAGAAAAATGTCCCTCTTAAATGCATGTTTTTGCATGGTTGTCATACTTAGTGCATTGTTGTACTAACACCATTCTTCTTCACCTTTTTACACAAAGTGTAGGTTATGGATACTTAAAGGATGTCTCTAAATTGAAGGGCTTGATATGTGTTTCCCAAGCTCAAGGAAAGGGATCCTTAAGTTCAAGGGTTTTCTATGTCATGTTTTATGTAAAGTTATGTAATAACTTATGTTATAAGGGTCGTGTCCCTAATGTACTCTATTTATGTTGAGTCTAGGATGGCATGGAGACTTAGAGTCTAAATATGTACTATGAAATTTTATATATAACGGAAGTGATGTTCTAGCATACGATGTGCTATGAAAAGTTTTAAACTTTCCGCATGAAAATGTGATGAATGATTACTATGGGATTTTATAAGACCTATGAGAGGTCAAGTACGCCATGTTACTTCTAGGGGGTGCTCCCCGGTCGTGACAAACTTGGTATGAGAGGATGAGGTTATAAAAGTTATTTTAGGGTCCAAATTCTCATATTTCCACGTCTAGTAGAGTCTCGTTGATCGATGGTGAGTCGCGGCACATCTATGAGCGAGAGGCTATAGGACGATAGAGTTTCCCTTCTTTTTCAATCTCATGTATTTCCATAGAACTTAACACTATAAGATCTCTCTCTTATGTTTTCTTTTCTCGTGGTCTTTTACATGGGATTGCTTGTATGAGATTGTATCTCTATGCTTCAGGGAGAAAAGGTGAGTTTTGATGCTTACCTTGGTTTTATGGTTTTATGAGTATGTGTGAAGGTAAACTTTGATATATTTTGATGTAATGCCATTTATGGCTATGTATGTGATTTAAGATAAATGACATCTTATGTGAAGATTTATGTTATGATATGGTTATAGCTTGTTAAAAGGTTGTTATGGTTAAAATGAGTTTCATTTTGGAATGATAAGTTTATATATGATTGCTATGATGATAGTTTAATGATATGGTTTTGCAGAAGGGTGATAGATAGGTAAAGATGCATGTTACCTTTATATAGGTGTAATGGTTCAAATGTTGCCTTATCATGTGTGTAATGATTCATAGTTACATTGAATGGATTGGATATATAGGCTTGGTCCTAGAAGTGAAGGTAGTGTGTTTCCTATGTTGAGTTCCTTTGAACTTCTTTATGTTGGAAATCACTTTTAAGTGATGTTGATGAAGGGTTTTCTTAAGTTTAGATTCCAAGAGTGGGGTGATTTGCTCAGTTATTGAAGTTGGTGACCTAAACTTCTCCTAAAGTGGGGTCATGTTTCTCTTAAATGAGTTTACTCTTTGTGTGGGATGGTGATGTGAGTAGTAAGGTGGTAGATATTCCTATCTTGTCCTTCTATTCTTACTTGAGCTTGAAACCAAAGAATTCCTAGTAGCTTGTTCATGATAGGAGTCTTCCATATAAGTATGAGTTGCATGTTCTCCATATGTTTTGTATTTCCTAATTTACACAATGTTAAGCATGTTTTGAAGATTCCAAATTGCACAATAAAGGATTTTGATATAATTCATGTTTTCTCATGTTGATTGTGCATCATATATATTAGTTGTGCATTTAACTTCATGAGAAAATGTAAGAGGCATGTTTGAAGTCATTTTAAGGTTTGGTGTTTTAATACATCAATGATAATTTGAGTCTCCTTTAAATGAAAAATGATGAAGCTCATGATTATGTGACTTTTATGGTTTGTAAAATATAAATGTAGACTCACTATTGAAAAGTAAAAGCATGTTTAGATAGTGTCGTTGTGTGTGCCTATAAATTGTAAGACTTACCCAAATTGATGCTTGCTTATGAAGGCTATTGTCATGCAATATATTGAAATCTTTGTGATATGACTTCCTATTTTTGTAATGTGAGTGGTGTGACTTACCATTTTGACTTCACTAGGAAGAAATTATGAGCATGCTTTGGTTAAAATTTGAGAAATTCTCATTTAAAATGAATTGACCTTTGTACATTGCTTGTGTATGAACTCATGAGACATGTATGTGTGTTGAGGAGAAGGAAATCCCTCCTTAAACATAACTAAGAATGGTAAGGTTGAGTATGGACTTCATGGCATTATGTCTTAATGATAAAGATCCTAGTTGATCTACTTGACTCAAATCTATGTGCATTGAAGTATGAGTGCTTATTTGCTTCTTGAGTGGTATTGAACTTGCCTTTGTGTGACTGAAAGGTTGTTGTATAATGAGCTCTTAAAGAAATGAAATGTAAAGACAATGTTATGATTAGGAGAAGGATTTTCCTCCTATGAACATGAAAATAGCCTAGGTGTTTGATGCATTAAACAGTGAGTGAATAAAGGTTTTGCTTGTGTCATAACCCAACCCTAGTTAAGGCAGACAAGTACCTTATGAACACATGCTTTACAAGTAATCTATGATGAGAAAGTAAACTACTATGCAGATTACTGATGAGAAGCTTAAAATATAACACATTTTGACTAGCTAAACCTCTATATGTGACAAGTGAAATTATGAATACAGATGATAGCTTTACAATGTCTACAAAGCCTCTACTGGAATCCATGATGGTACCACTATGAAAATACACATAGTAAAGACTCGGCAAAACTCCGAATCAACCTGGAGCTCACCAACATCCGCTGAGTATAATGTGCTTCTATTGGGAAGATCTACTAGTTGAGTACTTGCACCTGCAGCATGAAATGCAGCGTTCCCAATAAGGGATGTCAGTACAAAAGAATGTACTGAATATGTAAGGCATAATACAACCATATTTAATATGAGAGCTCAAGTGAAACCAAATACCAATAGATAAGGATTAGAGACCACCTTTGCTTTATGCTTGTGGAATCGTGCATGTTACATTCTTTTCTCTACTTTTCTATACTTTATAATCTTTATACAACATATGATACAAATGACCAGCTGATCAGTGGTAGAAGAGGATGACCCATGCTAGGCATTTTAACCCCTGGGATGCTGTCCTCATAATTCCACAAATTGGGATCGGCCCATGCTAGGCTTTCGCCCCTGAGCTGCCACCCTTCCATACCAATTGGGATCGGCCCATGCTAGGCTTTTGCCCCTGAGCTGCCACCCATAATCATACAGATTACATTTAGATTCTTTCATCTTTGAGGTTGTTGTTTATCAGTTCATAACTCTTGTGGGATTGTTCTTTAGATAATCATAACTCTTTTGAGATTGTTCTTTTTGATGTTCATAACTTGTTTGTGATTGTTGTTTTGGTGGTCATAATCCTTGTTTTGATTTGGAAATACGGACCAGTAGTAGAAGACATATGAATATGGACTTACGATAATAACAATGACATGGAAAGGATATGTGAATTGAATGTAGTACTTAGGAGCTTATATGACTCGGTAAGCATTTTGACATATCAAATTGAAGCACATCCAGTGAAGACAATTTAACATTCAGCCAAGAGATTTGAACTCTATATGATACAAATACAAGGTGTTCATGCATGTGGAACCAAGAGGGGAATGTGAGCAGATTAAACTTAAGGACGGATACATATTCCAAGTAAGTACACATAAACATACAATTGAGAAAGTAGTGATTATGTGAGGTAACATTACAGTCTAACACAATGAGATTAATAACAAAGAAAGGGAATATATGAACATGTGACAAGATGACATATCTATAAACAATTGAAGCAAATTGGCAAGATATGGGCAGATCGTATATACATCCTATAAACATATGTACCATGTGTAATCTAGGATTACTTTGACTTATATGAGGGAAATACGTGCTAGGGGTACTTTGACAATGAAACAAGTTTAAACCTTGCATGCTAACACTTGGTAGAGTAAACACACACACATTTAGTAACAAACTCATATTAGAGTACCCACTTCAATGCTATAGGGAGTAGGAGCTGCAACTATGGATCAGTCACTACCAAGGGCACTTAGAAAGCTTACTTTTTGTAATGCAAGTTTTGGATTCATGCCAAAGAAATAGGAAATCAAATAGCCTTACATACCTTGGTATACAATTCAAATCGTATGACTTAAGCTCCTTATCTTCTGATCACTAACTACAATAAAATAAGTCATAAGACTAGTATTAGCAGCTAATTAATCAATTTGAACCACTTGATCACACCCAAATAGTAACGAAGCAGTAAGCTGCAATCTATCTAGTGAGTGTTTTCTTTTCTTCCCTATCCCTTTAATCACATATATATATTGTACAACCTTCGCATCAGGTCCTCCCCAGAATTCCCTACAATATTTAAGTCCTTTATATTATCCATAACTTCCCCGCACATCCAGTCACATCCCTTATCATAACATACATAAAACAATCTTTGAACATAATAATGTAATAGAAGCAATATGAATCGTGGTTTCTGATCACCAACACTTGAAGAGCTAACTTAACTTTTAAAGTGCTCAAACAAGCTCATAACTTAATTTAAAGAGGACTCCCCTCCATAGCTGTCCCAACATGCACTAATCACCAGAACATCCTCCCCAATATTCACCATGTAAGAGTAACAATTTCCAACTCACTAATACATACCAAGTGTCTTAATTAACTCAAGCACAAGAGGGAGAAAATTGCAGTAGCTTACCTTGCTGGACATGACTACCACTTGATAAGACTTGGATTCTTCAAGGTAAAGGTTGTCCTCCTTAACTTGTCTTAAATTATACCTTCCAATAGCTTGAAATACCTATTATTTAAGAACCCTAATGGTATTTAATGGCTGTTGTATGAATCTAAGAGAGAGAAGAGAGAAAGCTCTAGTAATCAGATACTTTGTCAAAGTAAAAATGGTTGGGAAAAGTTGATATCAATCTCTTTTAAAGGGACCTGCTTTGGACGACTTTATCACTCATTTTGGGCCATAATATGCCAAGTAGGTGACCCACCCACTTGGACTTTTCATTAGGACTTTTTTGGACTTAATAACATTGCCCTTTTGCCACCATTCTCATTCTTCATTTGCAGCCAACACGTGTCTTTAATTTGGGCCACACCTTTAAGTAGGTGATGCATCTAGTTTTCCATTAAAATTATTTCTTGTGGGCTTGAGAAGATTGGGCCTTGGTTGTCCATTTCCCCCTTATTCTTCCATTCAACTAGGGCTAAATTAATGCAAATAGGTGTAGTGTACTTGGCCCAATAACACAGTCAAAGAGTCTTAGTAGGTGATGCACATACTTGGTCCTTTGGGCTATTCAATAAGTCAAAGTAGGTGATGCACCTACTTGTCACTTACTAGCTTAGTGAAGTCAAGCAAGCACCTCAATATTTTGTTAAATTTCTACACCTTAATAACTTTAACATAAATTAGAACTTATATACACTATGCCACTTTATACTTTAGACTCAAATACCACCTTGTCATCTCAAGTGTAAATATTTCCATCAACATCAACTTAATAGGGTCGCATCAAAATCTCTGGACAGTTCACTTTAAATATTACCACTAATTGCATAGGAAACCAAATCCATAACTATACCACAAGGCAGTTTATAAGCATTATTAAAATAGAACTAGTACACGTAGTATACGGGGTGTTACAGCTTGCTTGTGTGCATTGAGTGCTAAGTGGTATGAAAGTTGGTGTTCCTTGTAAATTTGGTGCATTGACTTCTATGTGATGATATTATGAATGTTGTAAACTTCTCTATAGGTCATTGAAGTCCTTGATGTGTTTGAAATATTCCAAGTGTCATTTGATGACGAAAGCTCCTAAGTTGGGGATATTGTAAGGACCCTCAAAATGAATTAAGGTGCTTAGAGTATCGCATGTGCCTAAAGAGGTCTAAAATATGATAAATAAGTGTTTTACAGTATTCATGCTTGATTTGAAGTCATTTGAAGGTCAAACGTCCAAGAACGTCCGATGACGTTTGAAAGTTAGCGTTGAGACGTGCATGAGTGTCTTGGTGTGCTTTAGCATGTTTTACGTGTTCGTTTTGGTTGAAATTTATATGGAAAGTCCCAAAATTTTATATGATCATATTTACGTTGGGAACATCTGGGTACTACTTCCCAAGGGCCACGGAAAAGTCCCTCAAGGAGGACACAAAGGCTGCCTAGACACTGCCTTGGCAGTGTCCATCTAAGCCTGGCACACTATGCCCAGTAGACTGATCTATGCCCCGTAGATTGGGGGAATGGGTCAACACATAGACATGTGATCTTAGCCCTCAAAATTCTGGCCTCTGTCACCATCGACGGAACAAAAGGACAACCCGTCACTCCATAGATGCCCCATCGTTCATGGTAGTCGACTGTACCTGCAACTGCACTGCCAGCCTGCTGTCCATTTAAGGAGTGAATGGGAAATTCACCCCACGTCCTAAAATGACCCTAGGTAGTTATTTTATTTATTTTTGGGTATATTAAGTTAATTAAAAATATAAAAACCCCAATTAGACTTCATTCTTCAAATTACATCTGCCCTCTCAAAACAAAACCTCTCTAGAAACCTCCATTGGAGATGAAGCTCAAGAACAACTTGGATATTGGATTTCCAATGATTCTTCTTCATGATTTCGTGGTCTTTTCATGTAATGAGGTATGGTGATCCTTCATCTTTAGATATACATTCATCTAGAGAGATCCTTCATAGGTTTTCGAAGAGATTTCATTATCAAATTGTTAATCTTCCAATCTAGACATTGGTTCTTTCTAAAAACGATTTCCAAACCATGATTACAATGAATTCATGATTATCAATTGTTTTGAATGTTATTTTCAATCCAATTTTATGATGAACACGTGATCCTTCCAATTTCTCAATTTAGCCTATATTGTGGTTATTGTGATTGTAACATTCCAGAAAATGTACTTGCCTAGGTAAAATAATTATATTCATCGCATACTCACATTAGGTACTAGGCATCAAAGTGTCAAGCCTAGGCACCATAACACATGATCATTAAAACTTTTCATCTATTTGCACATTGAGCTTTACATAGATCTCTCGCATACACATAATAAATATATATATATATATATGGAGTTTACATAGACTCCTCACATAGGAATCTTGTCATATTTAGGGAGCACCCCTAGACGTAACCGGCATCGTCATCCTCTTTGAGGACTAAGACTAGCCTCTTAGCATTCATCATTACATTCATAGATTAAAAATACGTAAAATTTAAAAACTTTTCATTACTTCTACATTGAGGTTTCCATAGACCTCTAGGTATACATAATATATTCGTATCGAGTATACATAGACCCTTCGTATAGGATGATTACATAGTCTTCTACTTTTATTGCACATACATATATATAAGCTAGAACATAGTCTTAAAGATTGTCTCATCTCATAACCATCTAATACGATCATAGCAATTTGGGCATAGCCCAACATCAATGTAAAGGAGCCACATATATGCTTATACAATTAGTACTCAAATAAGAATAGAAAGAACATAAGAGTCTTAAAAGTAAAACAACTCCATAAGCTAGATATTGGCATCGCCCTCGAAAAGTAAGGACCTAGCCACTTGGATGGCAGAAAATATCCAAGTCATCTTCATGTCGTCTCGAATGACCCTTCAACGACCGTAACTTAAAAGGGACATTTAATTAAAACATGTTATTTGACCTTTTTAAAGTCTTACGCATAGTCAAGTAAGTCATACCAAGCAACAAGACATATTCATTAATTCAAAGCAAGTAATATTCATACCAACATAATTGAACCCATAATCTAATTACATCCTTATCAACAAAAAATAACCTCACAAGCATGAATAAGAGTTTATCATATCATAATAAGCAAGACAAGTACTCATATATCCTCATCAAGTCAACAAGTTCAATGACTAAGCAAAGACCCATAACCTTACTCAATCATATAACCCAACAAGAACCCATAACTAATGCCCAACTTCACATAATATAAACTTTAAGGATACATAACAGCATACTTTAACAATATAGACCAAATACATGTTCATAAGAATAACCATCATCACATGATATCATTTACATGTAAAGTCAACATATTATCATCATTTACCTCATTATCATATACATATATAATATCAACATCCTAAATCTTCCATCAAGGCAAACTAGTGCAAGGCATAGGTAGAGTCCCATACCCCTACCTAGGCTAAGTCAAACCTCTCAAGTCACGTGTTATACCCCCAAAATGAGTTAGGGTGTCTAGAACATAACATGTTTGTATTAAGGTTATGAGGTCCTAAAATGAATTATAATATGTTTAGAGGAAGTGTGTAAAGTTTGAGGTGATTTGGAAGTCAAACGTCAAGAGACGACCAAGACGTTCGACGATTAGTCACCTATGTCCCTCATGTGTGTATACATGCTTATAATTGTATGTAATGAGTTTATGAAGTTCTAAAATGAGTTATAATGATTTCTATAGTCAGTATATGGAGTTTCATTAAATTTGGAGGTCAAACGTCCAAGAACGTTAAGACATTCAAAAGTTAGCCCTTGAGACGTTCATGTGTGTCTTGATGGGGCCTTGCATTTTTGGATGAGTTGCGAGTATTTGTTTTGGGTGAAACTGATGTGGAAGGTCAAAAACATGTCAAGGGTTGTATTTACATTGGAAATATCCAGGTACAACTTCTAAATTTCCCCGCAATAGAGCCCACAAGAAGAACCCAAGGGTTGTCGATACACTGCCTTGGCAATGTCAATCGACTGAACCAAGCGAGGCCATTTGGTTGACCAACGTCCTGTAGGTAAGGTATAGTCGATGTAAACTTATCCTGGGAAGGGATCAACCAAATAAAAGGCCAAGGTCCAATCGACAGAAGCCACAGACGGCCCTTCGATGGGCCTACAGGCCGTCAATGGTGATCCGTCGATGCAGCCTGGTGCCACTGTCTTTCGCACTGTTTCATTAAAAGGGTGAATGGTAAATTCACCCCACATGCTAACCTGACCCTACTTGACTTATATAGTGATTTTTGGGTGTATTTAAGGTATCAAACACGTGAACAACCCATTCCCGATCCCATTCACACAAATTAAACCTTCCCTCCAAAACCAATTCTCTAGAAACCTCCATTGTTGTTAAAGCTCAAGAACAGCTTGTAGATTGGATTCTCATTGGTTCTTCACCAATTGTTAGAGGTTTTCAACTAGACAAAGGTATGGTGATCCTTCATCTCAAGTAACCTTTCACATGGAGAGTTCTTCTCAAAGTTTTCAAAGAGATTTCATGATCAAACTTTCAATCTTTCAATCTAGCCATGGATTCTTTCTAAAAACATTTTAACTGGTTAATTCATGATGAATTTATGTTAATGTATTGGTTTGAACGTGATTTTAATCCAATTGCATGATGAACCCATGTTCCTTCCCTAAATCGATTTAGCCCTTGCATGGGCATTGTGATCATGGCTTGTTAATGGTTGAATTGCGATTCTCATACGTTGAATTGTATATATATACTGCTATTTATGTTAGTTGAAGACTAATTGATGATAAAGGATCCATGTGGATGAATGTATGAAGAATTGAACATGCCTAATTCAGCATTCTAGGAGTTCACTGTAGCGTTACTTTTAAATGGGTTGAATGATGAATTCTAGTAGGAGAAGATGATTATAACTACTGTTTTAAGTTGATGTTATGAATGAATTGTGGGTATAAACGCTTGATGATCAAATTAAAGGAACCTTGGTAAGGATTAATCTACATGCTTTAGCCTAAAAGTTGATAATTCTATGAACATAATGTGATCTCTATTTGGGGTATATGAGGTACGATATAGTCGTGATTTTTATGGCTTTAGATACTGACTTAGGTTAGTATTATTAGAATATTATGAATGTTAGCCGTGGTAATCAAAGTAAAGCATATTAGTAAGTGATCTACGAATCTCTACTTTCTAGTACATATGAGATGCCTTGTATTATGTTATGGTATGATCTTTTAGCAACTTGTACATGGTTTATTTTATGAAAGTACATATAGCTACTGCCCTATATATGAATTGTTGATAAACAAGGTGTAATGATCAATTATGATCAAAGGGTGAGAAATTGGTAAGAATACTTATCTCCTGGACTTTCCTTAGAGTATTGTAATTGATGAAGCCTTGTATAGCATTGTGTGGTATGGTCCATTTATGGTGACATTGTTTACTTTATTGTCATAATATATGTGTTTACCATGGCCTTGAAGGCAAATTTATGAATACATGAGTGTATGGTTATGATGATCACACTATGTGAAGTTTATGCCTATTTTCCTATTCTAGTTGTGATTTAGGTTGAATGACTATTGTATAAGCATGTGCATAACCATGTTAGGGTAAAGTGCATGTGCTGCCATTGATGAATTAAAATGGTTAATAATCCCTTACCTATGTACACCTATGTGAATACATGAATAGCCAAAGCTTGGAGTCTTAAGTGTAATATGACATTGACTTGTCTCCTATGCTAAATGTGTTGTGTGTTCTATACCTCAAATGGTCCATGTGTTCATCCTCATTTTTTGAATATACCAAGATGTCGACAATGACAAATGAATCTAGATAACTTCGAAACACCCTATTCATGAGGTCCATAAACGCCGCCAGGGCATTAGTGAAACCAAAGGACATTACTAAAAACTCATAGTCCCATATCTAGTTCAAAATGTCGTTTCTGGTATATCCTCCTGTCACGACCCGAGAGCACAACCTAGAAGTTAGGTCATTCTTAGGTCGCAACACGGAGTACTTGACCTCTCGGAGGTCTTGTACAAGCCCGTTCGTATCATTCATCGCATATACATTAATGAAAAGTAGTGCGGAATTAAAACTTTTCACAAACATGCAAATCGTCTTTACAAATCTCTTTCATATAAAAACCATAGGAAATACTAAGTCTCATATCATCAAATCTTACAGTCAAAATACTTGGAACACGGATCATACAATCGAAATATAGTACTACTAAGTCTATTACAATGCTTCAATAAAAGAAAATCTAAGATAGTGATGCCTCGAGTCAAATGATGACATACTTCAACCTTGCTTGAAAGATCCTATAATCCAAGCTTCTCTCCCAAAGCACCTTCACATATAAATCACTTTACAAATAGATAAAATCATGGAATTAGTACAAACACATGTACTAACTATGGCATAATGCATAAAAATCATGATAACAAACATTTAATGGAAATATGCTCTTTTTTATTAAAACATCATAGTATAAGCATAAAAACAACATTTAACACCTTAGAAACACATAAGATAACGCATAAGCATTTTATTACATTTTAAGAACATTACAGTGAACTATGCCACTGTTACAGTGAATTAATTCACTATTACAGTAAAGTTCTTCGACTTCACAGTTACCCCATTTCTAGCATGCAACCTTCTCACTAAGAGTTATCGTAAGACTCACTTAAGTAAGACAAAGAGAGACCGCCCGTACACACTCTCTAATCACACCTAAATTATCCTTAAGACTACCTATAATAAGATAAATACACTTACAATACACCAAAAATCATAATATGAGATTCTCCTACCAAAGTTGATTCTAAGGCTGACTTGAGTGATTGTCAAGCAACCGCCCATGCAATTCCTTTACACACACTTAAGAGATCTTTTAGACTACCTAGGATAAGATCATTCTGACTTCATAAATCAACATTCCTATCTAGAGTCATTCTTAAGACTTCCCTAGGTAAAATATGAAGAGATCATCCTTTATGCCCCCTTCACACTTTAACTAGGCAATCCTTAAAGTTACTCAAGGCTACGTACTTATTCACTTATATACTTTCTTACTTAAGTCATTATCTTCATTAGTTTATTCAATATACATTCATCATATAAGGACATTCAAGTAATGGTCTTGGAGAAGACCTAGTGACTCACTCGCTAACATCTTCAAAGCCTATTGTGCAATGTCTAGATAGCATCCCATACCACCACCTAAACTTCATATAACTTATCTAACACTAGAGGGTATGCCATATGATGAGAATAGACAATAACCGACATATACCATGGTATCTAAGCATGGAATCCGGAGTTGTAACCTACTCCGATGGATGGTATTTTACTTGCCAATTGTAGAACTTGGACACATCCCATGTAGGCACATGGTTAAGGAATATGAAGGTTTTTTTTGCACTCAAGCCTCATACTTAACTGGAGCTACTTCACTTACCATACTCACTCAGTGCTAGCCTTTGTTCTCATGTAGTAATTCATATAAAGGATCACATGAAGAGGTTCATATCTAATTATTAACCCAATCACATTCACCCTACCAAAGAGGTCCCCTAGGTCTGCCTTTCAATGACGAAGAGGATAGCTTAATGACTTTCCTAAGGATGATTTCATTCCATTCCAGCAAACCAACCTTAAGTTCACCATTCACACAAGAAGGATACCATTAGGACTTTCTACTTCAAGGATATCATAACCTCTCAACTAGGTTGAGGGATCCACATAATTTGACCTTCTCACTATGTTCAAGGCCACGTATCATTCATACATAAAAGACTAAGAGGCTTTAGCATCCGAAGTCAAGACATCTCATATTTACATTCATGCATGTATCAAGTAAGGGACACAAGTCTACCACAAAAGACACATCAATATTTCACTTTAAAACATATAATATATCATTCTAGAAGCACATAGGAATAACCATCATCATATATAAGTCACCCTATACACTACTATAACATCATCAATATAACCATCATAGACTCATATAGTCAAGTAGGAAAAATCATGCATCAACTCTACGACTACACATATAAGGACATAGTCATAGTCTAACATGATCACCTAACAACATTAATAGAAGAACACATACTTTTCACTTAATCACATGTAGATGAACATGAACATACTTTACATAAATCAACTACACAACCATCATAATATATCAAGTAGTTGTTGACAAGGCCATTATCATCATAATACATAAAGTAACGCCGATAAGGCGACAACCTTCACAGTTATAACACATAGCACCGCCACCATAAGTGGACAATATCAATTACAATATAATTTAAGTCCTACATTACTTAAAATACAGAGAATTAGGGCACCGTACCACCAATCCATTCTCACCACTTCAATCCATAGCTAAATCATCCAATACATTACCAAAAGGCCCTTACTCATTGCCATGATCATCAATTCAATACAAAAATCATAATACTCAATGCATCTAGGTCAATTCAATATATATTTATCAATCTAAGACAGACTATACGTCAATCCAATACAATTCTTACATCATTCAATAGCCCATAGAAAACTACACTAGAATTCATCAGCATTAAGACAAGATCATAATATCCATAATATAGCCAATTTTAAGAGATTATGTTTTGCATGGGTTTATGAAGATTTTAGGTTAAATCCATCAAACTAACATCAATTCAATCAATAATCAATGGATCAAAACATTTTATGCAATAACCCATGGCTAGATCATAAAATTTGACAAGTTCATCTTTAGAAGACTTTAGAAATCACTTTGAAGTTGGGATCCTTGATGAAGAGAGTTTCAAGGATGAAAAATATAAATCAATGAAGCTAAACCACTAAATTGATGAAGAATCACCAATCAAATCTTCAATCCAAGATCTTCCTTGAGTTTTGGCTTAAATGGAGTTCTAGAGAGTTTCTAAGAGAATTTGGGGTTTTGATTTTAAAAAAATGAATTCATCTAGGTAGTTAGGACTTATAAACCCAATTAAAATACCTATAATACCCTTATGGAACCTCCCAAACTCTTATTTGGAATAAGGGTGAATTTACCAATTCACCCTTGCATTTAACAGTGAACTGCGCAGGTGACACAGACCCATTGACGTGTGGCCATCAATGAGCCGTCTCCCAACCAACGGACGTCCTGATGGTCTGTGGTTTGGTTCAGAGACTGGCCTATGGAATTTTAGACTCCCACGCCTAAGTCTTGACCTACGCCCTCCACCTACGGGGCATCGACCAGGCCATCCGTTGGTGGGACTGCCTTAGGTAGTTTTGGCCACCTTGATGTGTCCTTCCTCAAGGACCCTTGGTTGTTCCTTGGGATTGTTTGCCTGGATGTTACCGAACCAAATATGTTCGTATACGAGTTTAGGACCTCCCACATCAATTTCATCCAAAACAAACACATAAAATGCGACGAAACATGATAAGACACACAAGGTTGTTTCAAAGCAAGCCTTTCGAACGTCATGGACGTTTGACCTCCAAACTTCATGAAACTTGACAAACTATCTATAAACACTATTATGACTCATATAAGGACATAATGAGTTCATAACACACACATAAGCACATAAAAACACGCATGAGGTACATAGGTGACTAGTCATCGAACGTCTTAGTTGTCCCTTGACGTTTAACTTCCAATGCACCTAAATATTTAGACACGGACTCATTACCACATTATAAACAATTTTAGGACCTTAGACTCTCATGACAAACATTTTAAGTTCCAGTTTCACCTATGTCATTTTTAGAGGTGTCACACTATCCCCCACTTGGACAACATTCGTCCTCGAATGACACTTTCCACTCTCCGAGCACTTTCAAGAGTAGAGATTCATTTAAAAACTCATAACCATACCACATAGCACATTATACAATGCACACATCTACAAGAAACATCAATTTCACATAATCAAGACACTCACAACACAACAAGAAGATAGAAACTCATTCTACAACTCACTATGCAATAAGACTCACAATCATCATTTCAAATAGCATGAACTCCTTTTATATTAATTATCATACTCATATACATCCATTTTTATCCACATTACAACCATTTTCATCCAAAGCATGAATTAGTCAATTTTTAAAAAATGTTACAGTAAGCTAAATTTCCTGGCAGTGAACATGCTTCAAAATTCCAAAAATGCAACATTTAGACAATTGAGGATAGAAACATGATAATATGAAAAGTAAAACCATATAAACTCATTTTCAACATAATCATAACTTCATAAAATGTACAATGAAAGGAATCAATAAAATTTAATTCCAACAAGACTCCTAAACACAATGCAATAATGCAACAATACTACTATGACCATCTAGCTCATCTACTAACCATACTCCTCCACTTAGAAGGAACTCATAACAATAGAGGAAATACAAGGACTTACCATCATCATCATCATCATCATCATCCGACTTTGCTCCTCTACTCTAGAGTGCATAGAAATGATTCTTCTTGGGAGCATCACCTTCCGGAGCATTAGGAGGAACTTGCTTACCCTCTCTTCCTCTAGAATCAATAGAAGGACAATCCCTCACGTTGTGTCCATCTTTACCACATCCAAAAAAACTCCCGGTACCCAATAGGCATTCCCCATAGTGCCTCTTTCCACAAGTATCACATGTAGGCTTGCCAACTTGAGAACCACTACCTTTATCAAGTTTTACCTTAGCACCCCTAGGTTCTTCTTGAACCTAGATTGACTTTGATCACATAACCAATCATTTTCAAGTTTCTAGCAATCCTAACAAGCTTAGACTCCTCAATTGATTGAGCATAAAGCATGAGTCTAGATAGGGTTATATCATCTGGAGCATGGCCGTACGGCATTCCTTCTTCACTAGGTCAGCGACCCCGGTCACAAACCTACTCATCTCATCCCTAGGGTTAGACACTAAGGATGTTGCACATCTTGACAACATAGTGAACTTCAATGAGTACTCCTCAACACTCATATTGCTTTTCTTGAGATTGATAAACTCCTCTACCTTTACCTTCTTCCTCTCATGGGGAAATTACTTTCCTAGAAAAGCCTCTTTAAATTCTTCCCACTGAATAAGACCCGACTTAACCGGCCTATTATCCTTCCATTGGGTGTACCACAATTGAGAAACCTCCCTCAATTGGTACGACTCTAACCCCACCATCACCCTAGAAGTCACCCCCATGAAACTCAACACCTTATACACTCCATCTAGGAACTCTTGGGGATCCTCTCCCACCTTAGAGCCAAGAATATAGGAGGATTCATCCTCAAAAAATCTCTCAATCTAGATGTTATAGTCCTCTGCACAACATTCACTCTAGTCTCAATACCCCTATTCACATGGGTAGTCAAGGCTTGGGCTAAAATAAGGAAAGCCTCTCTAATCTCCCCATTAGTCAGTTCTGGAGGAACCACCAGAACCTCATTACCTTCTCCCACAATAGGGACTTGAGCATCTCTAGCACCTTGAGGAACTTTCTCAACTTGTTAAATTTGAGGAGGAATCTCCTCATTCACATCATTCTATTCAACTCTCTCTAGCTGGTGTCCTCCTCATATTCATCTCCTATAATACAAAGAAAACAATAAGAAAAGAACAAGCATAACTTCTAAATCTCTACGGCACGAGATAGGAGTAGAAAAGTAGGGAAACTCTATCGTCCTATAGACTCTCTCCTATAGATGTGTCGCGACTCACACCGATGGTCAAGACTCTACTAGACATGACTTGATGAGACTTTTGGATTCCTAAGACCACTTTCATAACCTATGCTCTGAAACCACGTTTGTCACGACCCCAGAGCACACCCTAGAGGTTAGGGCATTCTTAGGTCCCAACATGGCGTACTTGACCTCTCGGAGGTCTTGTACAAGACCTTTTGTATCATTCATCTCATATACATAAATGAAAAGTAGTGCGGAATTAAAACTTTTCTCAAACATGTGAATAGTCTTTCAAAATCTCTTTCATATAAAAATCATAGGAAATACTAAGTATCATATCATCAAATCTTAAACTCAAAATATACTTGGGACACGGCCCATACAATCGAAATATAGTACTACTAAGTCTATTACAATGCTTCAATAAAAGAAACTCTAAGATAGTGATGCCTCGAGTCAAATGAGGACATACTTAAGCCTTGATTGAAAGATCCTATAATCCAAGCTTCGCTCCCAAATAACCTTCACCTATGAATAACTTTAGAAGTAGATAAAACCATGGAATTAGTACAAACACATGTACTAAGTATGGCATAATGCATAAAAATTATGATAATGGACATTTAATGGAAATATGCTCTTTTTGATTAAAACAACATAGTATGAGCATAAGAAAAACATTTAACACCTTATAAACACATAAGATAACACATAAGCATTTTATTACATTTTAAGAACATTACAGTGAACTATGTCACTGTTACAGTGTATTAATTCATGAAGTTCTTCAACTTCACAGTGACCCCTTTTCTAGCATGAAACGTTCTCACTAAGATTATATTATGACTAACTTAATTAAGACAAAGAGATACCTCCCATACACACTCTCTAAGAACACCTAAATTATCCTTAAGACTACCTAAAATGACATAAATACACTTACAATACACCAAAATACATAACATTAGGTTCTCCTACCAAAGGTGATTCTAAGGCTCACTTGAGTGAGTAGTGAAGAAACCGTCGATAACATTACTTGACTCTATAACTAGGGAATCCTTAAAGTTACTCTAGGCTAGGTACTTATTCACTTACATATTTTCTTACTTAAGTCATTATCTTCATTAGTTCATTTAAGAGACATTCATCACATAAGGACATTCAAGTAATGGTCTTGGAGAAGACCTAGGGACTCACTCGCTAACACGTCAAAGCCTATTGTGCAAGGTCTAGATAGCATCACATACCACCACCTAAACTTCATAGAACTTTTCCAACACTAGAGGGTATCCCATATGATGAGAATAGGCCATAACCGACATAGACCATGATAGCTAAGCATGTAATCCGTAGTTGTAACCTACTCGGATGGTGTAACATTCAAGAAAATGTACTTGTCTAGTGAAGAGTCTATTAGGTTTTAAGAATATGTATTGGGATACATAGGCATCCCAATGCCCAATATTGGGTAATATTGGGCATGTTAGAGAATATTGGCTTAAGGGTGGTAGCCAATTTCTATGTATTAACAAGTAACTTAAAATACACTTTGGTTCAAATGCCCCAATCCAAGCTTGTTTAGGAATTGTACCTGCAATGAAGACCCTAAGATAAAATTACTGATTCTCAACTTAACACACTAGGTACGAGGCATCCAAGTGTCAAGCCTAGGTACCATAGCACAGGATCAATTAAAATGATCATATAGATTAAGTAGTGCCCAAGGACATAGTGAGGATACTTGGACAATAAGTTCGCAGCAATACATGTGCAAACACATGTGCAAGCACATGTGCTAAATGGCTGAGAGACTAAGACCAAGCCCAACCGAATTCGGTTAGGGCGGTTAGGAGCAGGCGTGCGTCGGGTCAAACCACGTGGGGCCTAGCTTCCTAACCAAATCTAGACTCTAACTAACTTACCTAATTAGCTAACTAACCTAAGATTAACAAAAATGAACTAACTAGTGTGCCCGAAATCCTAAGACCTAACCAGGTGACACTAGCCGAGTAACTAACTAAAGAAACATCCTAGTACCTAACCTAGGATGGTCCAAAGGGTTGGTTATGGTTCTAATGACTTAGGGGTACTTTAGTAATTACCCTAGGTCACTTAATTAATTATATTAGCAATTTAATTAATTAATTAAAAATCATGGTCAAGCCCGAATTAGTCTAAGTCAAATGCTCTCTTATTTTTAGTCAAATTAGAAGGGGCGTTTTGGTAATTTAAGTAGAGGTCTTAAGGGTTATTCATGGGACGACTATATATTGATATTATGTCAGTTTTAGACCACTTTTACACATCCCAAATAAGACCACACGAAAATTCTCTCATCTCTCAAGAAACGCACTCTTTTCAAAACTCCATTGAAGAACAAAAAAGCTTAAGGAAGAAAATGAAGGTTTAGAAGTTTCCAATCAGATTTTCGTGGATTCTTCATCTATAAGGTATGTTTATTCATTCTTGAAATCTCTTTCTTCAAGGATTCAATTCCAATGATTTTCAAAGATGATCAAAAACATGATTTGTCCAATTTCATGATCTAGCCATGTGTTCTTGCATAAAAGGTTTTAAATGAATGTTTTACAATTGAATTGATGTTAATGCAATGTATTAAAGCTATAATTCTTATGAACCAATGTAAGCCATGCAAATTCCTATTTTGACTATTTTATGGGTTAAGTGATCATGTCTCTATACTTATGAATTAATGAGTAGTTTCTTATGGGCTTTCTAATTATGTAAGAATTGTATTCAATTGATGTCTAATTGGTCTTATATTGTTAAATATATATTGAATTTACCTAGTTTAGTCTAGTATTATTATTTATACTTTGAATTGACATTCATGGCCATGGGTAAGGGCCGAACGGTATTGAATTGGATGATTTTGACATGGATTGAAGCAGTGAATGTAACGCCCTAAAACGAACTAAGGTGAACTAGAGCTTCGTAAGTGTTTTTTGAGGGAATATTTGTGTTAAAGTAAGTTACTTTAATGTCCTTAGGCAGTGTGCGAAGTTTGGTAATGTTTGGAGGTTAATTGGACAAAATCGTCCATGATGTTCGGAAGGTGTGCCCTAGAATGTACTTGTGTCTTGTTGTGTTTTGATGAGGTTTACGTGTTCGTTTTTCTTGAAACATGTGTGAGATGTTACTAAGACCTATATTACCATGTTTACGGGTTTAACGTTCGGGCACGACCCCACCTAGGACCCGCAAGGTGGACCCACAGAAGGGGCTATGCTTGGACCAAAACTGCCAAATCAGTGTCCAATCGACGAGCCAATCGACGGCCCGTCAACCTGGTCCGTTGTTTGGGCAAGATTTCCTGCAGGTTTGGGAGTTTCAGTACCAACCAACGATACCCTTACCAACGGTCCGTTGATGGATAGACGGACCGTCGGTTGGTCCATCGATGGGGCATTCCCAAAAGCTGCAACGTGAATTTTTAAGTCTTGGGGTGTTTTGGGAAATTCACCCCAAGTCTTTTTGGACCCTAGGATGATGTTTTTAGGGTTTTTAAGTTATCTTCGGTTAAGTTTTAAGCCCTAGACCTAGACAAGACCCCTCATATCAAAATTAACTATCTCTCTCTAAAAACAAACTCTCT
The DNA here is from genome assembly GCA_016801875.1 of Solanum sitiens. NCBI lineage: Eukaryota > Viridiplantae > Streptophyta > Magnoliopsida > Solanales > Solanaceae > Solanum > Solanum sitiens. Next base: position 2,758,126 of record JABWTJ010000094.1, on the reverse strand, counting down.
CAAGTCTCCATTGAAGCTAGAGGTCAAGAAGGATAGGAGGGGCTGGTTTGGACGTGGTTCTTCACCAAAATTCTTGGGTTTCTTGCATGTGAGGTATGGTATACATTATTGAATACCCATTCATTCAAGGAGCCCTTTCCAATGAATTTCCAAAAAGGGTTTTCAACCCTAGTTTCTTTTATCTTCAACCCAAATATGGGTCTTGCATGAAAATGTTTCTAATGTCTAATTAATGATGTTTCTAATGTTAGTTGGTGATTCTAATGCTAAAACCTTAGTTAAATCATGTTAAAGTTTACTTTCAAATGGTGGTATAAGAATTGGGTCAAATGAGCATGTTTATGTATAGAATGAACTTTGGTTTTATTGTGTTGTAATGTTGGTTTAGCTACTGCCCTAAGGGATTTATTATGATGAATTATTAGTAAAATGCTTATAGGTTGTTATGTCTTGGTGAAATGAAGAGTTGCTTATATTGTATTGTTTCTTATTATAAATTGATTCTTGAGTGGTATGGTCCACCTTCTTGGTGGCGGTGTTTATTTGATGAATTGACTATGGTTAATATGTATTGAGAATGTGATCTTGAAGGTCTAAATTGTAGAATGGATATAAATTGTAAATGGGTCTTGTTTTGTGATTGTGAAGCTTGAATTGTATGTTTGACCAAGATTTTGGTCTAATTGAAGAATATGACTAAGTGAAGTATGTAACGTGTGTAAGTTGATGAATGAAAGTCTAAAGCATGATTAGAAGTAGTGTATATGAAATGCTTATATGCAAGGTGTGCTCACATGTACATACACACACTTTAAGTAAATGAATGAAGCTAAGTTTAGTAAGAAGGGGAGTCGTGGGGTGGACACTCTTCGTGAGTTGAGATGAAGTGTCTAGTAGCAACCTCAATATTCCTAATGAGATTTCCAATATAGGTCGGAGAATGAATGCACTTCGTGAGTTGAGATGTGGTATTCTCTAGCTATCCTTAGCCTATAGTCTATAATGTGAGAATCTGTGGGGCGTTATGCCTAGCACCGAGAGAATAGGAAGAAGAGGTGGAATACACTTTGTGAGTTGAGATGTTGTATTCAATTGTACATCTTGAGATGAGTACTCCTCGTTAGTAGAGAATGAGTTACTTAGTAGCAATCTCCCTATCCCTTAACTATGTGCCCGCATGGGTGTAGCTATTGGGAAAGCCATGTAAAAACTAAGAAGTATGACCTTCCTCAAGGCAGGTGAGGATACCTAATCCGATAGCGCTTAATATCAGGATTCCACGCCTAGATGTCATGGTCTTTGTCGGTTAAGCTAACCCCCCACAAAAGTAATGAAATAATAAGTCGTCTAATTAATGTAATAACTATGTGATTTGATTGAACTAAATCTTCTAAAAGAACGTGCTACTTAGTGTAGGTGGTGTTATGGGACGCTACCTATCCATTTCACTAAACAGGACCTTCCAAAAGGGAAGACTTGGTGCCAAACCTTCTAAAAGAGTGTAATACTTAGGGTAGGTGGTGGTACGGGACGCTATCCTACTCATTGCACTAAGTAGGCATTCCTAAAGAAAAGTCTTTGGTGTTTTGTTGGGTGTTCTTCTAATGTCTTCTCTTTGAGTAGTAACTTATTCTCCCGAGGTAAGTAAGACAAACGGGGTAGTCTTCAGGATCGCTTGGTTATGCAATGAAGTAAGTGTTTAGACGTTTTCTTCATGTCTTACCTTAGGGAATCTTAGGATTATCCTTAGGTCGGGAAACTCCTACGGAAATGGGTTCACTTCCTCATTTGCAATACTTTGGAAGTTCACCATTGTTGGAGTCTTTAGTTCAATGAAAAGCTTTTAAACTTACTATAATGTCTTAAAAGGGTTCACTGTAATGTTAAGGGTATAGCTCACTGTAAGTGTACCTTTTTGGTTGACTTGTTGTACCGTGCTCAAATCCTTGGGAATCCATTAGGAGCGCTAGTGGGAGTGGTAGTATGGGATGCTACTCTCACATTGCACTTAGTGTAACCTAAGAGTCCTATTGGAGGAGAGTACTTATGTGAAATCGTATATTTGAGTTGGTTCACTGTAAAGTCGAGTATCTTTACTGTAAAGTATGTCTTTAAGTCAAAATTATGGAAATTCTTCCTTAAGTGTTAAATGATGCTTCTTATGTTGTTTTGTTCCTAAGTTCATGAATGTTTTATTAAATTGGCATGAAAGCTTATTTTGCTAAAATTTCCCTTTTTACATGTTTTTGCATATTCCATACTTAGTACATTGTTTGTACTAACCCATACTTTTATATACCTTATAAGTATAGGTTGGAAGCTTTGGAAGGTTGAAGTTGAAGCTTGGGAATTCTATCTCTCAAGATTTGGTATATCCTCATATATTCGAGGACATAGTTTATGTTTCTTAGTTTCATTATTAAGATTTATTTTGTATTTTCCTTTTTATTGTAAAGGGCCGTGTCCCTATGATTCTAAGTTGTGTCTTTAAGTTGGCTTTTGACGATGAGATTTCGTACTATCTATGAAAGATTTCTTTTATTTAATTATCATGAAAAGTTTTAAATTCCGCCTACTTTTCATGTCTTATGTAATGAACGATAGTTGAAGGGCTTGTATGAGACAACAAAGGGTCAAGTACGCCCGGCCACGATCCGAGAGTTAACTCTAACTTCTAGGGGGTGCTTTTGGGTCGTGACAGACTTGGTATCAGAGCATAAGGTTATGGGAAATAGTTTAGGTTTTAAAAGTCTCACAAGCCACATCTAGTAGTATCTTTGTCATTGATGTGAGTCGCGACACGTCCATAGACAAGAGGCTATAGGATGCTAGAAGTTTCACTTCTTTCTCTGTTCTAATGTCGTGCCTTAGAGTTGAGTTATATAAGGTGTATTTTCTCAACCTCTTCTCTTTGTGTTTATAGGACATGAATACGAGGAGATAGACCGCTAGAAGGGATGAGGGAGGTGTATCTAATGATAGAATCCCTCCTCGTGTTGACCAAGTTCCTATTGAGGGCCTAGAGGAAGAGAATGTGGAGGTTCCCCTTCAAGAACCTCAAGTGCCTCCGGGACCCCAGGTGCCTCAAGTGCCTCCTATGCCTCAAGCTCCTTTTGTTGAAGGGGATATGATTAATGCGGAGTTAAGGGCTGCCCTAATGAATTTGACTCAACTCATGACGACTCAAGCTCGTGTCGTCAACAATCACTTTGTGGGCCAAGCTAATCAAGGAGATAGACCCCAACCAAATGCTAGTACACCCGCTTCTGGGATTCGTGATTTCATGAGGATGAACCCTCCAACTTTTCATGGCACTAAGGTGGATGAAGATCCACAAGGTTTCATAGATGAGATTTTTAAAGTGGTGGATGTTATGGGTGTGACCCCTAGGGAGAAAGCGGAGTTAGCCGCTTAGTAACTTAAGGATATTGCTCAAGTGTGGTTCGAGCAATGGAGGAGTGAGACCCTTAGAAAGAGGTCCGGTTGATTGGGAGGAATTCAAAGAGGCTTTCCTAGATAGGTTCTTTCCTTTGGAGTGAAGGGAGAAGAATATGGTTGAATTCATGAACCTTCGTCAAGGGGGAATGAGTGTGCAACAGTACTATTTCAAATTTACCCAACTCTATAAGTATGACCCGACCATGGTAGCCAACCCTAGGGCTAGGATGAACAAATTCGTGATGGGAGTGTCTAGCTTGGTGGAGAAAGAGTGTCGTACGGCAATGCTTCTTAATGACATGGATACTTCTAGACTCATGGTTTATGACCAACAAATTGAGCAGTCCAAAATTATGGAGATAAGGCAAGAGGGAAAAAGTCCTAGGTCGGATGATTCTTGTCAACAAAAGCCTAGGAAGAGGTTCTATCACCAAGATTCTTCCATGGGGAACAAGGATAGGGCTCCAAACCAACATTCTCAAGGTGGTGTCATACTTTTGAAAGGGATAGGTGTCGTACTTGTGGAAAGCAACATTCGGGTAAGTGTCTTGCATGGACGGATGGTTGTTTTGAATGTGGTAATAAATGCCACAATATGAGGGACTGCCCTAACCTCAGATTAAGGGAAAAAGATGTAAATCAATCTTCCCTATAACCTAATGCTCCCAAGAAGAACCCTTCCTATGGGATGGGAGCTAGGAAGGATAACTAATCTGGATTTGATGATCTTGGTAAGTCTTAACCCTTTATGATTTTTGTTTCTATGTTATGAAATGAGTTTATGTGGTTTTATAGTTCAAATGATCATGTCATCTTGATTAATTGCTCAAAGAATGAATTTTTTTAAAAAAAAATGAAATGTTGGGCAGTGGTACAGTGATGCTCATTGTGAAATTTGTGAATTTTGAGAAAAATTGTTTTGTATTGAATTGAAGTTTCAATGTGTGAAAAAGTGTTGTATATGAGCATGTTTAATGTTGGATAAGGTAGTTCCTCCATAAAAGAAGGTTAAGAATGAGTTTCGAAATTGGTGAAGTTGGCAAAAGTTGCCTATGTTTCTAAATGTTTGAAAATTCGAAATGATGCTCCTTGTAAGTTGATGATTTGATTTTTGATGTTTTGATCATGATTGTATTGTGTTACGTGATACTAAGTGAGTCTTGATTTTTCTTGAAGTTTAAGTGTCATTCGAGGACGAATGTTATCCCAAGTGGGGGAGAATGTAACGCCTGAACTAAGGTGAACTAAAGCTTCATAAGTGTTTCTTGAGTGAATTTTTGTGTTAAAGTAAGTTACTTTAATGTGCTTAGGCAGTGTGCGAAGTTTGGTTAAGTTTGGAGGTCAATCGACCAAAATCGTCCATGATGTTCGGAAGGTGTGCACTAGAATGTACTTGTGTGTCTTGTTGTGTTTGGATGGTTTTACGTGTTCGTTTTGCTTGATACTTGTGTGAGATGTTCCTAAGACCTATATGACCATGTTTAGGGGTTTAGCATTTGGGAAGGACCCCACCTAGGACCCGCAAGGGCCCTCCACAGAAGGGCCTATGCCTTGGACCAAAACTACCAAATCAGTGTCCAATCGATGAGCCAATCGACGGCCAGTCGACCTGGTCCATCATTTGGAAAAGATTTCTTGCAGGTTTGAGAGTTGCAGTCCCAACCAACGAGACCCTCACCAACGGTCCGTCGATGGGCACACGGACCGTCGGTTGGCCGTCGATGGGGCAGTCCCAAAAGCTGCAACGTGAATGGTAAAGTCTTGGGGTGTTCTGGGAAATTCACCCCAAGTCTTTTGGGACCCTAGGATGATATTTTTAGGCTTTTTAAGTTATATTGGGTTAAGTTTTAAGCCCTAGACCTATACAAGACCCCTCATTTCAAAATCAACTCTCTCTCTCTAAAAACAAACTCTCTCAAGTCTCCATTGAAGCTAGAGGTCAAGAAGGCTAGGACAGGATGGTTTGGACGTGGTTCTTCACCAAAATTCTTGGGTTTGCTTGCATTTGAGGTATGGTATCCATTCTTGAATACCCTTTCATTCAAGGAGCCATTTCCAATGAATTTCCAAAAAGGGTTTTCAACCCTAGTTTTTATTATCTTCAACCCAAATATGGGTCTTGCATGAAAATGTTTCTTATGGCTAATCAATGATGTTTCTAATGTTGGTCGGTGATTATAATGCTAAAACCATAATGAAATCATGTTAAAGTTTTCTTTCAAATGGTGGTTTAAGAATTGGGTCAAATGGGCATGTTTATATATATAATGAACTTTGGTTTTATTGTGTTGTAATGTTGGTTTAGCTACTTCCCTAAGGGATTTATTATGATGAATTATTCGTAAAATGCTTATAGGTTGTTATGGCTTGGTAAAATGAAGAGTTGCTTATATTGTATTGTTTCTTATTATAAATTGATTCTTGAGTGGTATGGTCCACCTTCTTGGTGGCGGTGTTTATTTGATGAATTGACTATGGTTAATCTGTATTGAGAATGTGATATTGAAGGTCTAAATTGTAGAATGAATAGAAATTGTAAATGGGTCTTGTTTTGTGATTGTGAATGCGAATCTTGAATTGTATGTTTGACCTAGATTTTGGTCTAATTGAAGAATATGACTAAATGAAGTATGTAAAGTGTGTAAGCTGATGAATAAAAGTCTAAAACATGATTAGAAGTAGTGTATATGAAATGATGCTTATATGCAAGGTGTGCTCACATGTACACACACACTTTAAGTGAATGAATGAAGCTAAGTTTAGTAAGAAGGGGAGTCGTGGGGTAGACACTCCTCGTGAGTTGAGATGAAGTGTCTAGTAGCAACCTCACTATTCCTAATGAGCTTTCCAAGATAGGTTGGAGGATGAATGCACTTCGTGAGTTGAGATGTGGTATTCGCTCTTAACCTATAGTCTATAATGTGAGAATTCGTTGGGAGTTATGCCTAGCACTGAGAGGATAGGAAGAAGAGGTGGAATACACTTCATGAGTTGAGATGTTGTATTCCATTGTGCCTCTTGAGATGAGTACTCCTCGTTAGTAGAGAATGAATTACTTAGTAGCAATCTCCCTATCCCTTAACTATGTGCCCGCATAGGTGTAGCTATTGGGAAAGCTATGTAAAAGCTAAGAAGTATGACTTTACTCTAGGAAAGTGAGGATCCCTCATACGATAGGGGTTAATATCGGGATTCCATGCCTCGCTCTCACGGTCTTTGTCAGTTAAGCTAACCCCCCACAAAAGTAATGAAACAATAATTTGTCTAATTAATGTGATACCTATGTGATTTGATTGAACTATGTCTTCTAAAAGAAAGTGCTACTTAGGGTAGATGGTGGTATGGGACGCCACCTATCCATTGCACTAAGTAGGACCTTCCGAAAGGGAAGACTTGGTGCCAAACCTTCTAAAAGAGTGTACTATTTAGGGTAGGTGGTGGTATGGGACGCTATCCTACTCATTGCACTAAGTAGGAATTCCGAAAGGGAAGTCTTTGGTGTTTTGTTGGGTGTTCTTCTAATGTCTTGTCTTTGAGTGGTGACTTATTCTCCTGAGGTGAGTAAGCCGAACGGGGTAGTCTTGAGGATCGCTTGGGTGTGCATTGAAGGAAGTGTTTAGATGTTTTTCTTCATGTCTTGCCTTAGGGAATCTTAGGATTATACTTAGGTAGGGAAACTCCTACGGAAATAGGTTCACTTATTCATTTGGAATACTTTAGAAGTTCACCATTGTTGGAGTCTTAAGTTTAATGTGAAGCTTTTAAACTTACTATAATGTCTTAAAAGGGTTCACTGTAATGTTAAGGGTATAGCTCACTGTAAGTGTACCTTTTTGGTTAACTTGTTGTACCGTGCTAAAATCCTTGGGAATCCATTAGGAGCGCTAGTGGGAGTGGTATTATGGGATGCTACTATCACATTGCACTTAGTGTGACCTAAGAGTCCTATTGGAGGAGAGTACTTATGTGAAATCGTATATTTGAGTTGGTTCACTGTAAAGTCAAGTGTCTTTACTGTAAAGTATGTCTTTAAGTCAAAATTATGGAAATTCTTCCTTAAGTGTTAAATGATGTTTCTTATGTTGTTTTTTTCCTAAGTTCATGAATGTTTTATTAAATTGGCATAAAAGCTTATTTTGCTAAAATGTCTTTTTTTACATGTTTTTTCATATGTCATACTTAGTACATTGTTTGTACTAACCCTATACTTTAATATACCTTATAAGTATAGGTTCGAAGCTTTGGAAGGTTGAAGTTGAAGCTTCGGAATTCTATAGGTTGGAAGCTTTGGAAGGTTGAAGTTGAAGCTTGGGAATTCTATCTCTCATGATTTGGTATGTCCTCATATATTCGAGGACATAGTTTATGTTTCTTAGTTTCATTATTAAGACTTATTTGTTATTTTCCTTTTTATTTTAAAGGGCTGTGTCCCTAAGATTCTATGTTGTGTTTTTAAGTTGGCTTGTGACGATGAGATTTCCTAGTATATATGAAAGACTTCTTTTATTTAATTATCGTGAAAAGTTTTAAATTCCGCACTACTTTTCATGTCTTATGCAATGAAAAATAGACCCCAACGGGTCAAGTACGCCCGGCCACGATCTGAGAGTTAACCCTAACTTCTAGGGGGTGCTTTCGGGTCGTGACAAAGAGAATGGATTGGTGGTACGCTGCCCTAATTCTATTTATTTTATGTTAATTAGACTTCAATTATTTTGTGAAGTATGATCATATCTATCTACATGTGATTAGGTGAAAGTATGTGTTCTTCTATAGATATTAGGTTACCATGTTGGATTATGACTATGTGTTTATGTGTGTAGTCTTAAAGTTGATACATGATTATTCCTACTTGACTCTATGAGTATATGCTGGTTATATTGATGATGTTATAGTAACGTATATGATGACATAAAGATGATAAGGGTCATTCCTAAGTGCTTCAAAGAATGATATGTTATATGTGCTAAAGTGAATTAATGATGTTTCTTGTTTTGGTAGATTATGTCCCTTACTTGATACATGTATATGATGAATATGAACATCTTGACGTAGTAGGCTTAGGAACCTTTGTCTTGTATGTGTATGGATGAATTTTTAATGAAAGTCTAGGATCGGTAGACCTAAGATGGTGCCCTTCTAAGTATGACTAATACATTGAATCTTCTATATAGAAAGAAGGTTAAGAATGAGCTATCCTTATAGACCATTGAATGGCGGCCCTAGTGGACCCATCTTTGGTAGGTGCATTATGACTAGGTAATGACTAAGAGATGGTACCTTTTCATATGTCCCTTATATTGAACTTACTCAATGAGAACAAAGGCTAGCACCGAGAGAATATGTTATGGTTTGTAGCTCAACTTAAGAAGGAGACTAGAGTACAATGTACCTCTACTTGATAATGAGACTAGAGTACATAAAAGACCTTGATATTCCTTAACCATGTGCCTACATGGGATGTGTCCTAGTTCTACCCTTGGCAAGTAGAACACCCTCCATCGGAGTAGGGTAGACTCCGGATTCCATGCCTAGCTAGTATGGTCTATGTCGGTTATTGCCTATTCTCATCATGTGGGATACATACGAGTGTTGGATAAGTTCTAGGAAGTTTAGGTAGTTGAATGAGACGCTATCTAGACATTGCACGACTAGACTTTGAAGATGTTAGCATGTGAGTCCCTAGGTCTTTCCAAGACCATTATGTGAAGTCTATAATGAATGAAATGCCTTCTAACTGACTTAATGAACTATCACGACTTTAGCTAATGTATGACGAATGGAATGTGCTCTAGCTAGGGTAGCTTTGAGGGTTGCTTAGGTAAACTTGAAGAGGGTGTATGGGCGGTCTCTTCTTGTCCTACTTAGGTGAATCTTAGAGTAACCTTATGTGGGGAGTTAATGAAAGGAAAAAGGGAATGATCTTATCTTAGGATAACCTTTGGTGAGAAGAATGCAAGTTAAAAGAGGTTATTTTAAAGTTGAACTTAGTTCACTGTAATGTTCTTTAATATTTGATAAAATGCTTATGTGATGTCTTGTATGTTTCTAAGGTGTTGAATGTTGTTCTTATACTTATATTATGAGGTTTTCATCAAAAAGAGCATGTTTTATACGAATGTCCATTTTTCATGATTGTATGCATTACGCCATACTTAGTACAAGAGTTTGTACTAATTTCATACATTTTTTCTATCTCTAAAGGTGTAGGTAGCGTTTGAAAGGAGTTTCGAAGTTGAAGCTTGGATTAGTGTTCATTCAAGCAAAGAGTTTGGTATGTCCTCACTAAATCCGAGGACATCTTGATGTTTAGTTTTCCTTATTGAAAGCATTGTCATAGACTTAGCTATTTTCTATATTCATATGTCTAAGATGGTGACTTTGAGACTTATCCTTTCATTTTGTTTTTCTATAAAACAGATATTTTGGAGTATTATTATTTCGTATGAAAAGTTTTAATTCTGCACTACTTTTCATACATGTATGCAATGAATGGTATGAAAGATCTTGTCACGACCTGAGAGTACACCCTAAAAGTTAGGGTGCAATCTCGGATTGCAACTCGAAATCTAGACCCCGGATGAGACCGGCGTCGTTAACCTCTCAGAGGTCGCAGACAAGCCTATTCTTAGCTTTCATCACAATCATACAGTCAAATTTTGCGTAACATTAAAAACATTTATATACTAATTGAAGTATACTTAGACTTCATATAATACTGCCTAAGAGTGATATTATAATACTTGTCTCACATATATATAACCATCTAAGAGTGCAAAGCCAATAATAATCAATATGCCATATAGGCCTTAGTACAAAAGAATCCAAAGAACATAACGGAATAACGTATTCTAAAAACTACTAAATCTTTATAAGGATGGAAATTGAAATTGTAACGTCCTGAACTTGAAGACCTACCATGACTTGGAGAAAGAGTTCCAAGCTTCTTCAACTCGACCTTCTTTACTTCAATGGCCGAAACCTACAGTTGTAGTAAAATAAAGTAATGGGGTTAGTACGCCACATGTACTAAGTATGTGTATATGCACATAACACATAGGGACATGCATGAAAAAAATATTGTTTATCATCTCTTTAGAAAACATGCTAAGTCATATAAAATCTTCAATGCACATACCATATAACATATACAAGCCAAATATTTTATCTTAAAGCATGATCATAATCAAAGACATCTTCTCATGGAATCATGTTAACATTTCATATTCGATAGATCATATAAACATAACATACAAAACACTTACCCATTATCTTATCCCCAACCTACAAGTGCAATGGTCATGTGAAGCCCCATAACCCCACATGACCGAGTAGATAAGATAGGAGACCATAAGTAAAGCTTTGCTTCATATAACTTGTAACATAGTTATCATTTACATAGCAATATAGCCAAATAACATATTTATCATAATAGACAACATTCATATAAAAGTAACATCATATATCATAAACATATATCTTTCATATCATCATATTACTTATGAACAATCTTCTAGAATTTACCTTAGAGTGAACTTGTGCAATGTCTAGGTAGCGTCCCATACCACTACATATACTAAGCCAACTCCTCAAGTCACCCTAGTCAACATTCGTTTACTTGTTTTTCATTTTACATGAGGGAACATAGGCATTAGCCGACATAGACCATTTGAGCTAAACATGGAATCCGATGTTTTTCCCACACTGAAAAGAGGTGACCCTACCGTCCAAAGTAGAACAGAACATGACATAGCTTTCTGGGTGGATCCACTAGCTAGTATCCTATGGTGGCAACATACTTAAAGAACTAGGAGATGTAGTAGAGACCCATAGTTCCACATTACATGGCAGCCTCAATCTCATGAGAATCATTGTGAACCTACCTTCCCGCTAGGGAAGGGACACTTTCCATATCTAGTTCATCGGTTCATAGCTTAAGTCCCTTTTCTTGAAATCACCTTTAAGTTTTCTTTTATAATAAACTTATCATAGGTCATAGGAGATTATCTCCTTGTATAACATGATCATGAGCTCTTTTATATTAGATGAGAATTGTCCTTTCATCGTAACCCTTTATACGTGAGATTTACATGGCATAATCATCTTGTGTAAAGCATACAAGAGAGTATCATAACTTGCATATTCATATTCTTATCATAATCTCACGATTTACATGTTCATAGTCCAACATATTCACATAGCAACATCATACATACTTTCATAACATAGCATCATGACTTATAGGCTAGCATAAACATCTAAGAGTAATCACAATTTAAGAAGACTTACCACTTGCTTTCAAGAACCTTATTCATCATGCAATATTCATAATCATACATAGTGAAATACTCAATGGCATAATCAAGATAAACTCATCAAATCATGTACAAGATCAATGCATAGTATAGGACAAGGTAAACAGGTCATTAAAGGGTTCATTCAAACATTAAATTCTAACCCTAACGTTTTCACGTTATCAAACACTACTAACAACCCATTCGAAACCATCACATAGAGAAATATCATATAACACACGACATTCAAACATTATCAATCAATTACTCAACAATTCATGCGAAATTAGATATAGAAAACGTTTACTTTTCATTGAAAATCATAAATATAGGGTTAGAAAGAAAATCCGTTTTGTAGAGTAAAAACCCTAGTATTTGAAGTTCTTGAAAACTTATCTTGAAAGGACCTCTTGGGTAAAGGAATCCCAAGAGTGAAAAACCATACCTTATAGATGAAGAATCCACGAAATCTTGAATGGAAACTTTGAAATCTTCGTCTTATTCATTAAGCTTTTCTTGTTCTTCAATGGAGTTTGGAAAAGAGAGCGTGCTTGAGAGATTAAGAGAATTTTGTTTGATTCTGACTTGGGACGGGTAATTGTGGTCTAAAACTGACCTTATATCAATATATAGACGTCCCATGTATTACCCTAAACACCTTCCACTTAAATTACCAAAACGCCCCTCCTAAATCAACTACAAATAGGAGAACATTTGACCTAGTCAAATTCTGAAAATTTGCTTAAGGGTTTCGGGTTTGACAATTTAAATTAATTAATTAAGTTGCTAAATTAATTAATTAAGTGATCTAGGGTAATTAATAAAGTACCCCTAAGTCGTTAGGACCATAACCCACCCTTTTTTACCATCCTAGGTTAGGTATTAGGATGTTTCTTTAGTTAGTTATTCGGTTACTGTCACCCGGTTAGGTCTTAGGATTTCGGGCACACTAGTTAGTTAATTTTTGTTAGTACTAGGTTAATTAGTTAGTTAGGTTAGTTAGTTAGGACCTAGAATTAGTTAGGAGGCTTGGCCCCACCTGTCTTGACCCGACGCGATTGTCCCCTAACCGCCCTAACCAAATTCGGTTGGTCTTGTCTCTCGGCCGTTGGTAGCACATGTGCTTGCACATGTGTTGCCGTGTACTTTCCCTAACCTTGCTCTCTGGAAAGTTCACTTCTTGTCCAAGGATCGTCACTATGTCCTTGTGTACTGCTTAATCTACATGGTCATTTTAAATGGTCATGTGCTATGGTACCTAGGCTTGACACTTGGATTCCTCGTACCTAATGTGCTAAGAATTCAAAAAAATTAGCTTAGGGTCTTCATTTCAGGTACAATTCCTAACAAGCTCGGTTTAAGTTACTTGTTAATACATAGAAATTGGCTAACACCCTTAAGCCAATATTCTCTAACATGCAAAGTATTACTCAGTATTAGGCATTGGGATGCTTATGTACTTCAATACCTATTCTTAAAACCTAATAGGCACTTCACTAGACAAGTACATTTTCTGGAAACATCATTTTAAGCATTATTAAATAGATTAAGCTCTAGTCTAAGTCATGAAAATTCCAGAGTGTTACATCATCCCCCCCCCCCCAGGAACATTTGTCCCCGAATAACACTAAATTCTCTTTGGAGGGTAAGGAATAGACTCAATACTAGTAGTATAACCAGCACATAACATATCATTACACTTAGCACTCAATTCATGATGCACAAACATATAAGGACTACATATTCATAACACATAGTGAGGAATTTCCTTCTCAACCTTATCATAAGCTCTAAATGCATCAAAGAGTTACCATGCTATCAATCTTTTCAAGATAAAAACAAAACAACAAAATGTCAAGAAAACATATGCATACAAGTTTCACATAAGTTCAAGAATAGAGTATGAAAACATCTTCTTAAAACTCTAGTTGGTACTATCTTTTACCAAAACATGCACCTATTTAGTAAACAAGTTAATAATTTATTTATTTTCATTCTTGTTAAATTGGGAATGAAGTCTTTATAAGCCAATCTTTATTGGCTATGCCTATTCTTTGATTATTTGCATAATATATAGTTATTGGGGCATATATTCATACTCCAATATTGACATAAACCAAAAAGTGTTAAAACTTCATTCTTATCCAACACTGATGATTTGACATTCTCATGCTTTGCTTACTTAGTTCACCTTGAACTTACCCTTCTTCTTCTTTCTTCTGATTTCTCAAATCCTCAACATCGGGTACACATAATCTCCCTTGGTACCTAAGAACACCATTCCCCCCTTAGGAGAATGACTCATTGAGCTTACTAAGTACCGATTCCTTCGGTTCCATCAATAGAGGATCAAGGTCTTGCTTGGACTTCACCTCAACTACTAATGATGAGTCGGAGTTATGATGGACCATAAAACTACCAATTGGAGAAACTTTTAATCGCACACCTAAGCGAGCCAATCTATGAATATCTTTCACAAGTTCTTTCTTTCTTTCTTACTTACTTTTTTACTGAAGTCTTGAGCATTATACCTACTACTAGAATCGGAAATAGGGAGAATTAGCGAGGTTAACATTCAACAAATTCCATTGGGAACAACCCTAGTTTCGGTTTTTTTAAATTCAATACGTTTAACTATTACCCTTACCTTCACTTCTAATATTAGGACAATCTTTCAAAATATGGCCACCTTTGCCACAACCATAGCAACTATTAGTTCCAACAAGACATTCGCCCCCATGCTTCTTACCACACTTACCACAAGTTGGTCTTTCTCTTGGTGGATCAACATTTTTCCCCTCTTGAGGTTTAGGAGTAGAACCTCTATCATTGCGATTCTTGGAGAAATTTGAAGGAACTTGGTTCGAAAACCTATTCTTAAACTTAGGCTTCTATTGAACATCAAGCCTACTTTTAGGAGAACCACTCTCAAAAGACTTTGCCTTCTTTGCTTCCCTATTTATTTTCCTTAGGCAACTTTACTCAACCTATTGAGCATGAACCATTAACCTAGAAGGATCCATATTGTCATGAAGCATCGATGCACGACATTCTTCTTCAATCTCTTCGAGATTAGATGCTAAAAGACACATAGTTTCAAGGCTCTAGAGGCAGGATATAAGAGTATCAAGAAAAGAGAATTTTACTAATCATCACATAGCCTCTCGTCTACGATTGTGGCACACTTCACAACCATGAACAAGACACTAGGTAATGTGGTTTAGTGAGACGTTGACCCTAAGGATATTTAACCTCATGCTCTTATACTAAGTTTAAGATTCCAATATTTAACCTCATGCTCTGATACCAAGTTTGTCACACACGGAATCTAGACCCCGGATGAGACCGGCATAGTTAACCTCTCAGAGGTCGCAGACAAGCCTCTTATTAGCTTTCATCACAATCATACAGTCAAATTATGCGGAACATTAAAAACTTTTATATATTAATTGAAGTATACTTACACTTCATATAATAGTGCAAGAGTGATATTCTAATACTTGTCTCACATATATATAACCATCTAAGAGTTAAAATCCAATAATAATCAATATGCCATATAGGCCTTAGTACAAAAGATCAAAAGAAAATAACGGATTAATGTATTCTAAAAACTACTAAATCTTCATAAGTCTAGAAATTAAAATGGTAACGTCCCGAACTTGAGGACCTACCATGACTTGGAGAAAGAGTTCCAATCTTCTTCAACTCGACCTTCTTAACTTCAATGGCCAGAACCTACAGTTGTAGTAAAATAAAGTAATGGTATCAGAGCATAAGGTTATGAAGTAGTTTTAGGAATAAAAAAGTCTCAAAAGGCCATGTCTAGTAGAGTCTTGACCATCGGTATGACTCGCGACACATCTATGGGCGAGAGGCTATAGGACGATAGAGTTTCCCTTCTTTTCTACTACTATGTCGTGCCGTAGAGTAAAAAGTTATAAGTGCTCTTTTCTTATGGTTTTACTTGTGTTTGTAGGAAGATGAATATGAGGAGGACACTGGCTAGGAGGGTTGAAGAGAATGATGTGAATGAGGGGCTTCCTTCCCGAGGTGGACATGTTCCACAAGTTGATCAAGTTCCTTAAGGTGTTCAAGGTTCTCAAAATGATTGAGTACCTATTGTGGAAGGAGGTATTGAGGTTTCGGTGGTTCCCCCAGAAATGGATAATGGGGAGATTAGAGAGGTTCTCCTTACCCTAGGAGTGTACTCAATGTGCACTCTTAATTCATTATATATCCACAAAACGTTTTTCAGCTTTACCTTGCAATTCAAAAATAGAAAACAAAATAAGCCTACTGTTCTAAAGAGTTCTCGGCTTCATCAATCAAAAACGAAAAGAAAAATTATACGCCTAAGTGCTTTAAGAAATCACGTAAGGGAATTCACTTGTGAACAAGAACCAAGGCTCGGAAGAGGGGTTTGTGCGTGGGTTAGGATGTGTATTCGTGGCTAGTTGTCAAAGCTGAAAAAGGTATGGGTTTTCTTCTCTCTTGGTCCCTTTCCCAGGAGTCCCCTAAGGTTAAGTACGTATTCCAATTGAAAACTAAGGGTGCCCTCGTTTCATGCCGTTGTCATTAGATCCTCTGAAAAGTTGATGCATGCATTGGTATGTTTGCTGGTAGATAACCTTAGAAGCGTTTGTAATTGTGTGCAGTGCGATGTTTTCGGACAGTGTATGATCATTTTATGTGTGTCCAATTGTATGTATGTTTTATATACACAATAATGCTAATACCATGTAATGAATATTACGGATTGCTTTCAAGAATGTGGTGAATTATGTTCTATGAAATTGTCGTGTTATTAATATATGATGATGAAACCGTGATGTTCATGAAAAATAAATGAAACTGATGTTTTAAAATGAAATACTAATTGCCGAATTAAAATGAGTCTAAGACTCTCGGCCATGTACATCAATGCACAAAGAAAAGGTACGGATATATGGACATAAATTTAGGCTAAAGTATTGGTTAAAGTTGATATAAAAATCTATACCAAATTGTATAGACTAAAGTGTAAGAAAAATGAACTTAAGGACCTAATGCTAATTAAAGAAGACTCGGCTAAATTCAAATAAAGAAAATGCTACACCTAAGAATCGAACCCGAGATCCAAAGGTTCTAACACTAGATAAAGATGTCTTAAGTAAAATAAATGAAAATAATGTTGTGTGTAGGATGGGAATCGAATCCGGCCTCAAGGCCAAGTGTGTGAGATACACAAGTCTCACATATAATCAAAAATTAAATGCTGCCCAAGGGATTCGAACACGGATCCCCTTGACCAAAATTGTGAGGCACATAAGTCTTACATACAATAAAATAAAACGCAGCCACTAGGGATCGAACTCGGGTTCTCTTGGCCGAATGTGTGAAGACGCATAAGTCTCACACACACACACAATGAAAATAAATCAAAAAAATAT
This sequence comes from Solanum sitiens, assembly GCA_016801875.1. Taxonomy (NCBI): domain Eukaryota; kingdom Viridiplantae; phylum Streptophyta; class Magnoliopsida; order Solanales; family Solanaceae; genus Solanum; species Solanum sitiens. Next base: position 2,740,962 of record JABWTJ010000094.1, on the reverse strand, counting down.
ATGCTGCCCAAGGGAATGGGTAAAGTCTAAGATCACTTAAATCACGAATAAGCCTTATGTATGATGTAACTCTAAAGGGGTAGTACCATGAGTGTAAAGTACACTAAAGGTCATGTGCATGGCATATGATGTAAGTTAATGGCAAGATGAAGAAATGAACATTCACGTAATGAGGTGAGTAATTATGTTAAACTATGATGCTAATGAAAATGGTGACAACATGATAAGAGGCTAAGATTAATGGTGACACAAGTCTCAACCAAGCCTAAGTAAAGGTCACCAAAAGTACTCACCTAAGAGAGTGTTGAATATTAAGAGACAAGTCTCAATCACATCCTATATGTAAGTATAAGGACAATTCACACTTAGTACGTAAAGAAGAGATGATAAATCATCTAATGAGCTATGACTACCTTGTGCTAGAAGCAAGCTTCGATGATGTATGAGTTGAATGTAAAAAGGGACATTAATCTAAGCACCGATAGGCTAGTTATGAGTGGTGATGCCTTCTTTCGGGAAGGGCGGAGGTTCACGTAATTCTCATGAAGATGAGACTGTCCACCAAGGTGGGTATGGGTCTCCTTAAATCTCCTAGTCTTTGAACTATGTTGCCAACATAGGGAACTAGCTTGGCTCGAACCCATAAAGCTAGCATGTTTTGGTTTCACTTTGGCCAGTGACTCCACCTCTTTTCGGTGTGGGGAAGACACCAGATTTCATGATGCTCAAATGATCTATGTCGGTTAAGGTTTAAAGTTACTCAAAGTATAAAAGATAATGAAATGAACTATACCGAAGTTGTTTGTGGAAAACAATCAGGAGGTGAAACCGGACTCAAGTAATGACATTAGATCATTCTTGGCCATTGCATGTCATGATCCCGATGAGAGTCTTAAACTTCATTCTGGTATAGCTGGTGTTTACATCAGCCTATGAATGAATGAAATGAATAATATTAAGTACGAATGAATGAATGAAGCGGACTCTGTGTTTGCTAAATGAGGCCCTCGGGTTGAGGTCCCATATGTTGGGCCCTCACTTGAGATGTCTTCATGCTACGTCCATGATTCCAAGGTATCGTGGATATGAAATGTATGATATATGAAACATGAAATATATGTTATGTGAACCTATGTATGTATGATGCGTGACATATTCATGGTATGACCTTCCTATTACGAATTAGGCAAGTCAAGAGACTTGACCTTCTAAGAAAGAATGTTGATTAGGAAGAGACATTCTTGTTCATGCATTACCGTTATGTGTTGCTGCATATACCCATACTTAGTACAAGTATGTACTAATTCCATACAATATTACTATTTTAAGTGCAGGCTCAGGTGGACATTGAAGGTTTCATTGAAGTTGTTCGGACTCAGAGATTTCATCCGAACTTGGTAGGTCCTCATGCATTCGAGGATGCCTGCCTTTACATTTCTTGGTTAGTAGTAGGTTTGAACTAGTGGAGTATGTTCCACTAGTGTCTCTTTCCCATTTTATTCAGACGCTTGTAATGGTGCCGTTTTGGCAAGTATTACTTATGACATAAGATTTTATTTCTTTCAAGTTGTATGTTTCTATAACTAGATGGTTGATGTATGAGCAATGAACTTCCTTACAAATACTCGTTTATATGTTTTCCATATGAAGTCTATGTATACTTCAAATATAAACAAAAAGTTTTAAATTTTCCGCTAAAATTAACCATATGAATGTGATGAATGCAAGAAGAGGCTTGTCTGCGACCTCTGAGAGGTCAACAACGCCGGTTGCAATTCGGGTTCCTGAATCCAGGTCATGACATACTCAATGGAAGGATAGTAGACCTGTTGAATCAGGTCCCTTAGAGTGGGAAGAGTGTAAGGAAGCATTCTTAGAAAGGTACTTTCCCCGTGAGAAGAGGGAGGTTAAGATTGAGGAATTTATAAACCTTTGGCAAGGTAGCATAATGTTGAGGAGTATTCTTAAAGTTTATCCTATTGTCTAAGTATGCTCCATCCTTGGTGTCTAACCCTAGGGATGAGATGAGTAGGTTCTTGACCGGTGTTTCGGATATGGTGAAGGAAGAATGTCGTACACCCATGCTCCATGGTGACATGAATCCATCTAGGCCTATGGTGTACGCTCAATCCATTGAAAAGTCTTAACTTGGGAGGAGAAGTAGAGATGCTAAGAGGGGAAGAACTGATGAGCAAGTTCAACATATGTTTTAGAAGAGGGCTCCAAATCAAGATGGTTCTGGTGCACCTAAGGAGAATCGTGAGAGAGGTGGTGGTTCCCAAATGGTTAAGCCTACTTGTGCTACTTGTGGGAAGAAGCACTTTGGGAAGTGTCTAGCCGGTACTAGTGGGTGTTTTAGTTGTGGGAACGATGATCACAAGGTGAGAGATTGTCCTAATATTGTGTCTAGAGGAAGAGAAGCCAAGCAAGTTCCTCCTAATGTTCCGGATGGTGGTGTTCCAAAGAGGAATCGCTTTTATGCTCTCCGAGCCAAAGGAACAAAACTGGATGATGATTATGATGCCAGTAAGTTATAGTTTTCTCTCTTTAGTTATATGAGTTCCTTCTAAGTGGGGATTATGGTGACTAGTTGTGTTCTAGATTATTGTCTCATATCTTCTATTCAATTCAAGCTTGAGAGATAGAATGTCATAGTAGCATTTTGCATTATGCATTGTGTTTAGGAGTCTAATTGAAATTGAAGTTCATTGATTCCTTGCAGTGTGCATTTTGATGAAGTTATGATTATGTTTTAAAGTGATTTTATATGGTTTTATCTCTTATATTGTCGTGCTTCCATCATAAATTGCTTAAGAGTTGCATTGTTGGAAAATTGAGCATGTTTCACTGTAAAGAAATTGGTGCTTACTGTAAAGGTTTTGGAAATTCGGTTAAATTGTTCTTTCATGAAAAATGATCACGATGTGTATATAACCGATGTATATGAGCATGATATTATGTGGAGAAGGAAATTCCTCCTATATGAAATGAAAAGGGTGAGTCTTATTGCATGATAAGTTGTAGAAGTAGTTCTATCTTCTTGTTGTGTTTGAGTCTCTTAAAGGTATGTGAAATTGATGTCATCCCTTCATGCGTGTATTGTGTATTGTGTACTCTATTGTATGGTTATTAGCTGTTAGTATTTGAGTCTTAACCCTTAAAAATGTTCAAAGTGTGGCAAGTGTCATTCGGGGATGAATGTTCCTAAGGGGGGGGATAATGTAATATTCAAAAAAATGTACTTGTCTAGTGAAGAGTCTATTAGGTTTTAAGAATATGAATTGGGATACATATGCATAACAATGCCCAATATTGGGTAATATTGGGCATGTTATAGAATATTGGTTTAAGGGTGTTAGCCAATTTTTATGTATTAACAAGTAACTTAAAATACACTTTGGTTCAAATGCCCAATCCAAGCTTATTTAGAAATTGTACCTGCAATGAAGACCCTAAGCTAATATTATTGATTCTCAACTTAACACATTAGGTACGAGGCATCCAAGTGTCAAGCCTAGGTACCATAGCATAGGATCAATTAAAATAATCATGTAGACTAAACAGTGACCAAGGACATAGTGAGGATCCTTGGACAAGAAGTGCACAACAACACATGTGCAAACACATGTGCTAAACGGACGAGAGACTAAGACCAAGCCCAACCGAATTCGGTTAGGAGGTTAGGGCGGTTAGGGAGCAGGCGTGCGTCGGGTCAAACCATTTGGGGCCTAGCTTCGTAACCAACCCTAGACTCTAACTAACTTACCTAATTAGATAAATAACCTAATATTAACTAAAATGAACTAACTAGTGTGCCCGAAATCCTAAGACCTAACCGGGTGACACTAGCCAAGTAACTAACTAAAGAAACATCCTAGTACCTAACTTAGGATGGTCCAAAGGGTTGGTTATGGTTCTAATGACTTAGGAGTACTTTAGTAATTACCCTAGGTCACTTAATTAATGAAATTATCAACTTAATTAGTTAATTAAAAATCATGGTCAAACCCGAATTAGGCCAGGTCAAATGCTCTCCTATTTTTAGTCAATTTAGGAGGGGCGTTTTGGTAATTTAAGTGGAGGGTCTTTAGGGTTATTCATTGGACGACTACATATTGATATTAGCTCAGTTTTAGACCACTTTTACACGTCCAAAATCAGATCACACCAAAATTCTCTCATCTCTCAAGAAACACACTCTTTTCAAAACTCCATTGAAGAACAAGAAAAACTTAAGGAAGAAAACAAAGGTTTCAAAGTTTCCAATCAGATTTTCGTGGATTCTTCATCTATAAGGTATGGTTATTCATCCTTTAAATCTCTTTCTTCAAGGAGTCAATTCCAATGATTTTGAAAGATGATCAAAAACATGATTTGTCCAATTTCATGATCTAGCCATGGGTTCTTGCATAAAAGGTTTTAAATTAATGTTTTCGAATTGAATTGATGTTAATGCAATGTTTTAAAGCTATAATTCTTACTAACCCATGCAAGACATGCAAATTTCTATTTTGACTATTTTCTGGGTTAAGTGATCATCTATACCTATGAATTAAAGAGTAGTTTCTTATGGGCTTTCTAATGATGTCAGAATTGTATTCAATTGATGTCTAATTGGTCTTATATTGTTAAATATATATTGAATTGACCTAGTTTCGTCTAGTATTATGATTTATACTTCTAATTAACATTCATGGCCATGGGTAAGGGCCGAATGGTATTGAATTGGATAATTTTGACATGGATTGAAGTGCTGAGAATGGATTGGTGGTACGCTGCCCTAATTCTATTTATTTTATGTTAATTAGACTTCAATTATTTTGGGAAGTATGATCATATCTATCGACATGTGATTAAATGAAAGTATGTGTTCTTCTATGGATATTAGGTGATCATGTTGGATTATGACTATGTGTTTATGTGTGTAGTCTTAAAGTTGATACATGATTATTCCTACTTGACTATATGAGTATATGAAGGTTATATTGATAATGTTATAGTAACGTATAGGATTACATAAAGATGATAAGGGTCATTCCTAAATCTTCAAAGAATGATATGTTATATGTGCTAATGTGAATTAATGATGTTTCTTGTTTTGGTAGATTATGTCCCTTACTTGATACATGTATATGATGAATATGAAAATCTTGACGTAGTAGGCTTAGGCACCTTTGTCTTGTATGTGTATGAATGTTTAATGAAAGTCTAGGATCGGTAGACCTAAGATGGTGCCCTTCTAAGCATGACTAATACATGGAATCTTCTATATAGAAAGAAGGTTAAGAATGAGCTATCCTTATAGACCATTGAATGGCAGCCCTAGTGGACCCATCTTTTGTAGGTGCATTATGACTAGGTAATGACTAAGAGAGGTACCTTTTCATATGTCCCTTATATTGAACTTACTCTATGAGAACAAAGGCTAGCACTGAGAAAATATGTTATGGTTTGTAGCTCTACTTAAGAAGGAGACTAGAGTACAATGTACCTCTACTTAAGAATGAGACTAGAGTACATAAAAGACCTTGATATGCCTTAACCATGTGCCTACATGGGATGTGTCCTAGTTCTACCCTTGGCAAGTAGAACACCCTCTATTGGAGTAGGGTAGACTCCAGATTCCATGCCTAGCTAGTATGGTCTATGTCGGTTATTGCATATTCTCATCATGTGGGATACATACTATTGTTGGATAAGTTCTAGGAAGTTTGTTAGTGGAATGGGACGCTATCTAGACATTGCACGACTAGACTTTAAAGATGTTAGCATGTGAGTCCCTAGGTCTTTCCAAGACCATTATGTGAAGTCTATAATAAATGAAATGTCTTATAATTGACTTAATGAACGATCACGACTTTAGCTAACGTATGAGGAATAGAATGTGTTCTATCTAAGGTAGCTTTGAGGGTTGCTTAGGTAAGCTTGAAGAGGGTGTATGGGCTGTCTCTTCTTGTCCTACTTAGGTGAATCTTAGAGTAACCTTAGGTGGGGAGTTAATGAAAGGAAAAAGGGAATGATCTTATCTTAGGATAACCTTTGGTGAGAAGAATGCAGGTTAAAAGAGGTTATTGTAAAGTTGAACTTAGTTCACTGTAAAGTTCTTCAATTTTCGATAAAATGCTTATGTGATGTCTTGTATGTTTCTAAGGTGTTAAATATTGTTCTTATACTTATACTATGATATTTTCATCAAAAAGAGCATGTTTTATACGAATGTCCATTTTTCATGATTTTATGCATTACGCCATACTTTGTACAAGTGTTTGTACTAATTCCATACATTTTGTCTATCTCTAAAGGTGTAGGTGGCATTTGAAAGGAGTCTCGAAGTTTAATCTTGGATTAGTGTTCATTCAAGCAAAGAGTTTAGTATGTCCTCACTAGATCCGAGGACATTTTGATGTTTAGTTTTCCTTATTGAAAGTATTGTAATAGACTTAGCTATTTTTTATATTCATATGTCTAAGATGGTGACTTTGAGACTTACCCTTTCATTATGTTTTTCTATAAAAGAGATATTTTGGAGTATTATTATTTCGTATGAAAATTTTTAATTCAGCACTACTTTTCATACATATATGCAATGAATGGAATGGAAGGGCTTGTCTTAGACCTCCGAGAGGTCGACGACGCCGGTCCCAATCCGAGATTGCACCCTACCTTCTAGGGTGTACTCTCGGGTCGTGACAGATGGAGGGTGTTCTACTTGCCAATGGTAGAACTTGGACACATCCTATGTAGGCATATGGTTAAGGAATATGAAGGGTTTATTTGCACTCTAGCCTCATTCTTAACTAGACCTACTTCCCTTACCATACTCACTCGGTGCTAGCCTTTCTTCTCATGGAGTAATTCACATAAAGGATCACATGAAGAGGTTCCATATCTAATTCATAACCCAATCACATTCACCCTACCAAAAAGGTCCCCTAGGGCTCCCTTTCAATGGCGAAGAGGATAGCTTAATGACTTTCCTAAGGATGATTTTATGTCGTTCCAGCCAACCAAACTTAAGTCCACCATTCACACAAGAAGGATACCATTACGACTTTCAACTTAAAGGATATCATAACCTCTCAACTAGGTTGAGGGATCACATAATCAGACCTTCTCACTATGTTCAAGTTCAAGTATCATTCATACATACAATACTAAGAGGCTTTAGCATTCGAAGTCAACACATCTCATATTTACATTCATGCATGTATCAAGTAAGGTACACAAGTCACCACACAAGACACACTAATACTTCACTTTATCACATATAGTATATCAATCTAGAAGCACATAGGAATAACCATCAGCATCTATAAGTCACTCTATACACTACTGTAACATCATCAATATAACCATCATAAACTCATATAGTCTAGTAGGAATAATCATGCATCAACTCTAAGACTACACATATAAGGACATAGTCATAGTCTAACATGATCACCTAACAACATCAATAGAAGAACACATACTTTTTACTTAATCACATGTATATAAATATGAACATACTTCACATAAATCAACTACACAACCATCATAATATATCACATAGTTGCCGACAAGGCCATGATCATCATAATACATAAAGTAATGCCGACAAGGCCACATCATTCACAATTATAACACATAGCACCTCCACCATAAAATGACCACACCAATAACAACATAATTCTAGTCCTAAATTACTTAAAATAAAGAGAATTAGGTCAGCGTACCACTAATCCATTCTCACCACTTCAATCCATAGCTAAATCATCCAATACAATACCAAAAGGCTCTTACCCATGGAAATTATCATCAATTCAATACAAAAATAATAATACTTAATGAATATAGGTCAATTCAATATAGATTTATCAACCTAATACAGCCTATACATCAATACAATACGACTCTTTCATTATTCAATAGCCCATAAAAAACTACACTAGAATTCATAAGCATTGAGACAGGATCATAACATCCATAATATAGACAATTAGAAGAGATTATGTGTTGCATGGTATTATGAAGATTTTTGGTTAAAATCATCAAACTAGTATCAATTCAATAAATAATCAATGAATCAAAACGTTTTATGCAATAACCCATGGCTAGATCATAAAATTGGACAAGTTCATCTTTAGAAGACTTAAGAAATCACTTTGAAGATGGGCTCCACTATGAAGAGACTTTCAAGGATGAAACCAATGCCTCAATGAAGATGAACCACAACATTGATTAAGAATCACCAATCAAATCTTCAATCTAAGATCTTTCTTGAGTTTTGGCTTCAATGGAGTTCTAGAGAGTTTCTTAGAGAATTTAGGGTTTTGATTTTAGAATAATGAATTTATTTAGGTAGTTAGGACTTATAAACCCACTTAAAATACCTAAAATAACCTTAGGAATCCTCCCAAACTCTTACGTAGAGTGAATTTACCAGTGAATTGCGCAAATGACACAGACCCATCGACCCCTGGCCATCGACAGGCCGTCTCCCAACCAACGGACTGTCCTGCTGGTCTGTCGTTTGGGTCAGAGACTGGACTGTGGAAGTTCAGGATCCCAAGCCTAAGGCTTGACCTACACCCTACACCTACGGGGTGTCGACCAGGCTACTGGCCGTTGATTGCCATCCGTAGGTGGGACTGCCTTAGGCAGTTTTGACCACCTTGATGGGTCCTTTCTCAAGGACCCTTGGTTGGTCCTTGAGGATGTTTTACTGGACGTTTCCAACCCGAATATGTTTGTAAACAAGTTTAGGACTTCCCACATCAATTTCATCCAAAACGAACACATAAAACTCGATGAAACATGCTAAGACACAAATGGTCATTTCAATGCAAACCTTTCGAACGTCATGGACGTGCTTAGACGTTTACACTCCAAACTTCATGAAACTTGACACACTGACTATAACCACTATTATAACTCATATAAGGACCTCATTATCTCATAACACACACATGAGGCATATATGTGACTAGTCGTCGAACGTCTTGGTCGTCCCTTGACGTTTGACTTCCAATGCACCTAAATCTTTAGACACTGCTTCATTACCACATTATAAACCATTTGAGTATCTTAGACTCTCATGAAAAACATTATAGGCTCTAGTTTCACCTAAGTCATTTTAGAGGTGTCACACTTTTCCATATTGCATAAGAACACACCCGAATCCACTGTAGATGTATCATAATATACAATGAAACCCTTGGTACCCTCTGATAAAGTAAACACCAGAGAGGAAGTAAGCCTATCTTTCAAGATTTGGTAGCTTTTCGCACATGCTTCCGACCAGACAAATTTCATACTCTTTTGGGTCAAAGTAGTCAAGGGAGATGCAATGGACGCAAAACCATCCACAAACCTCCTATAATAACCCGCTAGACCCAAGAATATCCTAATGTCGGTTGAAGTCAATGACCTAGGACAATTTTTCACCGCCTCAGTTTCTCTTAAATCAACCTCAACTCCTTCACTAGAGTTGATATTGTCACAACCCGAGACCACACCGTAGAAGTTAGGGCACAATCTCGGATTGTGTCACGGCGTACTCGGCCTCTCGGAGGTCACATACAAGCCTGTCATATCATTAATCGCATATACATACTGAAAAGTAGTGCGAAATTAAAACTTTTCCTAAAACAATATCATAGACTCTTTCATATATAGTAATAGGAAAATACTAAGTCTCAGATCATCATCTTAAGACAGAAGAATACTTGGGACACAGCCCATACGAATATAAAGCATACTACTATATAGTCTATTACAAAACTTCATAAACGAAACATAAAATTACATATATGCCCTCAAGTAAAGTGAGGACATACTTCAAACTCTTCTTGAACGATCTCCTAGTCCAAGTCTTCTTCCCAAAGCTCTTCACCTACCAAGAATTATATAGATAGAAAATAAAGCATGGAATTAGTACAACCACATTTACTAAGTATGGCATTATGCATAAAATCATGAGGTGTTCTACTTGCCAATGGTAGAACTTAGACATCCCATGTAGGCACATGGTTAAGGAAATATGAAGGACTTCTTTGTATTCTAGTCTCAATCCTTCACTAGAAGTACTTTCCTTACTATACTCACTCGGTGCTAGCCTTTGTTCTCATAGATTAAGTCACATAAGGTTTCATACAAATGGGTCCCATATCAAATTCATGACCCAATTACATTTACCCTACCAAAGCAAGGTCCGCTAGGGATATCTCACTATGGCGACAAGAAGCTCATCATGACTTTCCTAAGGATTGATGTGATGCCGTTCCAGCCAATCAACCTTAAGTCCATCATTCATTACATGAAGGATAGCATTACGACTTACTACTTCACGATTCATAACCTTACCACTTGGTTCAAGGTTCCACATAAAGGACCTTCGTATCATCATTCAAGGTATCACCTACATTCATCTATTCAATACTAAGACCCTTTAAGTTCCTAAGTCAAGACATCGCCTATTCACATAAGCATCAAGTAAGGGACACAAGTCTACCTAAACAAGACACCACATACTTTTATTTAACACATATAGCTTATCTTTCTTTAGACACTTAGGAATGACCCTTAACCTTATTTAGTCAACCTATTCATTGTCTTAACCTTATCAACCTAACAATTTTAGACTCATCTATCCAATTTAGGATCAACCATGTATTAACTCTAGGACTACACACTTAACACATAGTCAAAGCATAACATGATTAATTAGACAGTATCAATAGTATAACACACACTTTCACATATAGGTAGATATGATCATACATCACAAAATCAACTACACAAATAGCCATATAAGTTCAAGTAGTACCGACAAGGCTATGATCATCAATGTACTTAAAATAACGCCGACAAGGCGACATCAATTCACATAACACCGCCATCAAAGGTGGACCAAACCAATCATAACATTATTGAAGTATAATTGACATTAAAATAAATCAATTAGGGCAGCGTACCATTACTTCAACATCAACACTTCAAGTCAATACCAAATCACCAAATTCAACATCATAAGGCCCTTACCCATGGCAATGAACACCTATTCAATACACAATTATAATAATAAGTGAAATCTAAACCAATGAAACATAGATTCAACAATCTAAGATCAATTACACATCAATTGAACACAATTCTTATATCATTAGAAAGCCCATAAGGAACTACACATGAATTCATCAACATTAGACCAATATCAAGTAACCCATAAATTAGTCAAAATCTAAGGTTCATCAATTACATGGGTTCATAGGTAAATTGAGTTAAGATCATCAATACAAAATCAATCTAATCCATAATAGACGTTTGAAAACCATTAATGCAAGAACCCACGAAAGATCATGAAAAAGGTCAATTCATCTTTTGAAAATTTTAGAAAACATCTTTGAAGTTGGGCTCCTTGATGAAACGAGTTTCAAGGATAAAAAATCATACCTCAATGAAGCTAATTATTCACTTTGATGAATAATCTCCACTCAAAACGTCACACCAAGCTCTTCCTTGACTTTGTACTTCAATGGAGTCTTGGGGAATTTCTAAGGGATTTTGGGGTTTTTGATTTTGAAGAATGAAATCTTCTAAGTGTTAAAGCCTTATAAACACCTTTAAAATACCCAATATACCCATAGGGAACCTCCAAACCTTCCATTTAGAAGTGGGGTGAAATTATAATTTCACCCCTAACTTAACAGTGAAATTGCACGCAGGAAAACTTCACCATCGACGAGGTAGTCGACGGACCATTTGTCCACAAATGGACCATCCTGTCCTCCTGTCGATTGGGTCAGAGGCTGTATGTGGTTGCCAACCTTCACCAATCCAAGTCCCAACCTACGGGACCATCTACGGACCGTCCTTTGGTACGTGGTCTTGGGACATGGATTTGCCATTGATGGTCTGCCCATCGACGGGACGTAGGTCCACTTACGGGCCATCCGGTCCTCCATCGATGGGTTCAGAGACTTGGGACAGGTATCTTAGCCACCCAGGATAAGTACCTACCCACTCCCATCACCCACGGACCATCGACCAGCCCACTGGCCGTCGATTGGCTTCCGTAGGTGAGGCTGCCTTTGGCAGTCTTGTCCTCCGACATGGGTCCTTCCTCAAGGACCCTTGGTTGGTCCTTGGGGATGTTTTCCCGGACATTTCCAACCCAAACATGAACTTATACGAGTTTAGGACCTCTCACATGAATTTCACTCAAAACCAAACACGTAAAACTCGACGAAACACACCTAGACACACAAGGTCATTTCAAGACATATCTTTCGAACTTCATGAACGTTCTTGAGTGTTTGACCTCCAAACTTCTAGAAACATGACACAATACCTATACACATCATATTATACTCATTTAAGACCTTGGAATTACAAGTGTCACACATAAACACATAGACCCTCACATGAGACACTTAGGTGACTTAGTCGTCGAACGTCTTGGTTGACCCTTGACGTTTTGACTTCCAATGCACCTAATACTTTAGCTACTGCCTCAATACAACATTATAGACATATTAAGGACCTTGGACAACCTTGAAAACAATGTTAGTCTCTAGTTCACCTATGTCATTTTCGGCACCTTACAATCTCCCCCACTTGGACAACATTCGTCCTCGAATGACACTTGCCACTCTCCGAACACTTCCAAGATTAGAGAATCAACTCAACAGCACAAAACAAAACCATATAACTCACAAACGAGGAGAAAAACATCAATTTCACAAGAACAAGATATTAACAACACAACAACAAACAAGAATACAATTCTATAACTTATTATGCTACAAAACTCACATGCTTCATTCCAATTAGAAAAAACTCATTTTTTATTCATTAATATACTCATACACATGAGTTCTAACCACATAAAAACAATTGTAGACCAAAGAATCAATTAGTCAATTTTTCACAAACTTTTACAGTGAACAGTTTCCAATGCTATAGTGATTTTTAACAAATTTTCCAAAAAAGCAATCTTAAGAAATTCATGATATAGACATGCTAATATGCAAGGTAACATCATATAAACACCTTTACATCCTGCTCATAGCTTACTAGAACACACAATGAAAGAAGTTAACGAAATTGAATTTCAACCAAACTCCTAAACATCATGCACATGCAACACTTCTAGCACATCTATCTAGCCATACTCCCCCACTTAGAAGGAACTCCTACCATAACAAGAGAAAGATAAGGACTTACCAACATCATCATCACTCTCATCCGGCTTCTCACCTCTAGTCCGGAGTGCATAGAAACGCCTCCTAGTTGGAGTATCTTCCTTTGGAGCACTAGGATCAACTTTCTTACCCTCCTTCCTAGAAGCAATGTTTGGACAATCTCTCACTTTGTGCCCATCTTTTCCACATACAAATCAATTACCCGTACCCAATAGACACTAACAATAATGTATCTTACCACAAGTGGCACATGTATGTTTGTCATTGCTAGAACCACCTCCTTTCTCAAATTTCTTCTTAGGAACACTAGGTCCATCTTGAGTTTGAGCCCTCTTTTTGAACCTAGGTTGCACTTGATCACTAGCAACACTCCTTTTCAAGTTCCTTAACATCCTCCTAAGTTTAGACTCTTCAATTGATTGTGCATACACCATGAGTCTAGCCAAAGTCATATCATCATGCAACATAGCCGTACGACATTCCTCCCTCACTAAGTCGGCTATACCCGTCACAAAGCGACTCATTTCATCCCTTGGATTAGACACTAGGGAAGGTGCATATCTAGACAAAGTTGAGAATTTCAAAGAGTATTCTTGAACACTCATATTTCCTTGCTTGATATTGATAAACTCTTCTACTTTCACTTCCCTCTTCTCACGGGGAAAGTACTTACCAAGAAAAGCCTCCTTGAATTCTTCCCACTTAATAGGACCCGACTCCACCGGGGTATTGTCCTTCCATTGATTGTACCAAATTTGAGAAACATCTCTCAATTTATAAGAAGCCAACTCTGCCTTCTCCCTAGATGTAACCCCCATAGCACTCAATACCTTGTACACACCATCAAGGAATTCTTAGGGATCTTCATTCACCTTAGAAAGAAAAATTGGAGGATTCAACCTCACAAAGTCTCTCAACCTAGATAACATAGTGATATCCATAGAATTATCCCTTGGCACCATGTTCAAGTTAACTTGAGTAATTACGTCTCGGTCTAAAGCAAGCAAAGCCTCTCTAATCTCTCGATTAGTCAATTCCGGGGGAACCACCGGAACCTCATTACCTCCTCCCACATTAGGGGCATGATCACCTTGAGGAGGCACTTGAGTACCTTGAGCACCTTGGACACCTTGCCCATCTTCAAGCACTTGCTCAACTTGAGGAGGAGCTTCCTCATTCACCCTTCCCTCTTCCATCCTTCTAGCGGCCATCCTCCTAGTATTCATCTCCTAGAAAACAAAGAAACACTTTTAGAAGGATACTCATAACATTATTTTACGCACAAACATAGTAGTAGAAATGAAGGGAAACATTATAGTCCTATAGCCTCTCGCCCATAGATGTGTCGCGACTCACACCGATGGTCAAGACTTTACTAGACGTGACTTGTCGATAATTTTTTATTCCTACGACTATTTTCATTAACCTATGCTCTGATACCATGCTTTGTCACGACCCGAGACCACACCCTAAAAGTTAGGGCACAATCTCGGATTGTGGCACGGCGTACTCGACCTCTCAGAGGTCTCATACAAGCCTCTCATATCATTCATCGCATATACATAATGAAAAGTAGTGCGGAATTAAAAATTTTCGTAAAACAGTATCATAGACTCTTTCATATATAGTAATAGGAAAATAATAAGTCTCGGATCATCATCTTATGACACAAGAATACTTGGGACACGGTCCATACGAATATAAAGCATACTACTATATAGTCTATTACAAAACTTCATAAACGAAACATAAAATGACATATATGCCCTCAAGTCAAGTGAGAACATACTTCAAACTCTTCTTGAACGATCTCCTAGTCCAAGTCTTCTTCCCAAAGATCTTCACCTACCAAGAACTATATAGATAGAAAATAAAGAATGGAATTAGTACAACCACATGTAGTAAGTATAGCATTATGCATAAAATCATGAAACATATATTTATTGGAAATATGCATCTTTTCATTTAAATATCATATTATAATCGTAATAACAACATTTAGCAACTTAGAATCACATAAGAAAATATTTAACCAATTATCACATTTTAAATGAACACTTAACAATAAACTGTGTTCACTGTACAGTGAATTAATTCACTGTAACAGTAAAGTACTTTTCTTTACCTTTTTAACACTAGCTAGCATGTAGTTCTATCACTAAAAGTTATCCTAAGATTCATTTAAGTCACACAAAGAGAGACCGCCCATGCACCCTCTCATGATGTGCCTAAACGACCCTCAAGATTACCTATAATGAGTCACATACACACTTACAGGCATCATGAACATAAATGTAAGATTATTCTACCAAAGGTGAATTCTAAGTCTCACTTGAGTGAGTTGTGAAGAGACCGTTCATACAATCCCTTACACACACACTCAATAGATCCTATAGACTCCCTCTGATAGAATCATTCTCACTAAACACACCAAAACATAGATGATATGACATTATCCTTCCAAAGGCTATCGAAAGACCTACTTAAGTAAATCAAGAAGATAACGTCCATTATTGACCTCTTCAAGATTACCTAAATAGTCCTTAAGACTACCTAAGGCTTAGATCATGTCAACAACACCAAACATCTTCCTTAACTAGAGTCATTCTCAAGACTTCCATAGATAAGACATGAAGAGACCATCCTTTATGTCCTCTTCACACTTTAACTAAGGAATCCTTAACTCACTTTAGATTAGGTACTTATTCATTTACATACTTTATATCACTAAGTCATTAGTTCATTAGTTCATTTAAGAGACATACATCACATAAAGGACATTCAAATAAAGGCCTTGTAGAAGACCTAGGGACTCTTATTAACCTCTTTAAAGCCTATTGTGCAATATCTAGATAGCGTCCCATACCACCACCTTAACCTCATAGAACTTCTCTAATGCTAATATGTATCTCATATGATGAGAATAGGCAATAACCGACATAAACCATGGTAGCAAAGCATGTAATCCAAAGTTCTATCCTACTTCGATGAGGTGTTCTACTTGCCAATGGTAGAACTTAGACATCCCATGTAGGCACATGATTAAGGAAATATGAAGGGCATCTTTGTATTCTAGTCTCAATCCTTAACTAAAACTACTTCCCTTACCATACTCACTTGGTGCTAGCCTTTGTTCTCATCGATTAATTCACATTAAGGTTCATACAAATGGGTCCCATATCAAGTTCATGACCCAATTACATTTACCCTACAAAAGCAAGGTCCGCTAGGGCTATCTCACTATGGCGACAAGAAGCTCATCATGACTTTCCTCAATACAACATTATAGGACATATTAAGGAACTTAGACTACCTTGACAACAATGTTAGGCTAGTTCACCTATGTCATTTTTGGGACCTTACAGATATGACCAAGAAATGCCACCGACCTCAACCCAACAGTCAAATTTTCTATACTTGGCAATAATTTGTTCTCCTTAAGCACTTGTAACACCACCCTCAAGTGATCTATGTGTTCACCCTTATTTTTCGAATATACCAAGATGTCGGCAATGAAGACAATGACAAATGAATCTAGGTAACTTCAAAACACCTTATTCATGAGGTCCATAAATGTAGTCGGGGCATTAGTGAGACCAAAGGACATTACTAAGAACTTATTGTGACCATATCTAGTTTGGAATGTCGTCTTTGGTATATCCTCACCTCTCAGCCTAAGTTGGTGATACCTCAATCTCAAGTCGATCTTAGAAAAGTAGTTTGCCCCTTGGAGTTGATCAAAAAAGTTGTCAATCCGAGGGAGAGGATACTTGTTCTTAATGGTGACCTTATTGAGTTGGTGATAATCAATGCACATTATAAGGTACCCATCCTTCTTCTTCACAAACAAAACTGGAGCACCCCATGGAGAAATACTAGGTCTAATGAAGACTTTGTCTAGTAAGTCTTTGAGTTGAGCCTTCAACTCATTCAATTCGGCCGGAGCCATCCAATAAAGAGGAATTGAAATGTGGTTGGTATCCGTTAGAAAGTCAATACAAAAATCAATTTCCCGTTCGGGAGGGATTCCGATAAGATCATTAGGAAAGACCTCCGGAAATTCCCTCACTACGGGGACTAATTCAATGGGAGGATTTTAACAGTCTAAATCTTTGACTCTTAAAATATGGTATAAGCACCCTTTAGAGATCATCTTACAAGCCTTTAGAAAAAAAATGATACGACCTCTTGGAATATAATTACCCTCCTTCCACTCTAAGACTAGTTCATTTGGAAAATTGAAATTGACAATTCTTGTTCTACAATCAATGGAAGCAAAACAATCATGCAACTAATCCATCCCTAAAATGACTTCAAAATCTAACTCTAACAGTCAGGAAATTCCAAGACTTGGACTAGAGCTTAATATATTTAATAATGCTTAAAATGATGTTTCCAGAAAATGTACTTGTCTAGTGAAGAGCCTATTAGGTTTTTAGTATACGTATTAAGGTACATAGGCATCATAATGCCCAATATTGAGTAATATTGGGCATGTTAGAGAATATTGGCTTAAGGGTGTTAGCCAATTTTTATGCATACACAAGTAAATGAAAATACACCTTAATGTTCAAATGCTCCAATCAAATCCTCTTTAGGAATTGTACCTACAATGAAGACCCTAAGCTAAAATTATTATTTATTTACACACATTAGGTACGAGGCATCCAAGTGTCAAGCCTAGGTTTCATAGCACATGATCATTTAAAATGATTATGTAGATTAAGCAGTGCACAAGGAAATACTGAGGATCCTTGGACAAGAAGTTAAATTTCTAGAAGTGCACGGTTAGGAAAGGGCACAGCAACACATGTGCAACCAGCCAAGAGACAAGCCCAACCGATTCGGTTAGGGCAGTTAGGAGAAAGGCGTGTCAGATCAAACCATGTGGGGCCGAGCTCCCTAACTAATTTTAGGTCCTAACTAACTAACCTAACTAGATAATTAACCTAGTATTAACTAAAATAAACCAACTAGTGTGCCCGAAATCCTAAGACGTAACCGGGTGACACTAACCGAATAACTAACTAAAGAAAGATCCTAGTACCTAACCTAGGATGGTCCAAAAGGGTTGGTTATGGTCCTAACGACTTAGGGGTACTTTAGTACTTGCCCTAGGTCACTTAATTAATTAAATTAGCAACTTAATTAATTAATTTAATTCCTAGTCAAACCCGAGACCCTAAGTCAAATTCTCTACTACTTTTAGTCGAGTTAGGAGGGGCGGTTTGGTAATTTAAGTGGAGGGTCTTTAGGGTAATTCTTGGGACGTCTATATATTGATATTAGGTAAGTTTTAGACCACTTTTACATGTCCCAACCCAGATCAAACGAAATTCTCTCTAATCTCTCAAGAACGCTCTCTTTTCCAAACTCCAATGTAGACCAAGAAAAGCTTAAGGATGAAGACGAAGGTTTCAAAGTTTCCAATCAGCTTTTCGTGGATTCTTCATCTATAAGGTATGTTTTTTCACTCTTGGGATTCCTTTTCCCAAGAGGTCCTTTCAAGATAAGTTTTCAAGAACTTCAAATACTAGGTTTTTTACTCTACCAAATGGATTTTCTTCCTAACCCTAGTTTTATGTTTTTCAATGAAAAGTAAATGTTTTCTACATCTAATTTCGCATGAATTATTGAGTAATTGATTGATAATGTTTGAATGTCGTGTGATGCATGATCTTTCTGTATGTGATGATTTCGAATGTGTTGTTTCTAGTGTTTTATAACGTGAAAACGTTAGGGTTAGAATTTAAGGTTTGAATGAACCCTTTTACGACCCGTTTGCCTTCTCCTACGCTATGCATTGATCTTGTACATGATTTTATGAGTTAATCTTGATTATGTCATTGATTATTTCACTAAGTATTATTATGAATATCACATGATGAATAAGGATCTTGGAAGCAAAGGTAAGTCTTCTGAAATTGTGATTACTCTAAGATGTTTATGTTAGCCTATAAGTTGTGATGCTATGTTATGAAAAGAATGTGTGATGTTTCTATGTGAATATGATGGCTATGAACATGTAATTTGTGAGATCATGATAAGAACATGAATATGCAAGTTTATGATAACGCTTGTATGTTTTACACAAGGTGATTATGTTATGTTAATCTCACATAAGAAAGGTTATGATGAAAGGACAATTCTCATCTAATCTAAAAGAGCTCATAATCATGTTATGTAGGGAGATAATCTCCTATGACCTATGATAAGTTTCTGATAAATGAAAATTAAAGGTTATTTCAATAAAAGGGACTTAAGCTAAGCACCGATGAACTAGATATGGGAAATGTCCCTTCCCTAGCGGGAAGGTAGGTTCAAAATGATTCTCATGAGATTGATTCTACCATTTAATGTGGAACTATAGGTCTCTAATACATCTCCTAGTTCTCAAACTATGCTGCCAGTATAGGTTACTAGCAAGTGGATCCACATAAGAAAGCTAGGTAGTATTCGGTTCTACTTTGGCACATAGACCACCTCTTTTCCATGTGGGGAAGACACCGGATTCCATATTTATCTCACATGGTCTATGTCGGTTAATTCCTATGTTCCCTCATGTAAAACGAAAGACAAGTAAATGAACGTTGACTAGGGTGACTTGAGGAGTTTGCTTAGTATAGGAAGCGGTATGAGACGCTACCAAGACAATGCATAAGTTGACTCTAAGGGAAGTCCTAGGAGATTGTTCCTATGTAATATGATGATATGAAATATATATGATGTACTCTTGTACGAATGTTGGTCATTATGATGAATACGTTACCTAGGAGATTGTTCTTATGTAATATGACAACATGAAAGGTATGATGCTTATGATATATGATGTTACTCTTACATGAATGTTGATCCTTATGATAAATGTGTTATTTGCTTATATTGTTATATGAGGTGATGACTACTTATGTTACAAGTTACATGAACCAAGGCTTTACTTATGGTCTCCTATCTTATCTACTCGGTTATGTGGGGTTATGGGGCTTCACAAGACCATTGCACTTGTAAGTTGGGGATGGGGTCATTGGTAAATATTTTGTATGTTGTGTCTATATGATCTATTGAATATGAAATGTTAACATGACTCTAAAATATGTCTTTGATTATGATCATGCTTTAACTTGTATGTATTATATCGTGTGTGCATTGAAGATTTTCATATGACTTAGCATGTTTTCTAAAGAGATGATAAATGATCCTTTTTCATGCATGTCCCTATGTTTTGTGTACATATACCCATACTTAGTACATGTGGCGTACTAACCCCATTACTTTACATTACTACAACTGTAGGTTCCGGCCATTGAAGTTAAGGAGGTCGATTTGAAGAAGCTTGGAACTCTTTCTCCATGTCTTGGTAGATCCTTATGTTCGGGACGCTATCATTTATATTCCATCCTATGAAGATTTGTAAGTTTTTAGAATACGTTATTCCGTTATGTTCTTTGGATTCTTTTGTATTAAGGCATATATGGCATATTGATTATTATTGGCTAAGTCCAGATTTGCACTCTTAGGTAGTTTTCATATATGTGAGATAGTTTTAGAATATGGTATGTCTATATGAATGTTAAGTATGAAGTCTAAGTATACTTCAAATAGAATGTAAAAGTTTTAATTTTCGCAAAATTTATCTGTATGATTGTGATGAAAGCTAAGAAGAAGCTTTTGTATGACCTCTGAGAGGTTAACGACGCCGAACTCATCTGGGTCCAGGATACGGGTGTGACAAACTTGGTATCAGAGAATGAGGTTAAATTTCCTTAGGATCAATGCCTCACTAAACCACATTACCTAGCGTCTTGTTCATGGTTGTGAAGCGCGCCGCAATTGTGGAAGAGAGGCTATGTGATGATTAGGAAACTTCTCTTTTCTTGATACTCCTATGTCGTTCTTTTAGAGCTTTGACACGATGTGTCTTTTAGCATCTAATTCCATTCTTGATCGGTTCTTCCTAAGATAGCAAAGAGAATCTAAGGTAGAGGAGTTCATTAGCCTTCGTCAAGGAGGTATGAGTGTTAAGGAATACTCCTTGAAGTTCATTAAGCTGTCCAAATATGCTTCTTCTTTGGTTTCTAATGCTAGGGATGAAATGAGACGTTATGTAACGGGCGTGTCCAAAGAGCTTGAAGAAGAATGTCGTGCAGCCATGCCTCATGACAATATGGATCTTTCTAGGTTGATGGTTCATGCTCAACAGGTTGAGGAAAGTCACCTAAGGAAGAGAAATAGGGAAGCTAAGAAGGCAAAGTCTTTTGAGAGTGGTTCTCCTAAAAGTAGGCATGATGTTCAAGACAATCCTAAGTTTAAGAAGAGGTTTTCAAACCAAGTTCCTTCAAATTTGTCCAAGAATGGCAATGATAGAGGTTCTAATCCTGAACCTCAATAGGGGAGAAATGTTGAACCCCCAAGAGAAAGACCAACTTGTGGTAAGTGTGGTAAGAAGCATGGGGATGAATGTCTTGTTGGGACTAATAGTTGTTATGGTTGTGGAAAAGGTGGTCATATTGTGAAAGATTGTCCTAATATTAGAGGCCAAGGTAAGGGAAATAGCCAAGCTCTACCAAGCGGTCCTAATTCTGAAGCTCCCAAAAGGAACCATTTCTATGCACTCAAGGCTAGGGGTGAACAAGAAAGCTCTCCCGACGTTGTGACGGGTATGTTACAAGTTTTCTCTGTTAATGTTTGATTTTGATATCATCTTGGGTATGGATTGGCTTCATTTTGCTCCCATAGATTGTAGAACAAGGGTAGTGAAGTTTCAATTCCCTAATGAACCTATTCTACAGTGGAAAGGGGGAAATTCTATGCCAAGGGGTCAAATGATTTCGTGTTTAAAGGCTTGTAAGATGATAGCCAAGGGTTGTTTATACCATGTGGTGAGGATAAAAGAGGCTTTTGAAACGTATTGAATTCAAAAAAACCGAAACTAGGGTTGTTTTCAATGAAATAGTCGAATGTTATGAGGTTTTACAACTCATTCGGAAGGTTGCCTATGAGTTGAAACTACCTAGTGAACTAGCTTCGGTTCATCCAGTGTTTCATGTTTCTATGCTCAATAAATGCATAGGCTACCCTCATCTATTTACTCTTTAAGGCTAGACATTCATCTTAATAGATAAAAGTAACGCATAATCATGAAATTAACTTGTTTACTAAATAGGTGCATGTTTTGGTAAAAGATAGTACCAACTAGAGTTTTAAGAAGATGTTTTCATACTCTAATCTTGCACTTATGTGAAACTTGTATGCATATGTTTTATTGAGATTTTGTTGTTTTGTTGTTATCTTTAGAAAATTGATAGCATGGTAACTCTTTGATGTATTTTGAGGTTATGATAAGGTTGAGAAGGAAATTCCTCACTATGTGTTATGAATATATAGCTCTTATATGTTTGTGCATCATGAATTGTGCTAAGTGTAATGATATGTTATGTGCTGGTTGTGCTGCTAGTATTGAGTCTTTTTCCTACCCTCCAAAAGATTTTTGTGTAATTCGGGGATGAATGTTCCTAGGGGGGATAATGTAACACTCTGGAAATTCCATGACTTAGACTAGAGCTTAATCTATTTAATAATGCTTAAAATGATGTTTCCAGAAAATGTACTTGTCTAGTGAAGAGCCTATTAGGTTTTAAGAATACGTATTGAGGTACATAGGCATCCCAATGCCCAATATTGAGTAATATTAGGCATGGTAGAGAATATTTGCTTAAGGGTGTTAGACAATTTTTATTCATACACAAGTAAATGAAAATACACCTTGATGTTCAAATGCTCCAATCCAAGCCTCTTTAGGAATTGTACCTGCAATGAAGACCCTAAGCTTAAATTATTATTTATTTACACACATTAGGTACGAGGCATCCAAGTGTCAAGCCTAGGTACCATAGCGCATGATCATTTAAAATGATCATGTAGATTAAGCAATGCCCAAGGACATAGTGAGGATCCTTGGACAAGAAGTGAACTTTCCAGAAGTGCACCGTTAGGAAAGTGCATAGCAACAGATGTGCAACCGGCCGAGAGACAAGCCCAACCGATTAGGTTAGGGAGGTTAGGGGGCAGGCGTGTTGGATCAAACCATTTGGGTCCGAGCTCCCTAAATAATTCTAGGTCCTAACTAACTAACCTAACTAGCTAATTAACCTAGCACTAACTAAAATAAACCAACTAGTGTGCCCGAAATCCTAAGACGTAACCGGGTGACACTAACCGAATAACTAAATAAAGAAATATCCTAGTACCTAACCTACGATGGTCCAAAAGAGTTAGTTATGGTCCTAACGACTTAGGGGTACTTTAGTAATTACCCTAGGTCACTTAATTAATTAAATTACGAACTTAATTAATTAATTTAATTCCTAGTCAAACCCGAGACCCTAAGTCAAATGCTCTCCTAGTTTTAGTCGAGTTAGGAGGGGCGGTTTGGTAATTTAAGTTGAGGGTCTTTAGGGTAATTCTTGCGACGTCTATACATTCATATTAGATAAGTTTTAGACCACTTTTACACGTACCAAACAAGATCAAACGAAATTCTCTCTAATCTCTCAATAACGCTCTCTTTTCCAAACTCCATTGTAGACCTAGAAAATCTTAAGGAAGAAGACGAAGGTTTCAAAGTTTCCAATCAGCTTTTCGTTGATTCTTCATCTATAAGGTATGGGTTTTCACTCTTGGAATTCCTCTCCCCAAGAGGTCCTTTCAAGATAAGTTTTCAAGAACTTAGAATACTAGGGTTTTTACTCTACAAAACGGATTTTCTTCCTAACCGTAGATTTATGTTTTTCAATGAAAAGTAAATGTTTTCTATATCTAATTTCACATGAATTGTTAATTGATTGATAATGTTTGAATGTCGTGTGATACATGATCTTTCTCTAAGTTATGGTTTCGAATGGGTTGTTTCTAGTGTTTGATAACGTAAAAACGTTAGGGTAAGAATTTAAAGTTTGAATGAACCATTTTACGACCCGTTTACCTTCTCCTACGCTATGCATTGTTCTTGTACATGATTTTAAAAGTTGTTCTTGATTATGTAATTGAGTATTTCACTAATTATTATTATGAATATCGCATGATGAATAAGGATTTTTGAAGCAAGAGGTAAGTCTTCTAAAATTGTGATTACTCTAAGATGTTTATGTTAGCCTATAAGTTGTGATGCTATGTTATAAAAAGTATGTATGATGTTTCTTTGTAAATATGTTGGCTATGAACATTTAATTTGTTAGATCATGATAAGAAAACGAATATGCACATTTATGATATCCCTTGTATGCTTTACACAAGGTGATTATGTTATGTTAATCTCACATAAGAAAGGTTACGATGAAAGGACAATTCTCATCTAATATAAAAGAGCTCATGATCATGTTATATAGGGATATAATATCCTATGACCTATGATAAGTTTTTGATAAAAGAGATATTAAAGGTTATTTCAATAAAAGGGACTTAAGCTAAGTACCGATGAACTAGATATGGAGAGTGTCCCTTCCCTAGCGGGAAGGTAGGTTCACAATGATTCTCATGAGATTTAGTCTGCCATGTAAGGTGGAACTATGGGTCTCTAATACATATCCTACTTCTCGAACTATGCTGCCACCATAAGTTACTAGGAAGTTGATCCACATAAGAAAGCTAGGTAGTATTCGGTTCTACTTTGGCAGGTAGACCACCTCTTTTCGGTGTGGAGAAGACACCGGATTCCATGTTTAGATCACATGGTCTTTGTCGGTTAATGCCTATGTTCCCTCATGTAAAACGAAAGACAAGTAAATGAACGTTGACTAGGGTGACTTGAGGAGTTTGCTTAGTATAGGTAGTGGTATGGGACGCTACCTAGACATTGCACAAGTTGACTCTAAGGGAAGTCCTAGGAGATTGTTCCTATGTAATATGATGATATGAAAGATATATGTTTATGATATATGATTTTACTCTTATACGAATGTTGGTCATTAGGATGAATACGTTACCTAGGAGATTGTTCTTATGTAATATGACAACATGAAACGTATGATGCTTATGATATATGATGTTACTCTTACATGAATGTTGATCCTTATGATGAATATGTTATTTGATTATATTGTTATATGAGGTTATGACTACTTATGTTACAAGTTACATGAAACAAGGCTTTACTTATGGTCTCCTATCTTATCTACTCGGTTATGTGGGGTTATGGGGCTTCATATGACCATTGCACTTGTAGGTTGGATGGGGTCATTGGTAAATATTTTGTGTTGTGTCTGTATGATCTATTTAGTATGAAATTTTAACATGACTTATGAGAATATGTCTTTGATTATGATCATGCTTTAACTTGTATGTGTTATATGGTGTGTGCATTGAAGATTTTCATATGACTTAGCATGTTTTCTAAAGAGATGATAAATGATCCTTTTTCATGAATGTTCCTATGTGTTATGTGCATATACCCATACCTAGTACATGTGGCGTACTAATCCCATTACTTTATATTACTAAAACTGTAGGTTCCGTCCATTGAAGTTAAGGAGGTCGACTTGAAGAAGCTTGGAACTCTTTCTCCAAGTCTTTGTAGGTCCTTATGTTCGGAACGCTATCATTTATATTCCAGCCTATGAAGACTTAGCAGTTTTTAGAATACGTTATTCCCTTATGTTCTCTGGATTCTTTTGTATTATGGCCTATATGGCATATTGACTATTATTGGCTAAGTCAAGATTTGCACTCTTAGATGGTTTCTATATATGTGAGACAATTTTAGAATATCGTATGTCTATATGAATGTTAAGTATGAAGTATAAGTATACTTCGAATAGAATGTAAAAGTTTTAATTTTCCACAAAATTTAACAGTATGATTGCGATGAAAGCTAAGAAAAGGCTTGTCTGCGACCTCTGAGAGGTTAACGACGCCGGTTTTATCTGGGTCCAGGATCCTGGTGTGACACTAACATATCAAAAATACTAATTCAACATGAGTAACTCTATTGGGCAACTTTATAGGAAAATTTCTATATACCCTCTTTGCAACCACTGATTCACCCACCGGACTAGTTCCCATGAAAGGTCCATTTAGGACATCGGGCAAAATATCAAACTTCCTAGCTATCAAAGGAGTAAAAAAGAATAATGTGGCACCCGTATCAATTAAAGCATAAACATCAATACAGAATACTTGTAACATACCGGTCACTAAGTCATCGGACACCTTCATAAGAAAACGACTCATCTCATCCCTTGGGTTTGAAACCAAGGATGGAGCATACTTGGACAACTTAGTAAACTTCAAAGAGTAGACAAGTACAGTCATACCTCCTTGAAGAAAGTTGATGAATTCTTCCACCTTAGCTTCCCCCATCTCTCTAGAAAAGAACCTATCAAGGAAAGCTCTCTTGAAGATCTCCCAAGTCACCTGACCACCTCTTAGCACCCTATTATCTATACATTGTGTGTACCAAGCTTGGGCCACATCTTTGAGTTGATAGGCCGCCAACTATGGCCTTCTCTTGTAGAGTCACACCCATAGCAAATAGGATCTTATAAACCTCATCAAGGAAATCTTGAGGATCTTCATCCACTTTTGACCTGAAGAACATAGGTTGATTCATCCTAGTAAAGTCTATTAAACGAGATGCGATAGTGCTAGCATGATGAGGCATACGGGGTCCAACCTCCCTCTTAACTTGGGCCGTCATGGCATGGACTTGAGAAGTGACGGAATTAGCTTGTGAAGTCATGGCTTGGGCCAAATTGAGAAAAGCCGCCCTTATCTCTCCATTGATCATTGGTGGAGGAACAATCGAAACTTGATCACCCATAGCAAGTTCTTCAAGTGGAGGTACTTGATTGTGTTGCGGAGGAGCTTTCTTGTCATAAACCCCCGCATTAGCAATCCCTTCCTCGGCCCTTCGTGTCTCTGCCTTTCGAGTATTCATACCTACAACCACAATAAAAGGTTTAGGTGAAAGCACATAAAGTAAGACTCTAGAGGCACGACATAGGAGTACAAGAAGATGAGGATATCCTAAGCATCATATAGTCTCTCATACATAAGTGTGGCGCGCTTCACAATTATGAATAAGAATCTACATAGACGTGGTTTAATGAGACATCTACCCTAAAGAACCTGATGTTCTGATACGAAGTTTTTCACATCTGGGAAGTACCCCCTAGACATATCTGGCAGCGGCGTCTTCTGAGATGACTAATACTAGCCTCTTAGCATTCTTCATTACATTTCATAGGTTAAAAAGTACGGAAATTAAAACATTTCATCTATTTCTACATTGAGGTTTACATAGACGTCTTGCATACACATAATATATATAGGGAGTTTACATAGACTCCTCACATAGGAAGCTTACATAGGCTTCTACTTTTATTTCACATGCATAACATACCAATATAAAGTCTAATAGAGATGTCTCATATAAAACCATCTATATCGAAATAGAACGATTCGGGCATAGCCCTTACACAATGTATAATTGCCACTTAGGGCTAACAACAATGTCTTAACAATAAGAGTGAAACAAATGTCAAAAGACTATAGCAAGTCACATAGGTAGAATGAGAAAAAGCATCATCCTCTGATCTTGAGAACGTACCCACACTTAGATAAATGATCCAAGCCTTTCTTACAAATTGGTCACAAACCCTTCAACGACCCGAATTACCGGGGGTTCGAATCCCTCTCCATCCGTGTGAACATGAACCTAATATGCTTGGGAAAAAGGGAGAAATAGGGTTTAGTACACCACTTGTACTAAGTATGGAAACATATGAACACAATATAGAAATCATGCTAAAAGGGACATTTTGTTCAAAACCATGCCAAGTTAATTAGAAAAGCCTTATGCACAATCAAGAACACATATAAGACAATAACTACATATTCATTAAGACAATAGCATATTCAACACAAGACCAACATCATCAAGTATAACCTAGCCAACATGTTTAATAGCATATTAGAATCATAACCAAAGTAACTCCGACATCATGTTACAACAACAAAGCATGTTCAAGAGTTTATGTCATCACAACACATACAAGAACCTTACTCATAACACCCATCAAGTCTACAAGTGCAATGACCAAGTAAAGCCCCATAACCTTACTCAATCAAGCAAACCAAATAAAGGATCACAAGCAATTCCTAACATCACATAACATAGCATTAATAGTAATCATCATCATAGTTTAGCAATAATAGACTAATTGCATGTTCATACATGAAACCAACATCTTATAGTATCATCAACATATAAAGTCAACGCATGTATTTCATTCACTTTATAAAAGCATAAGAACATAAGGACATCCTCCTAAGACTTACCTCAAAACCAACTAGTGCAATGTATAGGTAGAGTCTTGTACCCCTACCTAGACTAAGCCAAACCCGTTAAGTCATCCTAGTTAGAGTTCACTTTATTACTTCATTTTACTTTCTGGAACACTTGCCTTAACTGACAAAAACCACATGAGCTAATGTGGAATCCGGTGTCATGAAACCCTACACAAAAAGAAGGTGGACTACTTGCCAATGTAGTACCAAGACATGAACATAGAATCTATGTGCCACTAGCTAGTATTCTTATGGGGGCAACATAGTTCAAGAACTAGGAGATATGTTTGGGACCCTCTTTATGCTACATGCATTATAGTCTCCAATCCCATGATTACAATAGTGAACCTACCTTCCCTAGTTGGGAAGGGACACTCCTCTCTACTGGTTCACTCGGTGCTAATCTAGAGTCCATTTTGAAATGCCTTTATTTAAAAATCATAACTTATTTTAGGTCATAGGAGAATAGCTCCTTGTATAGTCATAGTCATTAACTCAATAGGCATTGCATAAGAACTGTAAGACCCCAAAATGAGATAGGGTGTATAGATCCTAACATGTTTGTATTAATATTATAAGGTCCTAAAATGACTTATAATATGGTTTATAGGCAGTGTATAAAGTTTTAGGTGATTTGGAACTCAAACGTCAAGGGTCGACCAAAATGTTCGACGACTAAGTCACCTAAATGCCTCGTATGTGGTTCTATGTGATTATGTGTGATTAATGAGATTATGAAGTCTTAAAATGGTTTTTAATGATGTAAAATGATAGTATATGAAGTTTTGTGAAGTTTGGAGGTCAAACGACCAAGAACGTCCAAGGCGTTCGAAAGATAGCCCTTAAGACGTTCAACGTGTGTCTTGATGGGGCTTGGCCTGTTTGGAAGTCTTGTAGGTGTTTGTTTTGGATGAAATATTTGTGGAAGGTCTATAACTTGTTAAGTCTTATAATCACGTTGGAAACGTCCGGGTATGACTTCTAAAGGACCCACAAAGGCCCCAAAAGAAGGACCCAAGCCTGGTCGAAGACACTGCCTGGGCAGTGTCCATTGACGGACCAAACGACGGCTCGTTGACCTACCAACGGCCCATTGTCCAGGTCTCTTAGACTGGCACTTGCCTTGGTCAGGTCTCAAGCCAAGAATTTGGCTATGTACCAGTCGACGGAAGCTAGGCACAGTCCGTTGTGAGGACGACGCCCCGTCATTGCCTCCGTCGATGGTGTACTGTAATTTGCAGGCAGCGTCTGTTTCATTAAAGGGGAGAATGGTAAATTCACCCCACGTGCTAACCTGACCCCACATGATTTATTTGGTTATTTTTGGGTGTATATAAGTCATCAGAAACGTGATCAACCCATTCCCAAACTAACTCACACAAATTGAACCTTTACTTCAAAAAATGTTCTCTCTAAAACCACCATTGTTGGTGAAGCTCAAGATCGGGTTTAAGCTGGATTTTCCATGGATGAATCATGAAGTTTTACAGGTTTTCAACTAGACAAAGGTATGGTGATCCTTCATCTCTAAGTAACCTTTCACTTGGAGAGTTCTTTTCAATGTTTTCAAAGAAAGTTTATGATCAAAGTTCTTCTTCTTCAATCTATCCATGGGTTCTTTTTAAAGACATTTAGAATTATTAAATCATGATTAATTGAAGTTAATACAGTGGTTTTAACGTGAATTTTACTCTAATTGCATGATGAACCCATGCTCCTTCACTAAACGATTTAGCCTTGCATGGGCTTTGTGATCTTGACTTGTCATCGATTGGATTATGATTCTATTACATTGAAGTGATTGTATATGCTATTATTTACATGAATTTATGTTGAATTGATGTTGAAGTATCCATGAGGATCAGTGTATGAAGATTTGAGCATGTTTAGCCTAGTTTCTATAGTTCACTGTAACATTGGCTTCTTAATGATCTAAAGTGAATTTCGATTAAGTTGTGGTCCTTGTAGCTACTATTTTAGGTTAATACCATGGTTGAATTATGGATATAAATCTTGTATGACCAAAGTATAGAAGGCTTGGTTTGAATTAATCTAGATTCTTCTTGTCTATGGAGTTGTAACTTGTGATCTTGACGTTAGGTTAGTTGCTATAGGAATTGATCATGGTTAATGTCTATAGATTCTATTTATAACGAAATATGAGGATGAATTATATGTAATTGATACAATATGGGTCAATTCATGATAGGTTGAATAGGATTAACCTATGTAAACTTACCTTCCATTAACTTCTTATATGAAGCATGCTTGTGTCGACCTTAATGGCAATCGTAGTAGTGTCTCATCTAGACTATGATTTCATTAGCTACTGCCTTAGAGTGATATGATTCATGAAATATGATCTATAATCCATATAAAAGAAATTGGTTAATGATCTATGTTCTTCTACTTTCCTAGTATGTGATGTGTTGTATTATGTTATAGTATAATCTTGTAGCGACTTGTACATGGTTTCTTATATGTTTAAAGTACATTTATCTACTGCCATATAGATGAATTATTGATAAACAAGATGTATTGATCAATGAGTATCAAAGGTTGAGGAGTTGGTAAGAATGCCTATTTCCTCTAGTCTTCTACTTCTCTATTCTTTATAGAAATGTTGATGAAGCCTTGTATGAAATTGTGTGGTATGGTCCACTTATGGTGGCGGTGTTTACTTTATTGTCATTATATATGTGTTGACCATGTCCTTGAAGGCAAATTGATGAACTTATGAACATGTGCTTAAGATGATACTATGGGAAGCTTATGCCTACTTTCCTATTCTAGTTGTGATCTAGGTTGTATAGCTATTGTATAAGCATGTGTATATTCATGTTAGGGTAAAGTATAGGTGATTCCATTGATGTGTTAAAAGGGTTAATAATCCCTTACATATGTACCCCTATGTGAATGCATGAATAGCCAAAGCTAAGAGTCTTAAGTGTAATATGAAGTTGACTTGTCTACTATGCAAAATATGTTGTGTGGTCTATGCTTGAAAGTGTGTTATGGTCTAAGAGGGTGGCTGCCTCAAGGTGTTGTTGATAGACATTATGTGATCATGTTGACCAATGTACACACACTCACATTTCATGCATGCTTAAAAGTAGTAAAGGTTCATGGTGTCTAAATGAAAGGTAGTTCTCATATTCACTAGTGTCTACTACTATGCATGTTAAGTTATGTAATGAAAGTATGATATGTGTCCTCAACTAGGATGACTTGGTAGGTGTTCTAGTGTTGGCAAGGGTATGGGACCTTGTCTAGTCATTGCACATGTGTACCTTGATAGGACAGTTCCTAGGTTTGGTTTCTATGTATATGAAAGATGAATATATGAACATGTTATGAATATGACTTATATGGTATGATGAACTATGAATGTGCATAGTGTCTTAGTGGGTTTATATGAAAGGATTGCTCATATAGTTATGCCTATAGACTCATGCATTGATATATGAACATGTGTGACATCATGAGTTATGTGAAAGGTTTGCTCACATGTATACACACACACATGAAAGATGATCTAGTTATTAGAGGGGCCTTGAAAGGTGTGACCAAGAATACTCTAAAACTAGATAGATGCTTGAATATTCTATAAGCATATGAGGAAGGAATATTCTAAGTCTATGTTTTACAAATAAATGTAATAAAGACTTTTCAATAAAAGGGAACTTAGCTTAGCACCGAGTGAACTTGACAATGGGAGGTGATGACTTGTCCATAAAAGGAAAGATTCATCCTAAAGTTGCCCGTGTGATGCTAACTCCCTTGCTTATGGGATATGTCATCGAAGGGATTCCCATGAAGAGCGTCCCAATAACCAAATGGTATGAATAAACATATCTACCTTTTAGCTCTTGAACTATGTTGCCACCATAGGATACTAGCTAGTGGATCCACCTAAAAAGCTATGTTTATAATGGGCTCTACCTTTGACGGTAGACCACCTTTCATCGGTGTAAGGTTTGATGACACCGGATTCCATGTTTACCATCACATGGTCTATGTCGGTTGAGGTTATAGTTCCCTAAAGGTAAAATGGACAATGGAAGTAAATGAATAGGATCCTAACTAGGAGGACTTAAGGTAAGTTACTTATTATAGGTGGAAGTAATGAACCCATCTAGACATTGCACAAGTAGCTCCTTAGGAAATTCTAGGAAGGTGTTCTAAGGTGTATGGTTATGAATATGTCTCTATGCATGGTATGGTAGTAACTGTCTACTTGTCATGAAGATGTTCATGGTATGAGTCTAGATGATGTGATGTTATCTTTATATGCATGAAGTTGGTCTTATTAACTACATGATGAGGGTCTTGCTTGACATAAATGAAGTTGTCTTCTCTTACTACATTGATGTATGATTTGGATGTAAAGGCTTGTGGTCTCATGATAGGTTTACTAAGTATGTGTGAGGTTATGGGGCCTTACATTTACATTGCACTAGTAGACTTAGATTGGGAGCATGAGTTAGGTTTTATAAGGTTCTATGCAAAGTAAAATAAGTATATGTGCATAATGACAAGGAGTTCACTGTATTGTCCTTATAGTCTTGACTTAACTATGTCTATGTTGTACTATACTTCTATGATGGTATGTGTTGTCTTGTATAGATGATATATACATTTCCTTGTGGCCTTAAGGTGATGCATTGCACCAAGTATCACTAAAGGGTTACTTGGAAGGTTAATGAATAAAGGAGAAAAGATTTCACTATTACGGTAAAGGTGGCTTGTTAAGGTAAAGGTGGCTCACTGTAATGTGACTTAAAAATGCATTAAATTCTATATGTGATCTTATGTGATGTTTGGCCTTGGAATATGTTTATTTGAAGTATTTGAATGATATGAATGCTATTGCTTAAAGGTTTTATGATGATTTACTCAAAAAGACATGAAGTATGATTTTAAAGAAAATGTCCCTTTTAGATGCATGTTTTTGCATGGTTGCCATACATAGTACATTCTTGTGCTAATTCCATCCTTCTCTACTTTTTACACAAAGTGTAGGTCATGGATGCTTAAATTATGTCTTGAATGGTGAAGAGCTTGATAGATGATTCCCAAGCTCAATGAAAGGAATCCTTAAAATTCAAGGATCTTCTACTTATGTCTTTGATGTAAAGTCTTTAAATATTGTATAGTTATGTAATGTGTCTTATGGGCCGTGTCCCTAATGTACTCTAAAGTTATTGAGTCTAAGATGGCAAAGAGACTTAAGGTCTATAAATATATTATGGCTTATGTTTTATACATATATGAGTTGAAGTTTCTAGCATATGATGTGCTATGAAAAGTTTTAAATTTTCCGCTAAATTTACTATGTTAATGCGATGAATGATAACTATGGGCTTGTATAAGACCTCCGAGAGGTCAAGTACGCCGTGTTACTTCTAGGGGGTTCCCCCGGATGTGACAAGAACACCTTTTAATACAACCCTCATAGGTGAGATTATCACCTTAACATCATTATATCATAGTAAGGCACATAGGTACTTCATAATCAACCTTATATTATTGCATCTTAAGCATAATCTCACAATTACATAATAAATACATTTCAATTATATCATCATACCACACCTACTTAATCAAATTAAAAGACATACATCAATCGAACTTCATCACCAAGTACAAGCCATCATAATTGAAGTAAAGGTTTAGGATATCAAGACTTACCCAATCTCCTTCAAAAGCCATCATCATGGTCTTACCATCAATCAATTAATTCAATCCAATAGTAGGTGTAATAACATCAATCAATAGTAATAAACAGAATAATGAAGTCAACTGCATCACTACAACTCAATTCAACACTAGTTCATAACCTAGGGTTAGGGACTTGGGGTAAATTCATCACCTCTTCCTCAATTCTAGTTTAAACATCAAGAACTACTACAACTGAACAATAACACAACATAATATAGTCATAATAACCAAAATAAACCATATACAATACAATTTAGAAGATCAAATTCGTATTAGGAAGAAACCCATATTAAATCATCTTTTTGAAAACCGATTTTGAAAGAATCCTTTGGGGAAAGGAATCCCAAAGGTGAAGAGTTCCCATACCTTGTTAATTGTTGAAGATTAATGGAGAAAATCACCCTTGTTTCTGCCGTAATGACCTTGACCTAGCCCTTCAAAGTAGTTCTTCTTTGGGAGAGAGAAGGTAGAGAGAAGGAAGAGCAATTGTGTTTGGGATATTGGGGTGTTAAGTAGGATTTAGGCTTAGGGTAGTTTATATAGATATTTAACTAACTTAATTAAATGAACCAACAAAAACTTCACAGAAAAGTGCAGACCTGACCTACGAGACCCCGACCTACGGGCCGTAGGTTAGTCGATGGACAGGAACCCCACCGTCATGTGAAACTGTAGTTTTGGTAAGAGATTTTTCATTTTGACAATTTCGAAAATTGGCTAAGTGACCATCAACGGAGGCAATCGACGCCCCATCTATTGGACCACGCCTCGTCGTCTGCCATCGTTGTTAGACACATCCATGACAACTTTTTGGTCAAATTGGAAGGGTCCTCCTCAAGGACCCTTAGGGTGGTCCTTAGGGAGTCGTATGTCACGACTGGGGAGCACCCCCCCAGAAGTAACATGGCGTACTTGACCTCTCGGAGGTCTTATACAATCCCATAGTTATCATTCATCGCATTGTCATAGGTAAATTAGCGGAAAATTTAAAACTTGTCATAGCACATCATATGCTACAAACTTCACTTCATATATATAAAATATCATAAGTACATATTTAGACTCTAATCTCTTTTTGCCATCCTAGAATCAACATCAGAAGAGTACTTTAGGGACACAACCATTACAACATAATACATAAGTACAATAATAAATTGACTTTACAGTAAGCTAGACATTAGGACATCCTTGGACTTAAGGATTCCTTTCCTTGAGCTTGGGAAACACATAACAAGCTCCTCATTCATAGATACATCCTTTTAAGCATCCATAACCTACACTTTGTGTAAAAAGTAGAGAAGAATGGAGTTAGTACTAGAATGCACTAAGTATGGCAACCATGCAAAAACATGCATTTAAAAAGGGACATTTGCTTGAAATCATACTTCATGCCTCTTTGTGAAAACTTCATAAAACCTTTATACAATAAGCGTTATATCATTTTCATACTTCATATAAGCATATTTCATAGATACACATAATATAGAATCATACATTGCATTTAAGACATTTTTGAATAATTTTATAGTAAGCTTCTCACGCTTTACAGTGAGCATTTTTCCTTTAACAATGAACTTCTTTCCTTTAAACCATTATCCTCCCAAGTAACCCTCTAGTGACACTTGGTGCAATGCATCACCTTAATGCGACAAGGAAACCATACATACAACTTACACAAGCCAACACATACCATCATAGAAGTATATTACATTATAGATACATTTAAGCCAAGACTCTAATGACTTTACAGTAAGCTACATCAACTTGCACATATACTAACTTCAATTCACATCAATGCATTATAAGTCCTTACTCACAATCCCAATCTAAGTCTACTAGTGCAATGTACATGTGAAGCCCCATAACCTCACACATACTTAGTAAACCTATGATGAGACCACAATCCTTAACATCCAATTCATACATCAACATAGTAAGTGAAGACAACTTCATTCATGTCAACAAAACCTTCATCATGTAGTCATTAAGACCAACATTATGAATATACAACAAGACCACTTCATATAGGCTTATACCATGCATTTCATCAGAACAAGTAGACAAATACTACAAAGTCATGCATAAGAAACATAAACATAGCCACATACATTAGAAAACCTTTCTAGGACTTCCCTCAAGAGCCACTTGTTCAATGCACCCCCACCTACACTAAGCAACTACCCTTAGGTTATCCTAGTTAGGGTCCTTACTTTACTTCGATTGTCCATTTTACTTTAGGGAAACTATAGCCTTAACCTACACTAAGACCATGGGTGCTACATGGAACTTGGTGTTGTAGAGCCTTACACCAAGGGAAGGTGTTCTTTCCTAGCCAAGGTAGAATATTAACACATGCTAGCATAGTAGTGAAATCACTTGCTAGATCCTATGTGGCAAGCATAGTTTATGGAACTTGGATGTATATGTGGAAACCCTCTTTATGCCAAATGAGGCATTGTAGTTATCCACTATGAAAACATCCCTCTATGCCCTTTGGGCTATGAGGCTAACCACTGATGTACCGTGGTTTCACGCTACTTTTAATGCTTTTTCCTTAAGTTTAGTGGGTGTCCAACGCCTTTTTGTATTTATTTTTTATGTAGGTTTCTCTTTATTTGCAGGAAATCTGTCCAAATGATAACGCGGAGGTTTTGAGTAGAACATTGCAGAAATGACCACCTACGGAGCCCACGACGGTCTGTCGTGACTGTGACGGTCAGTAGGTGGCACCGTAGTGAAGATTAGCTGCTGAAGGAAGATGGGGAAGTCTGAATAAGTGTGGGACTACGGAAGTTCATGACGGACCGTCATAGTCACGACGGTCCATCCTGCTTGTTCATTGTGGTTGTCAGAGAGTAGTCCCAGTACCCAATTCAAAGAAGTTTTTTAAGTGTAGTGGAACGGAGCCCCTCGACGGACCGTCATGCTTGAAATGGTCCATCATACCTGTTCGTCGAGGGTGACAGAGTTGATGAAGAAAGCTGCAGAGATTAGAGCCCAAGTATGGAGCGACGGAGGCCACGACGGTCCGTCACATGGGCCGTCGTCTCAGACGTGTTTTGGACAGATTTTCCTTAATTAGGTTCCTTCTTTTATTAGGTTTTATGTTATTATAAATAGTCCGAAAAACCTCATTTTTGGTGTTAGACTCTTGGATATTTTTTTAGTACTCTTGTTTTAGTGTGGAACTATTGATTTTGGTATTTGATATACTTTTTCTGGAATCAATTGTTGGGGTTCTTGTGAATTAATCAAGTAAATTTCTGGGTTTTATTCATTCTCATTAAAGTAAGTGCATGAATTATTATATTATCAATATGAATTGTGTGATTATGACCATGGGTAACTAAACTCCATAACTAGGGTTGTGGGAACCATGGGTAAATAACAAGATATTAGGATAGAATTGTTATAGTTAGAATTACCGAGTTAGGAGCCTGTGGGGAACACTTAAGCCCTAGTTACTCTTATCACTTGATTAAATTTCAATACTTGAACCTGTTAGTTGATTACTTTAATTTAGTTAATTATTTTTATTAATCAAAAAACCCCTTTAATTATTTATATTTGCTTTCGGAAAATAATTAACTAAATAGAAGTAATAATAGAATAAAGTTAAGTTTGAACCATTTTCCACGTGGGATCGACCCCAACCTCTTTAGTTGGGTTCTTTACTTGATATGACCGCTTTACTTCTTATTTGAGAAGTAAGTTTGAGTGTATCAAATTTTGGCGCCGCTGCCGGGTAAAGTGGCTTTTAGATTAACTTAAAACTTATTACTAAAGTTTAGTCAATATTTTCCTAATTTTACTTTTTCTGTTGTTTTTGTCTTTTACAGGTCTAAATTCCGTGTATGCCAATTACGCGGAGTAGAAGAGAACCCTTGTTCCATACGACCACGAATTAGAGCGTACACTATGCAATATGAATCAAAACTTGGGTATTAACGATGATGATCCCAACCAGGATATCCCAGCTCCAGTTGATGCTCATGGTCGGTTATTACCTAAAAATCGTGGTGAAGATGAACAAAGGGGACAAAACCCCGCTCCACGCTCTCAAGAGTACTATAGGGGTTATGATAACATCGCAGACTCTGATGGGCCACTTGTCTTGCCTCCTCTACCACACGGCCACACTTTTGTTGTAACCAGTAGTTTGATGCAAATGCTCACTGCCAGAGGTTTGTTTTCAGGGCTACCTTCTGAGGATCCACATGCCCACATCGCTAAGGTAAGGGCAGTGTGCAAAAGTTGTGTAGGGAGGCCCGATTTGAATATGGATGTAATTGGTCTAAGAGTAGTTCCTCTTTCACTGACGGGAGAGGCTGCTATATGGTTTACTTAGCTCCCTTATAACTCAATCTTCACTTGGAATCAACTAAGGGATGCTTTCTTAGCACGTTACTACCCGGTCTCTAAGAAACTAAACCACAAAGACAGAGTGAACAACTTTGTGGCACTACCGGGAGAGTCAGTTAGCAGTTCTTGGGATAGGTTCACTTCATTCTTAAGAAGTGTCCCCAATCACCGCATCGATGATGAGTCACTGAAAGAATACTTCAATCGGGGACAGGATGATAATAATAAAGCGGTGTTGGATACTATAGCGGGTGGTTCTTATGGGGAGTGTCCTTATGCCGAGATTGCTGAAAAGTTGGAGAAAATCTCCCGAAATAATAAGGCATGGAGTACTAGGAAGTCAGATACTGGAAGAAACACCTTTGCAGTGCAATCCGCACACAACCCAGCCAAAGACGAGATTCGTGAAGAGATGGCTCAGATAAGAACTGAGCTTGGGTTGGTGTTAAAACATGTCACTGGAGGTCCAGAAAAAGTAAATGCTGTGAACTACTTGTCTAAACCGTCACCGACGAATGATGAGTATTACTATGAAGAGGATTCTTATGCGGTAGCTGAGCAGACGGGGGGTTTCCGACCGAACGCCCAAGGCTCCAATCTGGAGAATTGGCTCCAAGGTCAAGGAAACCAAGGTCGGAACTATGGTAATTATAATCGTGAGGGTCATTATGTCCGAGATGGGAATTACAACTGTAACAACAACTTTAACCGCGGTAACTTTGGTAACAGAAATGATAGAAGTGGGCCCTATGTTTCTCCTCAAAATTGTGAAGTTGCTCCTAGGGATGGTGGAGGTAGTATGGCTCGAGTTGAGGATATGTTGCACAAAATGATGAGGAAGTTCGATGCTAGTGATGCGCACACTAAAGAGTTAAGGAGTGACTTAGCGGGTATTGGGCAGAAAGTTGATACACATGCAATCTCGATTAAGCAGCTTGAGTTGCAAATGGCCCAATTATCTTCGACTGTGAACACACGGCAATCGGGCACTCTCCCTAGCAACACTGTCCAAAATCCGAAAAATGATGGACACTGTATGGCAATCACTACTTGGGGTGGTAAGCAGACCATTGACCCACCTATGCCGTCTGATGTAGAAAAGGTGATAAGAGATGGTGATAAGGTAGTGGAGGTTAGTGGTGAGTTAGAAGACAACACGGGTAAAGATGTTGAAGAACCCAAAAAGGTGACTCCCATGCCTAGACCACCACCTCCCTTCCCGCAAAGACTAGTAAAAAAACCGAGGATGGTAAATACTGGCGTTTTATAACGATGTTGAAACAACTTTCCATCAATGTCCCTTTGGTAGAAGCTCTGGAACAAATGCCCGGTTATGCCAAGTTCATGAGAGATCTGGTTACGAAGAAAAGATTGGTCACTTTTGAGGATGATGATAGAATGCAGAACTGTAGTGCTATTGCTACAAGATCTCTAGTGCAAAAGAAAGAAGATCCGGGTGCTTTCACTATTCCTTGTACAATCGGGTTATTATATTTTGCGAAAGCATTATGTGATCTTGGGGCAAGCATAAATCTCATGCCCCTCTCGATTTACAAGAAGTTGGGTGTGGGTGACCCAAAGCCCACTGCGATGCGGCTACTGATGGCCGATCGAACAGTAAAAAGGCCTATTGGGATACTCCACGATGTTCTAGTAAAAGTGGAGTCGTTCATATTTCCGGCCGATTTTGTTATTCTTGATTGTGAGGTCGATTTTGAGGTGCCTATTATTCTTGGGAGGCCATTCCTTGCTACGGGTAGAGCCTTGGTTGATATGGAAAAGGGGCAGATGAAATTTCGGTTGAACAATGAAGAAGTGACCTTCAACATTTGTAGGTCCATGAGGCAGAGTGGTGAGCTCCAATCGGTGTCTGCCATATCCTACAAAGTTGAAAAGTCATCTGAGGTACAAATTGAAGAACGTTTGGGTGTTGAAGAACTAGCGGCAGTGATCATGAATTTTGATAGCGATTGCATTGAAGAGTATGGGTCATTGGTCGCGGCACTTTATCGAGGTGATGTTCGGTTTAAATCGAAGAAATATGAGTTAGACATGAAGAACCGCGAGTCTCCACCCGCAAAACCATCTATAGAGGAGGTTGAAAAGTTAGAACTAAAAGCTCTCCCACCTCATCTGAGATATGAATTCTTAGGAAATGGTGACACTTTGCCGGTAATCATTGCATCATATCTGAATACAACAAGTTGAGAGTTTGGTGAAAGTGTTAAAAAGGTTCAAAAGTGCTATTGGGTAGACTATTGCGAATATTATTGGGATCCCTCCCGGTATTTGTTCTCATAAAATCCAACTCATGCCCGATCATAAGCCAAGTATTGAGCATCAGAGACGCTTAAATCCACCTATGCAAGAGGTGGTGAAGAAAGAAATTATTAAGTGCTTGGATGCCGGAGTAATATATCCGATCGCTGATAGTAGTTGGGTATGCCCTGTTCAGTGTGTACCTAAGAAAGGGGGAATGATTGTGGTCCCCAATGAAAAAAATGAACTTGTTCCAATGAGACCAGTGACTGGATGGAGGGTGTGTATGGACTACCGAAAATTAAATGCATGGACCGAGAAAGACCATTTTCCTATGCCCTTCATGGATCAGATGTTGGATAGACTTGCTGGAAAAGGGTGGTACTGTTTTCTTGATGGTTATTCGGGGTACAATCAGATTTCTATTGCACCGGAAGATCAAGAGAAAACCACCTTCACTTGCCCATATGGGACCTTTGCTTTCAACAGAATGTCGTTTGGGTTGTGCAATGCACCCGCCATATTTCAGAGATGTATGATGTCGATATTCTCCGATATGGTGGAGGACACTATTGAGGTGTTTATGGATGATTTTTCTGTGGTTGGTGACTCCTTTGAGCGGTGTTTGAGTCATTTATCTGAGGTTCTTAAGAGGTGTGAAGACTATAATTTAGTACTAAATTCAGAAAAATGCCACTTCATGGTGAAAGAGGGTATTGTATTGGGTCATCGCATTTCAGAGAAGGGTATAGAGGTTGATCGAGCTAAAGTCGAGGTAATAAAGAGACTTCCCACACCTATCTCTGTAAAAGGTGTGAGAAGCTTTCTTGGGCATGCAGGTTTTTACCGGAGGTTCATCAAGGATTTTTCAAAAATTGCGCATCCGCTGTGCAAATTGCTGGAGAAAGAGTGTAAATTATATTTTGATGCATCATGTCTTAAGGCATTCGGCGAGTTAAAAGAAAAGTTGGTGTCTGCACCTATCATTTGAGGTGATGTGCGATGCTAGTGGGGTTGCTCTTGGTGTGGTCTTGGGACTAAGAAGGGACAAAATCCTTCATCCCATTTACTATGCTAGTAAAGGCCTCAATGAATCCCAAAAGAACTATACAGTGACTGAGCAAGAGCTCATTGCAGTAGTCTTTGCTTTTGCGAAATTTCGCTCCTATTTGCTAGGCACTAGAGTTATAGTGCATATTGATCATTCTGCTTTGAGATATTTGATGGCAAAGAAAGATGCAAAACCGAGGTTGATTCGTTGGGTATTACTATTGCAAGAATTTGACTTTGAGGTAAGAGATAGAAAAGGGACAGAGAATCAAGTTGCTGATCACTTGTCCCGATTAGAAGATTAAGCAATGAGAGAGTTAGGGGATAAGATTGATATTGATGATACTTTCCCTGATGAGCATGTGTTGGCTGCCTCTCAAGACTTGATTCCATGGTTCGCAGATTTTGCGAATTATCTGGCTAGCGATATTGTACCACCGGACTTGTCCTTTCATCAAAGGAAAAAGTTCATGCATGATGTTAAAAAGTTCTTTTGAGATGAACCATACTTGTATAGGAGTTGTGCCTGTGGGCTTATTCGGCGTTGTGTGCCAGAAGTTGAGATGTTGAGTGTTTTGGAGGCATGCCATTCTTCACCCGTAGGTGGACATCATAGTGGTATCCGGACCGCTCACAAGATCTTACAATGTGGCTACTATTGGCCAACTATTCATCAAGATGCTCATGAGTTTGCCAAAGCATGTGATACATGCCAAAGAGATGGCGGCATTTCAAGAAAGCAAGAGCTTCCTTTAAATCTCATTCTTGTGATTGAGTTATTTGATGTGTGGGGTATTGACTTTATGGGCCCTTTTGTGAGTTCTCATGGGATGAAGTACATTCTAGTAGCGGTTGATTATGTGTCTAAATGGGTGGAACCTATCGCACTCAAAAATAATGAAGGGAAGAGTGTCACCGCGTTCTTGAAAAAGAATATATTTTCTCGATTTGGTACCCCAAGAGCGATTATTAGTGATGGGGGATCCCACTTTTGCAACAAATTGTATAAGGGATTATTGGAGAAATATGGGGTTCGCCATAATGTGGCCACTCCTTACCATCCTCAAACTAGTGGGCAAGTTGAGGTGTCAAATAGGGAGATCAAGCAGATTTTGTCAAAAACGGTGAATGCTAGTAGAACAGATTGGTCAAGG
This sequence comes from Solanum sitiens, assembly GCA_016801875.1. Lineage (NCBI taxonomy): Eukaryota > Viridiplantae > Streptophyta > Magnoliopsida > Solanales > Solanaceae > Solanum > Solanum sitiens. The sequence continues at coordinate 2,697,890 of JABWTJ010000094.1, read as the reverse complement.
AGGCTTGATGACGCTCTTTGTGCCTACCGAACAGCATACAAGACTCCCATAGGTATGTCCCCATACCAACTTGTATATGGAAAGTCTTGTCACTTATCAGTTGAATTAGAGTACAAAGCCATGTGGGCAATGAAGAAGTTGAAAATGGATTGGAATGAAGCTGCAGAACAGAGGTTAAATGGGTTGAATGAGCTCGATGAATTTCGCCTAAAAGCTTATGAAAGTTTATCCCTTTACGAAGAAAAGATGAAGAAGTACCACGATCAAAAGATTGAGAAACGCGATTTTATTGTTGGGGTTTTGGTGCTTTTATTCAGTTCTAGGTTGCGCTTGTTTCCGGGCAAGCTCAAGTTCAAATGGACTGGCCCTTACTTGATCACCCAACTATTCTCTCACGGAGCGGTTGAGTTGGAAAACAAGGAGGGTGTGCGGTTTAAGGTGAACGAACAATGAATAAAAATCTATCGGGGCATGCTGAATCGGCGAATGAAGTGATAGAGGCATACCATCTTGATGAAGTCTGAGTAATCGAGTGTCCTCCGTCGTGCCGCGACGTTAAATCAAGCGCTGGTTGGGAGGCAACCCAATATGTATCCTCTAAGCCAACTATAGTTTTGTTTTTTTTAATATATAATTTTTTAGTAATAGTCATTTTTTTTTTCGTTTTGCTAGAAGTGTTGGCTAGAGCATAGTTTAGGGTCTGTGTCCACTAAGTGTCCAGTCAAATACATAAAGAATAGCTTAATGGGTGTTACATTTGCAGGTAGCACATCACCAGAAAAATCTGCAGAAAAATGGTCTAAAACACTCATTGACAGATCCATCAACGGACCGTCATGCCTGCGACGGACCGTCGCAAGAATCCGTCGTGCCAGGTAAGTTTTTCTGTTTCTTGTAAATTAGGGCACCCACGATGGTACCCATGACGGACCGTCACACCTGTGACGGACCATCGACGGGGACTCGTCGCATCAATATACAGCAACCCGACCAGACCAGACCGGCGAATACTAAAAGTTTTAAACCTTTTAAACTTCCCACCCCTTCATTTCAACCATTTCTTTCCATCATTTCTCCCATTTCCTCTCTTTTCAACTCCCTTCCACTCTCATTATCTTCCCAAACTACTGATTCACCATCCCTTCCCGAATTCCCCTAATCTTCCTTCTCCCATTCTCCCTACTTCTTCAAAGTATTCTGCTGGTCGGAGTCTACTGTCCTTCTGCTGATCTTCATAGTTGTGTGCCTCACCTGGTTCTTCATCTTCTCAAATTCTCAGGTATGTGCTTCTGATCTCTAACCCATTTGCATTTGATTATTGTTTTCACATTCTACAGGCCTGTTTTTGAATGTTAGGTCTTTGATTTTTGACCCCTATTGCTTGCTAAAGAACTCACCCTGTTCATCCTACGTGCCTGAGATTGTAAAATTGTTGTGGGTGGTGTGTTAACTACATCAAAAAGGGGGGAATTTGGTTCTGAAACTTGTTCTGACCTAGGTTGATAGTCCTCCAAATTGGCATGTTAAAACTCGAGAAATTAGTGCCTTAGAATTGGTAGTTTGCTGGGTATTTGGGTTAGAAAGTGTAGGTTGATATGTAGTTTTTTTTAATTGAAATTGTAGGGGACGATTGAGGCATTCTCAGTTCTGTCACTAAAGGACAGAACGAGACCCCGTCGACGGACCGTCGTGCCCACGACGGACCGTCATGGGGTCCGTCCCACCAACCCCCCACTTATTTTCTCCAAGTGTCCACTGACGGACCTTTACAAAGGACCGTCGTACCTTCGACGGTCCGTCCTGCACAACCGTCATGGTTGTCAGAGATCCCACTCCTTAGGGTCTCAAAATTCTTTCTAAGTGTCCACTGACGGACATTTACGACGGACCGTCGTACCTACGACGGTCCGTATTGCACAACCGTCATGGTTATAAGAGACCTCACTCCTAAGGGTCTCAAAATTATCTCTAAGTGTCCAATGACGGACATTTATGATGGACCATCGTACCCTCGATGGTCCGCCCTGCACAACCGTCATGGTTGTCAGATACCCCACTCCTAAGGGTCTCAAAATTTTCTCTAAGTGTTTGATGACGGACATTTATGACGATCCATCGTACCCTCGACGGTCCGTCCTGCACAACCGTCATGGTTGTTAGAGACCCTATTCCCAAGGGTCTCCAAATTTTTTCTAAGTGTCCCACGACGGACCTCTACGAAGGACCGTCGTGCCCACGACGGTCCGTCCTGCTTAACCGTCATGACTGTCAGAGACTTCCTTCCTGAGAGTCTCCAAAAATATTATTAAGTAATTCATGACGGACCCCCATGACAGTCCATCATACTCACGACGAGTCGTCATTTGGTCTGTCATGCTTCACACACACTACAGCAATTCCATTCCAGTTTTGGTTTTACGTTTGTTGTTTTCTTCTTTGCATGTCTTGTTTGCTTCTACTAGTACTAATTGTTATTTTTACGTTTGTTATTTTCTTCTTTGCATGTCTTGTTTGCTTCTACTAGTACTAATTGTTATTCTTTACAGGTACTAACAGTTATGGCACCAAAGCAAGATCGAGTTTACGCACGAGGGCGTTCAAAGTCCATCGCCCCATCTGCCCGATTGGTCATTGGCTCTGATGATGAGCGTGACCCCGAGTACGTGCCCCCAGGAACTGTCACTCCTGCACGGCCTGCACGCGCCACCAGAGCCACGCCCAAGAAGGTGGAGTCTGGCGTAGTCACTGCCTCCCAGTCTGACGAGGAGCGCACACTGACCGGCACACCTTCTGGGTCAGCTGCACAGGACGAAGGAGCGTCAGGCTCCTTGGGAGTATCTTGGTCGGAGGAGGTCTCCGGGTATGCAGAAGCCTCTGCGCCTGCCACAGCTTCACAGTCTGCCTCGTCTGATGAGGCCAACAGTACTAATTCCACTCCAGCTTCACCGACTGGAGTCCCCGCTCCGGTTGCCGACCATCCCAACTGGTGGTGTATCGAGGGGCAGTATCAGGTGTACTCCGACGCCAAGCTGCTGAATTATAAGGGCGTCATGATCCAGACCCTTACACTGGAGAGGCGGGTCCTTACGGGGAGTCTCCCCACCATGCCGGATATCCATACACTCTTCCCCAGACACCAGCTAGATTGGACGGCTCGTGATTTGGGCCGATACAATGAGGAGTTGGTCCGAGAGTTCTACGCCTTGTATGTGGCGACTCTCCGATCCCAGATTGATAGGCAGGCTGCCCCCGCCAAACAGGCTCCACTTGATCACATCAGAGTCCGCGGCAAGCGGGTAGACATCTCCTTGCCAGCCATCCGCCGGTATTCATACGACGAAGATGTTGTGCCACCAGGACCTCTCTCACCACCGAGTTCGACTACCGGTGGCAACTTGTTAAAGATGGGCGGTTCTTGCGTGAGACAGCACTGAGAGAGACCACCAAGAGGTGGATGGCCCAGCACTTATCTATTGATGGAGAGGCTGCTGACTGGGTAATGGAGCCGAAGGGAGCCATCAAACAGGCTAACTTGACCTTCACGGCCAAGTTTTTATGGTTGATCGTCCGCCACTGCTTTTCCCCCACTGCTGCAGATAATGTAGTTACATGGGATCGCGCAGTTCTGAGGGAAGCGATGATAGAGGGGTTTGAGGTCGACTTCGCTTGGCTTCTCAAGGCGGTCATGCACGAGAGGGCCTTCAAGGTCACCACTACTTAACCATTTCCGTGCATGGTATTTTCTTTATGCAGGTCCGCAGGTGTGCCCATTTGGCACATATATCAGCTCAAGACCCCGCAAGGCAATGTGGATATCGGCCTCATCAGGGATGAGGCCAATGAGTTGGCTCCGCACAGAGGGCCCCGCCCTGAGGTGCCTCTGCTTGGTGAGAACCTGGCGGATACTGTCGAGCATGCCCAGGCGGCTACCCAGGCTACTTCTGCACTCACTGACACTAACCCGGTCGAGTTTATCCCGGGTAGTAGCACTGCCCCGAGCTCCTCTAGCTCGGCTCCTTCCGCCACTCTAGTATCACTTGCTAGGGTCCAAAAACTCGAGGCTCAGATGGCCACACTTCTGCATCACATCCAGCCTTGGATTTAGAGGTCTATTGCTGAGGCGGAGGAGCGCATGGAGCGGAAGATGTCCCAACACACGGACAGGAAGATCATGGAGGTTCATCAGTGGTTGGATGCTTTTGAGTTGCGTGTGCTAGCCCGGCCAGCCCCTTCGGTGGACGTGTCGACCCTTAAGGTTACGGTTGAGTGTTTGAGAGCGGATCTAGACACGATCCTACAGGATAGGGTGCCTGAGTCTAAGGCCCCTTCTGTAGAGCCTGCTGAGGACACAGTGATGGCTGCTTTATTTTCCACTTCTGATGTTCCACCACCTCCCCCACGAGAGCATGCCAAGAGGCGCAGGGGTCTAGAGGAGGATGAGGCTAGGGCGAGAAAGAAGGAGCGTCGTGAGATGGAGGCTGTGAGGAGAGCCTCGATTGCTGATGAGGAGGCCCGTACGTTGAGGACTATAAAGTTGGCTGCTGGGGCATCTAGCTCCAGAGTTGTGGAGACAGAGATAGGCACTATTGATGGTGCTGTTGCTGTGGATGACACTACTGATGGTGTCCAGACTGCAGAGGGAGTGGGTTTCGGGACACCGGACCCACCTGCTTGTTGATCGTCGGCGCTTTGCGCCTCAGGTTTGCTTTACCTACTACTCGATTATTTTTGTTTCTTTTATGCATTGGGGACAATTGCATATCTTTTTTGTTGGGGGTGGGGTAAATGGAAAGTGAATGTTAGGGTGAAGTCTGAGTAGCCTAAATTCACGATCCTCTCTTGGGGTTTTCTTGCCTGTGTTCTTTTTCCCCAAGAGACTGACTACTTTTATTGTTGAACCGGCATGTTATATCTTGTGTAAATAGTATAACTCTGAAGCATGATGGCTAAAACAGATATGATATCCCAATGTAATGAATATAATGCATGACTAGGCATAGTAATTGATAAATGTGTGGCTCTAAGCATGACATAGAGATACACTACTGCATGATCCTGAATCTAAGACTCGAACTAGGTGTCTGATAATATGGTAGTGTAATGAGATGTCAAGTGAGTGTGAGGAAAATTCGAATTATCCACCATTAATACTGAGCTAGAACTTGCCTGGTTAGTCTTGCTAAAAGTAAGCCAAAATAAATAATTAGGAAAAAATCATAGGCACTTGTTCGAAATAGTCAATCTTGAGCCTAAAAATAACAGAAAACCAAATGAAGTTAATCCCTTATTAATCCAAATGATTTGAGCCTAAAATAGATCTTTCTTTTTCACCCCAACTGATCTTCTCTGGGAACAATGTGTTGGCCCTGGTCCCTCCTAGGACATGTGCACCTCAGTTTATGCCAAAAGCATAAGTTGAGGGTGGCTAATGCAGAACCCAACCTTGTCGTGGCCCTGACCCAACCATGAGTATTGTGAACCTTGACTCATGGTAAAATCATGAGTTGAGGGTGGATGTTATAAGGAATACTCCGGAAAGTGCGGTTGAAAGAATAAAGAGGAAGAAAGAACAAAACAAAGGTGATTTCTTTTTTTTTTTAAAAAAAAAAAGGAGAGTCACTTACACATAAGGAGAAGAAAGGGAAAGTAGCAAGATGAAAGAAAATTGAGAAATAGGGCGAAATAAAATGATAAAAAGGTGGTACGCTTAGCCGATATGTCAAGGAGGGCAACTAGTCACTAAAGTATACCTAAATATACCCTACCTGACCCTGAGCCTATGTTACAAGCTAAGAAAGTCCTATCGTGATCCTAAGAGTTGTTATGGCAAACTTAAAGCAGTGAAAATAAGGGCCAGCTTATGGCAATATGTATAAATGAGTTGTGAAGTTGTTCTGAGAGCAAGTGTTGAAAAGTAATTCTTATACTCAAACTGAAATCATTGTGTGAAAAATGAGGATGTTATTTTGAAGTGAGGACACTAGTTGCAATACCGGAAAAATTAGCACCTTGGTGAGAAATTGAAGAGGATAGGTGTCAGTGTGTAGTGAGTCTGTGTCATGGTCTGATCCATATAATTCAAGCGTAATAGTGATAGCATGCATGAACATAATGAGAATGATCGGGATTGATATCCAAATGATTGCGAAAGATAAAATATGGACACTCTTGTACAAAGATTTTGTAGTGAGTCATAGTACGTCGCTTGAGGACAAACAACGAATTTAAGTTGAGGGTGTTGATGTACCGTGGTTTCACGGTACTTTTAATGCTTTTTCCTTAAGTTTAGTGGGTGTCCAAAGCCTTTTTGTATTGATTTTTGATGCAGGTTTCTCTTTATTTGCAGGAAATCTGTCCAAATGATAACGCGGAGGTTTTGAGCAGAAAAGTGCAGAAATGACCACCTACGGAGCCCACGATGGTCCGTCGTGACTGTGATGGTCCATAGGTGGTACCGTAGTAAGAAGATTAGCTGCTGAAGGAAGATGGGGAAGTCTGACTAAGTGTGGGACTACGGAAGTTCATGACGAACCGTCATAGTCACGATGGTCCGTCCTGCTTGTTCGTTGTGGTTGTCAGAGAGTAGTCCCAGTACCCAATTCCAAGAAGTTTCGAAGTGTTGTGGAACGGAGACCCTCGACGGACCGTCGTGCTTGAAACGGTCCGTCATACCTGTTCGTCAAGGGTGACAGAGTTGATGAAGGAAGCAGCAGAGATTAGAGCCCAAGTATGGAGCGACGGAGGCCACGATGGTCCGTCGTGGCCACGACGGTCCGTCACATGGGCCGTCATCTCAGACGTGTTTTGGACAGATTTTCCTTAATTAGATTCCTTCTTTTATTAGGTTTTATTTTATTATAAATAGTCCGAAAAACCTCATTTTTGGGGTTAGACTCTTGGATATTTTTTTTAGTACTCTTGTTTTAGTGTGGAACTATTGATTTTGGTATTTGATATACTTTTTGTGGAATCAATTTTGGGGTTCTTGTGGATTAATCAAGTAAATTTCTGGATTTTATTCATTCTCATTAAAGTAAGTGCATGAATTATTATATTATCAATATGAATTATGTGATTATGGCCATGGGTAACTAAACTCCATAACTAGGGTTGTGGGAACCATGGGTAAATAACAAGATATTAGGATAGAATTGTTATAGTTAGAATTACCGAGTTAGGAGCCTGTGGGGAACACTTAATCCCTAGTTACTCTTATCACTTGATTAAATTTCAATACTTGAACCTGTTAGTTGATTACTTTAATTTAGTTAATTAGTTATTAATCAAAACCCCCCCTTTAATTATCTATATTTGTTTTCGGAAAATAATTGACTAAATAGAAGTAATAATAGAATAAAGTTAAGTCTGAACCAATTTCCTCGTGGGATCGACCCCAACCTCTTTAGTTGGGTTCTTTACTTGATACGACCGGTTTACTTCTTATTTGAGAAGTAAGTTTGAGCGTATCAACCACCTCATGAGGACTATGGTGACCTACCTTCCTCCAATGGGAAGGGACAACCCTCAACTTCAAGTTCACTCGGTGCTAAGTTAAGTTCCCTTTTATTAAAAGCCTTTATTAACTTTACTTTATGAAATTAGGCTTAGGAGAGTCATCTCCTCATATGCTTAGCTCATAGGTCATAGATGAGAGTTCATCAACCTAAATCATGTGAGAAACCCTTTTACATGGACATAGCATATGTAAGCACCTATCTAGTTTAGGGTACACTTGAGCACACCTTTCAAGGCCGCTCCATTGACTAGAATATCATACATGTGTGTGCATACTTATATGTCAGCAAACCATTCACATAACACATAAATGTCACACATGTTCATATATCAATGCATAAGTCTATAGGTATAACTATATGAGCAATCCTTTCATATAAACACACAAGACACTATGGACATTCATACTTCATCATATCATATACTTAACATCGTAGCATATAAGTCATATTCATAACATGTTCATACAATCCTATGCATGTACTTTGAAGACCAACCCAGGAACTATCCTATCAAGGTACACATGTGCAATGCATAGACCAGGTCCCATACCCTTGCCCGTACTAGTACACCTATCAAGTCATCCTAGTGAATGATACATCACACAACATTATAGAATAGATAGCATAACATAAGACTCATTTATTCAAGACTTACAACATTCTTACAGTAAGCTCTAGTCTTTATGCACCTATGTTAGCTTTACTTCACATATAACATTATAGGACCTCATTATAGGCAGCAAGTACACATAAACTTAACATAACCATTTTCATAATCATGACATTAGCAACACAATCTAGATCATAGCTAGAATAGGAAACTAGGCATAGGCTTTACATAGGGTGATTCATCACCAACACACATACATACTATAATTCCCTTCAAGGCCATGTTCACATCACATATATATATATTGGCAATAAAGTAAACACCGCCACCATAAGTGTACCTTACCACACAATGCCATACAAGGCTTCATCAACTCTCAATACTTATAAGAAACGTAGAAGAAGTAGGAATCTTACCAATTTCTCAACCTTTGGTCATCAATGACCAATACCCATATTTCATCAACAATTCATATCTAGATCAGTAAATAAAGGAATACTAACATAATCGAAACCATACATTAATCATAACAAGATTAAGATCGTATTAAGTCCACTACATCATCAATTTATAGAATGTGAAGGGAAGTTGATCTCTTACGAATTCTTCCTTACATGGATCATCAATGATCAACCTCCTTAATTCATCAAAATACAATATAGGGAAGTATCTACAAGTATCTCTTGATAGACGAAATCAAACATTCACACCCTATAGAGTCTATATTACAGTGAATACCAATCTATAAGAAGTAGAGATCAAGTTCTTCAAGTATCAATCCACATGGGACAACACATAATCCCTCATCATAACACATTATAGGAAGTATCTAAAGTACAATTAATCATATATGAAGTCATGCATAAGCTACTATAAGATCATACTACTAACATCTACCCTACATCATAAATTCACTAGCAAGTAGAGAAATATAGATTACTTACCAATCTCCCCTGCTTTGATAATCAATTATACATACTCATAATTCATCAACAATACACATATAAGACAGTAGTTAAAAAGACCATAACTTAAATGAAATCCTACTACAATTGCCAAGAAATCTGGATTACAGTGAGCATGTAGAAGAACATAGGCTAGTCTTTCACACCATCAAACATTGATCCAAATTGATCACTCATCAACAATTCATCATAAATATACAATATACACATTATATATAAGCAATTCAACATGATAGAATCATAATTCAGTCAATAAAAAGTCATGATCATAATGCCCATACATAGGCTAAAACGAGAGTTGAAGGGGACATGGGTTCATCATGCAATTGGATTGAAATCCACGTTACAATCATCATTTTAACATCAATTTATCATGATTAAGGTTTTGAAAATGTTTTGAGAAAGAACCCTTGGATAGATTGAAGAAGAAGAGATTTGATCATGAAACTTCTTTGAAAACTTTGAAAGGAACTCTCTAGTTGGAAGATTAACTACAGATGAAGTGTCACGACGCTCAAGCGCACCCTAGAAGTTAGGGCATTCTTTAGGCGCAATTAGCGTACTCGACCTCTCGGAGGTCTTATACAAACCCTTTCGTATCGTTCATCGCATATACATAGTGAAAGTAGTGCGAATAAAACTTTTCACAAAACATTCCGTAGTCTTTAAAAACTCTTTCATATAAAACTCATGGGAAACACTAAGTCTCAATCTCATCAAAGCTTAGACATAAGAGTACTTGGGACACGGGAGACTTTTATGATCGGTGAACACATCTACATGGACACCATATAAATAATGCCTCCAAATTTTCAAAGCAAACACCACAGCATAGTTCCTCTCATGCACCTTGAGTTGCCTAGAAGCATAGGCAATAACCTTCCCATGTTGCATAATCACACACCCCAAACCCACACGGGATGCATCACAATAAACCACGAAACCCTTTGTTCCCTCTGGTAAGGTCAACACCAGAGAATAAGTAAGCCTATATTTCAAGATTTGGAAGCTCTGTTCACATGCCTCCGATCACTCAAACGTTTTACTCTTTTGAGTCAACGTAGTTAAGGGAGATGCTATGGACGCAAAACCGTCCACAAACCTCCGATAGTAACCCTCTAGACCCAAGAAACTCCTAATGTCGGTTGGAGTCAATGGTCTAGGCCAATTTTTTATCGCCTCCGTCTTCCTTGGATCAACCTCAACTCCCTCACTAGAGATGATATGACCAAGAAATGCCACCGATTTCAACCGAAACTCACATTTGCTATACTTGGCAAACAATCGATGCTAATTTAAGGGTTTGCAATACCACCCTCAAATGACCCATGTGATCATTCTCATTTTTTAGATATATCAAGATGTCGTCAATGAACACAATGACAAAAGAATCTAGGTAATTTCAAAACACCCTATTCATAAGGTTCATAAACGCCGCCGGAGCATTAGTGAGACCAAAGGACATAACTAAGAACTCATAGTGCCCATATCTAGTTCGGAATGTCGTCTTTAGTATATCCTCACCTCTCACCCTAAGTTGGTGATACCCTGATCTCAAGTCAATTGTGGAAAAGTAGCTTGCCCCTTGGAGTTGATCAAACAAGTCGTCAATCCGAGGGAGAGGATACTTATTCTTAATTGTGACCTTGTTGAGTTGGCGGTAGTCGATACACATTCTCAAGGACCCATCTTTCTTCTTTACAAACAAAACCGGAGCACCCCATGGCAATATACTAGGCCTTATGAAACCCTTGTCCAGTAAATCTTTGAGTTGTGCCTTCAACTCCTTTAATTCGATCGGAGCCATCCGATAAGGAGGAATAGAAATGGGGTTTGTTTTCGATACCAAATTGATACCAAAATCAATTTCCCATTCGGGAGGAATAACGAGAAGGTCATTAGGGAAGACCTCCGGAAATTCACTCACTACGGAGACCAACTCAATGGGAGGAATTTCGGAGTCAAGATCTTGGACTCTCACTATATGATATAAGCAACCCTTAGAAATCATTTTACAAGCTTTCAAACAAGAAATGATACGACCTCTAGGAATAGAACTTCCCTCCTCCACTCAACAATGGGTTCATTTGGGAACTTAAATCTCACAACCCTTGTCCTACAATCAATAGTGGCAAAACAAGAATGCAACCAATCCATACCCAAAATAATATCAAAATCAAGCATATCTAGTTCTACTAGATCAACATTAGAAACTCAATTGGGCAACAAGAAAGGCTCATGCAAGATATCGGGTAAAGTATCAAACTTTTTAGCTACTAGAGGTGTAACGAAAGACAAAGTATCGCCCAAATCAAGTAAAGCATATACATCAATAGTAAAGACTTTTAAAATACCGGTCACCACATCAGGAGAGGTCTCTTGCTCACCCCTAGTACAAAGAGCATAGAAGCGGTTCTTCTTTGGAGCATCACTAGAACCACTTGCTTGACCACTCTTCTCTTGTCCCTTCATGTTAGGACAATCTTGAACCTTGTGCCCAACTTTCCCACAAATAAAATATCTATCCTTCCTAATGATTCAAGCACCAAAATGCTTCTTTCCACACTCACCACATGTAGGCTTCTCATTAGGTGAGTTCCTACTCTTCCCCTTTTGAGATCTAGGTTTAGTCACCTTGTCATCACGAGCCTTAGGGAACTTTGATGGAACTTGATTAGAGAACCTATCTTTGAACCTAGGCTTGTCTTGAATTTCAAGCCTACTCTTGGAAGAACCGCCTTCAAGGGACCTTGCCCTCTTAGCATCCCTAGTCTTCCTCCTAGCCCGTTCCTCCTCACCTTGTCTAGCATGCACCATAAGCCGATAGATGTTCATATTGTCATGAAGCTTGGCCGAATGACACTCCTCTTGCAAATCATCTGACACTCCCGTCACCAAGAGGCTCATCTCATCTCTATGATCGGAAACCAAAGAAGGAGCATATTTTGACAATTGAGTAAATTTCATAGAATACTCAAGAACACTCATACCTCTTTGTCGAAGGTTGATGAATTCCACAACTTTGGCCTCCCTCATCTCCCTAGGAAGAACCGATCAAGAAATGCCTTCTTGGAAGTCTCCCAAGTGACCGGTCACCCCGAAGAGGCCTATTATCCCTCCATTGCACATACCAAGTTTGAGCCACATCCTTGAGTTGATATGTGGCCAACTCGGCCTTCTCACTAGTGCTTAACCCCATGGCAAAGAATATCTTATACACCTAACCAATGAACGAACTCTTGGGGGTCTTCATCCACCCTAGATCCATGGAAAGTAGGAGGGTTCATCCGAGTGAAGACCCTTAAAATGAGATGTCGTGGTAGAGACTTGTAGATTTGCTCAGGGTGCACCCTCCAAATTGGTTTGGGCCGTCATAGCTTGAGCTTGAAGAGTGGCGGCTTGGGCTTGACAAGTAATGGCTTGGGCCATTTGAAGAAGGGCAACCCTTATTTCTCCATCCATCAAAGGTGGAGGGATGGCCGGAGCTTGTTCAACATCAACCTCCTCCTCAAGTGGAGGGTCTTGATCAACACGGGGAGGAGCAATCTCCTCCTCCAGCCTTCTTGCCGCGTCCCTCTGAGTATTCATTTCCTATAACCAAATTACAAGGTTTAGGTGTAGGAAATTAATAGTTACTCTAGAGGCACGACATTGGATTTCCAAGAAAGAGAGAGATCCTAAGCATCATATAGATTCCTATTCATAAGTGTGGCGCGCTTCACAATTATGAGTATGAATATACATAGATGTGGTTGAGAGAGACATCGTTATCAAGGATATTTAACCTCATGCTCTGATACAAAGTTTGTCACATCCAAGTTTACCCCCCCCCCCCCTAGACGTAACTGGTGTCGTCGTCCTCTTTGAGGACTAAGACTAGCCCCTTAGTTTTTATCATCGCATTCACAAGTCAAAAATACGGAAGAATTTAAAACTTTTAACTATATCTAATTGGAGATTTGCATAGACCTCTACATACACATAATAGTATTTTTATGGAGTATACATAGACCCTTCATATAAGAAGATTACTTGGTCTTCTACTTTTATTTGACATGCATATAAGATAGAATAGAGTCATAAAATCCGTCTCATCTCATAACCATCTAGAATGACAATATGAACTTGGGCATAGACCTACAACAATAAAAGTAAGCCACACATATAGGCTTTATAAAACTTGTTCTCAAATCAAAGATAGATTCAACATAAGTGTCTTAATATCTAATCAAATCCATAGGTAGAATATCGGCATCATCCTCTGGAAAATGAGGAACTACCACTTGGATGATAAGAATATCCAAGCCTCCTTCTCAATCGCCTTGAACCAAACCTCAACGACAGGAACCTAAAATGTTTGGAAAAAAGGGAGAAAATGGGATTAGTACACCACATGTACTAAGTATGAGACCATATACACATATAACAACCAAACATGCTAAAAAGGGACATTTAGTTAAATCATGTCATTTTACCTCTTTATGCATAACCAAAAAACTATACAAATTATTTAGACATGTTCAATCAAGTCAAAGCAATCATATGCCTATCACATACTTGGACCAATAATCTCATGAAACCCTATCACCAAGTAATAACATCACAAGCATGAATAAGAGTTCATCATGTAAAAAACAAAGCAAGACAACCAATCATAATCCTTATAAAGTCACAAGTGCAATGACCAAGCAAAGCCCCATAACTTCACTCAATCAAGTAACCCAATAAGAACCATAATTAGTAACTCACTTCACCTAACATAGCCTTTAAGTACACATAAGTTCATACTTTAGCAATAAAGACTAATTACGTGTTCATAAGTATTATAATCATCATATAAAGTCAAATACATTTAACATCATTTATACACATAATATTGACCTCCTAAAGTTCTTATCAAGGCAAACTAGTGCAAGGAATAGGTAGAGTCCCATACCCCTACCTAAGCTAAGTCAAACCCCTCAAGTCACTCTAGTTGGTCTATACATCATTACTTCATTTTGTTTAGGCAAAACTTGCCTTAAATGACATAGACCACATGAGCTAATGTGGAATCTAGTGTCGTAAATCCTTAAACCTATGGAAGGTGGTCTACCAGCCAAGAGAGAACCTAACATGAAACATACCATCTAAGTGGATCCACTAGCTAGTATTCCTATGGTAGTAACATAGTTATGGAACTTGGGGAAACATTGGAAACATCACTCTACACCATATTTGGGTCATGAGGCTATCCACACCGTGAGAACCGTAGTGCACCCTACTTTCCCTATATGGGAAAGTGTCACCCTATCACATACAAGATCACTCGGTGCTAAGCTAAGTCCCTTATTGAAATGTCTTTAATATTTATTCATCAATAATAACTTAGTTTAGGTCATATGGTCTAGCCCTTGTATAATCATCATCATAATAGCTCATTAGAAATTGCACGAGTATAATCCTTTCATCACAATTCACACAAGTAAGGTTAACACATTACACACTATTTCATAATAAGGTACATTGGTAATCACCATCATCCTTGTAACTTTACCTCTTAATCAACCTCACAACCATAAGCAAGACATTTCAATTCAATATCATAGCACCCTATCAACCCTAAACAAGGCATACTCCAACACAATCATCATGACTTACTCACAATTAACCATACTTGAAGCAAAGGATAGGGATTACAGGACTTACCAAGTCTCCTTTACAATTCCTCATCAAGGTGTTACCATCCACCCTTGGTTCAACTCAATTAGGTCATCAAGTCACCACAATTCAATAACCAATAAAATCACAAGGCTAAAAGAATCATTACATCAGAATACTATAATAGATCAAAGCTTAGGATTAAGTCAATTCATCATACCCTAAATCAATTCTCAAGAACTAGTATGAAAGACTATACATCACCCTAATTCATTCATAATTAGCATAAAAACATCATCTAGTAGTAATTCAACCCTTATCCAAGCCAATTGAAGGATCAATTTACAATGTAAGTCAAGATCATAACCTAGGGTTAGGGACTTAAGATCATGTTCTTCAATTTAAGCAAAACCATAAACAATTACCATAATCAAGTTAAATTACATGTTAATCTATTCAATATAACCTAAAGAAAACATCAATAACTCAATTCATAACTTCAAATTCGTAATTGGATGAAACCCATTTGAAAACTCTATATTTGAAAACACTTTGAATGAACCCTTTGAGGAAAGAGGTCTCAAAGGTGAATAGATCCCATACCTTAACGTTTGATGAAAAATTGGAGATGAAATCACCCTTTTCCAGCCCCCAATACCCTTCCTTGACTTACCCTCCAATGGAGTCTTCCAATAGAGAGAAAGAGATGAGAGAAAATAGAGAGTTTGGTTTTAGAGTTCTAATTAGATTAATTGGGGTAGGGGCCTTTATATGGAAGTTAAGTTAGTTAATTAGTCTCCCCTTAATTCCTAACTAACCCCTAAACCACTTAATTAATTAAATGAATTAATATTAAAACGTGCATGAAAATCAACCCTCACAGACGGAACCCCGTTGACGGGCCGTCTGTGAGTCTACGGACTTACCCCCTTCTGTCCTGCACTCCGTCGATGAGTTCAGAGACTGTGCAGGCGAGGGGCTTCCTCAACTTGTCCAAGTATGGGACAACGGTGGCATTTGTTGACACCCAATTTTGACCCTCCCTGATAATAATTAATCGACAAGCTTCTTAATTCCAAGCGATTTAAAGTAATTATTATTTTGCGAAATTCAAGTCGTATTCATATAATTTTGTCACAATGGGATTTCTTAAAAAAATAAATGCGCACTTAGCTATTATCGTCTCAAAATTTCATTTTATTTTTGTTTAAATATTTTGCTAAATTGTTTACATTTTTGAATTAATTATTTTTATAATTGCATCGATTATTTTATTTCGTTAAGATTGAGAAACTCGCTAATTAATTATATTAAAATTCTTCCTCTCTGCGTTTAGCCAATTTTTTAAATTAATTCCAATTTGTTAAGTCGACAATTCATTTGGCCATATAAAGGAACAAATTTTAGACTCCTATTCTTTTTACAGCCCACTACTTCAAATTCATTTGTTTTAGGCCCAATTCCCTTTTGATTCCTTAAATCATCTTGCAAGCCGTTTTAAATCAATTCATTTGTCCAGTTCAACCAGCCCAATATTACGCAGCCCAAATCCTTTAATTTTGACCCAACTCCATCCCATCTTCTATTTCCTACCCGACACAATACCCTCATTCACAATTGAAACCATCCACCCGGATGCATGAAAGGACGACAGCAATATCCCTTCGTCCATAACGTCACGCGATTCTAATGGCGCGATTCATGATCCCAGACGAAAAGTAGCGCGTGAATATCCAAGAGACTGCAAAATCGATCTTACTCGCATCTCACCTTCCTCACGCGAGTGCGAGTTCACGGAAGGCGGCTCCAATGTTCACAACGCGATACACGAAGGAGACGGCGGTAGACAGAAATAGTTGTCACGCGTTTTCACCCTAACACTACCTCCGTACGACTCTCTGCAAATCCAGCTCCTTTCTCTCTGTATCAGCCGCGCCAAATTGTCCTTGCTCGCACGAGATCACTCCATGTCGAGTTTCAAGGACGAGAGATGCATCTAAACTGCTCACGTCGCTTTCACCTTTTGGGATTTGGCTGATTTTTTCCGGTACAACAACAGCTATCAGTTGGTCCTTGAAGAGGAGATTTTGAATTTTATCGGAAGAATTTTCACTATTACCCCGAGCATTTCCAGAAATTCCTCCGCCCTCCCCCAATCCGAAAACCCTAGTGTCTTCTCCTATAAATGTATTCTATTTGTGCTTGAAGAAAGGGAGGATTTTGTTTTCGGGGGGTAATTTTTTAGAATTGAAATTCGGTGTTTTGAGAGTTTTTCAGTTGAAACATTTCGAGTAGGAAACAGGGGAAAACGATATTTTAGGAGAAAGGGGGAATTTTCTACAGAGGTTTTCTTTTAGTTGGGAAAATTCTACATTTCGGGAAGATTTTTGAAAAAAAAAGGGTTCTATCTGATTCGGGGGTCTTTGCTCGAAGTTTCCGATCGTTGTTCGAAGTTGGAGTTAGGGTGGTGGAAAGCTCTCTCACGGCTAGCTTGTTCATGTCCCAGTCGATTGTCATAAATAGGTAAACAACTGCTTAACTCATTTGTTCATGCAGCTTGTAGTATATATTTGTACTTGAATCGTATTCCATGTGGTTTTCTTTTTAGTTGCTCTTTTACTGAAGCGTTTAAGTTTGTCTTCAGCATCTTTGTCGTTTGCTCTGGAGCCAGTGTCGTGTTTTCGTTTTCAAGATGATTTGGTGTTTATTTTAAAGTTGTTTTCCTTGTTTACAGACCTTTAAGTTTATGGCATCGTAGTGGTTGTTTTTTTAGCTCGTTTCATTTATCCACATGTTACCACTCTTGTCTAGTTTTTCGTGAAATGATGTCCATATTGTTGATCAATGATTGGAGGATATCGAGTTCTTTATGCAGTGGTATATTTATTTTGCTTTGAGTATAAATTATATCTTAGAAATTGTGTTCTTCAAAAAGCATTGCTTAGTTTCTCATTTAAATTAGTGTTGGCTGGACCCTTTCAGTAGATTTAAAATGTGATCGAATGTCACCTTTGATTAATCTTACTTTAAGAGCTTGTTTTGGTGTGTTTGTCTAGCCACTTTGGCTTTGATCCAGTTTTATAAACAAAAATCTTAGCGGGGCAGTCATATGTCCATCTTTAAAGTTACTGCAAGTGTTTCTAGCTAGCATATCTACGTTAAAGCTTTTGGTTTGAAGCACTTGTTAATGTGATGATATTTTCATTAGGATGGTTAGGCTGCCTTTGTTCCTAGGTTTTGTTGCATTACCCCTTTGAGTCACGTGTCAAAATCATTTTATTTCTCCATTTTGGCTCGTGGTATGGGTTCCAAATTTGCGGTCGATTTAAATGTATGAGTCCTGCTAATGATTTAGACAATGTGCTTGTTCTCATTTAGTGTGTAGATGTCCATTGTTGTTTCTACTGCCTAGCCAAACATGTCGACTCGAGTTTACACCTTCATTTTGCTTAAATCTGGTCGAGACTTCTTACACCTTGCGGTTTAAATTTAAAAAATGTAGGATGTTGTTTCTTTCCAATTTTTCTCTTTACCTGTTATCTTTGTTTCCATTACCAACTCACTAGTGTTACTTTAATTTTTGATATGTCTTAGAATTCAGCCCGCTCTTGCTTAGATTAGGATTTTTGTTTGCTTCATTTACGTGGTTTGGGTTGTGCATCAGCATTTGCCTGATAACTATCTAGTATTAATGTGTCCGTCGATTATGACCATATAAGTATTATTGCATCACTGCCAGTGTATCTCGCTTACTTCTTTTTTTATATTTTTTACTCAGCATACTCCCTCGATTATCAAGGTATATATGACTGTTCCATTTATTCAAAAGTTGTTGATCCACCCCTTCTCCGTTCATCTCAGATTTGAGCCATGTTCCTCGATTTGAAATAGTCTAACCTTTGTCTGTTGGATAGAGCATATGTCCGCCGTTAGAGTTCCTGCGGCATCATGATTTTCAGCTATCCCAGTGTAGTATCTGTTAATGGTTTAATGTTTTGGTGCTCAGAAATCATTTTTCCAGCATGTTGTTGTGCTAGTTAATCATGACAATCTCACTCATTTCATTTAGTTTACATTAATATCTAAAGTTATTACTATTACTATTATCATATTTTTGTTTTCCAACCCATGTCGAAAGGTTTGCTTCGAAAATGGTGTTATTATCTGCTAGAAGCTCTTGGTTAGTTGACAACACTTGGTATTAGAAGCTAAGTTTATTACCTTAATTTTGCTTCTTACTAAGTATGTTTTTTTAGGACCTTGGAATTAATTTTAACCTCAAAATCAATTATCATGTTGTTTTATTGTGAACTTTGCGGAGAATTCTTATCTTTTTGTGCCTGAAAGTTTCGTTTGTTTCTTTGATTTTCTTATGATTTTGCGGTCTAAGTTGGCTTGTATCAATTATGTTAAGGCATTTTTTTTTAATTTATATCTTTTATATAATTCCAACTGCTAGTTAAAATTGTGTATTGCTTGTGGTGATATTCAAATAGTAGTATTTATTCTATATTGCTATTTTATATTAAACAATTGAGTTCTTACTTACATCTCCTTTATTTTTGTTTGCATGTGACACCCGTTCGAGTCTCCGTGCACTCTACATCTTATGCATTTTTCTATATTTTGCCTCGGAGGCCCCATTACGCATTCTTTGAGTCAGCCTACTCTTTGAGAATCGAAGAACAAATCTCATAAATTGGCGAACAGGTCCCGAAATCGAAATATACGGACCAAATGAAAAAAGTCAAAGAGATTGAGCTACAAGGCTCAAATTTATTTCCAGAACTTGTATTTTATTTTTGGGATTAAGACCCCCCTTGTCGCTTTCCTTTATTCTTTATTATTTTGTTTAGTTTAGGACAGGTACAAAAAGAAAATGGGTCAAAAACCCAAAACAGGTGGGTCCAAATTCCGGTCCAGCGGACAGAAAACCCAGAGTTGGACCCAATTCCTTTTCTCTCTCTATTTACCCATCTCTTATTCTTTGTTTATTGCTTGCTTTATTTTTTCGATAGTTTTAAAGTTAGAGAATTCGAATTCCAGCAGATGCCGTAAATGTTTTATCAACGTGAAATTAAATCAAATGGATTCTAAAAGGAGGAACAAAATTTCAAACCAATTTTCCTTAAATAGTAAATTAATTACTTTGTTTCAAACAACTCCAAAACGAAAATAAAGCTAAATTTTAGCCAAATAAAATTAGTTATTGGATAACCGTATTAAGCGGATATTTTAGGTGTCTTAAACCCCTTCCTAAGATATTAATATGAATTCCCGAACCCCTTTTAAGTTTTCAAAATGATTTTTCTATTTAAGACTTTTTGAAAACCAAATTTTCTTGATTTTTCTTTAAAATTAAGTGGCGCCTCTAAAAAAGTCGAAAACATACTAAACATACAAAAAATATTTTTTCGATAAAACAGAAATGGCGCTCTGCTGGGGACTAGAGGATTCTAACCTTAAAACTAACGTGTTTTGGCTATGTGAAGTTAATTGTTTATCTGTTTATTTATCGCCTTATTGAACTGTTGCATTCATGGCATATCATAACTCCATCAAACGACGATTATTTTTCTACCACTTAAAGGACGATTATGCGGGTTCACAGTCGTTCGTTAACCAAATCTTTCTTGGGGCACCCTGACGAGTGTAATTGGCTACTTGATAGTCAACGATCGTTAACTGTCCCAGACCAAGTATTCCGCTTGGGCTACCCTTTCCACTATAAATAAAACCCATTCCTAGTCAAACTAAGATAGAGCAAAATCAAATCCCGAAAAGTAGCGGATTGGCCTAAGATGACCCAACACTCAAGGGGTTTTGGGCCCATTACAAAGACCGCCCTGAGTCCAAAGACCCCCGGCTCGATAGGACGATCATATATATGTGTTATCTGAAAGATGATTGCGTGTTTAACTGTTTCTTGTGTCCTGGGGGTTGGAAACTAACTAGTTGTATGTTTTTGTAGATGTCGAGTCAGTTCCTCAGTTTCAATATGGTCACCAAGACACCAGATATTCTCCGCGTGTGGTGGGACAACCTCAAAGACTGTCAAAAGAGAGAAATTTCAATTCACTTGGGCCACTTACCTTCGATAATGGACTTCAAGGTTTGGCCCACGTTTATCGAGGTTATCACTCGGTTCTAGGACGACAAGAAGATGGTTTTTCGATTTGGAGATGTCAAAATAACACCAACACTAGAAGATATAAAGGAATGTTTGAACTCCATCGAAACATGTGGTAAGAGGAAAAAATATCCCGATCATCACATCCTTCTGCCAAATAGGCCGAATAGTAAAGAATTTAAAAACATGTTATTGCTGGTGAATGCGAACTGATTGGAAGCCCATGATATACCACTAATGAGATTTTTCGAGAGATGGGGGCATGGCAGCTATTTTAAACTACTTCCAAATGAATTCCATAATCACAGTACCTGGAGGCAAACTCAGACTATTGCGTTCTCTGCATGCCTTTTGGGAACTATGGTGTTCCCTCGGGATGAAGGAAAGGAGATTGACACCCGCGTTGTGATGGTAGTGGATGCCATCTTCAGAGGAATTGGAAAGAAACAAGAAGAAAAGAAACACTGCAGTTTGGCCCCGATCATTCTGGCCGACATCTATCGGGTTCCCTTTTTTCCAAGGCTGCAACATTTTGCTTCAGTGGTGGATGACTGAACATCTCTGCAAAAGGGACGGCGCCCAGCCACAAGATTTGGCCAAGCCAAGTAAGACAAGTCCCTTTGATAATTACGAATTCTATCTAAGCATCCGCAGGTTCCCAATTCATACTACCAGGGATGCGTGGGCGAGGGTATTTATGATCTAAGAGAAAGAGATATACAGTGGATGTTGTCGAACTTCTTGTCAGAGAGGATAGCAGTACAGGGGGGCAAACTTCCCTTCTTGATCCTTCCAGGCATCAGAGGATTGAGACCCTACAACCCATCTAGGGTGATGCGTCAATTTGGTAGAACACAAATCACACCCATCCAAAGGGATGCTAGATCCTTTGAAGTAGACTAGAACGGGTACACTAAAATACCCTTCGCCAAGATCATCCTCCAAGAATGGGCCGGACGCGTCAACATAAAATGGGATATGGCTGAAGACCGATATGAAGTTGGGTATGTCGACGAATACAAGAAATGGTTGCAGAATGATTTGTATGGTGTAGTGAACCCAACACCACGCGTAGGTTGAGAATTTGAAGACGTACAGACAAGGCTTCAGATCCATGCATACTATTTTCAGCAAGAATGGGACCGAAGAGAGCAGGATTTTCAGCGAAAGGAACAAAAGTACCAGTCTAGAGAATTAGAAAATCAGAGGGCTTTAGCTGTGATGTCACAAGAGCTAGCCGATGCGAGGGATTGTCTAATGCGTCAAGATGCAACCCTAGATGAGAATATGAACACTCTACAAGTCGTGCCGACATCTTCCAAAGTTGTGTTCGCTGAGCCATACGTGTTAACAAGCAAGTGCATCATCTGCGAAGAGGTAGAGAAAGCCAGAGGAGGAGCTGGACCGTCAACCTTTTAATTCCCCTGCGTGGGATTGTTTTCTATTTGTATTCGCATTGTATTCCTCTCCCTGAAAATGTACCCCATTTTAATTGAAAAAATGTAACGAACGTCATGATTTTCAGTGAAGTTTATTTTGGGGGGTGCAACAATATATTTTAAATGACGCAATACATCCTTCAGATCGTTAGGCTTACCCTTGGCACAAAAGGGTCACATGCATGATTAGGATGTGATATATGTGCTATTAACTGCTCTTGTGCTGTGTTGCTGTGAATGAGGATATCGGAAACCCATTTTTTTTCAAAAATTTCCAAAATATACAAACAAATCACTGTTACAAAATGTCCGACCAAAATTTTCCGAGTCTTAAGTTTCTCACTTAAAAGAAACCTTCCATACCAAAAATCCTAAAACACTACTCTATCGTCTCAGGAAAGACAAAATCACAGCTATGGACAAAGGAAAGAGTATCCAGACTGAAGCAACGGAGAAGAGATGATCGACATACGGAAGCAGCGCGGAAAGAGACTATATGACTTACTATTTCCTTCAGAGACCCCCGAGTTGGAGAACGTTGAAGGAAGTTATGAAGAAGCACTTGCCCACAAACCTTCTCTCGAGAGACGTCTTGCAAAAGGGGACCAGAAGATCACTCTTGAGGAATATGCACAAGAACACCAAACGAAGACGGAGGCCATTTCGTGCACCCTCATTTTCGAGCACTATCGGGCTAGGCGTATGTTGAGGTCCATCAAAAGAGCGTCATCCCAACAAGGATCGGGGGATCTCCGCAAGACGTGTGAGTGTTATCCCAACCAAAAGGGGCATACGATAGAAGAATGCATAGAATTCAAAAACGCAGTCCGTCATTTGCTTGATATGGACAACACTACAAACAGTTGGGGTGACGGCGTCATCATTGCATGTGACGAACCGCGCCTTGATATACCAGTCACAGAGAAGACCATATTCTATCATTGCTTGTTCACGCCTTTTAAGAAAACGATGCTGGAAATCTATTTAGAGTTGGTTCAAAATGGTGTCCTCGCCCATTTCTACAAAGGCATGGACATGCGATATTCTCTTTGGTACGAAGTCCAGAAGCGTTGCCCCTATTGCAACACCGAAGACCATAGCATTGAAAAATGCACAACATTCCGCCATGACTTTGAACATCTCATCAACATGGGAAACATTCGAGTCGAGCTTGTTCCCCGTGGCTAATACGATGTTTGGGAAAAGAAATGACAAAGATGTAGTCATTATTTTATCTTTAAAAGCTTTGTTGTCTTTCAATTTCCAGTGTAATCGTTCTGAATGAATGTAAAGAAAATCAATGTTTTATTTTCTATTCAAACTACGTTGGGCCTGAATTCTCCTTGTCAGATACGTATGCAGCCTTTCAAGGCCCGGCCCCTATCTTTTAAAAATTTCATTTTCCCCTTTATGTCACAAGGAAAAGTGAAGACCAGATCAACGGACATCATAAAACAACTGCAAGAAGACCGTAGCTCAACATGATTTAGCCTTTCTGAGATAGTGTCAAACTAAAAGAGCAAGCAAACTCCTGTTTGTTAAAAAATCTGTTTCCGTCCTTACTCGTGGGTTGAAGATATCCTCAAACACAGCAACTTATGTGTTTATCTTCTCTACCTGTGATATATGCATTTGTATTCTTAATCCAAACTAACAAATCTGCCTTTGAGTTGTTTTCATTCTCATGTACTTTGAAAACTGATCTGTGTTGATTAAGCTTGCTGGCAGATCATCCCTACTTTACCAGATCGAAAGGTCCCGCAGACTTCTTCCCTAGACAAAACTAAGATAGAGGAAAGACAGTTATGGGAGACAGTAACGAAGAAGTAAGTCTCACTGACGTTGTGGTGGCTCAACCCACCATAGTAGACCAGAATGAGTTGATTCTGCAATTAATGCAACAGATTGCGGAAATGAGGGTAGAGATGCAGAGAAGACAGGATTTGCCTCCACCAGGGCATAATGTTAATGTCGCAGATGGAAGGCCTCTTATCTGTTTCCCTTCTTCAACCATGGATCCAACCCAGAATGTGCCACCTGCTCAGAATCCCTCCACTATAGACCTAACCGCTCAAAACCCCTAATACGCTACAACTTCCTACCAAACTCCACCACCTCCTCAAAATAACCATTCCCAAATTCCATCTCATCCTCACAATGCCCAACCTCAAATTGCTCCACCACCGCAAAAACAAAGACAAAATCCAAACCACAACACTTTTAATCCCCAAACATCCCACCACCACTTAAATCAGAATACCAATCCTCAGACTTATCCACAGAATTACCAAACCGCTCAAAACGCCCAGAGTCCTTCCGTAGATCCACCCTTACCTAAAAGAACCACTTTCCAGATTCCCCTCCCTACTAAGCACGACATGGACGGTTCTGAGTTGGACCATTACGAGGAACAGGAAAGAGAATGGAGAGCGAAGGAAGAGGCAAAAGTTAATATAAAAGAAGAGATCAAGAAAGCCATGAAAGAGCTCTAATGTGTCCCTTATTTCGCCTGTCTTAATTATGAAGATTTGTGTATTCATCCAAATCTGGACCTTCCAGAAGGGTTCAAGATTCCGAAATGTGATACTTTCGGAGGAGTGGGGAACCCTATGGCTCATCTGAGTGCCTACTGCGACCAACTTGTTGGAGTTGGTAGGGATCAAGCTCTATTGATGCGGATCTTCAGCCGAAGCCTGTGCAGAGAGGATCTGGAATGGTTTACCTCCCACCAAAAAAGACAATAGCCCAGCTGGAGTGCTCTGGCGAAAGATTTCATCGATCGATTTGCTTACAACGTAGAAATTTTTCCCGATCGATACTCTTTGTAGAAGATGAAGCAGAAATCTACCGAGAGCTATAGATAGTTTGCCTATAGGTGGAGAAAAGAAGCTGCAAGGGTAAGACCGCCTATGTCTGAAAAGGAGATTGTCGAAGTGTTGTGTGGGTGGGTGCAAGAGCTCGAGTATTACGACAGAATCATGTTGCTTGTGGGAGCGAAGTTTGCCGAGATAGTCAAGATCGGTGAAACTATCAAAGATGGTTTAAAATCAGGAAATAAAGCCCGTGTGACCGCGTCGCCCGGATCTCCAAGGTTGTTGAAGAAGAAGAGAGAGGACGTTGCCTCTGTCTCATATGAGGGGAAGAAAAACCCTAGAAGATCGTCATCATCCCAAGGTCGTTCTCAATTTTCTCAAAACTCTTACAAAGCTAGTCAGATAATCCTCCTCCAGTATACAAAAATCCTTCTCCAGTCTACTAAAATCCACCTCCAATTTACCAAAATCCATCTCCCGCTTACCAAAATCATCCTCCACTTTACCAATTCCATCTCCTCATTATCAAGGTGTTTCTCCCAACTGTGCTAACGTGCAGTCGAGCTACAGAGCACCCCCTCCCGTTTATCAAGTCCAAGCTCCACCATACAAAAATTCCCCTCCGAATTACCAAGCTCCATTGCCAAACTACCAAACAAATCCATATCTCAGAAATCAAGCTCCCCGTCCTAACAACAGAAATTATCAACAGATGCCTCCTCCACAAGGCAGTTATGATCCGTCTCGACCTATATTTGAGAAGAAGACTTCGAGGAACTTCACTGTGCTCACCGAAAGCCGAACAAAGATGTACGAGCGAATGGCTGCGGCCGCATATATCCACCCAGTAGGGCCCAAACTGGTGGATACCAGTTCTAAATTCTAAAGGCCAGATAAAAGATGTGCTTATCATTCCAACAGTATTGGACATGATACTGAGGACTGTATCAACCTCAAGCACAAAATTCAAGACCTGATTGACCAAGAGGTGGCCTCTCTTCAACCAGCCGCGCCTAATGTCAACACCAATCCTCTGCCAAATTATGGAGGCTGCAATATTAATATGATAGAGACAGATGATGATTGGTGCGTGACAAAGGTGATAACTTCAATCGTTCATGACGATTTGGAAAAGTTTGTGGCTTCGTTGAGTATCAAAGAGAAAAAAGAGTTTGTTATCTTGACACCCGCAAAGGTTGTTGCCTTGGTGCCATCAGAAACTCTTGTCAGGCTAAAATTTGTGATTGAAACTGCTGCCGCTCAGGGTATGACCCGATCTGGGAGATGGTATACTCCCGAAGAGCTGGCTCTTGGAGGGCAGAAGAAGGATCAAGGTAAAAGGCCGATAAGCGAAGGCAAAGCAGAGAAATTCTGGAGAAAGATGCAGCCAAAAGATTATTCTATTGTTAAGCATTTGGAAAAAATTCCGGCCCAGATTTCTGTGTGGGCCCTGCTGATGAGTTCTTAATTGCTTAGAGAGACCTTAAAGAACGCTCTTGATGATACGTATGTGCCCGTCGGTACAAGCAGCGATAATGTGGCCGTCATAATTAACCAAGTTATCCGAGGGCATCGTATTAGTTTCTGCGACAATGAGTTGCCTTTTGAAGGAAGGTCACACAACAAGGCGTTGCACATCACTGTTGTCTGTCGCAAAAAGGTCATAAATCGCGTCTTGGTGGATGATGGATTCGGTCTGAACATTTGTCCGTTGTCGACATTGAAGCAATTACGGTTTGACTTGGGAAAGTTAGAGCAAAACCAAGTCAACGTGAGAGCCTTTGATGGGGTTAAGAGAGACACGTTGGGAACGGTAAATCTGGTCATCCAAATGGGTCCGGCAGAATTCAGCGCACAGTTTCAAGTCTTGGACATTGACACCAGCTATAACCTTCTTCTGGGAAGGCCTTTTATTCATATGGCTAGAGCTGTGCCTTCTACCCTTCATCATATGATGAAACTCATTTGGAAGAGCGAAGAGCTGGTTATTCATGGTGAAGGGAGTCACTCCGGCAGACAGGCGCCAATTATCGATGAAGTGTCTCGAGGTACCGATTTTTATACGGTGGAGCAGGTAAAGGCCACCAGTGAGGATTTGGACCCACAGCCTCCCAGGTGTGCCGTGTACAAGATGATCGCTACTGTGATGTTGCAGAGTGGATTTGAACCATGTTTCGGATTGGGAAGGAATTCCCAAGGAATTGTTGAGCCCATTCAAGTTCTTGTTAAAGGAGCAAGATATGGTCTGGGGTACGTCCCCACAGATGATGATATGAAGGCGAAAAAGAAGAATGATCAAGCATTGGCTAAGCCAATCCCTCTTCTGTATCAATCATTCCCAGTCCGGGAGTATGCCGAGCAAGACGGCCTTGGGGAAGGAATCTGTGGCCTTTTCGAAGAGATTGATGTTGTTATTGAGGAAGAGGTCGAGCTAGCAGGATTCCGTGATGCCGAGCCTAGGGAGATGCTGCAAAATTGGACCTCCACGCCGATTTTGATTCCCCAAACTCCTTGGTAGAAAGGCATCATTTATGCATATTTAAATCGGTGGTGGTCCCAAAGAGGCCCGAGACCCACCATTTTGCATTTTCTTAATTGCGTGAATTTTAAATTTCCCCGTGATGTTTGAAAAGGCAACATGGCCATTTACCATAGCCAAAGTTTGCATTATTTCCTATTTAATTGAAAGCCTTATTTAATGAAAATTTGCTGAATTATTTATTTGCTATATTCTACTTTTCTAACTTTCTCTATATATGGTTTCAGTAATATAAGTTTTAAACCTGCCAATGTCATGTCATGTCACGAGCTGAACGAACAAATTGAGGCAGGTGATGACGAGGCAGATGATTACGAAGAAGAAAATGAGGTACTGGAATATGTTGCTAAAGAATTTCTACAGTTTGAAAATCAACATAAGCCGAATTTAGAGGAAACTGAAACTGTAAATCTGGGGGACTAAGAGTGTGTCAAAGAGGCCAAAATCAGCGTTCACTTGAATGAAGCTCAGAGGAAGGATCTAATATATTTACTCACCGAATACATTGATGTGTTTGTTTGGCAAGTCAGCGACATGCTAGGGCTGAGTACCAATATTGTGTCTCACAAATTGCCGATTAACCCAGGGTTCAGTCCGGTAAAGCAAACCATTCGGAAATTTAAGCATGAGTTGATTTTAAACATCAAAGAAGAGATTACCAAGCAGATCCAGTCTCGATTGGTAGAAGTGATGCAATACCCGACTTGGTTGGACAATGTTGTTCCAGTCGCCAAAAGAGATGGGAAGATCAGAATTTGTAACGACTACAGGGATCTCAAAAAAGCCAGCCCAAAGGATAATTTTCCGTTGCCAAATATTCATATATTGATCGATAACTGTGCTAAGCATGAAATGCAGTGATTTGTAGATTGTTACGCAGGTTATCATCAGATCCTGATGGATGAGGAAAATGCAGAAAAGACAGCTTTCATTACACCTTGGGGTGTATATCTTTACAGGGTGATGCCATTTGGCCTCAAGAATACTGGTGCTACTTATATGAGGGCTATTAAGACCATATTTCCTGATATGATTCATAAGGATATCGAGGTGTATGTAGATGACGTTATAATCAAGTCCTTCGAGAGTTCAGACCACTTGACACATCTAAAGAAGTTCTTTGATCATTTGTGTCGTTACAACTTGAAGTTAAATCCCGCCAAATGCGCTTTTGGAGTACCAGACGGCAAGTTATTTGGATTTATAGTCAGCAAAAGGGGTATTGAGCTCGATCCTTCCAAGATTAAAGCAATCCAAGAGTTACCTCCGCCAAAGATGAGAAAAGAGGTGATGAGTTTCTTAGGGAGGTTGAACTACATCAGTCGATTCATAGCTCAATCAACCATGGTGTGTGAGCCTATCTTCAAGCTGTTGAAAAAAGACGCTCCGACAAAGTGGACTGAAGAGTGTCAGATTGCTTTCGATGCTATCAAGAACTATTTGTCAAATCCACCAGTATTGGTTCCTCCGCGAGAAGGGAGTCCATTGTTGTTGTATTTTTCCATCTCAGATAGCGCATTCGGGTGCTTGCTTGGTCAACACGATGAGACAGGAAAGAAGGAAAGAGCTATCTATTACATAAGCAAGAAGTTCACTCCATACGAGTCTCGTTACACTCTGTTGAGAGAACATGTTGTTCTTTGACTTGGCTTGCCCAGAAATTGAGACATTATTTGTCTTCGTATACTACATTCTTATTTCCAGGATGGACCCATTGAAGTACATTTTCCAGAAGGCGATGCCGACCGGAAAGTTGACCAAATGGCAAATGTTGTTTTGTGAATTTGATATTGTGTACATGACTCATAAGGCGATAAAAGCACAGGCCTTGGATGATTATCTTGCAGAGAATCCTGTTGATGAAGAATATGAACCACTCAAGACTTATTTTCACGATGAGGAAGTATCGTTTGTGGGTGAAGATATTTCTGAAGTATATCCTGGTTGGAAGTTATTCTTTGATGGAGCGGCCAATCACCAAGCAAAAGTTATCGGAGCGCTCTTTGTGTCAGAATCTGGTCAGCATTATCCCATGGCAGCTAAACTCCAATTTAATTGAACGAACAACAAGGCTGAATATGAAGCTTGTGTTCTCGGTTTGAAAATGGCCATCGACATGAATGTCCACGAGTTATTGGTTATTGGAGATTCAGATCTGTTGATTCATCAGGTTCAAGGAGAGTGGGTAGTGAAAAACCCCAAGATTATACCTTACATGAAGTATGTACAGAAGTTGTGCAAAAGATTTTGCAAGATCGAGTTCAGACATACTTACAAAATACATAATGAGTTAGCCGATGCCCTTGCGACTACCGCTTCAATGATTAAACATCCAGATACTGATTATATTAATCCTATGGGTATAGAGATGAAAGAACATCCAGTCCATTGTTCACATGTTGAAGCAGAACCAGACGGTTTGCCATGGTATTTTGATATAAAAAAGTATTTGGAGTCCGAGATTTATTCGGAAGATGCTACAACCAACCAAAAGAAGTTGATACGCCATATGGCTCTCAACTTCTTTATAAGTGGAGAAACCCTTTACAGGAGGACTCTAGATTGGGGTCTTCTTAGATGTGTCGATGCTGCTGAAGCTGCAAAGCCTATTAACAGGTACATGCCGGAGTTTGTGGCACGCATATGAATGGGCTCATTTTGGCAAGAAAAATCCTTCGAGTAGGTTATTTCTGGATGACTATAGAGAATGATTGTTGAAAGTTTGTGCAGAAATGTCATAAATGTCAAGTGCACGGTGATTTGATCCGAGTGACGCCTCACAAACTTAATGCTATGAGTTCACCTTGGATGTTTGTAGCTTGGGGCATGGATGTCATCGGTCCGATAGAGCCAGCCGCTTCTAATGGACACAGATTTATTTTGGTTGCCATTGATTATTTCACCAAGTGGGTGGAAGCTGCTTTGTACAAGTCGGTAACCAAGAAAGTTGTGGCTGACTTTGTTCGCAATAATCTGATATGTAGGTTTGGAGTACCAGAATCCATCATTACTGATAATGGTGCAAATCTCAACAGTCACTTGATGAGAGACATATTTGAGCAATTTAAGATTACTCATCGAAACCCAACCGCTTATCATCCTCAAATGAATGGAGCTGTAGAGGCCGCCAACAAGAACATCAACAAGATCCTGAGGAAAATGATTGACAATCACCGAGGTTGGCTTGAAATGTTTCCATATACTTTGGTAGATTACCGAACAACTGTAAGAACGTAGATTGGAGCCACTCCATATTTATTGGTATATGAAACGGAAGCAGTCATACCTGCTGAAGTCGAGATACCGTCCTTGAGAATCATCCAAGAAGCTTAGTTGAGTAATGCGGAATGGGTCAGTAAGCGGATTGATCAGTTAACCTTGATTGATGAAAAGAGAATGGTCGTTGTCTGTCATGGTGAGTTGTATCGATAGAGAATGATTTGTGCTTTTCACAAGAGTGTAGGAGCTAGAATTTTTGAAATCGGTCAGTTGGTGCTTAAACGCATTTTTCCTCTTCAAGACGAGTACAAAGGAAAATTCGCACCAAATTGGCAAGGACCCTACATGGTTCGCAAAGTACTATTTGGAGGTGCTTTGGTCCTGTCGGAGATGGATGGCACCGCCTGGCCGAAGCCGATCAACTCAGATGCTGTCAAGAGATATTATGGGTGAAGTCTATTTGTATTTCTGTCATTTCCCTGTAATCGTTTAGCTTTGCTTGTATTTTCTTTGTTTAGGTTTGTATCCCCTTTGTATTGAACTACGTCTGACCTGAATTCTCAAGAATGAGATACGTAGGCGACCTATGCCGGCCTCAGTCACCCCACTTATTCCCTTTAAATATTTCTTTGTATTTGAACTACGTCTGACCTGAATTCTCAAAAATGAGATACGTAGGCGGCCTGTGTCGGCCTCGGTCGGTCTTCTTTGTAAATTTCTTTTTGTCGTTAACCTTTGAAGGGGAACTACGTTTGACCTGATTCCTGCCTCAACGAGATACGTAGGCGCCACAAGGGTTCGGTCATATCTCCCGTAAGCTTTCTATTCCTCTTTACATAGAAAAAGGGACAAAATTTTTGAGAGGGTCTCAAAAATTCTCGAGAAGAAGTTTTTTTCTCAGCAAGTCAAGACTGAAGATACTTCAAAGTTTGCAACTGGGACAGAATTTTTGAGAGAATCTCAAAAATTTTGTGACTCATTTAGTGACAGTCAAAGTTAAATTTGAGACATGTAACTGGGATAGAAATTTTAAGGATGGCCTCAAAATTTCAATACGGGTTTGTCGACAGTACGGAGTGACTTTGAATACTCCCCATCGAATAATCAGATATACCTCCAAGCATCAGACTCAAAGTAGTTCGCTAAGCCTAACGTGACATGACACTCGGCAGCGACCCTTTTCAAAATACTACTTCTCGAAAATTTATTTTTCTTAAAGTTTTCCCTTTATGTTTCATTTGTTTTTGCATAAAATATTTTCTCTTATCTATCAAGGGTCGGGAGATCATAAAATCAACCGTAGATAGCAAGACAAGGAGCAGACAGCTGAAGTAATCTACACAGATCAGTTCATTTTAAAACTAACAATTTTTCCGTGGACGCAGGTTTATAGTTTTTCTCTGAAATCAGAAAATTCCTCCGATCGACAAATATGAAAAGTCAAGGGAGGAGAAAGCTCTCCCAAAATTAATAGTTTTCCTGTAGATGCGGGAATTATATTATAGAGCTCATATCGAAGAGTTGGAAATGTGAATGGTTTATTTCATTCAATTTTCAACAACATGAAGGCTATAAGGAACGTCTAGCTAGGTTCAAATATGAATCAAATGAAAACCCCAAGAAAGATGGCTTACGGTTTTCATTAAGGACGTTATCTGCATCACATTATCAGACACAATAGTTTCGCTACCCGGATGGGTCATTTATTTCATTGCCGATCAAGACAATACACTATCCGGACGGGTCATTTATTTTATTGCCGATCAAGACAATACATTACCCGGAGGGGTCATTATTTTATTGTCGATCAAGACAATACACTACCCCGGAGGGGTCATTTACTATTATTGTCAATTGAAACAATGCACTACTCGAAGGGGTCATTTTATTCTATTGCCAATCGGGATGATACACTACCTTTAGGGTCATTTTATTGTATTGTAGGTCGGACGATATGATTATCTAGAAGGCACCCAGAAGATAACTATGTTGCTCGATTGGAGCATTATCTTCATTTGGTACCGAGGATGGCATTAAGAGTTAATATTTATGTATCGCGAGAAGATATTCATGCCTCACAAAATTTATGCATCGCGGGAAGATATTCATGCCCCGCAGAAAATCATGCATCGCAGAAAGTCATGCATCGCGAGTTAATATTTATGTATTGCGAGAAGATATTCATGCCTCGTAGAAAGTTATGCATCGCGAGAAGATATTCATGCCTCGCAGAAAATAATGCATCACGAGAAGATATTCATGCCTCACAGAAATTTATACATCGTGGGAAGACGTTCATGCCCCACAGAAGATTCATGCATCGCGAGTTAATATTCATGCATTGCGAAAAGTCATGCATTGCGAGTTAATATTCATGCATCGCAGAAGATCATGCATCGCGAGTTAATATTCATGCATCGCAGAAGATCATGCATCGTGAGTCAATATTTATGCATCGCAGAAGATCATGCATCGCGAGTCAATATTCATGCATCGCAGAAGATCATACATTGCGAGTCAATACTCATGCATCGCGAAAGATCATGAATCGCGAGTCAATATCCATGCATCGCGGAAGATCATATATCGCGAGTCAATACTCATGCATCGCGGAAGATCATGCATCGCGAGTCAATATTCATGTATCGCGGAAGATCATGCATCGCGAGTTAATATTCATGCATCGCAAGAAGATGTTCATGCCTCGCAAAAAGTTATGCATCGCGAGAAGATATTCATGCCTCGCAGAAAGTTATGCATCACGAGAAGATATTCATGCCTCGTAGAAATTTATGCATCGCGAGAAGATATGCATTCCCCGTAAGAAGTCACGCATCGCGGGAAGATATTCATGTCCCGCAATAAATCATGCACCACCAGAGAAAGAAATCGTGCATCTCAAGAGAAATGTTTACCCATCAGCATCAACAACATTCTTTTATTTTGATAAAAGTAAACATCAAGAAGAGCATCAAAGATGACGTCAAGAGAAATATCAACAATGCATCAACTTTTATTCATTTTGACATCAAATGAAGAATACATCGAAGATTACATCGCAAATATAAGACATAAGCTTTATTCGCTTTATGTCAAACCGATCGAGTTGACATGAAACGTCGAAGGAGAACAACTAAGTGTCTACACAGTAAAATACACTATCTCCCATTTGAATTGCATTTTTATGCTAATGAGTTTTATCTCATCCTTTGTCGAGAGAATCCGAAAGGATGAATTCTCCAAAAACAAAACCACAGGTGCGGACGACGTCAAAAAAGGATGCAGCACAACGTGGAACTTTTTCTTAGCAGCGAACTGGACATAGTCCAAAGAGGAGTGTCAAACTCTTAGGACGCGAGCAGAGGAGCGAATTCCACCACAATCAAACCACACCCCTATTGGAAGGCATGTGGGTTTTTCTTTGGCTTTTGTCAGTTTTGGTTTGCATCCGGAAATTTTGGTATCTGCCAGAGGCAAGTTTCCAATCTGAGTGACAATGCGCCGAGAGCTTTGGAAATTATGTCCGTGTAAGTTCTTAATTATGGGTGTGAAGTGCACCACATTCATGGCTAAGAGATTAAAATCCTCCTTTTCATACTCAATTTAATTTGTCACTCGTCCAGAGCCAAAGGTTATCTAGCATAATAGATTTCCTTTTCAACTGATCGAGTCGAACTACAAACAGCCTGATTCCTAAGGTTTAAGGATATGTAGGCGGGATCAATGTTGAAAACTCGGCTGTATTCAAACATTCACTCTTAAATACCATCCCGGGCATTTCGATCCCTTCATAATTCAGTATCGGGATGACCTTCGAATTCTTTCAAAATCGTGTGTTAAGTCAATCGTATCGAACTACAAGTGGACTGAATTCTCATATAGCCTTAGATATGTAGGAAACCCATTTTCAAGGCTCGTACATAATTTCTAAAGTCCGTACCAGAGTTTTGCCAGAAGGATGAGTATGTGGTCGCTCAAAGTTGGATTGGTCAACTTCATTTTCCTCGGTTTTCTTACATCAATCCAAGAAAAATGAGGGACAGTTGTTGACACCTAATTTTGACCCTCCCTGATAATAATTAATCGACAATCTTCTTAATTCCAAGCGATTTAAAGTAATTATTATTTTGCGAAATTCAAGTCGTATTCATATAATTTTATCACTTTGGGATTTCTTAAAAAAAATAAACGCGCACTTAGCTATTATCTATCTATCTACATATATATATATATATATATATATATATATATATATATATATATATATATATATGTATGTATGTACACACACATATATATAAAAACTCTTTTTTATGAATATGTGAAAATCGTCTCAAAATTTCATTTTATTTTTGTTTAAATATTTTGGTAAATAGTATACATTTTTGAATTAATTATTTTTATAATTACGTCGATAATTTTATTTAGTTAAGATTGAGAAACTCGCTAATTAATTATATTAAAATTCTTCCTCTCTACGTTTAGCCAATTTTTTAAATTAATTCCAATTCGGCCAATCGACAATTCATTTGGCCATATAAAGGAACAAATTTCAAACTCCTATTCTTTTTACAGCCCACTACTTCAAATTCATTTGTTTTAGGCCCAATTCCCTTTTGATTCCTTAAATCAACTTGCAAGCCGTTTTAAATCAATTCATTTGTCCAATTCAACCAGCCCAATATTACGCAGCCCAAATCCTTTAATTTTGACCCAAATCCAGCCCATCTTCTATTTCCTACCCGACCCAATCCCCTCATTCGCAATTGAAACCATCCACCCGGATGCGTGAAAGGACGACCGCAATATCCCTTCTTCCAGAACGTCACGCGATTCCAACGTCACAATTCATGATCCCAGACGAAAATCAGCGTGTGAATATCCAAGAGACTGCAAAATCGATCTTACTCGCGTCTCACCTTCCTCACGCGAGCGCGAGTTCACGGAAGGCGGCTCCAACGTTCACAACGTGATACACGAAGGATACGGCGGTAGACGGAAATAGTTGTCACGCATTTTTGCCCTAACACTACCTCCATATGATTCTCTGTAAATCCAGCTCCTTTCTCTCTGTATCAGCCGCGCCAAATCGTCCTTGCTCGCACGAGATCACTCCACGTCGAGTTTCAAGGACGAGAGATGCATCTAAACCTCTCGCGTTGCTTTCACCTTTTGGGATTTGGATAATTTTTTCTGGTACAGTACCAGCTATCTGTTGGTCCTTGAAGAGGAGATTTTGAATTTTATCGGAGGAATTTTCACTTTTACCCCGAGCTTTTCCAGAAATTCCTCCGCCCTCCCCCAATGCGAAAACCCTAGTGTCTTCTCCTATAAATGTATTCTATTTGTGCTTGAAGAAGGGAGGATTTTTTTTTGGGGGTTGATTTTTTAGAATTGAAAATAGTTGTTCTAAGAGTTTTCTGTTGAAACATTTCGAGTAGGAAATAGGGGGAAAATGATTTTTTAGGAGAAAGGGGGAAATTTCTACAGAGGTTTTCTTTTAGTAGGGAAAATTCTACACTTCGGGAAGGTTTTTGATAAAAAAAAGGATTCTATCTGATTCGGGGGTCTTTGTTCGAAGTTCCCGATCGTTGTTCGAAGTTGGAGTTAGGGTGGTGGAAATCTCTCTCACGGCTAGCTTGTTCCTGTCCCAGTCGCTGCTTATAAAGAGGTAAACAACTGCTTAACTCATTTGTTCATGCAGCTTGCAGTAGATATTTGGACTTGAATCGTATTCCATGTGGTTTTCTTTTTAGTTGCTCTTTTCATGAAGCGTTTAAGTTCGTCTTCAGCATATTTCTCGTTTGCTCTGGAGCCAGTGTCGTGTTTTAATTTTCAAGATGATTTGGTGTTTATTTTAAAGTTTTTTTCCTTGTTTACATACCTCTAAGTTTATGGTATCGTAGTTGTTTTTTTTAGCTCGTTTCATTTATCAACATGTTACCACTCTTGTCTAGTTTTTGGTGAAATAATGTCCATATTGTTGATCAATGATTGGAGGATATCGAGTGCTTTCTGCAGTGGTATTTTTATTTTGCTTTGAGTATAAATTATATCTTAGAAATTGTGTTCTTCAAAAAGCATGGCTTAGTTTCTCATTTAAATTAGTGTTGGCTGGACCCTTTCAGTAGATTTAAAATGTCATGGAATGTCAATTAATCTTACTATAAGAGCTTGTTTTGGTGTGTTTGTCTAGCCACTTTGGCTTTGATCCAGTTTTATAAACAAAAATCTTAGCGGGGCAGTCATATGTCCATCTTTAAAGTTACTGCAAGTGTTTCTAGCTAGCATATCTACGTTAAAGCTTTTGGTTTGAAGTATTTGTTAATGTGATGATATTTTCATTAGGATGGTTAGGCTGCC
The DNA here is from genome assembly GCA_016801875.1 of Solanum sitiens. Classification (NCBI taxonomy): domain Eukaryota; kingdom Viridiplantae; phylum Streptophyta; class Magnoliopsida; order Solanales; family Solanaceae; genus Solanum; species Solanum sitiens. The sequence goes on along the minus strand of JABWTJ010000094.1, from coordinate 2,660,655 downwards.
TCTGTTCCTAGGTTTTGTTGCATTACCCCTTTGAGTCACGTGTCAAAATCATTTTATTTATCCATTTCGGCTCGTGGTATGGGTTCCAAATTTGCGGTCGATTTAAATGTATGAGTCCTGCTAATGATTCAGACAATCTGCTTGTTCTCATTTAGTGTGTAGATGTCTATTGTTTGTTCTACTGCCTATCCAAACATTTCGACTCGATTTTACACCTTCATTTTGCTTAAATCTGATCGAGACTTCTTACACCTTGTGGTTTAAATTTAAAAAATGTAGGATGTTGTTTCTTCCCAATTTTTCTCTTTACCTGTTATCTTTGTTTCCATTACCAACTCGCTAGTGTTACTTGATGTTTTGATATGACTTAGAATTCAGCCCGCTCTTGCTTAGATTAGGATTTTTGTTTGCTTCATTTACGTGGTTTGGGTTGTGCATCAGCATTTGCCTGATAACTATCTAGTATTAATGTGTCCGTCGATTATGAGCATATAAGTATTATTGCATCGCTGCCAGTGTATCTCGCTTACTTATTTTTTTATTTTTTTTACTCGGCATGCTCCCTCGATTATCAAGGTATTATATGACTGATCCATTTATTCAAAAGTTGTTGATCCACCCCTTCTCTGTTCATCTCAGATTTGAGCCATGTTCCTCGATTTGAAATAGTCTAGCCTTTGTCTGTAGGATAGAGCATATGTCCGCCATTAGAGTTCCTGCGGCATCATGATTTTCAGCTATCCCAGTGTAGTATCTGTTAATGGTTTAATGTTTTGGTGCTCAGAAATCATTTTTCCAGCATGTTGTTGTGCTAGTTAATCATGACAATCTCACTCATTTCATTTAGTTTACATTAATATCTAAAGTTATTACTATTACTATTATCATATTTTTGTTTTCCAACCCATATCGAAAGGTTTGCTTCGAAAATGGTGCTATTATCTGCTAGAAGCTCTTGGTTAGTTGATAACATTTGGTATTAGAAGCTAAGTTTATTACCTTAATTTTGCTTCTTACTAAGTATGTTTTTTTAGGACCTTGGAATTAGTTTTAACCTCGAAATCAATTATCATGTTGTTTTATTGTGAACTTTGTGGAGAATTCTTATCTTTTTGTGCCTGAAAGTTTCGTTTTCCAAACCGTTCATTTCTTTGATTTTCTTATGATTTTGCGGTCTAAGTTGGCTTGTATCAATTACGTTAAGGCATTTTTTTTTAATTTATATCTTTTATATAATTCCAACTGCTAGTTAAAATTGTGTATTGCTTGTGGTGATATTCAAATAGTAGTATTTATTCTATATTGCTATTTTATACTAAACAATTGAGTTCTTACTTACATCTCCTTTATTTTTGTTTGCATGTGACACCCGTTCGAGTCTCCGTGGACTCTACATCTTATGCATTTTTCTATCTTTTGCCTCGGAGGCCCTATTACGCATTCTTTGAGTCAGCCTACTCTTTGAGAATCGAAGAACAAATCCCATAAATTGGTGAACAGGTCCCGAAATCGAAATATACGGACCAAATGAAGAAAGTCGAAGAGATTGATCTAGAAGGCTCAAATTTATTTCCAGAACTTGTATTTAATTTTTGGGATTAAGACCCCCCTTGTCGCTTTCCTTTATTCTTTATTATTTTGTTTAGTTTAGGACATGTACAAAAAGAAAATGGGCCAAATCCAAAGAAAATGGGTTAAACCCAAAGAAAATGGGTCAAACCCAAAGAAAATGGGTCAAAAATCCAAAACAGGTGGGTCCAAATTTCGGTCCAGGCGGACAGAAAATCCGAAGTTGGACCCAATTCCTTTTCTCTCTCTCTTTACCCATATCTTATTCTTTGTTTATTTCTTTCTTTATTTTTTTGGTAGTTTTAAAGTTAGAGAATCCGAATCCCCGTAGAAGCCGTAAATGTTTTATCAACGTAAAATTAAATCAAATGGATTCTAAAAGAAGGAACAAACTTTCAAACCAATTTTACTTAAATAGTAAATTAATTACTTTGTTTCAAACAACTGCAAAACGAAAATAAAGTTAAATTTTAACCAAATAACACTAGTTGTTGGATAACCGTATTAAGCGAATATTTTAGGTGCCTTAAACCCCTTCCTAAGATATTAATATGAATTCCCGAACCTCTTTTAAGTTTTAAAAATGATTTTTCTGTTTAAGACTTTTTGAAAACCAAGTTTTCTTGATTTTTCTTTAAAAATTAAGTGGCGACTCTAAAAAAGTAGAAAACTTACTAAACATAAAAAATATTTTTTCGATAAAACAGCATCAACGCCCCGTCAGTCCACACACGGGCCGTTTTCTGCCCTGTCGATGCACACTGCCCAAGCAGTTTGATACCAACGTGCAAGGGTCCTCTTCAAGGGCCCTTTGTTGGTCCTTGGGGAGTCGTACACGGACGTTTCGACCTTGAAACAACATAAACACCTATTATCTACCCTTTTAACACTTTTCATGAACTTTCGACTCCTAAAATCTAGTGAAATAGGCTAAGACACACTAGTACCCTTTTGAACCAGCTTCCGAACGTCATGGATGTTTTTGACGTTTTGGTTTCCTAGCTCCCTAAATAACCTATAGTCATCAAAATGGTCTTAAAATAGTACTTAGACCTCATGACACCTAGGTTACGCGTTACGACTCGTCTTTAATTTTTGAAGTGTTACAATTTATAAATATAATATTGACCTCCTAAAGTTCCTATCAAGGAAAACTAGTGCAAGGCATAGGTAGAGTCTCATACCCCTACCTAAGCTAAGTCAAACCCCCTCAAGTCACTCTAGTTAGTCTATACATCATTACTTCATTTTAGTTTAGGGAACACTTGCCTTAAACGACATAGACCACATGAGCTAATGTGGAATCCGGTGTTGCAAAACCTTACATAGATGGAAGGTGGTCTACCGGCAAAAGTAAAACCAAACATAAACGTAGATTTCTAGGTGGATCCACTAGCTAGTCTTCCTATGGGGGCAACATAGTTCAAGAACTAAGAGATAGGTAATTCCCTCTACATACCACTTGGTAATAGGGGCCTCATCTCATGGGAATCAATGAAATGAGTATCCCTCAATGGGGAGTCAACATCACATATAGAACTAAAGGGTAACACTTCTTCTATTGGAAAGCCATCACCTCTTATTGTCAAGTTCACTCGGTGCTAAGCTAAGTCCCTTATTGAAATGTCTTTAATCTTTATTCATCAATCATAACTTAGTTTAGGTCATTGGGTCTAGCCCTTGTATAATCATCATCATAATAGCTCAATAGGAATTGCATGAGTATAATCCTTTCATCACAATCCACACAAGTAAGGTTAACACATTACGTATTATTTCATAATAAGGCGCATTGGTAATCACCATCATCCTCATAACTTTACAACTTAATCAACCTCACAACCATAAGCAAGACATTTCAATTCAATATCATACCACCCTATCAACCCTAAACAAATCATACTCCAACACAATCATCATGACTTACTCACAATTAACCATAATTGAAGCAAAGAATAGGGATCACAAGGCTTACCAAGTCTTCTTCACAATTCATCATCAAGGTATTAACATCCACCCTTAGTTCAACTCAATTAGGTCATCAAGTCACCACAATTCAATAACCAATATATTCACAAGGCTAAAAGAATCACTACATCACAATTCCATAATAGATCAAAGCTTAGGATTAAGTCAATTTATCATACTCTATATCACTTCTCAAGAACTAGTATGAAAGACTATACATCACCCTAATTCATTCATAATTAGAATAACAACATCATCTAGTAGTAATTCAACCCTTAACCAAGTCAATTGAATGTACAATATAAGTCAAGATCACAACCTAGGGTTAGGGACTTAGGATCATATTCTTTAATTTAGCCAAGACCATCAACAATTACAATAATCAAGTTAAAATACATGTTAATTTAGTCAATATAACCTAAAGAACGCATCAAAAACTCAATTCATAACTTCAAATTCGTAATTGGATGAAACCCATTTGTAAACTCTAGATTTGAAAACACTTTGAATGAACCCTTTGAGGAAAGAGGTCTCAAAGGTGAAGAGATCCCATACGTCAACGTTTTGACAAAGATTTGAAGATGAATTCGTCCCTTTCTAGCCCTCAAAGCCCTTCCTTAGCTTAGTCTTCAATGGTGTCTTCCAATAGAGAGAGAAAGAAGAAAAAAGATAGAGTAATTGGTTTTTTTTAGTTCTAATTAGATTAAAGGGGTTGGGGACTTTATATGGGTGACTAACTAACTTAATTAGAACCCCTTTATCCCTTAATTAACCGCCTAAACCCCTAACTAATTATAGGAACTTAAATTAAAACGTGCAGGAAAATATCAGCCCTCACAGACGGAACCCACTCGACGGGCCGTCTGTGAGTCGACGAGCCTACCCCCCTCTCGTCCTGCACATTCCTCGATGAGTTCAGAGACAGACTTGTGCAGGCGAGAGATTCCTCAAATTGGATAAGTGTGGGATGACGGTGGCATTGACGCCCTATCAGTCCACACACGGATCGTAGCCTCCTCCATCGATGCACACTACCTAGGCAGTTTTGCCTCAATCTGCAGGGGTCCTCTCAAGGGCCCTTGGTTGGTCCTTGGGGAGTCGTACCCGGATGTTTCAACCATGAAACATTTATAACACGTGTTCCACACATTTTCACCAAATTTCGTTAATTTCCGACTCTTAAAAACTAGTCAAATAGGCCAAGGCACACTAGTACCTCTTTGAACCAACTTCCGAACGTCATGGACGTTCTTAGACGTTTTGGTTCCTAGACTCCCTAAATGACCTATATTCATTAAACTAACCTTAAAAACAGTGTCTAGACTTCATGACACCTATGTTTGGCTTAACGACACGTCTTCGATTTTCGAAATGTTACAATAGAGTATTCTTGGGCACCCCTCTCAAGGACCCTCTATATACTAGATCATCATTCATGTGTGTGTGTGTGTACATATATGTGAGCAAACCTTTCACATAACACATGAATATTACACATGTTCATATATCAATGCATAAGTCTATTTGTATAACTATATGAGCAATCCTTTCATATAACCCCACTAAGACTCTATGCACATTCATACTTCATCATACACATAAGCTTAACATGCATAGTAGTAGACAATAGTGAATATGAGAACAACCTTTCATTAGACACTATGATTCTATACTACTTGTAAGCATGCATGAAGCGTGAGTGTGTGTACATTGGTCAACATGATCACATAATGGTCATCAACAACTCATTGAGGCAGCCACCCTCTTAGACCACAATACTCTTCAAGCATTGACCACACAACACACAATAGCATAGGATACAAGTTAACTTCATAGAACACTTTAAGACTCCTAACATTATCTATTCACACGTTCACATAGGGGTACATGGGTAGGGGTCATCAATCATTAACACTTAACCCATGGAAGCACCTACACATGCTCTTACAAAGTCATTCCCATGCTCATAACAATAGTAACACAACCTACGTTCACAACATTACACTTTCAACCATAGACCACACAACACAATAGCATAGGAGGCAAGCTAACTTCATATTATACTTTAAGACTCCTAACATTAGCTATTCACACATTCACACAGGGGTACATGGGTAGGGGTCATCAATCCTTAACACTTCATTAATGGAAGCACCTACACATGATCTTATATAACCATTTACGTGATCATAACAATAGTAACATAACCTAGATTCACAACTAAAGTAGATGACTAGCCACAAGTTACACATAAGGTGATCATCATAACCACTCATTCATATAATCATCAATTTGCCTTTAAGGCCATGGTCAACACATTATAATGACAATAAAGTAAACACCGCCACCATAAGTGGACCATACCACACAATACCATACAAGGCTTTATCAACTACATTAATAAAGAAAAGTAGAGGGATGAGCCATTCTTACCAATTCATCAATCTTTGATCATAATTGATCAATACTCCTTTCTCATCATATTTATACATTATAGAGCAGTAGCTATAATTTCTTAAATCATAAACGAATCCATGTACAAGTCATCACAAGAGCATGATTCAACTAGTGCACTATATCACATATATGGTAGGAAGTAGAGAGTTATAGATCATCGAGTAACTTCCCTAGTTTTTCTCATCAATCATAATGTATCAATAATATACATCTAGGGCAGTAGTCAAATAGATATAAGTCAAATCTAAATCATGCTTCATCTACCCTAGAATTAAGATCACATAATGTTCATTACAACATTCAAATTATAGGCTAGAAGAACCTAGATCAATTCATGCCAAGACTCCTTTTCTTTGATCATCAAGAATTCATACCCACAATTCATTAACATCATCTATACAAGTCAGTAGTTAAGGATAATATAATCTACACGAAATCCTACTACCATTGCTGTAACATCTAGATCACAGTGAACATGCTATTTTAGACATCAATGGAAAATAGAAGAATCCTAGGCTAATCGACATTCATCCACATGAATTCAATTTTTACAATTCATTATCTCATTAAATCATAGGCAGCAGCTACAAGAACCATAACATAATCGAATTCCACTATTTTCATTAAAATGCCAATATTACAATGAATCATGGAAAACTAGGCTAAGCATGTTCAAATCTTCATACATTGATCCTCATGGATCCCTAAACATCAATTAAACATTAATTCACGTAATTAACAGTAGGTATAAGCAATTCAACGTAATAGAATCACAATTCAATCGATAACAAGTTAAGATCACAAAGCCCATGCAAGGACTAAATCAAGTTTGGGAAGGGATATGGGTTCATCATGCAATTGGATTCAAAATAACGTTAAAACCACTATATTAACTTTAATTCATCATTATTTAATCGTTCAAATCATTTTTAGAAAGAACCCATGGCTAGATTGAAGAAGGAGAAGTTTGATTATAAAATCTCTTTTGAAACTTTGAGATTAACTCTCTAGATGGAATGATAACTTGAGATGAAGGATGACCATACCTTTATCCAGTTGAAAACCTTTAAAAATTGATGATTAATCCATGGAAATCCAATCTCCAAGTTGTTCTTGAGCTTCACCAACAATGGTGGTTTCTAGGGAGAATATTTTTGGAGGGAAAGGTTCAAGTTGTGTGAGTTTGTTTGGGAATGGGTTGATCAAGTTTTTGATCACTTAAACACACCAAAAAATCAAAAAATAAATCATGTGGGGTCAGGTTAGAACGTGGGGTGAATTTTCCATTCACCCCTTTAATGAAACAGTCCACATGCAGTGACACCAGGCCACCATCGACGGACCCAATTGACTGGCCGTTGGTCAATAGACTGGCCGTCCTTTGGCTTTCGTCGATTGGTCCTTGGACAATTTTTGGGTTTAGACCTGACCAAGATAAGTATGAATCGACGAGACCTCACCTAGGGGCCGTTGGTCAACCAACTGGCCGTCGTTTGGTCCGTCGATTGACACTGCCTTCCAGCCTTGGGTCCGTCTTGTAGGCCCTTTTGAGAGGCCCTTTAGAAGTCGTACCCGGACGTTTCCAACGTAAATACAACCCTTAACAAGTTTTACACCTTCCACATAAGTTTCACCCAAAACAAACACCTGAAACTCGTCCAAACATGCATGGCCCCATCAAGACGCACATGAATGTCTCAAGAGCTAATTTTCGAACATCTTGGACGTTCTTGGACGTTTGACCTCCAAAATTCACGAAAATTCATATGATTAAAAATCATTATGAATCATTTTAATACTTCATAAGCTCATTTCATACAATTTTAAGCATGCATAGACACATGAGGCACATAGGTGACTAGTCGTCGAACGTTTTGGGTCGACCCTTGACGTTTGACTTCCAAATCACGTTAAACTTTGTACACTGCCTCTAAACCATATTATAAGTCATTTTAAGACCTTAAAACATTAATACGAACATGTTAGTCTCTAGACACCCTAACTCATTTTGGAGGTCTTACAAAAATAGCAAAAACTCATTTTATATTCATTATCACACTCATACACATCAGTTCTAACCATATTACAACAATTTTCGACCAAAGAAAGAATTATTCAAATTCTCAAAATTTTCACAGTGAGGGGCAGTCCTTTAGAGTGATTTAGGCAAATTTTTCAAAAATGCAACTTTTAGGCAATTCATGATAGAGACATGCTAATATGTAAAGCAAAATCATATAAACACTTTTTACAACATGATCATGGCTTCATAAAATACACAATGCAAGAAGTTAATGAAATTCAATTTCAACAATACTCCTAAACACCATGCACATGAAACAAACTTCTAGGACTTTCTATCCCATCTACTAACTATACTCCCCCACTTACAAGGAACTCATAAATCTTAAAAGAAATAAAAGGACTTACCAACATCATCATCACTCTCATCCGGCTTCTGTCCTCTAGTCCGGAGTGCATAGAAGCACCTCGTTGTTTGAACATCACCCTTTGGAACACTAGGAGCAAATGTCTTACCATCTCTATTAGGACAATCTCTCAATTTGTGCCCATCTTTTCCACATCCAAAGCAACTTTCGGTAACCCTTAGACACTCACCAAATGTTTCTTGCCACAAGTGACACATGTAGTCTTGAGATTTTGAGAACCGCCTCCTTTCTCAAATTTCACCTTAGGAGCACTAGGTCCATCTTGAGTTTGAGCCCTCTTTTGAACCTAGGCTGACCCTAATAACTTGAACCACTTCTCTTTAGGTTTCTAGAAATCCTTCCAAGTTTAGACTCTTCAATAGATTGGGAATAAACCATGAGTCAATCTAAGGTCATATCATCATGTAGCATGGTCGTATGACATTTTTCCATCACTAAGTTGGCGACCCCGGTCACAAAGCAACTCATCTCATCCCTAGGTTTGGACACTAAGGACGGTGCATATCTAGACAACATTGAGAACTTCAAAGATTACTCCTCAACACTCTATTACCTTGCTTGAGATTGATAAACTCCTACCTTAACCTCTCTCCTCTCACGGGGAAAGTACTTACCTAGAAAAGCTTCCTTAAATTCTTCCCACTCAATAGGACCCGACTCAAATGACCTATTATCCTTCCATTGAGTGTACCATATTTGAGAAACATCCCTCAATTGATACGAAGCCAACTCCTCCTTCTCCCTAGATGTAACCCCCATAGCACTCAACACCTTGTACACACCATCAAGGAACTTTTTGGGATCCTCTCCCACCTTAGAGCCAAGAAAGATAGGAGGATTCGTCACCACAAAGTCTGTAAACCTAGAGGTCATAGTGCTCTCCACAACATTTACCCTAGGCTTGATACTCAAATTCACTTGAGTAGTCACGGCTCGGGCTAAAGAATACAAAGTCTCTCTAATCTCTCTTATAGTTAATTCCGGGTGAACCACCGGAACCTCATTACCTCCTTCCACAATAGGGACATGATCAACTTGGGGAGGCACTTGAGCACCTTGAGTAACTTGGACTCCTTGCCTATCTTGAGGAACTTCCTCAACTTGAGGAGGAATCTCCTCATGAACATCATTCTCCTCAAACCTCCTAGCCGGTGTCCTCCTCGTATTCATTTTCCTAGAATCACAAGGAAAACCATTGTCACGACCGGAATCTAGACACCAGACAAGACTAGCGTCGTTGACCTCTCAGAGGTCGAAGACAAGCCTACTTACGTCATTCTTACTTCATCTAGGTTAATTTTAGCGGAAAATTTGAAACTTTTTGTTTCTTATCATGCATAAAGGTCATTCTACTTACATTCTTAATGTTCACAATCAACCATCTAACATTAAGATTATCAACTGAAAGAAATAGTTCAATACTGCATTAAAAGTATAATTGCCAAAATGGCACCAATACAATGTCTGAAATAAAAACGGAAAGAAAGACTAGTGGAACATACTCCACTAGCTAAAGCCTACATCTAAGCTAGATAGTAACGGTAGACATCCTCGAAAGCATGAGGTCCTACCAAGTCCGAATGAAAGCTCCACCTATGCCTGCACCTAAAAATATAGAGTTGTATGGGATTAGTACACACTTGTACTAAGTATGGGTATATGCAAGCACACACCAAGGACATGCATAAGTAAGAATAGCTCTTTCCTAACAACATGATTATGGAAAGTCAAGTCAGTGGACTTGCCAAATTGGGATTAGAAAAGTTAGTGAACTTTCCAAATTTGGATTAGGAAAGTCAGTGATCTTTCCAAATTTGGATTAGAAAAGTTAGTGAGATTTCCAAATTTGAATTAGGAAAGTCATGCCATGAGAGTAACATGCATCATCATACTTATCATATTGCACACAACACATAACATCTTACACATAACACATATCATATTGCATATAGCACATAACATCTTTCATATCATTCATTCATATGCCATGAGACCATGGAATCATAGACTTGACATTAAGACTTCCCAAAATGAGGGCTCAACATATGGGACCTCAACTAGGGAGTCTTATTTAGCAAACACAGAGTCTGTTCCATTTATTCATACGTGCTTCATTTCATTCATTCATAAGCTAGTGTAAACACCAGCTATACCTAGGATCTAGTTTAAGACTCTCATCGGGTTGGATGTGCAATGATCAAGAATAACCTAGTGTCATTACTTGAGTCTAGCTCACCTCTTGATTATCCTATCCTAACACCTTTGGTATCATTCATTTCATTATGTGCATCATTTGAGGCTGGCCTCATTCATTCATTGGGAACTTTAACTTTAACCGACATAAATCATGTGAGCATCATGAAATCCAGTGTTTCCCCCACACCAAAAAGAGGTGGAATCACCAGCTAAAGTGACCCAAGACATGCTAGCGTACATGGGAATTGAACCCCGCCAGATCCCTATATTGGCAGTATAGGTTCGAAGACTAGGAGATATAAGGAGACCCATACCCGGCATGCTGGACAGACTCATCTCATGAGAGTTACGTGAACCTCTGTCTTTCCCGAAAGAAGGCATCACCGCTCATAGCTAGTCTATCGGTGCTCAGTATAAAGTTCTATTTCATTCAACTCATACGTCATGGAAGCTGGCTTCTAGTATGAGGACATCATGGCTCATTAGATGATTTCTCATCTCATCATTAGTATGAAGTATACATTATTCTCAATACTATCATTAGAGTGTTCATAGAGACTAGTCTCTTCATTAACTTTACACTCTCATAGGTGAGTACGTTTTGGTAACATTTACTTAGGCTCATTTGAGATTACTCTCATCTTTCACATTAGCCTCTTATCATGTTGTCACCACATTCATTAACATTAGCATATTTGCTCTTCATAATTACTCACCCCATTTTACGTGAATGTTCATTTCATCATATGCCAATGCACTTGGCCATTTATGTGTTTCACACTCTTACTTAACCCTTCTAGGGTTTCATCATTTCATTACATAATATTCATTTCATCGTATGCCAATTCACTTGGACATTAAGTGTGTTTTACACTCGTACTTAACCCTTCTAGGTTTACATCATTTCATTACATACATCTTAGGTTCACTTATTTTTAAACGTATATTAGACTTATGGGTCTATACATACAAGCCATGAGGATTCCTTCATAGTTCATTTAAGTGATTCATATCTTCCTAAGATTATGTGGTACAAGACTTATGCATCTTAGAAGTATGCCAAGATTTCAATTTCGATCTATGTAGGCAACATTATTTTTGAACATTTATTCACGCATGACTTATGTATCAAACGGAATTTGGGCAAGGGAAACCGGCTCCGAATCCCTTAGACAACACTTAAATTTTTCATTTAGTTTATATTGGTCCACACTGCTTGGGGACCCAAGATCGAGCCCCAACACCTTCATTTCATTCTTCCCTTAGTTTATCTCATCATTTTTCGCTCAATGGGATTGAGAGGATGTGGGATCGAACCCCCACAACCTCATTTTCTTTTAATTTCTTTTCTTTAAACTCTCTCTCTCCCTTGTCCGAGGGGTTGTGGGTTCGAACCCCCACAGCCCCTTTTATTTTATTTTTATTTTTTTCTCCTTGACTATTTCGTATTGACCATGAGGTTGTGGGATCAAACCCCCACAGCCTCACTTTATTTTTCTTGTAATTCTCCTCTACTGCCTAAAGGTCGTGGGTTCAATTCCCACGCCTCACATTTCTTTTATTTCCATTTTTAATTCTCCTTAAATCTGCCTAAGAGGTCGTGGGTTCGATTCCCACGCCTCACATTCCTTTTCTTTTCACTTTTCCTTTCTCCTTTACTGCCTAGAGATCATGGGTTCGATTCCCATGGCTCACATTTCTTTTTTTTTTGTTCCTTAAGCTTTCTGTGAGGTTGTGGGTTCGAATCCCACTCCTCTCATTTCTTATTTTCATAATTCCTTTTCCAGCCAAGGTCATGGGTTCGAGTCCCACATGCCACATTCCCTTTTTCTCACCTTTTTTCATTGATTTTCAACATGGTGAGGTCACGGGTTCAATCCCCAGTGATCTCACATATTTTAATTCATTTTTTCATAGCATGAAATTCTCCTTAGCTTGGCCGAAACTCATCAACAAGCTGCTGGAAATTTTTGCAACCTATTTTCTCACCTCTTTCACATTAAATGTTTAGACGTTTTAAGTAGTTTTTTAGTGAGTTCTTTAGGTGCATTTTCAAGATTTCATTCGATAAAGAATTGCACTCAAATCAGCATTTTGCATCACTTATGAACATCACGATTTATATAAGTTTGTGCACGTAAGAATACAACTATAACATGTTATTTTTGAACCTCAATTTGGTAATAATCACGACTACATTGTACACACATACACATCTTTTCGGAAAACATAGGTTGTCATTCATACGATCCCAAACACACATTCATGAACATATTCAACACGAAAAAACATTACATGCCTAATATCTACCAGCAAACATACCCAACCTACGAATCAATGGGATCTAGTGACAGGGACATGCAACGGGGAACAATCCTAGTTTTCAGAATAGATTCGTCTGAACCTTAGGGGTCTCTTGGGAAAGGGACCAAGAGAGAAGAGAACCCATACCTTTTTGACGTTCAAACCTCGACTTGATGCCCAGAGAACTCCTCCAAACACACGTCCAACACCAAAATTTCAACACCAAATTCGACGAAAAACCTTCTCTTTGCCTACGTGATTGATTAACGTTTGTTTATATTTTCGTGGTGAGTTCTTCAAGTGTGAAGAACTTTGGTTTACCTACTGTTTTTGAAGTAATTTTGGCAGAGAGAACCTGAATGAGAGTGATAGAGATGTGAGAGAGAGAGATGAGCGTGGGAGAGAAGAGTTTTCTTAGGCTTAGGAGTCTAGTTTAGGACTTAGTCAAATAAGGTTTTATTTAATTATTAAAAATCTGATTTCCTTTTATTTTAAATCATCTAATAAATAATAAATATAAATTAATTACATTAATTTATCAACTTAAATAAAAACAACTTTAATTCATTGCTTCCACCTAGGTTCGAACCCGGGTGGAGCAAGACTTCACTTCAAGAGCCCATTTTCGGCCCTCTCTCCCCAAATTGCCCCTACACTTTATTAATTAAATAATTAATTATATATTTAGGGTAATTACGATACTACCCTTAGCCTGGAAAAAGACCATTTTACCCCTAGACCCTCCAAAACTATGATTTTCCCTTTTTAAGTTTGGTAAAGACTCATTCGAGTAAATCTTCGTATTCGAGAGCCCTACATGGTTGGACCCAACCTTTCCTAGCTCAACTAAGTCCCCAAGTTAATTGGCTTGACTGTAGTAAGGGTTCAGAGGGCTGGTTCTACGCGCATCAATCCGTGTGAACCAGGTCTAATCGTAGGCATTCTAGACACATTACGCATTACTTATCATATCCATTTTTAGGGTTGTTACATTATCCCCCCCAGGAACATTCGTCCCCGAATGACACTACTCTTTACTAATAATAAGTAAGTCATCTATAGAACGTATGCATACATAGGTAATTCAATACTCCCCATTGGTGAATATCTGATTCACATATTAACATGATGGTGCACATCCTTGAAACCTACTAGTAGCTTCACATTGATAGACTAAGGAACTCTTTCATAAACTAGTCTCATCAAAGCATACAACATAAGTAAACATATAAGTCATACAAATCAGAAACCAAGATGATGACTCAAACATATTAACCTCATACTAGTGCATAAACACCATACACAGTCAAATACATGAAAGACTAATTAAGGCTACGCACCCGAGACTTCACCTGAAGTGCCTTCCCCTGCACCCCTAGACTTGAGTGCGAAGAATCGTTGTCTCCTTGGAGCCTCTTCACTTGGACCATTAGGCTGAACTCTCTCCTTCCCTTGTTCTTGAATTCTCCTATTCGGACAATCCTTCACCATGTGACCCCGTTTGCCTCAACTGTAACAAGCGTTAGTGCCCATCATACACTCTTCTATATGCAGTTTGCCACAGTTCCTGCAAGGTGGTCTCTCTTGAGGTGTATCTACTTCATTGTTTCTCTTAACTCTGGACTCGGAGTTCCTATCATAGCGACCCTTGGATGAACTTGACTCCCCTTGGTGGGAGAGTCCCTTCTTAAACCTGGGCTTATCCCTGATTCCAGTACTACTCTTCCTTGAAAAATACTCTTCAGCTTGCCTTGACCTGTTCCCTGCCCTAGTGTGCTTCCTCTTCCTACTTTCCTCCACTTGCTGGACATAGACCATAAGCCTGTAAAGGTCCATGCTGTCATGCAGCATAGCTGCCCTACACTCCTCCTCGAGATCCTCAGCAATCCCTGTCAAGAATCTACTCATCTCGTCTCTGCTGTTAGACACAAGAGAAGTGGCATACCTGGATAATTTCACAAACTTCAGGGAATACTCCCTGACTGTCATCGATCCTTGTTTAAGGTTGATAAACTCCTCAACCTTGGCCTCACTCATATCCCTGGGGAAAAATCTCTCCATGAAGGCTGTCTTAAACAGCTCCCAAGTGACTGGAACTCCGCCCAAAGCTCGGCTATCCTTCCACATCTTGCACCAAGTCTGTGCAATATCCTTGAGTTGATAGGAAGCCAGCTCAGCCTTCTTAGTATCTGTGTCCCCCATGGCCACCAAAATCTTATGCACCTCATCCACAAACTCCTAGGGTCCTTTGAAGTCTTAGACCCTGTGAAAATAGGAGGATTCATCCTCGTGAAATCTCTCAGCCTGTTAGCCATGCTACAAACCGGTGGGTTCTCCCTCTGAACATTCTGCCGATTGACCTGGTCAGTCATGGCCTGGGCCTGCATAGTGATGGCCTGGGCCAGAGATGCCCGCACCTCCGCATCGGTCAACCCAGCTGGGTTAATCGACATAGCCACTCCTTCATCTGGAGCCTGGGGTGGAACCTGATTGTCCCCAGCGGCTGCACCTCCTTTCCTCTGACCAATGGTTCTCCTAGTATTCATTCTCTGAAAATGTAAGACCTCTAAAATAGCTTAGGTGTTCTAGAGCCTAACATGTTGGTATTAGTGTTCTAAGGTCCTAAATATGTTTAATATGTGGTATAGAGGCAGTAGTTAAAGTATTAGAGGTGTTAGAAGTCAAACGTCAAGGGATGACTAAGACGTTTGACGACTAAGTCACCTAAATGTCTAAAATGTGGTTCTATGTCTTTATGTGTGTTTAATAGTGTTTTAAGGTTATTAATAGAGTTAATATATCATGTATAGGCAGTGGTTAAAGTTTCGTGACGTTTGGAGGTCAAACGACTAAGAACGTCCAAGGCATTCGAAATATATGCCTTGAGTCGACCTTGTACGTCTAGGCGCGTTTCATTGAGTTTTATGTGTTCGTTTTGGATGAAATTCATGTACGAGGTGTTAAACTCATAGACGATCATATTTGGGTTGGAAATGTCCGGGAAATTATCCCCAAGGACCATCAAAGGGTCCTTGAGGAAAGGACCCAAAATATGATGGCAGGCTGTCCCAGGCAGCCTTGGCGACGGAGCTGTCAACGGCCAGTCATGGCTGTGATGCCCCGTCACAAGGGATTAGTTGTGGGGGCCTTGTCCAAGTGTGTAGGGGGAACCCTTGGCAAGCCACAGGAGCTTGCAACGGATGGCCATGATGGGCCGTTGCACCCGTGACGCCCCGTCACAAGCCAGGCGTCGCAGCCAAGTCCCTGTGCGCAGACTTACTGCCAAGTTAGGGGTGAATTGGTAAATTCACCCCATGTCTAAATAAGAGTTTAGGCGGTTGTTTAGGGGTCTTATGGGTATTTTAATTAACTATTTAAGTGGTTAAGACCCTAGAGACTTCATTATTCTTCTAAAATCAAAACCCAAAGTCTCTTAGAAATATCCCAAAACCTACATTGAAGACTCCATTAAAGAGGCCGATTGGTGAGAGGTTATTGTGTGGAAATTCTTCATCCAAGTGAAGAATTATCATCCTTGGGGTATGGCTTTTGATCCTTGAAACTTTTTCATCAAGGAGCCCAATCCTCAAAGTGTTTTACAAAGTTTTCTAAAGTGAATTGTCGAATTTCGGGATTCTACCATGGGTTCTTGCATAAATGATTTCTAAACATTGAATTATGATCTAATTGATATTGTATTGATGATTTCAACATAAATTACCTATGAACCCATGTGAATTGATGAACCCTAGTTTTGACTAGTTTTTGGGTTACTTGATATTAAGCTTATGTTGATGAATTATTGTGTAGTTTCTTATGGGCTTTCTAATGATATAAGAATTGTGTTCAATTGATATATAAATTGATCTTAGATTTTTAAACCTAGATTGAATTGATTTAGATTCATTGAGTTTTATGGTTATTGCTTTGAATTGTTGTTCATGGCCATGGGTAAGGGCCTTGTGATGTTGAATTGGTTGATTTGGCATTGAATTGAGATGTGGATATGGGGATCAAGGTATGCTTCCCCGTTTTCCTTAATTTTATATTAATTAAACTTCGATATTATTGTGATTGGTATGGTCCACTTATGGTGGTGGTGTTATGTGTTTAATTTGCAATTGATGTGGCCTTGTCGGCGTTACTTTATACAATATTATGACCTTGGCCTTATTGGAACCTACTTGAAGTTATGTGGCTATTTGTGTGGTTGATGATGTGAGTATGATATTACTTATCTACATGTGAAGTTATATAGTCATGTATGTATTCTTCTAGTTATGTTGCCTTAAGTGATTATGTTAGACTTTGACTTGACATTATGAATATAGTGTTAGGGTTAAGTCTTGGTTATTCCTACTTGACTTTGTGATTCTATGTGAAGTATATTAATGATGTTATGATGATATATAGGATGACTTGAAGATGTTAGGTTATTTTAGAAGTGTTTCTAGAATGGCTTATATTATAGGTTAAAAGTGAAGTATGTGATGTCTTGTGTTGGTTGACTTGTATCTCTAACTTGATGTATATATGATTATGGATATTTGATGTCTTGATAGAGGGTGTATAACTCTTAGTCTTGAATAAATAAATATAGGTGAGACCTTAATGATAAGAAGGTCAAAACTATGTGGAACCTTGAACTTAGTGGCGAGGTTATGAATTGTGAAGTAGTTAGCAGTAATCGTATCCTTCATGTTATGAGTGATTGACTTAGGGATGGTTGGGTGGAACAGCATCATATCACACCTTAGGAAAATTGCTATGAGCTTCTTGTCGCCAAAGTGAGATATGCCCTAGTGGAACTTGTTTTGGTAGGGTGAATGTAAAGTGGGTCATGAACTAGATATGAGACCTATTTATATGAACCTTATGTGAATTAATCTATGAGAACTAAGGCTAGCACCGAGTGAGTATGAGTAAGGGGGAAGTGGATTCAATTAAATAAGAGATTGAATGCTTCGTACACTCTTCATATTCCTTAACCATGTGCCTACATGGGATGTGTCCAAGTTCTACCATTGGCAAGTAGAACAACCTCATCGAAGTAGGATAGAGCTTCGGATTCCATGTCTTTCTACCATGGTCTATGTCGGTTATTGCCTATTCTCATCATGTGGAATACCTTTTAGCATTAGATAAGTTTATGAGGTTTAGGTGGTGGTATGGGACGCTATCTAGACATTGCACAATAGACTTTGAAGGTGTTATGTGGAGTTCCTAGGTCTTGTCCAAGACCATTATGTGAGTGTCTTATGTGATGCATTATGTCAGTGTCTTATGTGATGCTTTATGTGAGTGTCTTATGTGATGTATGAGTCTTAATGAACTAATGATCTATGTAGTAACTATGTAAATGATTGAGTACCTAATCTAAAGTGACTTAAGCATTCCTAAGCTAAAGTGTGAGGAGGACATGAAAGGATGGTCTCTTCATGTCTTATCTTTGGATGTCTTGAGGATGACTCTAGTTAGGGAAGTTGGTTAATATTTTTGTCATGATCTAAACCTTAGGAAGTCTTAAGGGCTATTTAGGTAATCTTGGAGAGGTCATTGTACTATGGACATATCTTCTTGATTTACTTAAGTAGGTCTTTTGATAGGCTTTGGAAGGAGAATGTCTTCTAATCTAAGTGTTGGTGTGTATAGGGAGAATGATTCTATTTAAGGTAGTCTATAGGATCTCTTGTGTGTGTGTGAAAGGGATTGTATGGGCGGTCGCTCCACACTTACTCAAGTGAACCTTGGAATTGACCTTTGGTAGAAGAATCCTACATAGATGTTTATGATTGTTTTGTAAGTATGTATGTGACTCATTGTAGGTAATCTTAAGGGTCGTTTAGGCACATCTAGAGAGGGTGTATGGGCGGTCTCTCTTTGTGTGACTTAAGTGAATCTTAGGATGACTTTAAGTGAGGGAATTACATGCTAGAAGATGTTAAAAGGGAAGGTTTGGACTTCACTGTAACAGTGAAGGGACTTCACTGTACAGTGAAGTGAACTCACTGTAAAGTGAGACTTTTTAAATGTTATCTTTGGTTAATTGTTATCTTATGTGTTTCTTAATTGCTAGATGATGTTCTTATGTTTACACTATGTTTTCTAAATGAAAAGATGCATATTTCCAATAAAGTCCGTTTTCATGATTTTATGCATATAGTCATACTTAGTACATGTGGTTGTACTAATTCCATGCTTTATTTTCTTTCTATAGTCCTTGGTAGGTAAGGAGCTTTGGAGAAGAAGACTTGGGCTTAGAAGAATCGTCCGAGTAGAAGAATTGAAGTATGTCCTCATTTGTATCGAGGGCATATATGTCATTTTATGTTTCTTTTATGAAGTATTGTAATAAGACTATGTTATTTCTATTTTCGTATTAAAGTACTCTTGTGTCTTACGATGATGAGATTGAGACTTAGCATTTCTATTACTTTTATATGAAAGAGGTTTTAAAGACTATATTATGTTGTAGTGAAAAGTTTTATTTCCGCACTAGTTTTCACTATGTATATGCAATGAATGATATGAATGAGGCTTGTCTTAGAACTCTGAGAGTTCGACGACACCGGTCGCAATCCAAGATTGCACCATATCTTCTAGGGTATGATCTCGGGTTGTGACAAAGTTGGTATCAGAGCATAAGTTGGTGAAAGTAGTATTAGGTATCAAAAAGTCTCATCAAGTCACGTCTAGTAGAGTCTTGACCATCGGTGTGAATTGCGACACATCTATGGGCAAGAGGCTATAGGATGATAGAGTTTCCCTTCTTTTCTACTCCTATATCGTGCGGTAGAGTAAATGTTATGATTATCCTTCTTATGAGTTTCCTTGTGTTTGCTAGGAGATGAATACTAGAAGGATGGCCACTAGAAGATTGGAAGAGGAGAGGGTGAATGAGGAGGTTCCTCAAGTTGAGCAAGTTGCTCAGGTTGAGCAAGGTGTCCAAGATGGGCAAGGTGATGAAGTGCCTCCCCAAGGTGATCATGTTCCTAATGTGAATGGAGGTGATGAGGTACCGGAGTTGTCTAATAGGGTGATTGGAGAGGCTTTGATGGCTTTAGCTCAAGCCGTAACTACTCAAATCAATTTGAGTATGGTGCCTAGGGTTATGGTGAGCACTATGACTTCTAGGTTGAGAGACTTTGTGAGGATGAATCCTCCTATCTTTCTTGGCTCTAAGGTGAATGAGGATCCCCAAGATTTTCTTGATGGTGTGTACAAAGTTTTGAGTGCTATGGGGGTTACATCTAGGGAGAAGGCGGAGTTGGATTTATACCAATTGAGAGATGTTTCTCAAATTTGGTACACTCAATGGAAGGACAATAGGCCGGAAGATTCGGGTCCTATTGAGTGGGAAGAGTTTAAGGGAGCTTTTCTTGGCAAGTACTTTCCCCGAGAGAGAAGAGAAGTCAAGGTGGAAGAGTTTATTAATCTCAAGCAAGGCAATATGAGTGTTGAGGAGTACTCTTTGAAATTCTCGACATTGTCTAGGTATGCTCCTTCTCTTGTGTCCAATCCAAGAGATGAAATGAGTTGCTTTTGTACCGGAGTAGCCGATTTGGTGAAGGAAGAATGTCGTACCGCTATGCTTCATGATAATATGACCCTTTCTAGACTCATGGTGTATGCACAATCTATTGAGGAGTCTAAACTTAGAAGGATGGCTAGAAGTTTGAAAAGGGGTGTTGCTAGTGATCAAGAGCAACCTAGGTTCAAAAAGAGGGTTCAAACTCAAGATGGACCTAGAGTTCCTAAGAAGAAGTTTGAGAAAGGAGGTGGTTCTAAGGATGGTAAGCCTACTTGTGCCAATTGTGGCAAAGGTCACTATGGTGAGTGTCTATTAGGTACCGGAAATTGCTTTGGTTGTGGTAAGGGAGGACATAAGGCTAGAGATTGTCCTATGATTGCTTATAGAGGTAGAGAGGGTAAGCAAGTTGAGCCTAGTGTTCCAAAGGATGATGCTCCAACTAAGAGGCGTTTCTATGCACTCCGAACTAGAAGAAGTCGGGTGATGGTGATGATGATGTTGGTAAGTTCTTGTTTCTATTTTTGATAGTATGAGTTCCTTCTAAGTGGGGGAGTATGGTTTGTAGATGGGATAGAAGTTCTTGAATTGTTGCATGTGCATGGTGTTTAGGAGTTTGGTTGAAATTGAATTTCATTTACTTCTTGCATTGTGTGTTTTATGAAGCTTTGAGCATGTTGTATGATGTGTTTACATGATGTTATCTTGCATTCTAGCATGTCTATATAAATAATTGCCTAAAAATTGTATTTTTGGAAAAGTTGCAAAAATCACTGTTGCTTGATGAACTGCTCACTGTAAAGTTTTTGTAAAAATGGCTATTTGATTCTTTGGTCTAAAATTATTGTTATGTGGTTAGAACTGATGTATATGAGTATGATGATGAATATAAAATGAGTTTTTTCCATTTGGATTGAAGCATGTGAGTTTTGTAGCATAACGAGTTATAGAATTGTCTTCTAGTTTTTTGTTGTGTTGTGAATCTCTTGATTATGTCAAATTGATGATTTATTCTTAGATATGTGTTGTATGGTTAGGTTATGTGCTGCAAATTGAATCTCTAATCTTGGAAGTGTTCGGAGAGTGCCAAGTGTCATTCGAGGACGAATGTTGTCCAAGTGGAGGAGATTGTAAGACCTCGAAAATAGCTTAGGTGTTCTAGAGCCTAACATGTTGGTATTAGTGTTCTAAGGTCCTAAATATGTTTAATATGTGGTATAGAGGCAGTAGCTAAAGTATTAGAGGTGTTGGAAGTCAAACGTCAAGGGATGACTAAGACGTTTGACGACTAAGTCACCTAAATGTCTAAAATGTGGTTTTATGTGTTTATGTGTGTTTCATGGTGTTTTAAGGTTCTTAATAGAGTTAATATATCATGTATCGGAAGTGGTTAAAGTTTCGTGAAGTTTGGAGGTCAAACGACTAAGAACGTCCAAGGCATTCGAAAGATATGCCTTGAGTCGACCTTGTACGTCTAGGCGCGTTTCGTCGAGTTTTATGTGTTCGTTTTGGTTGAAATTCAAGTGCGAGGTGTTAAACTCATAGAAGATCATATTTGGGTTGGAAACGTCCGGTAAATTATCCCCAAGGAGCATCAAAGGGTCCTTGAGGAAAGGACCCAAAATCTGATGGCAGGCTATCCCAGGCAGCCTTGGCGACGGAGCTGTTAACGGCCAGTCATGGCTGTGAAGCCCCGTCACAAGGGATTAGTTGTGGGGGACTTGTACAAGGGTGTAGGGGGAACCCTTGGCAAGCCACAGGAGCTTGCAACGGATGGCCATGATGGGCCGTTGCACCCGGGATGCCCCATCACAAGCCAGGCGTCGCAGCCAAGTCCCTGTGCGCAGACTTACTGCCAAGGTAGGGGTGAATTGGTAAATTCACCCCATGTCTAAATAAGAGTTTAGGCGGTTGTTTAGGGGTATTATGGGTATTTTAATTAACTATTTAAGTGGTTAAGACCCTAGAGACTTCATTATTCTTCTAAAATCAAAACCCAAAGTCTCTTAGAAATATCCCAAAACCTCCATTGAAGACTCCATTGCAGAGGCAGCTTCGTGAGGGGTTCTTGTGTGTAAATTCTTCATCAAAGTGAAGAATTATCATCCTTGAGGTATGGCTTTTGATCCTTGAAACTTATTCATCAAGGAGCCCAATCCTCAAAGTGTTTTACAAAGTTTTCTAAAGTGAATTGTCGAATTTCGGGATTCTACCATGGGTTCTTGCATAAATGATTTCTAAACATTGGATTATGATCTAATTGATATTGTATTGATGATTTCAACATAAATTACCTATGAACCCATATGAATTGATGAACCCTAGTTTTGACTAGTTTTTGGGTTACTTGATATTAAGCTTATGTTGATGAATTATTGTGTAGTTTCTTATGGGCTTTCTAATGATATAAGAATTGTGTTCAATTGATATATAATTGATCTTAGATTGTTAAACCTAGATTGAATTGATTTAGATTCATTGAGTTTTATGGTTATTGCTTTGAATTGTTGTTCATGGCCATGGGTAAGGGCCTTGTGATGTTGAATTGGTTGATTTGGCATTGAATTGAGATGTGGATATGGGGATCAAGGTATGCTTCCCCGTTTTCTTTAATTTGATATTAATTATACTTCGATATTATTGTGATTGGTATGGTCCACTTATGGTGACGGTGTTATGTGTTTAATTTGCAATTGATGTGGCCTTGTCGGCGTTACTTTATGCAATATTATGAGCATGGCCTTATTGGCAACTACTTGAAGTTATGTGGCTATTTGTGTGGTTGATGATGTGAGTATGATATTACTTATCTACATGTGAAGTTATATAGTCATGTATGTATTCTTCTAGTTATGTTGCCTTAAGTGATTATGTTAGACTTTGACTTGACATTATGAGTATAGTGTTAGGGTTAAGTCTTGGTTATTCCTACTTGACTTTGTGAGTCTATGTGAAGTATATTAATGATGTTATGATGATATATAGGATGACTTGAAGTTGTTAGGTTATTTTAGAAGTCTTTCTAGAATGGCTTATATTATGGGTTAAAAGTGAAGTATGTGATGTCTTGTCTTGGTTGACTTGTATCTCTTACTTGATGTATATATGATTATGGATATGTGATGTCTTGATATAGGGTGTATAACTCTTAGTCTTGAATAAATAAATATAGGTGAGACCTTAATGATAAGAAGGTCAAAACTATGTGGAACCTTGAACTTAGTGGCGAGGTCATGAATTGTGAAGTAGTTAGCCGTAATGATATCCTTCATGTTATGAGTGATGGACTTAGGGATGGTTGGCTGGAACGGCATCATATCATACCTTAGGAAAATCGCTATGAGCTTCTTGTCGCCAAAGTGAGATATGCCCTAGTGGAACTTGCTTTGGTAGGGTGAATGTAAGGGGGGTCATGAACTAGATATGGGACCTATTTATATGAACCTTAATGTGAATTAATCTATGAGAACTAAGGCTAGCACCGAGTGAGTATGATTAAGGGGGAAGTGGATTCAATTAAATAAGAGATTGAATGCTTCGTACACTCTTCATATTCCTTAACCATGTGCCTACATGGGATGTGTCCAAGTTATACCATTGGCAAGTAGAACAACCTCATCGAAGTAGGATAGAGCTTCGGATTCCATATCTTGCTACCATGGTCTATGTCGGTTATTGCCTATTCTCATCATGTGGAATACCTTTTAGCATTAGATAAGTTTATGAGGTTTAGGTGGTGGTATGGGACGCTATCTAGACATTGCACAATAGACTTTGAAGGTGTTATGTGGAGTTCCTAGGTCTTGATCAAGACCATTATGTGAGTGTCTTATGTGATGCATTATGTGAGTGTCTTATGTGATGCTTTATGTGAGTGTCTTATGTGATGTATGAGTCTTAATGAACTAATGAACTAATGATCTATGTAGTAACTATGTAAATGATTGAGTACCTAATCTAAAGTGACTTAAGCATTCCTTAGCTAAAGTGTGAGGAGGACATGAAAGGATGGTCTCTTCATGTCTTATCTTTGGAAGTCTTGAGGATGACTCTAGTTAGGGAAGTTGGTTAATCTTGTTGACATGATCTAAACCTTAGGAAGTCTTAAGGGCTATTTAGGTAATATTGGAGAGGTCATTGTACTATGGACATATCTTCTTGATTTACTTAAGTAGGTCTTTTGATAGGCTTTGGAAGGAGAATGTCTTCTAATCTAAGTGTTGGTGTGTATAGGGAGAATGATTCTATTTAAGGTAGTCTATAGGATCTCTTGTGTGTGTGTGAAAGGGATTGTATGGGCGGTCGCTCCACACTTACTCAAGTGAACCTTGGAATTGACCTTTGGTAGAAGAATCTTACATAGATGTTTATGATTGTTTTGTAAGTATGTATATGACTCATTGTAGGCAATCTTAAGGGTCGTTTAGGCACATCTAGAGAGGGTGTATGGGTGGTCTCTCTTTGTGTGACTTAAGTGAATCTTAGGATGACTTTAAGTGAGGGAATTACATGCTAGAAGATGTTAAAAGGGAAGGTTTGGACTTCACTGTACAGTGAAGTGAACTCACTGTAAAGTGAGCCTTTTTAAATGTTATCTTTGGTTAATTGTTATCTTATGTGTTTCTTAATTGCTAAATGATGTTCTTATGTTTAAACTATGTTTTCTAAATGAAAAGATGCATATTTCCAATAAAGTCCGTTTTCATGATTTTATGCATATAGCCATACTTAGTACATGTGGTTGTACTAATTCCATGTTTTATTTTCTATCTATAGTCCTTGGTAGGTAAGGAGCTTTGGAGAAGAAGACTTGGGCTTAGAAGAATCGTCCGAGTAGAAGAATTGAAGTATGTCCTCATTTGTATCAAGGGCATATATGTCATTTTATGTTTCTTTTATGAAGTATTGTAATAAGACTATGTTATTTCTATTTTCGTATTAAAGTACTCTTGTGTCTTAAGATGATGAGATTGAGACTTAGCATTTCTATTACTTTTATATGAAAGAAGTTTTAAAGACTATATTATGTTGTAGTGAAAAGTTTTATTTCCGCACTACTTTTCACTATGTATATGCAATGAATGATATGAATGAGGCTTGTCTTAGAACTCTGACAGTTCGACGACGACGGTCGCAATCAAATATTGCACCCTATCTTCTAGGGTATGGTCTCGGGTTGTGACAGAAAACAACAAAGATTGATGTTAGACACGCTCATAACACCAATAAATTAGACATTAGGAAAAGCACGATAAGATCAGAAGAAGGGAAATTTTCCTACGCATCATGCAATCTCTAATTCAGGATAGTGGTGCACTTCACTACCATGACTTAGAAACTAATCAATGTGGTTGATGTGAACTTATTATTCTCAGAATTTAACCTAGTGCTCTGATACCAACTTCATCACAACCAGAATCTTGACCCCACGAGACCGGCGTCGTTTACCTCAGAGGTCGCAGACAAGCCTACTTACGTCATTCTTACTTCATCTAGGTTAATTTTAGCAGAAAAATTGAAACTTTTTGTTTCTTATCATGCATAAAGTTCATTCTACTTACATTCTTAATGTTTCCAATAAACCATCTAACATTAAGATTATCAACTGAAAGAAATAGTTCAATACTGCATTAAAAGTATAATTGCCAAAATGGCACCAATACAATGTCTGAAATAAAAACGGAAAGAAACACTAGTGGAACATACTCCACTAGCTAAAGCCTACATCTAATCTAGATAGTAGCGATAGACATCCTCGAAAGCATGAGGTCCTACAAAGTCCGGATGATAGCTCCACGTCCGGATAGCTGCAACGTCAACCTGTAAGCTCTAGCGTCCACCTGTGCCTGCACCTAAAAATATAGAGTTGTATGGGATTAGTACACACTTGTACTAAGTATAGGTATATGCAAGAACACACCAAAGACATGCATGAGTAAGAATAGCTCTTTCCTAACAACATGATTATGGAAAGTCAAGTCAGTGGACTTACCAAATTGGTATTAGGAAAGTTAGTGAACTTTCCGAATTTGGATTAGGAAAGTCAGTGAGCTTTCCAAATTTGGATTAGGAAAGTTAGTGAGCTTTACAAATTTGGATTAGGAAAGTCATGCCATGAGAGTATCATGCATCATCATACTTATCATATTGCACACAGCACATAACATCTTACACATAGCACATATCATATTGCATATAGCACATATCATCTTTCATATCATTCATTCATATGCCATGAGACCTTGGAATCATGGACTTGACATTAAGACTTCCCAAAATGAAGGCTCAACATATGGACCTCAACTAGGGAGTCATCTTTAGCAAACACAGATTCTGCTTCATTCATTCATACGTACTTCATTTCATTCATTCATAAGCTAGTGTAAACACCAGCTATACCTAGGATGTAGTTTAAGACTCTCATCGGGTTGGCTGTGCAATGATCAAGAATAACCTAGTGCCATTACTTGAGTCTAGCTCACCTCTTTATTATCCTATCCTAACACCTTTGGTATCATTCATTTCATTATGTGCATCATTTAAGGCTGGCCTCATTCATTCATTGGGAACTTTAACTTTAACCGACATTGATCATGTGAGCATCATGAAATCTAGTGTCTCCCCCACACCGAAAAGAGGTGGAATCACCAGCCAAAGTGACCCAAAACATGCTAGCGTACATGGGAATTAAACCCCGCCAGATCCCTATATTGGCAGTATAGGTTCAAAGACTAGGAGATATAAGGAGACCCATACCCTCTCGTCTCATGAGAGTTACGTGAACCTCCGTCCTTCCCGAAAGAAGGCATCACCTCATAGCTAGTCTATCGGTGCTCAGTATAAAGTTCCATTTCATTCAACTCATACGTCATTGAAGCTAGTTTCTAATATGAGGACATCATGGCTCATTAGATGATTTCTCATCTCATCATTAGTATTAAGTATACATTATTCTCAATACTTTCATTAGAGTGTTCATAGAGACTGGTCTCTTGATTAACTTTACACTCTCACAGGTGAGTACGTTTTGGTAACATTTACTTAGGCTCATTTGAGATTGCTCTCATCTTTCACATTAGCCTCTTATCATGTTGTCACCACATTCATTAACATTAGCATATTTGCTCTTCATAATTACTCACCCCATTTTACGTGAATGTTCATTTCATCATATGCCAATGCACTTGGCCATTTGTGTGTTTCACACTCTTACTTAACCCTTCTAGGGTTTCATCATTTCATTACATAATATTCATTTCATCGTATGCCAATACACTTGGACATTTAGTGTGTTTTACTCTCGTACTTAACCCTTCTAGGTTTACTTCATTTCATTACATACATCTTAGGTTCACTTATTTTTAAACGTATGTTAGACTTATGGGTCTACACATACAATCCATGAGGCTTCCTTTATAGTTCGTTTAAGTGATTCATATCTTCCTAAGATTATGTGGTACAAGACTTATGCATCTTGTAAGTATGCCAGGATTTCGATTTCGATCTTTGTAGGCAACATTATTTTTGAACATTTATTCACGTATGACTTATGTATCAACACAGAATTTGGGCAAGGGAAATCGGCTCCGAATCCCTTGGACAACACTTATATTTTTCATTTAGTTTATATTGGTCCACAATGCTTGGGGACCCAAGATCGAGCCCCAATACCTTTATTTTATTTTCCCTTAGTTTTTCTCTTCATTTTTGCTCAATGGGATTGAGAGGATGTGGGATCGAACCCCCACAACCTCATTTTCTTTTAATTTCTTTTCTTTAAACTCTCTCTCCCTTGGCCGAGGGGTTGTGGGTTCGAACCCCCTCAGCCCCTTTTATTTTTTTTTATTTATTTCTCCTTGACTATTTCGCATTGACCATGAGGTTGTGGGATCAAACCCCAACAGCCTCACTTTATTTTTCTTGTAATTCTCCTCTACTACCTAGAGGACGTGGGTTCAATTCCCACGCCTCACATTCCTTTTCTTTTCACTTTTCCTTTCTCCTTTACTGCCTAGAGGTCGTGGGTTCGATTCCCACGCCTCACATTTCTTTTCTTTTTATTTTTTTTCCTTAAGCTGTCTGAGAGGTTGTGGGTTCGAATCCCACTCCTCTCATTTCTTATTTTCATAATTCATTTTCCAGCCAAGGTCATGGGTTCGAGTCCCACATGCCACATTCCTTTTTTCTCACCTTCTTTCATTGATTTTCAACATGGTGAGGTCACGGGTTCAATCCCCAGTGATCTCACATATTTTAATTCATTTTTTCATAGAATGAAAT
Source organism: Solanum sitiens (assembly GCA_016801875.1). NCBI lineage: Eukaryota > Viridiplantae > Streptophyta > Magnoliopsida > Solanales > Solanaceae > Solanum > Solanum sitiens. The sequence goes on along the minus strand of JABWTJ010000094.1, from coordinate 2,631,903 downwards.
TCTCCTTAGCTTGGCCGAAACTCATCAACAAGCTGCTGGAAATGTTTGCAGCCTATTTTCTCACTTCTTTCACATTAAATGTTTAGACGTTTTAAGTAGTTTTTTAGTGAGTTCTTTAGGTGCATTTTCAAGATTTCATTCGATAAAGAACTGCACTCAAATCAGCATTTTTACATCACTTATGAACATCACGATTTATATAAGTTTGTGCACGTAAGAATACAACCATAACATGTTATTTTTGAACCTCAATTTGGTAATAATCACGACTACATTGTACACACATACACATCTTTTCGGAAAACATAGGTTGTCATTCATACGATCAGAAACACACATTCATGAACATATTCAACATGAAAACACATTACATGCCTAATATCTACGAACAAACATACCCAACCTACGAATCAATGGGAGCTAGTGACAGGGACATGCAACGGGGAACAATCCTAGTTTTCAGAATAGATTCGTCTTAACCTTAGGGGTCTCTTGGGAAAGCGACCAAGAGAGAAGAGAACCCATACCTTTTTGATGTTCAAACCTCGACTTGCTGCCCAGAGAACTCCTCCAAACACACGTCCAACACCAAAAGTTCAAGACCAAACTCGACGGAAAACCTTCTCTTTGCTTACGTGATTGATTAACGTTTGTTTTCTTATATTTTCGTGGTGAGTTCTTCAAGTGTGAAAAACTTTGGTTTACCTACTGTTTTTTTTAAAGTTATTTTGGCAGAGAGAACGTGAATGAGAGTGATAGAGACGTCAGAGAGAGAGATGAGCGTGGGAGAGAAGAGTTTTCTTAGGCTTAGGAGTCTAGTTTAGGACTTAGTCAAATAAGGTTTTATTTAATTATTAAAAATCTGATTTCCTTTTATTTTAAATCAGATAATAAATAATAAATATAAATTAATTACATTAATTTATCAACTTAAATAAAAAAAACTTTAATTCATTGCTTCCACCTAGGTTCGAACCCGGGTGGAGCAAGACTTCACTTCAAGAGCCCATTTTCGGCCCTCTCTCCCCAAATTGCCCATCCACCTTATTAATTAAATAATTAATTATATATTTAGGGTAATTATGATACTACCCTTATCCTAAAAAAAGACCATTTTATCCCTAGACCCTCCAAAACTATGATTTTCCCTTTTTAAGTCTGGTAAAGACTCATTCGAGTAAATCTTCGTATTTGAGAGCCCGACATGGTTGGAACCAACCTTTATAAGCTCAACTAACTCCCAAAGTTAATTGTCTTGGCTGTAGCAAGGGTTCAGAGGTCTGGTTCTACGCGCATCAATCCGTGTGAACCCGGTCTAATCGTAGGCATTCTAGACACATTACGCATTACTTAGCATATCGATTTTTAGGGTTGTTACAACCATAAGAAAAGAGTACTCATTACTTTTAATTTACGGCACGACATAGGAGTAGAAAAGAAGGGAAAATCTATCGTCCTATAGCCTCTCGCCCGTATATGTGTCGCGACTCACACCGATGGTTGAGACGCTACTAGATGTGATTTCATATCCTACGCTCTGATACCAAGATTGTCACACCCTCAAGCACATCCTAGAATTTAGGGCATTCTTAAGGTTGCAACCGGCGTACTCAACCTCTCGGAGGTCTTATACAAACCCTTTCGTATCGTTCATCGCATATACATAGTGAAAAGTAGTGCGGAATTAAAACTTTTCACAAATCATTCCATAGTCTTTAAAAACTCTTTCATATAAAACTCATAGGAAATACTAAGTCTCAATCTCATCAACGCTTAGACACAAGAGTACATGGGACACGGCCCATACACAATACGAAATAATAGTACTACTAAGTCTATTACAATACTTCAATAAAAGATATAAAAGACATCTATGCCCTCGAGTCAAATGAGAACATACTTCAACTTCACTTGAACGATGCTACGATCCAAGTCTTGCTTCCCGAATTCTCCTCACCTACCAACCACTATAGAGATAGATAAAAGCATGGAATTAGTACAACCACATATACTAAGTATGGCATAATGCATAAAAATTATGAAAACGGATATTTATTGGAAATATGCATCTTTTCATTTAAATATCATAATATAATAATAAGAACAACATTTATCAACTTAAAAACACTTAAGATAACATTTAAACAATTTAATACATTTTTAAGGTCACTTTACAGTAACCTCACTTCACTGTACAGTGATGCTTTTCACTGTTACATTGAAGTTTCTTCACTTCATCTTAACCATCTTCTAGCATGTAATCATCCCACTAAAAGATATCCTACGACTCACTTAAGTCACACAAAGAGAAACCGCTCATACACCCTCTCTAAGCATGTGTAAACGATCCTCAAGACTAGTCATATTGAGACACATACACAAACAATACACCAAACACATAACATGCATACTATGACATTTTCTTTACCAAGGCTATCAAAAGACTTACTTAAGTACTCCTAGAAGAGAACGCCCATACCCTTTCTTCAAGGTTACGTAAATAATCCTTAAGACTACCTAAATTTTGATCATGCCTAAAGAATCAACCAACTTTCCTAACTAGAGTCATTCTCAAGACTTCCATAGATAAGACATGAAGAGATCATCCGTTATGCCCTCTTCACACTTTAAATAAGGAATCCTTAAGTCACTCTAGATTAGGTACTTATTCATTTACTGCTTTCTAACATAAATCATTAGTTCATTAGTTCATTATGAAACATTCATCACATAAAGGACGTTCAAGTAATGGTCTTGGAGAAGACCTAGGGACTCTCACTAACATCTTCAAATCCTATTGTGCAATGTCTAGATAGTGTCCCATACCACCACCTAAACTTCATAGAACTTCTCTAAAGCTAATGGGTATTCCACATGATGATAATAGACAATAAATGACATAGACCATGGTAGCAAAACATGGAATCCGAAGTTCTATCCTACTCCGATGAGGTTGTTCTATTTGCCAATGGTAGAACATAGACACAACCCATGTAGGCACATGGTTAAGGAATATGAAGAGTTTACTTTTTATTCTAGCCTCATACTTTAACTAGAACTACTTCTCTTACCATACTAACTCGGTGCTAGCCTTTGTTCTAACAGATTAATTCACATTAAGGTTCATACAAAGGGTTCCATATCAAGTTCATAACCCAATTACATTTACCCTACCAAAGAGGTCCCCTAGGGCTGCCTTACAATGGCGACAAGAAGCTCATCATGACTTTCCTAAGGATTGATATTGTCACGACTCAGATTCTGGATTCCGAATCGCAACCGTTGTCGTTGACCTCTTAGAGGTCGCAGACAAGCCTCTTCTTGCATTCGTCATATTCATACGGTTAATTTTAGCGGAAAATTTAAAACTTTTTATTTATATTTGAAGTATACATAGACTTCATATAAATGCGTATTTGTAAGGAAGTTCATTGCTCATATATCAATCATCTAGTTATAGAAACATACAACTTGAAAGAAACAGAACCTCATGTCATAAGTAATATTTGCCAAAACGGCACTATTACAAGCGTCTGAATAAAATAGGAAAGAAACACTAGTGGAACATACTCCACTAGTTTAAACCTACTACTAAGCAAGAAATGTAAAGGCAGGCATCCTCGAATGTATGAGGACCTACCAAGTCCGGATGAAATCTCTGAGTCCGAACAGCTACAACGATACCTTCAACGTCCACCTGAGCCTGCACCTAAAATAGTAATATTGTGTGGAATTAGTACACACTTGTACAAAGTATGGGTACATGCAGCAACACATAACGGTAATGCATGAACAAGAATGGCTCTTCCTAATCAACATGCTTTCTTAGGAGGTCAAGTCTCTTGACTTGCCTAATTCATAATAGGAAGGTCATACCATGAATATGTCACACATCATACACACATAGGTTCACATAACATACATTTCATGTTTCATATAGCATACATTTCATATCCACGAGACCTTGGAATCATGGATGTAGCATTAAGACATCTCAAGTGAGGGCCCAACATATGGGACCTCAACCCGAGGGCCTCCTTTAGCAAACACAGAGTATGTTTCATTCGTTCATTCGTACTTCACATTATTCATTTCATTCATTCATAGGCTTATGTAAACACCAGCTATACCTAGGATGAAGTTTAAGACTCTCATCGGGATCATGAAGTGCAATAACCAAGAATGACCTAATGTCATTACTTGAGTTTCGTTTCACCTCCTGATTGTCTTCTACAAACACCTTCGATATTGTTCATTTCATTATCTTTCATACTTTGAGGAACTTCAACCTTAATCAACATAGATCATGTGAGCATCATGAAATCCGGTGTATCCCCCACATCGAAAAGAGGTGGAGTCACTGGCCAAAGTGAAACCAAAACATGCTAGCTTTAGGGGTTCGAACCAATCTAGTTCCCTATGGTGGCAACATAGTTCAAAGACTAGGAGATTTAGGGAGACCCATACCCACCTTGGTGTACAGTATCATCTCATGAGAACTACGTGAACCTCCGCCCTTCCCGAAAGAAGGCATCACCACTCATAGATAGCCTATCGGTGCTTAGTTTAAAGTTCCTATTTACATTCAACTCATACATCATTGAAGCTTCCTTCTAGCATGAGGTAGTCATAGCTCATTAGATGATTTCTCATCTCTTCTTTATGTATTAAGTGTGAATTGTCCTTACACTTACATATAGAATGTTATTGAGACTTAATATTCAACACTCTCTTCGGTGAGTACTTTTTGGTGACCTTTACTTAGGCTTGGTTGAGACTTGTCTCACCATTCATCTTAGCCGCTTATCATGTTGTCACCATTTTCATTAGCATCATAGTTTAACATAATTACTCACCTCTTTACGTGAATGTTCATTTCTTCATCTTGCTATTAATTCACATCGTATGTCATGAACATGGCCTTTAATGTACTTTAAACTTATGGTAGTACCCCTTTCGGGTTACACCATACATAAGGCTTACTTTCGTGATTTAAGTGATCTTAGACTTTACCCGTGTTCGAATCCCTTGGGCAGCATCTATTCTCTTGATTTATTTTCATTATGTGTGTGTGTGAGTCTTATGTGTCTTCACACATTCGGCCAACAGAAACCGAGTTCGATCCCTAGAGGCTGCGTTTTATTTTATTGTATGTAAGACTTATGTGCCTCACAATTTTTGATCAAGGGGATCCGTGTTCGAATCCCTTGGGAAGCATATAATTTTTTGATTATATGTGAGACTTATGTATCTCACACATTTGGCCTTGAGTCCGGGTTCGATTCCCCTCCTACACCCAACATTAATCTCTTTTTAATTTACTCAAGAACTCTTCATCTAGTGCTAGAAACTTGAGCTCTCGGGTTCAATTCTTAGGTGTAGCATTTTCTTTATTTGAATTTAGCCGAGCCTTCTATAATCAGCATTAGGTCCTCAAGACCATTCTTCTTACACTTTAGTCTAGACAATTGGTTTTAATTTTTATATCAACTTCAACCAATACTTTAGCCTAAACTTACGTCCATATTTCCGTACCATTTATTTGTGCATTGATGTACATGCCGAGAGCCTTAGACTCATTTTAATTCGGCAATTAGTATTTTATTTTAGATCATCACTTTCATTTACTTTTCATGAACATCACAGTTTCTTTTGCATGATAAACACACAACATTATGTATAATATAATTCACAACTTCTTCAAGTAGACCTTAACAACAATATCACGGAAAACAGCATACTTGTGCACATGTAACATTCAACATTTGGACGTACATAACAAGATCAAAAATAGTCCGAGAACACACATTGCACACAATCACAATCAGTCCTAAAATCATCTACCAGAAGTCATACCAATGCATGCATCAATCGTTCTTAGGATCTAATGACAGGGGCATGCAATGGGGAAAACCTTAGTTTTTAGATTGGATTTGAACTGAGCCTTAGGGGACTCTTGGGAAAGGGACCAAGAGAGAAGAAAACCCATACCTTTTTCAACTTTGACAACCATCCACAAACTCGTCCTAACCTACGCACAAACCTCTCTTCGAGCCTTGATTCTTGTTCACAAGTGAAGTTCTTTACGTGATTTCTCAAAACACTTAGGCGTACAATTTTTCTTTTCGTTTTTGATTGATGAAGCTAAGAACTCTTTAGAACAGTAGGGTTATTTTGTTTTCTGTTTTTGAATTGTAAGGTAAAGCTAAAAAACGTTTGTGGATATATATAATGAATTAAGAGTGCACATTGAGTACACTCCTAGTGGGAGTCGTGGCCTCTTTCGTTGGGGAGTTTGTTGTTAACTTATTCAACATAATTTAAATGATAAAATCAGATTATAATCTATATGTTAAGTTACTATAATGCCCCTCCTTATTTTTGTCTAATTTAAAATTATTTAAATCGCCCACTTTAATGCCTCCAACTTGGCTTGAACCCGAGTGTGGAGATCCGGTCAAACTCGGGTTTGACCACCGAGCTTTGACCATTTTGACTAATTAAAAACCTTATTTAATTAATTAAATATCAACCTAAGGTAATTACTATACTACCCCTAGCCCCGAAATTACCTTTTTAACCCTAGAACCCTTAAAACCTAGGACTAACCCTCTAAGTCCGGTTAAGACTCACCCGGGTGAATCCTAGTGGTCGGGGACCTAAATGGCTGGAACCAACCCTGCCTATCTCAACCAACTCACCAAGTTGGTTGGCTTGGCTGATGCATAGGTCCAGGGGTCCGGTTCCACGAGCATCAAGCCGTGTGAACCCGGTCTAACCTATGTATTCTAGGTACGTTTAGGTCTTACTTAGCATAGTCATTTTCAGATTGTTACATTATCCCCGCATTAGGAACATTCATCCCCGAATGACACTACACATTATTTAAACAAAGAGGGTGATTTTCGAAAGCTACTTCATCATACTTAAACCTTTCTCTTTTGTGAACATTTGATTCATACTTATTTGGATGATGCATACCATTTAAGCATATCTAAAGCTTCATATTTGAGATTGAGGAATTTCCTTCTCAATCACACTTAACCTAATGCACATCACAAATCATGCAACACAGAAAACATGCCTATACTACACAAAAACAGTAACATAAATTGCAAATGTAACTTTGTTTTAACTCATATAGTGCCATTATAAAATATACGATTAGTGACCTATCACACCAAGTTGACTACAACACTTAGAACTTAGAGTTTCTTAAACATAAATCAGACTTTAGGAAGAGAATATCTAACCTTAGGAACTGAACAAATGAGGATAGCGGGATCTCATATCAGCTGCGGCCTGCCACGTTGATCCCTCAACAAGGTGGTTCCGCCATAGGACTTTCACGGTGGCAACCTCCTTGTTCCTCAATCGCTTCACTTGACGATCTAAAATTGCGATTGGAACCTCTTCATAAGAAAGGTTCTCATCAACTCCTAACCCCTCAAAAGGAAGGATGGATGCTGGATCGCCTAGAAACATCTTAAGAATTGAAACGTGAAACAGTGGATGAACGGAAGCCAAATCTTGAGGTAACTTCAATTCGTAGGCCACATTTCCTACTCACTACAAGACCTATATACCTCGGACTCAACTTACCTTTCTTACCAAACCTCATCACCCCTTTCATGGGTGATATCTTCAAGTAGACTTGATCACCCACCTCAAATTCTAGAGCTCTCTTTCTGTTGTCTGCATAGGATTTCTGACGACTGTAAGCAGTAGCCAATCTGTCTCTGATTATTCTCACCTTCTCCATAGACTCATGTACGATCTCAGGGCCAAGGATGGCAGATTCTCCTACCTCAAACCACTCAATAGGAGACCTACATCTTTGGCCATATAGTGCTTCAAAAGGTGCCATCCCAATACTGGAATGGTAGGTATTATTGTAAGAGAACTCTATCAGCGTCAAGTGATCATCCCAACTCCCCTTGAAGTCAATAACACATGCTCTCAACATGTCTTCAAGGGTCTGGATGGTACGATCTGCTTGTCCATCCGTCTGTGGATGAAAAGCAGTACTAAGCTTCACCTGTGTACCCAAGCCCTTTTGGAAAGATATCCAAAAATGAGAAGTAAATTGGGCTCCCCTATACGAGATGATAGACAGAGGGATCATCTCACTATATCATCAATATAAAGCTTGGCATAATCTTCAGTCTTGTAAATAGACTTCACAGGTATGAAGTGAGTGGACTTCGTCATTATGTCAACAATAACCCAAATGGAATCATGTAGTTTCCTAGTCTTTGGCAGACCAACCACAAAATCCATATTGATAGCCTCCTACTTCCATGTTGGGATCTCAATCGTCTGAGTGAGACCCCAGGCTTAAGGTGTTCTGCCTTAACCTGTTGGCAATTCAGACAATCCTCCACGAATTTAGAGATATCTCTCTTCATACCTTCCCACCAATAGACCTCTTTAAGGTCATGGTACATCTTGATGGCACCTGGATGAATAGAATACCTGGAACCATGAGCTTCTGCCAAAATATTAGACCTCAAATTATCAACATTGGGCACACATAGCCTGTTTTGGTACAGGAGTACACCATCCCCTTCTAGGGAAAATGATTCATTCAACTTACTCAATACTAAGTCTTTCAACTCCATGAGTATTGGGTCGAGATGCTGATTGTCTTTAACATCTACAACAAATGAGGATTCGGAACTTGAGTGACCGAAACACCCCCACTTGGTGCATCTGCCAGCCGTACACCCAATCTAGCCAATTGGTGTACCTCTTTAACCAACTCCTTCTTCTCTTCATCAATGTGAGACACGTTGCCCATGCTCAATCTACTCAACGCATCAGCCACTACATTGGCCTTACCTGGGTGATAATAAACACTCATATCATAATCTTTGAGCAGTTCTAGCCATCTCCTCTAACGAAGGTTCAACTCCCTCTGTGTAAAAACATACTGAAGACTTTTATGGTCAGTATATACATCAACATGTACACCATATAAATAATGTCTCCAAAGTTTTAATGCAAACACCACAGCAGCTAACTCAAGATCATGAGTAGGATAGTTCTTCTCGTGGATTTTCAACTGTATCGATGCATATGCAATCACCTTTCCATCCTGCATAAGAACACATCCCAAACCTACCCGAGAAGCATCACAGTACACCACATATCCTGTACCACTCCTCGGTAACGTGAGAACTAGGGCTAAAATGAGTCGGTCTTTGAGCTCTTGGAAGCTCTTCTCACATTTTTCAGACCACTCAAACTTTACCTTCTTCTTCGTCAAGGTTGTCAATGGAGCAGCAATAATGGAAAAGCCTTCCACAAACCTGCGATAGTAATTGGCCAAACCCAGAAAACTTTGAATATCGGCATGAGTAAGGGGTCTCGGCCATTTCTTCACTGCCTCAACCTTTTTAGGATGAACTTCTACATCCTGGTCGGTCACAACATGACCAAGGAAGGTCACTGATCTCAACCATAATTCACATTTGCTGAATGCATACAGCTGATGTTTTCTGAGTACTTGCAATGTCTTTCTTAAGTGTACTTCATGCTCTTCTCTAGACTTAGAGTATATGAGAATGTCATCTATGAATACTATGACGAAGGAATCAGGGTACTCACGGAAAACTCTATTCATAAGGTCAATAAACGTGGCTGGTGCGTTAGTGAGACCGAATGACATGACCAGAAATTCATAATGCCCATATCTAGTACGGAAAGCCGTCTTAGGGACGTCTTCCCGCCTCACTCTAAGCTGATGATAGCCTGACCAAAGATCTATCTTGGAAAAGAAACTTGAACCTTGGAGTTGGTGAATTAAATCATCAATTCTGGGAAGAGGGTACTTATTCTTTATGGTGACTTTATTGAGTTTCCGATAATCGATGCACATTCTAAGGGTTTCATCCTTTTTCTTTACGAACAACACTGGAGCACCGCATGGGGATATGCTCGGCTGGATGAAGCCCTTATCAAGTAGATCTTTTAACTGCAACTGCAAATCTTTGAGCTCAGTTGGTGCCATCCTATACGGGGGAATATAAATTGGCTTGGTGTTGGGATCTAAATCAACACCAAAGTCAATCTCACATTCAGGAGGGATTCTTGGTAAATCCTCTGGAAAGACATCTGGGAACTCATTCACTATTGACACTGAGTCTATGGAAGGAACTTATTGATCTAAGTCATTGACTCTAACTAAGCGGTACAAATACCCCTTAGCTATCATCTTATTGGCCTTCAAGTGTGAAAAAATTTGGCCGACTGGACTTGAACCATGCCCTTCCCATTCCCTCTCTAACTCATTTGGAAACTAAAACCTCACTACCCTGTTTCGACAATCTATGGTAGTATAGAATTTATGAAGCAAATCCATACCTAAGCCATATCCTTGAGCTAGTATGCAGCCAACTTAGCCTTCTCCTCTTCATCAGTACTCATAGCAGGCTTTAGAACCTACCATGAACTCACCTCCATGCAAACAACCACTCTTACCAAACGTTTTTCATTTACGCTGGGCTTTTCTATCATTGCCCCTTCTTGGGAAGGCCAGATCTTGAGTCTGGCGCCTTAGACCACTTGGCCATCCTAATTCTTGTGTGTATTCTTCTACGCGCTCACACAAGAAGGAAGTTAGATACTTGAAATGACACAAAGTGTCAAAGCTCTAGATAGCACGATAAAGAGTAGAAGAAGGGAAAATTTCCTAAGCATTATGCAGTCTCTAATTCATTATAATGGTGCACTTCACTACCATAACTTAGAAACTACTTAACGTGGTCGATATGAACCCGATGTCTTGTATATTTAACCTGATGCTCTGATACCAATTTTTTCACGACACAGATTCTGGAATCCAGATCGCAACCGTCGTCGTTGACCTCTCAGAGGTCGCAGACAAGCCTCTTCTTGCATTCGTCACATTACACGGTTAATTTTAGCAGAAAATTTAAAAAAATTTATTTATATTTGAAGTATACATAGACTTCATATAAATGCGTATTTGTAAGGAAGTTCATTGCTCATACATCAACCATCTAGTTATAGAAACATACAACTTGAAAGAAATAGAATCTCATGTCATAAGTAATACTTGCCAAAACGGCACTATTACAAGCGTCTGAATAAAATAGGAAAGAAACACTAGTGGAACATACTCCACTAGTTTAAACCTACTACTAAGCAAGAAATGTAAAGGCAGGCATCCTCGAATGTATGAGGACCTACCAAGTCCGGATGAAATCTCTGAGTCCGAACAGTTGCAATGATACCTTCAACGTCCACCTGAGCCTGCACCTAAAATAGTAATATTGTGTGGAATTAGTACACACTTGTACAAAGTATGGGTACATGCAGCAACACATAACGGTAATGCATGAACAAGAATGGCTCTTCCTAATCAACATGCTTTCTTAGGAGGTCAAGTCTCTTGACTTGCCTAATTCATAATAGGAAGGTCATACCATGAATATGTCACACATCATACACACATAGGTTCACATAACATACATTTCATGTTTCATATAGCATACATTTCATATCCATGAGACCTTGGAATCATGGACGTAGCATTAAGACATCTCAAGTGAGGGCCCAACATATAGGACCTCAACCCGAGGGCCTCCTTTAGCAAACACAGAGTATGTTTCATTCGTTCATTCGTACTTCACATTATTCATTTCATTCATTCATAGGCTGATGTAAACACCAGCTATACCTAGGATGAAGTTTAAGACTCTCATCGGGATCATGAAGTGCAATAACCAAGAATGACCTAATGTCATTACTTGAGTTTTGTTTCACCTCCTGATTGTCTTGCACAAACACCTTCAGTATCGTTCATTTCATTATCTTTCATACTTTGAGGAACTTCAACCTTAACCGACATAGATCATGTGAGCATCATGAAATCCGGTGTATTCCCCACACCAAAAAGAGGTGGAGTCACTAGCCAAAGTGAAATCAAAATATGCTAGCTTTAGGGGTTTGAACCAAGCTAGTTCCCTATGGTGGCAACATAGTTCAAAGACTAGGAGATTTAGGGAGACCCATACCCACCTTGGTGTACAGTCTCATCTCATGAGAATTACGTGAACCTCCGCCCTTCTCGAAAGAAGGCATCACCACTCATAGCTAGCCTATCGGTGCTTAGTTTAAAGTTCCTATTTACATTCAACTCATACATCATTGAAGCTTCCTTCTAGCATGAGGTAGTCATAGCTCATTAGATGATTTCTCATCTCTTGTTTACGTATTAAGTGTGAATTGTCCTTACACTTACATATAGAATGTGATTGAGACTTGTCTCTTAATTTTCAACACTCTCTTCGGTGAGTACTTTTTGGTGACCTTTACTTAGGCTTGGTTGAGACTTGTCTCACCATTCATCTTAGCCGCTTATCATGTTGTCACCATTTTCATTAGCATCATAGTTTTACATAATTACTCACCTCATTACGTGAATGTTCATTTCTTCATCTTGCTATTAGTTCACATCGTATGTCATGCACATGGCCTTTAATGTACTTTTCACTTATGGTAGTACCCCTTTCATCTTACACATTACATAAGGCTTACTTTCGTGATTTAAGTGATCTTAGACTTTACCCGTGTTCGAATCCCTTGGGCAGCATCTATTCTCTTGATTTATTTTCATTATGTGTGTGTGTGAGTCTTATGTGTCTTCACACATTCGGCCAAGAGAAACCGAGTTTGATCCCTAGAGGCTGCGTTTTATTTTATTGTATGTAAGACTTATGTGCCTCACAATTTTAGGTCAAGGGGTTCCGTGTTCGAATCCCTTGGGCAGCATATAATTTTTTGATTATATGTGAGACTTATGTATCTCATACATTTGTCCTTGAGCCCGGGTTTGATTCCCCTCCTACACCCAACATTAATCTCTTTTTAATTTACTCAAGACCTGTTCATCTAGTGCTAGAAACTTGAGGTCTCGGGTTCAATTCTTAGGTGTAGCATTTTCTTTATTTGAATTTAGCTGAGTCTTCTATAATCAGCATTAGGTCCTCAAGACCATTCTTCTTACACTTTAGTCTAGACAATTTGGTTTCGATTTTTATATCAACTTTAACCAATACTTTAGCCTAAGACGTCCATATTTTTGTACCATTTCGTTGTGCATTGATGTACATGGCCGAGAGTCTTAGACTCATTTTAATTCGGCAATTAGTATTTTATTTTAGATCATCACTTTCATTTACTTTTCATGAACATCAAGGTATATTTTTCATGATAAACACACAACATTACGTAACATATAATTCACAACTTCTTCAAGTAGACCTTAACAACAATATCACGGAAAACAACATACTTGTGCACATGTAACATTCAACATTCGGACGTACATAACAAGATCATAAATAGTACGAGAAAACACATTGCACACAATCACAATCAGTCCTAAAATCATCTACCAGAAGTCATACCAACGCATGCATTAATCGTTCATTGTATCTAATGACAGGGGCATGCAACTGGGACAACCTTAGTTTTTAGACTGGATTTGAACTTAGCCTTAGGGGACTCTTGGGAAAGGGACCAAGAGAGAAGAAAACCCATACCTTTTTCAACTTTGACAACCAGCCACAAACACGTCCTAACCTACGCACAAACCTCTCTTCCGAGCCTTGATTCTTGTTCACAAGTGAAGTTCTTTACGTGATTTCTCAAAACACTTAGGCGTACAATTTTTCTTTTCATTTTTGATTGATGAAGCCGAGAACTCTTTAAAACAGTAGGCTTATTTTGTTTTCTATTTTTGAATTGTAAGGTAAAGCTGAAAAACGTTTGTGGATATATATAATGAATTAAGAGTGCACATTGAGTACACTCTTAGTGGGAGTCGTTCGCCTCTTTCCTTGGTGAGTTTGTTGTTGACTTAATCAACATAATTTAAATGATAAAATCAGATTATAATCTATATGTTAAGTTACTATAATTCCCCTTCTTATTTATTTCTAATTTAGAATCAATTAAATAGCCCACTTTAATGCCTCCAACTCGGCTTGAACCCGAGTATGGAGATCCGGTCAAACTCAGGTTTGACTACTGAGCTTTGACCCATTTTGACTAATTAAAAACCTTATTTAATTAATTAAATATCAACCTAGGGTAATTACTATACTACCCCTAGCCCCGAAATTACCTTTTTTACCCGTAGAACCCTTAAAACCTAGGACTAACCCTCTAAGTCCGGTTTAGACTCACCCGGATGAATCCTAGTGTTCGGGCACCTAACATGGCTAGAACCAACCCTGCCTAGCTCAACCAACTCACCAAGTTGGTTGGCTTGGCTGGTGCATAGGTCTAGGGGTATGGTTCCACGCGCATCAAGCCGTGTGAACCTGGTCTAACCTATGTATTCTAGGTACGTTTAGGTCTTACTTAGCATAGTCGTTTTCAGATTGTTACAGATGTGATGTCGTTCCAGCCAATCAACCTTAAGTCCATCATTCATGAAACACTTTGAAAATACAAGACGTGCCTTAAAGCCTAACATAGGTGGGGTGAATTTCCCATTCACCCCATAATTACAACAACATGCATGGTTGCAGTTGCAGGCACCATCGACGGGCAGAAACGACGCCTAGTAGGTCCATCGACGGACCGTACTGCATGCCGTCGTTTGGATCTGAGGCTTGAAAACAGCCTTAAGCCTTCACCAGGCTAAGTGTCTCACTATCGACGAGCCATTGGTGGACTGATGAGCCGTCCTTTGGCTTCGTCGATTGACACTTCCAAGGCAGTGTCTCAACAACCTTTTGGTCCTCCTTGAGGGCTTCTTGCGGGGCCCTTGGGGATTCGTACCCGGACGTTTTCAACGTAAATATATACCTTAACATGTCAAGGACCTTCAACATCAGTTTTACCCAAAACAATTACACGCTAAACCTTCAAACATGCTAGGCACGCAAGACACAAACATGAACGTCTCAAGGGCTAACTTTCGAACGTCTTGCAGGTTCTTGGACGTTTGACCTCCAAAGTTCATGAAACTCAACATACTGCCTATAAACATCATTTTTAATCATATAAGGACTTCATAAGACAATGACACACATGAAAGCTCATAAAAACACATAAGGCCCCTTTGGTGACTAGTCATCAAACGTTTTGGTCGTCCCTTGACGTTTGACTCCCAAATCACTTCAAATCAATCATGCACACAATAAAACACTTAATTAACATGTTAAAAATATTATAGGCACAAGTGAGTCTCTAGACACCCTAACTCATTTTGGAGGTCTTACATTGTACCCGAACGTTTTGACCCTAAACCTACTCTAATATGTGTTAGACACCTTTTCACCTAATTTCATCAATTTCCGACTCTTAAAATCCCTTGAAATAGGCTAAGTCACACTAGCACCTTTTGTAGAAGTCTCCGGATGTCATGGACGTTCCTTGACATTTTGACTCTACAACATCTTAAATGACTTTTATACCCTATTATTGACCTTAAAATAGTGTTACAAACCTTAGACACTCTTGTGAGGCTCTAGATTAGGTCTTGGATTTTTGAAGTGTTACAATAGTAACCTTTAAGATAATCCCCAATAATAATTCACATATTTGACTTGTTCATTTACCTTTTTACATTAGGAAAAATAGTGCAATAACCGACATAAGACCATGTGACCTACATGGAATCTGGTGTTCTCCTCACACACCGGAAAGAGAGGGTTAACACTTGCCTAAGGTGTAACCAATCTTATATACCTATCTAGGTGGATCCACTAAGCTATAGTCCTATGTGGGCACATAGTTAAGGGTCAAGGAGATTGTTACTAGAAACCTTGACTTACTAAAGTGGATGTTTCCATCTCATGAGACAACACATATCGTGGGAATCCAGACTTTCTAAATGTGAAGAAACCCATGTGGGAGGCCGGACTTGCTAAATGTGAGACCTCCATCTCATTTGCATTCCCTTTCGGTGCTAAGCATTTATTACCTTTAGTAATAATCATACTCTATCACGACCCGAGAGCACACCCTAGAAGTTAGGATCAATCTCGGATTGAGACACTGCGTACTTGACCTCTTGGAGGTCTTGTACAAGACCTTTGTCATTGTTCATTGCATACATGTACGAAAAGTAGTGCGGAATTAAAACTTTTCACATGAAATAATAATACCTCAAAATATCTCATTTATAGAAAAACATAATGAAAGGCTAAGTCTCAAAGTCGCCATCTTAGACATACGAATATATCTGGACACTACCCGTACTTCATCATATAGGAAAAAGCTAAGTCTATTACAATACTTTCAATTAGGAAAACTAAACATCAAGATGTCCTCGAATCTAGTGAGGACGTACTAACTCTTTGCTTGAATGAACACTAATCCAAGCTTCCACTTCGAGACTCATCTCAAATGCCACCTACACCTTTAGATATAGACAAAAAGTATGGAATTAGTACAAACACTTGAACTAAGTATGACATAAACCATAAAATCATGATAAATGGACTTTTGTATGAAACATGCTCTTTTTGATAAAACCCTTTAAGACAAGTATTATAATCACTTACAAGTCAACATATATACATATAAGTCACATTATACAATATAACATCAACATCACTTCAACCCAAATAAACGTATGCACCTCCCACCAAAGGTTATCCTAAGACTTACTTAAGTAAGACAAGAAGAGACCGCCCATACACCCTCTTCAATCCTACCTAAACAATCCTTAAGACTACCTAATATAAGATTGTTCCCTTTCCTTTCATTTACTCCCCACCTAATGTTACTCCAAGATTCACCTAAGTAGGACAAGAAGAGATCGCACATACACCCTCTTCAAGCTTACCTAAGCAACCCTCAAAGCTACCCTAGATAGAGGAAATTCTAGTCAACGTACATTAGCAAAAGTCATAATCATTCATTAAGTCAATTAGAAGACATTTCATTCTTTAAGGACTTCACATAATGGTCTTAGAAAGACCTAGGCAACCTACACTCTAGCACCATCAAAACCTACTCGTGCCATGTCTAGATAGCGTTCCATTCCACTACCTAAACGTTGTAGAACTTATCAAATACTAGAATGTATCCCACATGATGAGAATAGGCAATAACCGACATAGACCTTACTAGCTAGGCATGGAATCTAGAGTCTACCCTACTCCGATGGAGGGAGTTCTACTTGCCAAGGGTAGAACTAGGACACATCCCATGTAGGCACATGGTTAAGGAATATCAAGGTCTTTAATGCACTCTAGTCTCCTTCTCAAGTAGAGATACATTGTACTTTAGTCTCCTTCTTAAGTAGAGCTACAACCCATAACATATTCACTCGGTGCTAGCCTTTGTTCTCATGGAGTAAGTTCAATAAAAAGGGGCATATGAAAAGGTATCATCTCTTAGTCATTATCTAGTCATAATGCACCTACCAAAGATGGGTCCAGTAGGGCTACCACTCAATGGTATATAAGGATAGCTCACTCTTAACCTTCTTTCTATATAGAAGGTTCCACATATTAGTCATGCTTAAAAGGTAACCATCTTAGGTCTACCGATCCTACACTTTCATTCAACATTCATATTTATATCACATACAAAACAAAGGTGTCTAATCCTACTAGGTCAAGTTGTTCATATTCACATATCTTTCATGTATCTCTAAAGCATTTCATAATTGAAGGTGTTTTAGGGAGCAAAGCTTGGATTATAGGATCTTTCAAGTAAGATTGAAGTATGTCCTCATTTGACTCGAGGCGTCACTATCTTAGGGTTTCTTTTATTGAAGCATTGTAATAGACTTAGTAGTACTATATTGTCAATTGTATGGGTCGTGCCCCAAGTGTATTTGAGTCTAAGATTTGATGACATGAAACTTAGTATTTCCTATGGTTTTTATATGAAAAAGTTTTTGAAAGACTATTCACATGTTGTGAAAAGTTTTAATTCCGCACAACTTTTCATTTATGTATTTACAATGAACGATACAAAAGGGCTTGTACAAGACATCCGAGAGGTCAAGTACACCGCATCATGATCCGAGATTGACCTTAGCTACTAGGGTGTGGTCTTGAGTCATGAAAAACGTGGTATCAGAGCAGAGGTTATGGAAGTGGTCTTAGGAATCCAAAAGTCTCATCAAGTCACGTCTAGTAGATTCTTGACCATCGGTGTGAGTCGCGACACATCTATGGGCAAGAGGATATAGGACAATAGAGTTTCCCTTCTTTTCTACTCCTTTGTTGTGCGGTAGAGATTTAGAAGCTATGAGTCTTTTTTTCCTATGGTTTTCCTTGTGTTATGGGAGATGAATACGAGGAGGACACCAGCTAGGAGAGTTGAGGAGAATGATGTGAATGAGGAGATTCCTCCTCAAGTTGAAAAAGTTGATCAAGTTCCTCAAGGTGCTCAAGGTTCTAGAGATGCTTAAGTCCCTAATGTGGGAGAAGGTAAAATGTTCCGGTGGTTCCCCCGAAAATGACTAATGGGGATATTAGAGAGGCTTTTCTTATTTAGCCCGAGCCTTGACTACCCATGTGAATAGGGGTATTGATCCTAGAGTAAATGTTGTGGAGAGCACTATAACATCTAGATTGCGAGATTTTGTGAGGATGAATCCTCCTATCTTTATTAGACTCTAAGGTGGGAGAGGATCCCCAAGAGTTCCTAGATGGAGTGTATAAGGTGTTGAGTGACATGGGGTGACTTCTAGGGATAAGGCGGAGTTAGTTTCGTACCAATTGAGGGAGGTTGCTCAAGTGTGGTACACTCAATGTAAGTCCTATTGAGTGGGAAGAATTTACAGAAGCTTTTTTAGGAAAATACTTTCCCCGTGAGAGGATGGAGGTGAAGGTAGAGGAATTCATCAATCTCAAACAAGGCAATATGAGTGTTGAGGAGTATTCCCCAAAATATCACTATGTTGTCTAGATATGCACCATCCTTAGTGTCTAACCCTAAGAATGAGATGAGTAGGTTTATAACCAGGGTCGCCGACTTAGTGAAAGAAGAATGTTGTATGGCCATGCTCCATGATGATATAACTCTATCTAGACTCATGGTTTATGCTCAATCCATTGAGAAGTCTAAACTTAGCAGGATTGCTAGAAACTTGAAAAGGAGTGGTTCAAATGATCAAAGTCAACCTAGGTTCAAGAAGAAGGTTTCTAGTCAAGAAGAACCTAGGAGTGTTAAGGTGAAACTTAAGAAAGGTAGTGGTTCTCAAGAGGGCAAGCCTACATGTGTTACTTGTGGAAAGAGGCACTATGGGGAATGCCTATTGGGTACCGGGAGTTGTTTTGGATGTGGTAAAGATGGACACAAGGTGAGGGATTGTCCTAGTATTGCTTCTAGAGAAAGAGAGGGTAAGCAAGTTTCTCCTAATGCTCCGGAAGGTGATGCTCCAAAGAAGAAGTGTTTCTATGCACTCCGTACTAGAGGAGCAAAGCTGGATGAGGATGAGGATGATGGTAAGTCCTTGTATTTCTCTCTTTAGTGATATGAGTTCCTTCTAAGTGGGGGAGTATGGTTTGTAGATGATCTAGATGGTCATAGTAGTATTGTTGCATTGTTGCATTGTGTTTAAGAGTCTTGTTGGAATTGAATTTCATTGATTCCTTGCATTGTGCATTTTATGGAGTTATGATTATGTTATAAAATATGTTTATATGGTTTTGTCTTGCATATTAGCATGTTTCTATCATAAATTGCCTAAATGTTGCATTTTTTTTTTAAATTTTGAAGTATGTTCACTGCCAGAGAAATCTGCCCACTGTAACATTTTTGGAAAATTGACTTAATTGTTCTTTGGTTGAACATTGTTGTAATGTGTATATAAATTATGTATATGAGTATGATAATTAATATAAAAAGAATTTTTGCTATTTGGAAAGAAGGATGTGAGTTTTATGGCATGATGAGTTGTAGTATTCATTCTAGTTTCTTGTTGTGTTGTGAACCTCTTGATTATTTGAAATAGATGTTTTCTTAGACGTTTGTATTGTATAAGGTGTTATGTGGTATGGTTATGAGCTTACGGTTGAATCTATACTCTTGGAAGTGTTCGGAGAGTGGCAAGTGTCATTCGAGGACGAATGTTGTCCAAGTGGGGGAGACTGTAATACCTCTAAAATCCTACCATGGTTTTTAGTAGGTTCTAAGGTAATAAAATGGTTTATAATGTGGTATTGAGTCAGTGTCTAAATATTTAGGTGAATTGGAAGTCAAACATCAAGGGACGACTAAGACGTTCGACGACTAGTCACCTTTGTGCCTCATGTGTGGTTATGTGTCTATATGTGTGTTTCATGAGCTTATGAGGTCCTTATATGAGTTATTATAGTTTATATCGGCAGTGTGTCAAGTTTCATTAAGTTTAGAGGTCAAACGTCTAAGAACATCCAAGACGTTCGAAAATTAGTCGAAGTTAAACTAGTGTGTCGTAGTGTTTTGTAGTGATGTTTTGGAGGATAGTTTGAAGGTTAAATTCAGTAGCAAGGGTTCCTACGCGTAGCCTAACATACAAAGGGTCGAAATGTCTGAGAACGATGCCCCGGGGACAATTAAAAGGTTCCCCAAGTAGGACCCAAACTTGTACTGCCAAACTGCCGCGCCAGCCTGTTTTGAGCAGTGCGCAGCCATCATGCAGTGGGTGAAAATCTTTCCCTGCGACGAGGGGCTGTGGTGAACCATTATGTCCAAGAATTTTCGAAAAATAAGATTTGGAAGTGCCTCCGCGACGTGTAGTAAACTCCAAGATTTGGTCGCATCGTTTTTAAGTCAAATTTGTGTTGGTTAAAATGTCCAATCAGTGCAGGGGTATTTTGGGTAAATTGGGGATGACTTATTGACGGTTATTGAGTCTCATTATACCCCTAAACTCACCAATCTAAGCTAAACCCTCAACTCAAAACAAAACCTCTCCATTCTTCTTTCCAAAACCTCCATGGTTGAAGCTTGGGAGCTCCAACGAAGAAGATAGATTTTCTCAAGTTTCTCCATCAATTTTGTGGGATTTTCATCACAATTAAGGTATGGTTATTCATCCTTGAAATCTCTTTCTTCAAGGAGTCAATTTCAATGATTTTTCAAAGATGATCAAAAACATGAATTGTCCAATTTTGTAATCTAGCCATGGGTTATTGCATAAAACATTTTGAATCATTGTTGATCGATTTAATTGATGTTAATTTGATGTTTTAACCTAAAATCTTCAAAAAACCATGAAAAACATAATCTCTTCAAATTGGCTATATTTTGGATGTGATGATCTTCTCTTAATGCTTATGAATTCTAGTGTAGTTTTCTATGGGCTATTGATTAATGTAAGAATTGTATTCAATTGATGTATAGGAAGTCTTAGATTGATAAATCTATATTGAATTGACATAGATTGAGTATTGTGATTTTTGTATTGAATTGATGATCATGGTCATGGGTAAGGGCCTTATGGTATTGAATTGGATGATTTAGCTATGGATTAAAGTGGTGAGAATTGATTGGTGGTACGCTGCCCTAATTCTCTTTATTTTATGTAATGTAGATCTTAATTATGTTATTATTGGTATGGTCCACTTATGGTTGTGGTGCTATGTAAATGATGTGGTCTTGTTGGCGTTACTTTATGTATTATGATGATCATGGCCTTGTCGGAAACTACTTGATGTATTATGATGATTTATGCAGGTTATTATGTGAAGTATGATCATATCTATCTACATGTAAGTAAAGTGAAAGTATATGTTCTTCTATTGATATTAGGTGATCATGTTCGACTATGACTATGTCCTTATGTGTGTAGTCATAGAGTTGATGCATGATTATTCCTATTTGACTATATGAGTCAATGATGATTATATTGATGATGTATAGTAGTGTATAGGATGAATTATAGATGATAATGGTTATTCCTATGTGCTTCAAGAATGATATGATATATGTGATAAAGTGAAGTCTTGGTGTGTCTTGTGTGGTAGACTTGTGTCCGTTACTTGATACATGCATGAATGTGAATATGAGATGTCTTGAATTAGGATGTTAAAGCCTCTTAGTCTTATATTTATGAATTACATGAGACCTTGAATGATACTAAGAAGGTCCTTTATGTGGAACCTTAAACCTAGTGGTAAGGTTATGATCCTTGAAGTTGAAAGTCGTAATGGTATCCTTCTTGTAATGAATGGTGGATGTAAGGTTGGTTGGTGGAACAGCATGATATCATCCTTAGGAAAGTCATTAAGCTATCCTCTTCTTCATTGAAAGGCAGCCCTAGGGAACCTCTTTGGTAGGATTAATGTGATTGGGTTATGAACTAGATATGGAACCCCTTCATATGATCCTTTAATGTAAATTACTCTATGAGAACAAAGGCTAGCACCGAGTGAGTATGGTAAGGGAAGTAGCTCTAGTTAAACTACGAGGCTAGAGTGCAAAGAAACCCTTCATATTCCTTAACCATGTGCCTACATAGGATGTGTCCAAGTTCTACAATTGGCAAGTAGAAAACCCTCATCGAAGTAGGTTACAACTTCGGATTCCATGCTTAGCTACTTATGTCAATTATTGCCTATTCTCATCATATGGGATACCTACTAGTATTTGAGAAGTCTATGAAATTTAGGTGGTGGTATGGGACGCTACCTAGACATTGCGTCTTTAGGCTTTGAAAATTGTAGTTATTGAGTCCCTAGGTCTTCTCCGAGACCATTACTTGAATGTCCTTATGTGATGTACGTCTCTTAATGAACTAATGCAGTGATGACTTAAGTTAGAAATCATGTAAATGAATGAGTACCTGATCTAGAGTAACTCTAAGGATTTTCTAGTTAAAGTGTGAAGGGGGCATAAAGGATGATCTCTTCACGTCTTATCTAGGGAAGTCTTAAGAATGACTCTAGTTAGGAATGTTGATTTATAAAGTAGGCATGATCTAATATTAGGAAGTCTTAAGGATTATTTAGGTAAACTTGAAGAGGGTGTATGGGCGTTCTCTTTTTGAATTACTTACGTAAGTGTTTTCATAACCTTGGAAAGGAGAATC
Organism: Solanum sitiens; assembly: GCA_016801875.1. Taxonomy (NCBI): domain Eukaryota; kingdom Viridiplantae; phylum Streptophyta; class Magnoliopsida; order Solanales; family Solanaceae; genus Solanum; species Solanum sitiens. The sequence continues at coordinate 2,608,883 of JABWTJ010000094.1, read as the reverse complement.
TCATATTATATATGTTATGTGTTTTGGTATGTGCATGTGTATGTATCTCATTATAGGTAGTCTTGAGGATCATTAAGGTGTTGATAGAGATGGTGTGTGGGTGTTATCTCTGTCTTACTTAAGTGAGTCTTAGGAATGCTTTTAGTGAGAAGGATGCATGCTAAATAAGTTCGCTTCAATGTTGTAAGAAGATGTTGGAATAAGTTCACTATAACATTTGATAGTTCACTGTAACATTTCATAAAATGTGTTTAAAGGCATATGTGATATCTTATGTGTTTCTAAGGTGATAAATGTTGTTCTTATGCTTATACTATGATGTTTTAACCAAAAAGAGCATATTTTCATTAAATGTCCGTTATCATGATTTTATGCATTATGTCATACTTAGTACATATGTTTGTACAAATTCCATATCTTTATCTATCTCTAAAGTGATTCGTAGGTGAAGGTGCTTTTGGGAGTGAAGCTTGGATTATAGGATCTTTCAAGAAAGGTTGAAGTATGTCCTCATTTGACTCGAGGCATCACTATCTTAGAGTTTCTGTTATTGAAGCATTGTAATAGACTTGGTAGTACTATATTATCGATTGTATGGGTCGTGTCCCAAGTGTATTTGAGTCTAATACTTGATGACATGAGACTCTTAGTATTTCCTATGTTTTTTATATGATAATTTTATTGAAAGACTATTCGCATGTTGTGAAAAGTTTTAATTCTGCACTACTTTTTATTTATGTATATGCGATGAACAATACGTAAGGGTTTATACAAGACCTCCAAGAGGTCAATGTAAGATCCCAAAAATGACTTAGGTAAACTAGAGCCTAACATGGTTGTCATGATGGTCTAAGGTCCTAAAATGGTCTATAATGTGGTATTGAGGCAGTGTCTAAGAGTTTAGGTGCATTGAAAGTCAAACGTCAAGGGACGACTAAGACGTTCGAAGACTAAATCACCTATGTGCCTCATATGTGTTTATATGTGTTTGTGTGTGATTCATGAGCTTATGAGTTCCATGACGTTCGAAAGGTTTGCCTTGAAATGACCTTGTGTGTCTAAGCATGTTTCATTAAGTTTTACGTGTTCGTTTCAGATGAAATTCATGTGAGAAGTCCTAAACTCGTATACAAGTATATTTGGGTGTGTGAAACATCTGGGTGAAAGTCCCCAAGGACCAACCAAGGGTCCTTGGGGAAGGACCCTTCATGAGTGCCCAAGCTGTCAAAAACCAGCCCAACCTACGGAGGCAGTCAACGCCCAGTGGGTCAGTCGACCCCCCGTAGGTGAGGGTCGTAGGTTGACACTTAGGCGTGGGAGTAGAGAATCCAAGGAAAAGCCTAAGTCCCAAACCACGTACCAACCATGATGGTCTGTTGGTTGGGAAACGGGCCATCGATGGCCACTCGTTGGTTGAGGTTGTTTCTGCGCAGCTTACTGTAATGTCTAGGGGTGAAGTTGTAAATTCACCCCACGTCCAAATAAGAGAAAGGGCGGTTACTTAGGGGTATTTTGGGTATTTTAAACATGTTTATAAGTCTTTAACACTTAGAATAATTCATTCTTCAAAATCAAAACCCAAAATCCCTTAGAAATTCCCTAGAAATCCATTGAAGCCAAAAACTCAAGGAAGAGATTGGATTGGATATTTGAGTGGTGATTCTTCATCAAATTAGATGATTAACATCATTGAGGTATGGTTTTTAATCCTTGAAACTCTATTCATCAAGGAGCCCAAAATTCAAAGAAGTTTTCTAAAGTTTTCAAAGATGAACTTGTCCAATTTTATGATTTATCCATGGGTTCTTGCATCAAAGGTTTTTAATCATTGTGTATTGATTATATTGTTGTTAATTAGATTATTTTAACTAAATTAACCTATGAACCCATTAATTGATGAACCTAGTTTTGACTACTGTATGGGTTACTTGATATTGACTTAATGCTTATAAATTCTACTGTAGTTTTCTATGGGCTATTGATTGATGTAAAAATTGTATTCAATTGATGTATAGGTTGTCTTAGATTGATAAATATATATTGAATTCACTTAGATTCATTGATTATTATGATTTATGCATTGAATTGATGTTCATGGCCATGGGTAAGGGCCTTATGGTATTGAATTGGATGACTTAGACATGGATTGAATTGGACAGAATGGATTGGTGGTACGCTGCCCTAATTCTCTTTATTTTATGTAATTTAGTTCTTGAATTATGTTGTGATTGGGATGATCCACTTATGGTTGCGGTGTTATGTGATTTATGTGGCCTTGTTGGCGTAACTTTATGTATTAATATGATCATGGCCTTGTTGGAACTACTTGAAGTAATATGATGATTTTTATAGTACATAATGTGAATTGCGATCATATATACCTACATGTGAAGTAATGTGATAGTATGTGGTTTTTCTATTGAAGTTGTTAGGTGATCTTGTTAGACTATGATTATGTGTTCATGTGTGTAGTCTTAGAGTTGATGCATGGTTGTTCCTACTTGACTATATGAGCCTATGATGGCTATATTTATAATGTTATAGTAATGTATAGGATGACATAAAGATGCTAAGGGTTATTCCTAAGTGCTTCAACAATGATATGCTATATGTAATAAAGTGAAGTATGTTGTGTGGTAGACTTGTGTCCCTTACTTGATGCATGTATGGATGTGAATATGAGATGTCTTGACTTAGGATGCTAAAGCCTCTTAGTATTGTATGTATGAATGATATGAGACCTTGAATGATGTTAAGAGGGTCTTTTATGTGAAACCTTGAACCTAGTGGTAAGGTTATGAACCTTGAAGTAGAAAGTTGTAATTGTATCCTTCTTGTAATGAATGATTGACTTAAGGCTAGGTTGCTGGAACGACATCATATCAATCCTTATGAAAGTCATTATGAACTTCTTGTCGCCATTGTAAGCAATCCCTAAGGGACCTCTTTTGTAGGGTAAATATAATTGGGTTATGAACTTGATATGGAACCCCTTTGTATGAACCTTTAATGTGAATTACTCCATGAGAACAAAGGCTAGCACCGAGTGAGTATGGTAAGGGAAGTATCTCTATTTAAAGGATGAGGCTAGAGTGAAAAGTAATCCCTTCAGATTCCTTAACCATGTGCCTACATCGGATGTGTCCAAGTTCTACCAATGGCAAGTAGAACACCCTCAATCGGAGTAGGCTACAACTCCGAATTCCATGCTTTGCTACCATGGTCTATGTCGGTTATTGACTATTCTTATCTTATGGGATACCTACTAGTATTGGAGAAGTTCTATGAAGTTTAGGTGGTGGTATGGGACGCTATTTAAACATTGTACAATAGTCTTTGAAGATGTTAATGAGAGTCCCTAGGTCTTCTCCAAGACCATTACTTGAATATCATCTATGTCATGAATGTTTCTTAATGAACTAATGAAGTAATGAATTATGTTAGAAAGCATGTAAATGAATGATTACCTAATCTAGAGTGACTTAAGGATTCCTTAGTTAAAGTGTAAGGAGGGCATAAGGGATGATCTCTTCATGTCTTATCTAGGGAAGTCTTGAGAATGACTCTAGTTAGGGAAGTTGGTTGATTATTTGGGCATGATTTAAACTTAGGAAGTCTTAAGGATTATTTAGGTAACCTTGAGTAGAGTGTTTGGGCGTTCTCTTCTAGGAGTACTTAAGTAAGTCTTTTGATAGCCTTGGTAAGGAGATTGTTATATTATACATGTCATGTGTTTGGTGTATTGTAAGTGTGTCTGTCTCATTATAAGTAGTCTTGAGGATCATTAAAGCAAGCTTAGAGAGGGTGTATGGGCGGTCTCTCTTTGTGTTGCTTAAGTGAGTCTTAGGATAACTTTTAGTGGGGGAATTATATGCTAGAAAGTGTCTATACTTCACTGTAACAGTGAAGAAGTTCACTGTAACAGTGATATTGCTCACTGTAAAGTGTCCTTAAAAATATGATAAATTTATTAAGTGATTTCTTATGTGTTTCTAAGGTGTTAAATGTTGTTCTTATGTTATTATTATGATATTTAAAACAAAAGATGCATATTTTCAATAAATGTTAGTTTCATGATTTTTATGCATTATACCATACTTAGTACATGTGGTTGTACTAATTGCATGTTTTTATCTATCTCTATAGTGGTTGGTAGGTGAGGAGCATCGAGAAGAAAGACTTGGGTCGTAACATCATTCATGTGAAGTTGAAGTATGTCCTCATTTGACTCGAGGTCATAGATGTCTTTTATTTCTCTTATTAAAGTATTATAATAGACTTAGTAGTACTATATTTCTATTGTGTATGAGTCGTGTCCCAAGTACTCTTGTGTCTAAGATTTGATGAAATGAGACTTAGTATTTCTTATGAATTTTATATTAAAGAGATTTTAAAGACTATGAAAATGCTTGTGAAAATTTTTAATTCACCACTACTTTTCACTATGTATATGCGATGAACGATACGAAAGGGCTTGTATAAGACCTCCGAGAGGTCGAGTACGCCGGTTGCACTCCGAGAGTGCCATATCTTCTAGGGTATGCTAAGCTTGGTATCAGAGCATAGGTTATGAAAATAGTATTAAGAATCAAAAAGTCTCATCAAGTCACGTCTAGTAGAGTCTCGACCATTGGTGTGAGTCGCGACACATCTATGGGCGAGAGGCTATAGGACGATAGAGTTTCCCTTCTTTTCTAAACCTATGTCATGCCGTAGAGTAAAAGCTATTAGTACTCTTTTCTTATAGTTTTCCTTGTGTTTCTAGGAAGATGAATACGAGGACGACACCGGCTAGGAGAGTTGAGGAGAATGATGTGCATGAGGAGATTACTCCTTAATTTGAGCAAGTTGAGCAAGTTCCTCAAGGTGCTCAAGTTCCTCCTCAAGATGATCAAGTCCATATTGTGGAAGGAGGTAATGAGGTTCTGGTGGTTCACCCGGAATTGACTAATAGAGAGATTAGAGAGGATTTGCTTGCTTTATGTAACGACCCGGATTCTGGAATCCGAATCGCCACCGGCGTCGTTGACCTCTCAGAGGTCGCAGACAAGCCTCATCTTGCATTCATCACATTCATCTAGTTAAATTTGCGGAAAATTTAGAACTTTTTATATGTATGAAGATTACTTAGACTTCATATAGTCATTACGTGTTAAACGTTATATACTAAGCTCAACATCAATAGACAACCATATAATATCAAGAACATTTCAAAACAAATGATGAATAGAATATATAAAGTTGCCAAAACAGTCTTACATCAAAAGGTTAGAAATGAAATGTGAAAGAAACGTTAGGGACAACATCCACTAGCTATGTCTATATCTAAAGCTGGACTAATGCGTGTAGCATCCTCGAAATCAAGAGGACCTACCAAATGGTCTGGAGAAACGCAGAAGTCCAAACCGCTCCAACTGTCGTCAATCTATCCTCTGACCTGCACCTATAAAAATAGTAAATAGTAGGGGGTTAGTATACCACTTATACTAAGTATGGGTGTATGCACACATACACATAAAACTATGCATGATCAATGAAAGCTCTTCCTAAGCAATATGCCATTTCTGGAAAGTCTAGGCATTAGACTTTCCTAATTCGTTAGTTGTGAACTGTGGTATGAATATGATGTATTTTAATGTATTCAAAGCACACAACTCATTTTCTATATGATTACAAGACATTAGTATCATCAACATAATTTTAGAACAACTCGAGCGAAGATTTGAAAATTTGATCCTCCAAACCCGAGAGCTCCCGTTTCCATACTAAGTCTATTTTCCAGTCTTTTTCTTCTTCTTGTTGTGTAGTTCAATAATTCCTCTAGTCCTATGTTTTACTTACAAGTGCAATTATTCATTGTAGTCCCATACCCACAATGAATCGATGTAAGTAATCCAAGGACTAAGGAATGATTTCCCTACCTTATAGTGAGTCATTCTTTACACTATATATTCATTACATTTCATAAACCATTCTCTATTGGTCATGCCATTTATTTCATTACTTTCATGTTAGGGAAGTTATGAGATATTTAATTAACATTATGTTCCTCCTTCCCTTTATTGGAATCATATAAGAAGTCATTATAAGCCAATCTTATTTGGCTTTACCCATTATTTGCTGAAACTTCATGAGTGTGACATTGGCAATTGACATTCTTAAGCTCTTCTTCATTGCTCACTTTGAACATACGTTCCATCATCATCATCATTCTCACTTTCACAGAGACATCATAGGGAATAAGATCATGCGAGCTAACATGAAATCCAGTGTCTGCCCCACACCAAAAAGGGGTTATTCACCGGTTAAAATGAATCTAGATCATGTGAGCTACTCATGCAATCCATTGCCTGACCCACACATGGAAAGGGGTGATCCCCGGCTAAGGCGAATCCATCTCAAGTGTTCACTCCACACCGAAAAGGAGTGGCTCACGGCTATAGTGAACCAAGAACATATCGTGAGCATTAAACGATATATATCATGTGAGCTAAACATGAAATCCAGTGTCTGCCCCACACCGAAAAGGGGTGGAATCACCGGCAAAGTGAAACTAAACATGCCTAGCTCGCTTAGGTGGAAATCACTGGCTAGTTCCTATGTTGGCTAGACATAGCTCAAAGACTAGGGACGTAAGAAGACTACTTGTCCACCTCGGTGGTAGCCTCGTCTCATGAGACTTACACGTGCAAGCACATGCTCAAAACTAGTCTATCGGTGCTGTGCTCACTTTCATTATCTTCTTTATCTTTTAGAGTTGACTCAACCATTATGGAAGCTTGCTTCTAGATTGAGATTTACTTACTCTTTTGATGACTTTTCATCCTTACTTTACATTGATGAAATGTGAATTGTCCTTAATATCATCCTTACTTTACTTTGATGAAATGTGAATTGTCCTTACATATCATCCTTACATTACATTGATGAAATGTGAATTGTCCTTACATATCATCCTTAGGTGTTAATGAGACTAGTCTCACACATTCTAACACCTTCATTCGTGAGTATTCTTTTAACATAGTAGCTTAGGTGTAAGTAAGACTTGTCTCACTTTCTTTAACATCCCATTCTGGTCACTTATTTAGTTTAGATCCCTTCAATTATGTTATAACTCACGTTACTTCTTTACTTTAGTGTAGTAGATTCATTCATCGTTTATGGACGATGAGCACTTTTTTCAATGAGTTATATATGTTCATAGTTCATTCTTTTAGAGCATGTTGGGAGTTGTCCCAATGAATGGCATGCCCTTGGTTATGGATTCATTGACTTACTTTAGAAGTGCTTATAATATCATTTGATATTCTAACTACACAAGATTGACATATGATTAGTATTGGCCTCAACATTTGGGATGTTATACTAGCAAATCATTTTTATTGGCATAAGCCAATTTTACGTATATTCATATTTAAATTAAATATGTATGAACCTTTAGCCAATCTTTCAATCATTTACATAAGCTCCTAGCCATTAGCATGCATTCATTTTGACAAAGTAGTGTTAGCCAATTTTATTGGCATCAGATAGTCAATTCATTCAAGATGTGACTTCATAGAGATCTTTTAAGTCAATCTTAGTTCCTGACTTTAGGCATAAAGTTTTTAAACATTTTGGACGGAATCATATTAATATTCGATGAACTTAGCATCCTCACAACATCACAACAACATCACGTCAACATTCGTCCAAAACACATAAATCACTTAACACATCACAGACGTAACTTAACATATCATTGATTCTTAATTTACATGATAATATTAACTTTACATGACTACAAGTTCATAGGTTCATTCGATACTCATCATTCAAGAACAATACATGTTAAGAACAGCCAGCACCACATACCAACAACATGATCTCTAACCTATTCAACATTGAATCGAAAAGGATACTAGGGACAAAAGAGTTTGACGAGAACACAGGAACAACCCTAGTTTTCAAGATCTTTGAATCGTTGGAAAGAAAGTTCTCTTGGAGAACTAACTCCAGGAGAGAAACCCATACCTTAAGTAGAACTTAATCTACGAAGACCACCTTGAACGAATCCTTGGAGAAACCTTGGAATTGTCCTAGAACGTCGATGGAACTTTTCACGTTTTAGCGTTCTGCGTCTACTGCCTTTGCGTCTTTGTTCTAAGTGTTTGATCGTGAATGATTAGGTTTAGGAATTGACTTTGACTTATTCAACTAAGTCTATTTTAGTAATTTAACCAACTGATTAGTAAATTACCAAAACGGTGCCATGGTATCTAGGCTTGACACTTGGATGCCTCGTACCTTTTGTGAGTTGGACAAAATATATTTTATTAGCTTAGGGTCTTCATTGCACGTACATTTCTTAAACGTCAATCTTGGATTGGGGTATGACAACCCAAAAAGTATATTTCATATTCGTATATAGAAAATTGGCTAATATTTCTTAGCCAATTTTTCTATACTATGCCCAATATTACTCAATATTGGGCATTGGGGTGCCTATGTACCCCTAAAAGGCTTCCTTAAGGTCATACTGGGATCTTTATTAGACATATGATTTTCTGGAACGTTACATTATCCCCCCCCCCCTTTAAGAACATTCGTCCCCGAATGACACTTACACATCATTTAAACAAAGAGGGTGATTTTTCGAAAGTTACTTGATCATGCTTAAACTTTTCTCTTTTGTGAATGTCTAATTCAAACTTTTTTGGATGATGCATAACATTCAAGCTTATCTGAAGCTTCATATTTGAGATTGAGGAATTTCCTTCTAAATCACACTTAACTTAATGCTCATCACAACTCATGCAATACAAAAATCATGTCTATGCTACACAAAAACAGCAACATGAAATGCAAACGTGACTTAATTTTAACTCACATAGTGCTATTATAAGACATACGATTAGTGGCATATCACATCTAATCGACTAAAGCACTTATACTTAGAGTTTTCTTAAACATAAACCAGACTTAGGAAGAAAATATCTAACCTTAAGAACTGAACAAATGAGGGTAGCGGGATCTCATATTGGCCTCATCCTCCCACATTGCTCCCTCAACAAGATGGTTCCGCCATAGGACCTTCACGGTGGCAACCTCCTTGATCCTCAGCCTCTTCACTTGACGATCTAAAATTTTGACAGGAACCTCTTCATAAGAAAGGTTCTCTTCAACTCCTAACCCCTCAACAGGCATGATAGATGTTGGATCGCCTAGACATTTCTTAAGGATAGAAACGTGAAACACTGGATGAACAGAAGTCAAGTCTTGAGGTAATTTCAGCTCGAATGCAACGTTTCCCACTCGCTGCAAGATATCATAAGGACCTATATACCTCGGACTCAACTTGCCTTTCTTACCAAACCTCATCACCCCTGTCATGTGTGATATCTTCAGGTAGACTTGATCACCCACCTCAAACTCAGGAGCTCTCTTTCGGTTATCTGCATAGGATTTCTAACGACTGTAAGCAGTAGCCAATCTATCCTTAATCATCTTCACCTTCTCCACAGCCTCATGCACGATCTCGGGACCAAGGATGGCCGATTCTCCTACTTCGAACCAGCCAATCGGATATCTACATCTTCGGCCATATAATGCTTTGAAAGGTGCCATTCCAATACTTGAATAATAGCTATTATTGTAAGAGAACTCTATCAGCGGCAAGTGATCATACCAACTCCCCTTGAAGTTAATAACACATGCTCTCAACATGTCTTCAAGGGTCTGGATGGTACGCTGTGCTTGCCCATCTGTCTGCGGGTGGAAAGCAGTACTAAGCTTCACCTGTGTACCCAAACTTTTCTGGAAGGATTTCCAAAAATGAGAAGTGAATTGAGCCCCTCTGTCCAAAATAATAGATAGAGGAATCCCACGCCATCTCACTATCTCATCTATATAAAGCTTGGCATAGTCTTCGGCCTTGAAGGTAGACTTCACAGGTATGAAGTGAGCGGACTTGGTCATTCTATCAATAATAACCCAAATAGAATCATGTAGTTTCCTAGTCTTTGGAAGACCAACCACAAAATCCATATTGATAGCCTCCCACTTCCACGTTGGGATCTCAATCGTCTGAGTGAGACCTCCAGGCTTAAGGTGTTCGGCGTTAACCTTGGCAGTTCGAACACTCCTCCACGAACTTAGAGATATCTCTCTTCATGCCTTCCCACCAATAGACCTCTTTAAGGTCTTGGTATATTTTAGTGGCACCTGGATGGATGGAATATCTGGAACCATGAGCTTCTGCCAAAATACTTGACCTCAAATCATTCACATTGGGCACACATAATCTGTTCTGATATCTGAGTACGCCATCTCCACCTAACGAGAATGACTCATTCAACTTACTCAATACCGATTCTTTCAACTTCATGAGTACTGGATCAAGGTGTTGATTGGCTTTAACATCTACAACAAATGAGGATTCGGAACTTGAGTGAACCGAAACACTCCCACTTGGTGTATCTGTCAGCCATACACCCAATCTTGCCAATTGGTGCACCTCTTTAACCAGCTCCTTTTTCTCATCATCAATATGTGCAATGCTGCCCATGCTTAGTCTTCTCAATGCATCGGCCACCACATTAACCTTACCTGGGTGATAGTACACACTCATGTCATAATCCTTGAGAAGTTCTAGCCATCTCCTCTGACGAAAACTCAACTCCCTCTGCGTGAATACATATTGAAGACTCTTATGGTCAGTATACACATCAACACATACACCATATAAATAATGTCTCCACATCTTCAACGCAAAGACAACCGCGGCTAGTTCAAGATCGTGAGTAGGGTAGTTCTTTTCGTGGATTTTCAATTGTCTTGATGTGTATGCAATCACCTTACCATTCTGCATGAGAACACATCCCAAACCTACTCGGGAAGCATCATAATATACAATGTACCCCTCACCACTTCTCTGCAATGTCAATACTGGGGCCGAAGTGAGCCGGTCCTTGAGTTCTTGAAAACTCTTTTCACATTTCTCGGACCACTCAAACTTCACCTTCTTCTTTGTCAATGCGGTCAATAGTGCAGCAATAGTGGAAAATCCTTCCACAAACCTGCGATAATAATTGGCTAAACCCAGAAAACTCTGAATATCTGTAGGAGTAAGAGGTCTCGGCCAATTCTTCACTGTCTCAACCTTCTTAGGATCAACTTCAACACCTTGGTCGGTCACAACATGACCAAGAAAGGTCACTGATCTCAACCAGAATTCACATTTGCTGAACTTTGCATACAGCTGATGCTCTCTGAGTACTTGCAATGTCGTTCTTAAGTGTACCTCATGCTCTTCTTTAGACTTAGAGTATATGAGAATGTCATCTATGAATACTATGACGAAGGAATCAAGGTACTCACGGAAGACCCTATTCATAAGGTCCATAAACGCGGATGGTGCGTTAATGAGACCGAATGACATGACCAGAAACTCATAGTGTCCATATCTAGTACAAAAAGCCGTCTCAGGGATGTCTTCTCACCTCACTCTAAGATGATGGTAGCTTGACCGAAAGTCTATCTTGGAAAAGAAACTTAAACCTTGGAGTTGGTCAAACAAATCGTCGATTCGGGGAAGAGGGTACTTATTTTTTATAGTGACTTTGTTGAGTTGCTGATAATCGATGCACATTCTAAGGGTTTCATCCTTTTTCTTTACGAACAACACTGGAGCACCCCATGGGGATATGCTTGGCTGGATGAAGCCCTTATGAAGTAGATCTTTTAACTGCAACTTCAACGCTTTGAGTTCAGTTGGTGCCATACTATATGGGGGAATAGAAATTGGCTTGGTGTTGGGATCTAAATCAACACCAAAGTCAATCTCACGTTTAGGAGGGACTCCTGATAAATCCTCCGGAAAGACATTTGGGAACTCATTCACTATTGGCACAGAATCTATAGAAGGGACTTCTTGATCTAAGTCATTGACTCTAACTAAGTGGTATAAATACCCCTTAGCTATCATCTTATTGGCCTTTAAGTTTGAAATGATTTGGCGCACTGGACTTGAACCACGCCCTTCCTATTCCAGTTCTAACTCATTTGGAAATTGAAACCTCACTACCCTGTTTCGACAGTCTATTGTGGCATAACACTTGTGAAGCCAATCCTTACCCAAGATTAATGCAAAATCGAGCATGGCTAACTCCACTAGATCAACGTGAGTGACTATATCAAGGACGTGAATTGGGCAATTTTTGTACACTTTCTCAGCTCTAATGCCGTCCCCTATGGGAGTACTTACTAGAATTGGATCATGCAAGATTTCAGGAAGCATATCAAATCTACTAGCTATCAATGGAGTGACAAATGATAGAGTGGATCTTGGATCTAATAATGCATACACAGGGAAAGTAAAGACATGCAATGTACCCGTGACTACATCAGCTGACTTCTCTTGCTCTTCTCTACCTTTCAGCGCATAGAACATGTTCCTCTTGGGATGATCGGCTGCAGCATTTGCATTCGGCCAAGGCTGAGCATTTACCTTGGCTTGATTACTCACTTAAGGACAGTCTCGGACCATGTGTCCACTTTCGCCGCACCCGAAACAGGTGTTAGTACCTACCAAACATTCACCTCCATGCGAACTCCCACACTTACCACAAGGCCTGTTGGTTCGCTGGACGTTACGGTCATTTCCCTTTCTGTGGCCAGACTTACTCACCTTAGCTCTTGAATTACCTGAAGGAGCGGAGTTACCTGAGTGCCTCTTGAACTTAGGCCTGTTTTGGACTCCAAATGAGCCCTTACCCAAGCTCGAACTAGGCTGGTCCGCGTCCTTAGGCTTCTTGCCTTCGTGAACCTTTCTCTTACGACGACTCTCATCCACTTATTGAGCATGCACCATCAACCTGCCCAGATCCATACTGTCATGCAGCATGGCTGCCCAACAATCTTCTACCAGATCCTCAGATACGCCAGTAATGAATCTGCTCATCTCATCCCTGCTATTTGCCACCACAGAAGAAGCATACTTTGACAATTTCACAAATTTCAAGGAATACTCCTTGACAGACATACCTCCTTGTCTTAGGTTGATAAACTCGTCAACCTTGTCTTCTCTCTGCTCCCTTGGGAAGAACCTCTCCAGAAAGGCCGTCTTGAGAACATCCCAAGTGATGGGAACATCTCTTCTAGTTCGGCCATCAGCCCACATCCGGTACCAAACCTGTGCCACATCCTTGAGTTGATATGCAGTCAACTCAGACTTTGCCTCCTCATCAACTCCCATGGCACGCAGAATCTTGTAGACCTCATCTACGAACTCCTAAGGATCCTCGCTGGCCTTGGACCCGTAGTACACTGGGGGATTCATCCTGGTGAAGTTCCTCAGCCTGCTAGCCATGGTACTAGCATGCGGGTTCTCTCTGGGAGCACCCTCTCTCGCGGCTTGAGTCGCGATGAGTCGTGATGGCATGTGACATCTGTAGCAAAGCATTCCTTACTTCACCATTTGTCAACCCATCTTGGTTGACAGGCACTTGTTCAGCAGCAGCTGGGGCTTGAGGAGGAGCTTGATTCCCTTCCGTAGCTGCTTCCTCAACTCTTCTCGTGGCATTCCTCCTTGTGTTCATTTTCTACACTTATACACAAGAAGAGAGTTAGATCCTCAAAATGACATAAAATGTCACAACTCTACATGGCACGATAAAGAGTAGAAGAAGGGAGAATTTCCTATCATCCCGTAGTGTCTAAGTCATGATTGTGGCGCGCTTCACAACCATAAACTAGAAACTACGTAACGTGATTGTGTTGAGCTTTAGATCCTAGGTAATTTAACCTCATGCTCTGATACCAAGTTTGTAACGACCCAGATTCTGGAATCCGAATCACCACCGGCGTCGTTGACCTCTCAAAGGTCGCAGACAAGCCTTATCTTACATTCATCACATTCATCTAGTTAAATTTGCAAAAAATTTAAAACTTTTTATATGTATGAAGTTTACTTAGACTTCATATAGTCATTACGTGTTAAACGTTATATACTAAGCTCAACATCAATAGACAACCATCCAATATCAAGAACATTTCAAAACAAATGATGAATAGAATATATAAAGTTGCCAAAACGGCCTTACATCAAAAGGTTCGAAATGAAATATGAAAGAAATGCTAGGGACAACATCCACTAGCTATGTCTATATCTAAATCTAGACTAATGCGTGTAGCATCCTCGAAATCAAGAGGACCTACCAAATGGTCTGGAGAAATGCTGAAGTCCAAACCGCTGCAGGTGTCGTCAATCTGTCCTCTGACCTGAACCTATAAAAATAGTAAATAGTAGGGGGTTAGTAAACCAATTGTACTAAGTATGGGAGTATGCACACATACACATAAATCTATGCATGATCAATGAAAGCTCTTCCTAAGCAACATGCCATTTCTGGAAAGTCTAGGCATTAGACTTTCCTAATTCACTAGTTGTGAATTGTGGTATGAATATGATGTATTTTAATGCATTCAAAGCACACAACTCATTTTCTATATGATTACAAGACATTAGTATCATCAACATAATTTTAGAACAACTCGAGTGAAGATTTGAAAATTTGATCCTCCAAACTCGAGAGCTCCCATTTCCATACTTAGTTTATTTTTCAGTCTTTTTCTTCTTCTTGTTGTGTAGTTCAATAATCCCTCTAGTCCTATGTTTTACTTACAAGTGCAATTATTCATTGTAGTCCCATACCCACAATGAATCGATGTAAGTAATCCAAGGACTAAGAAATGATTTTCCTACCTTATAGTGAGTCATTCTTTACACTATATATTCATTACATTGCATAAACCATTCTCTATTGGTCATGCCATTTATTTCATTACTTTCATGTTAGGGAAGTTATGGGGTATTCAGTTAACATTATGTTCCTCCTTCCCTTTATTGGAATCATATAAGAAGTCATTATAAGCCAATCTTATTTGGCTTTGCCCATTATTTGCTGAAACTTCATGAGTGTGACATTGGCAATTGACATTCTTAAGCTCTTCTTCATTGCTCACTTTGAACATACGTTCCATCATCATCATCATTCTCACTTTCACAGAGACATCATAGGGAATAAGATCATGCGAGCTAACATGAAATCCATTGTCTGCCCCACACCAAAAAGGGATGATTCACCGGTTAAAATGAATCTAGAACATGTGAGCTACTCATGAAATCCAGTGTCTTACCCACAGATGGAAAGGGGTGATCCCCGGCTAAGGCGAATTCATCTCAAGTGTTCACTCCACACCGAAAAGTAGTGGCTCACGGCAATAGTGAACCAAGAAAAAATTGTAAGCATTAACCGACATAGATCATGTGAGCTAAACATGCAATCCAGTGTCTGCCCCACACTGAAAAAAGGTAGAATCACCGGCAAAGTGAAACCGAACATGCCTAGCTCGCTTAGGTGGAAACCACTGGCTAGTTCCTATGTTGGCTAGACATAGTTCGAAGACTCGGGACGTAAGGAGACTACTTGTCCAACTCGCTGGTAGCCTTATCTCATGAGACTTACACGTGCAAGCACATGCTCATAACTAGTCTATCGGTGTTGTGCTCACTTTCATTATCTTCTTTATCTTTTAGAGTTGACTCAAGCATTATGGAAGCTTGCTTCTAGATTGAGATTTACTTACTCTTTTGATGACTTGTCATCCTTACTTTAAATTGATGAAATGTGAATTGTCCTTACATATCATCCTTACTTTACTTTGATGAAATGTGAATTGTTCTTACATATCATCCTTACTTTACATTGATGAAATGTGAATTGTCCTTACATATCATCCTTAGGTGTTAATGATACTAGTCTCACACATTCTAACACCTTCATTCGTGAGTATTCTTTTAACATAGTAGCTTAGGTGTAAGTAAGACTTGTCTAACTTTATTTAACACCCCATTCTGGTCACTTATTTAGTTTATACCCCTTTAATTATGTTATAACTCACGTTACTTCTTTACTTTAGTATAGTAGATTCATTTCATCGTTTATGGAGGATGAGCACTTCTTTCGATGAGTTACATATGTTATAGTTCATTCTTTTAGAGCATGTTGGGAGTTGTCCCAATGAATGACATGCCCTTGGTTATGGATTCATTGACTTACTTTAGAAGTGCTTATAATATCAGTTGATATTCTAACTACACAAGATTGGCATATGATTAGTATTGGCCTCAACATTTGGGATGTTATACTAGCAAATCATTATTATTGGCATAAGCCAATTTTATGTATGTTCATATTTAAATTGAATATGTATGAACCTTTAGCTAATCTTTCAATCATTTACATAAGCTCCTATCCATTAGCATGCTTTATGTTTGACAAGTAGTGTTAGCCAATTTTATTGGCATCAGATAGTCAATTCATTCAAGATGTGATTTCATAGTGATTGTTTAAGTCAATCTTAGTTCATGACTTTAGGCATAACATTTTTAAGCATTTTGGACAACATCATATTAATATTCGATGAACTTAGCATCCTCTCAACATCACAACAACAGCAAGTCAACATTCGGCCAAAACACATAAACTTAACACATCACGGACGTACCTTAACATATCATCGATTCCTAATTTACATGATAATATTAACTTTACGGGACTACAAGTTCATAGGTTCATTCGATACTCATCATTCAAGAATAATATATGTTAAGAACAGCCAGCACCACATTCCAACAACATGATGTCTAACCTATTCAACATTGAATCGAAAAGGATACTAGGGACAAAGGAGTTCAACGAGAACACGGGAACAACCCTAGTTTTCAAGATCTTTGAATCGTTGGAAAGAAAGTTCTCTTGGAGAAAGAAGTCCAGGAGAGAAACCCATACCTTAAGTAGAACTTAATCTACGAAGACCACCTTGAACGAATCCTTGGAGAAACCTTGGAATTTCCCTAGAACGTCGATGAAACTTTTCACATTTTAGCGTTCTGCGTCTACTACCTTTGCGTCTTTGTTCTAAGTGTTTGATCGTACATGATTAGGTTTAGGAATTGACTTTGACTTATTCAACTAAGTCTATTTTAGTAATTTAACCGACTGATTAGTAAATTACCAAAATGCCCTTTCTAAGTTGACTAAACATAGGAAGATATTGACTTTGACCAAAATCTAGAAATCGGCATTGACCCTTGTTTCGGTCAACATTTTGACTTTTAATTAATTAATAAAATCCTTAATTTAATTAATTTAGGGACCTAGGGAAATTACCAAAACACTTCTAAGTCACTAGGACCACAACTAACAACTTTGGACCATCCTAGGTTAGGTACTAGGTTGTCCCCTTAACTAGTACTAGGTTCCACCCGATTTGTCCTGGGTTGTCGGGTGCATTAGGGGGTCCAATTTGGTTAGTACTAGGTTAGTTGGCTAGTTAGGATAGTTGGTTAGGACATAGAGTTAGTTAGGTTGGCTTGTCCCACATGAAGGGACCCGCCTGTGAGTGTCATGCCTAACCGCCCTAACCGAATTCGGTTAGGGTGGTTCCGTGGTCCCCTTGGCCGGTTCCTTCACGTGTGTTGCCCATGTGCTTGCACATGGGTTTGTTGCACTTTCCTAACTAATTTATCTTGATGGCTCATTTGGGAATGTTTACTTATTGTCCCAAGAACCCTCACGATGTCCTTCAACACTGCTTAATCTACATGATCATTTTAATTGATCATGTGCCATGGTATCTAGGCTTGAAACTTGGATGCCTCATACCTTTCTTGAGTTGGACGAAATATATTTTATTAGCTTAGGGTCTTCATTGCAGGTACATTTCTTAAACGTCAATCTTGATTGGGGTATGACAACCCAAAAAGTATATTTCATATTCGTATATAGAAAATTGGCTAATATTTCTTAGCCAATTTTTCTATACTATGCCCAATATATCTCAATATTGGGCATTGGGGTGCCTATGTACCCCTAAAAGCCTTCCTTGAGGTCATACTGGGATCTTTATTAGGCATATGATTTTCCGAAACATTACACTTTAGCCCGAGCCATGACTACTCAAGCGAATTTAAGAATGGTGCCTAGGATGAATGTTGTGGAGAGCACTATGACCTCTAGGTTGAGAGACTTTGTGAGGATGAATCCTCCTATCTTTATTTGCTCTAAGGTGGGAGAGGATCCCCAAGAGTTCCTTGATGGTGTGTACAAGGTGTTGAGTGCTGTGGGGGTTACATTTAGGGAGAAGGTGAAGTTAGCTTCGTATCAACTGAGAGATGTTTCTCAAGTGTGGTACACTCAATGGAAGGATAATAGGCTGGTTGAGTCGGGTTCGATTGAGTGGGAAGAATTTAAGGAATCTTTTCTAGGAAAGTACTTTTCGCGTGAGAGGAGGGAGGTGAAAGTAGAGGAGTTTATCAATCTCAAGCAAGGCAATATGAGTGTTGAGGAGTACTCTTTGAAGTTCTTTATTTTGTCTAGATATGCACCATCCTCAGTGTCTAATCCTAGGAATGAGATGAGTAGGTTTGTGACCGGGGTCGCCGACTTAGTGAGAGAAGAATGTTGTACGGCCTTGCTACATGATGATATGACCTTAGCTAGACTCATGGTGTATGCTCAATCTATTGAGAAGTATAAACTTGGAAGGATTGATATAAACTTGAAGAGAAGTGGTTCTAGTGATCAAGGTCAACCTAGGATCAAAAAGAGGGTTCAAACTCAAGGTGGACCTAGTGTTCCTAAGGTGAAATTTAAGAAAGGAGGTGGTTCTCAAAATGGCAAGCCTACATGTGTCACTTATGGAAAGAGGCATTATGGGGAGTGTCTAAAGGGTACCGGGAGTTGATTTGGATGTGGAAAAGATGGACACGAAGTAAGGGATTTTCCTACTAGAGATGGTAAGCAAGTTGCTCCTAATGTTCCAAAAGATGATGCTCCAAAGAAAAGGCATTTCTATGCACTACGAACTAGGGGAGAAAAGCCGGATGAGGGTGATGATGATGATGGTAAGTTATTATATTTCTTTAGTGTTATGAGTTCCTTCTAAGTGGGGGAGTATGGTTAGTAGATGGGCTAGAAAGTCCTAGAAGCATGTTGCATGTGCATGGTGTTTAGGAGTCTTATTGAAATTGAATTTCATTGATTCCTTGCATTGTGTATTTTATAAAGTTATATTATGTTGTAACATGAGTTTATATGGTGTTACTTTGCATATTAGCATGTTTCCATCATGAATGGCCTAAAGGTTGCATTTTGGAAAAATTTGCATAATTGACTGTAAGGACTGCCTGCTCACTGTAAGAATTTTGAGAAATTGACTAATTCATTCTTTGGTCTAAAATTATTGTAATGTGGTTAGAACTGATGTGTATAAGCATGATAATGAATATAAAATTAATTTTTGTTATTTGGAATGAAGTATGTGATTTTTGTAGCATGATGATTTATAGAATCTATTCTAGTTTCTAGTTGTGTTGTGATACTCTTGATTGTGTGAAATTGATTTTTTCTCCTTGATTATGTGTTTTATGGTATGGTTATAAGCTGATAATTGAATCTCTATTCTTGGAAGTATTCGGAGAGTGGCAAGTGTCATTCGAGGACGAATGTTGTCCAAGTGGGGTAGATTGTAAGATCCCAAAAATGACTTAGGTGAACTAAAGCCTAACATGGTTGTCATAATGGTCTAAGGTCCTAAATTGCCTATAATTTGATATTGAGGCAGTTTCTAAGAGTTTAGGTGCATTGGAAGTCAAACGTCAAGGGACGACTAAAACGTTTGATGACTAAATCACTTATGTGTCTATATGTGTTTATGAGTGATTCATGAGCTTATGAGGTCCTTAAATTAGTTATTATAGTGTATATAGGCAGTGTGTCCAGTTTCGTGAAGTTTGGAGGTCAAACATCCAAGAACGTCCATGACGTTGGAAAGGTTTGCCTTGAAATGACCTTGTGTGTCTAAGCATGTTTCGTCGAGTTTTACGTGTTCGTTTTGGATGAAATTAATGTGAGAGGTCATAAACTCATATACAAGCATATCCGGGTTGAAAAAGTCCACGTTAAAGTCACCAAGGACCAACCAAGGGTCCTTGAGGAAGGACCCTTCATGAGTGCCCAAGCTGTCAAAAAAACAGCCCAACCTACGGAGGCAATCGACGCCCAGTGGGTCAGTCGATGCCCCGTAGGTGAGGGTCGTAGGTTTACACTTAGGCTGTCACACCCGGATCCTAGAACTCAGATGAGACCGGCGTCGTTAACCTCTCAGAGGTCGCAGACAAGCCTCTTCTTAGCTTTCATCACAATCATAAATTTAAATTTGAGGAAAATTTAGAACTTTTTTAATACTTATTGAAGTGTACATAGACTTCATATAATACTGCATAAGAGTGATATCCTAATAAGCTCAAACTAAACAACCATCTAACGATAGATTAAACAACTGAATTGAAGTATTCATAATAATAGTAATAGTTTGCCAAACCGGCCTTAATACAACAGTTGAACAAATGTTTGAAACAAAACGCTAGGGAAAACATCCACTAGCTATGTCTAATGTACTAAAGCTAGAATAATAAATGTAGGCATCCTCGAACTACCAAAGTCTGGAGATCGCTAATCCAAACCGCTTCAATGAATCTTCAGTCTTCTCATGAACCTGCACCTATAAAAATAGTAATAGTATAGGGGTTAGTACATAGGACCTACCAAAGTCTGGAGATTGCTAATCCAAACCGCTTCAACGAATCTTCAGTCTTCTCAAGAACCTGCACCTATAAAAATAGTAATAGTATAGGGGTTAGTACACACTTGTACTAGTATGGGTGTATGCACATAAACACATCAGGACTATGCATGATCAAGGAAAGCTCTTCCTATAGCAACATGTCATTTCTGGAAAGTAAAGTCACTATACTTTCCTAATTCGTTATTTGTGAATCATGCTATGAATATGACATGTTTTCATGCATTTAAAGCACACAACTTATTTTCTATATGAACGTAAGACCTTGGAATCATGAACATAATTTTAGAACGATTCAAACAAAACATAATAATTTGCTCCCTTAGGCCGAGAGCTTCTTCTCCCATGCCTTAGTTTATTTTTTTCAATCTTTTTCTTCTTGTTGTTGTGTAGTTCAATGATCTCCTTTGATCCTATGTTTTACTTACAAGTGCAATGATTCATTGTAGTCTCATAACTACAATGAATCGAGTAAGTAATCCGAAGGACTAAGGAAATAATTGGCTACCCTACTCACAAGTTATATTTCTCATTCTTGTTAAAGTGGGCATGAATGTATTTACAAGCCAATCTTTATTGGCTATGCCCATTCTTTGATTATTTACATAATAGATAGATCTTGGGGCATATATTCATACTCTAATATTGGCATAAACCAATAACTGATAAAACTTCATTCTTATCAAACACTGATGATTGATATTCTTATGCTTTGCTTACTTAGTTCACTATGAAATTACATTTCTTCTTCTTTGATCTGTTGTTCACTTTGAACATGCTACTTTCATTCTTTGTTACTTTCTTAAAGAAACCTTAGCATTAACTGATATAGATCATGTGAGCTAACATGAAATCCAGTGTCTTCCCTATACCGAAAACAGGTGGTTCACCGGCTAAAGTGAAACCAAATCCAGTGCCTTCCCCACACCAAAAAGAGGTGGTTGACCGGCTAAAGTGAAACCAAATCCAGTGTCTTCCCTACACCGAAAAGAGGTGGTTCACGGCTAAAGTGAAACCGAATACTTTCTTGAGCATTTAACCGACATAGATCATGTGAGATAACATGAAATCCAGTGTCTTCCTGATGTACCGTGGTTTCACGGTACTTTTAATGCTTTTTCCTTAAGTTTAGTGGGTGTCCAAAGCCTTTTTGTATTGATTCTTGATGTAGGTTTCTCTTTATTTGCAGGAAATATATCCAAATGATAAGCGGAGGTTTTGAGCAGAAAAGTGCAGAAATGACCACCTACGGAGCCCACGATGGTCCGTCGTGACTGTGACGGTCCGTAGGTGGCATCGTAGTGAGGAGAGTAGCTGCTGAAGGAAGATGGGGAAGTCTGAATAAGTGTGGGACTACGGAAGTTCATGACGGACCATCATAGTCACGACGTTCCGTCCTGCTTGTTCATTGTGGTTGTTAGAGAGTAGTCCCAGTACCCAATTCCAAGAAGTTTCTAAGTGTTTTGAAACGGAGTCCCTCAACGGACCGTCGTGCTTGCAACGGTTTGTCAGACCTGTCCGTCGAGGGTAACAGAGAAGTGATGAAGAAAGCAGCAGAAGATTTTGTCAAGTATGGGACGACGGAGGCCACGACGGTCCATCATGCCCACGATGGTCCGTCACGTGGGTCGTTGACTCAGACGCGTTTTGGACAGATTTTCATTAATTAGATTCCTTCTTTTATTAGGTTTTGTTTTATTATAAATAGTTCAAAAAACCTCGTTTTTGGGGTTAGACTCTTGGATATTTTTCAGTACTCTTGCTTTAGTGTTGAACTATTGGTTTTGGTAATTGATATACTTTTTTCGGAATCGATTGTTGGTGTTTTTGGGGATTAATAAAGTGAATTTCTGTAATTTATTCGTTCTCATTAAAGTAAGTGCATGAATTCTTACATTACAAATATGAATTGTGTGATTATGACAATGGGTAACTAAACTCCATAATTAGGGTTGTGGGAACCATGGGTAAATAATAAGGTAAAATCTAACTAAAATAGCAATTCTAGAATAGTGTCTTGCATGTATTGATAATTCTTTCATGTAGAAGTCTTTTTAACGGATGGCCAACGTTAGAACTTGCCTTAATGCTACTTGCTGGACCAAGGAGGTAGATAATAGGAAAAGAATTATCAACATAGATTTAGTGTATACTATCTAATAAGCTAGTATAGGTTGGTATGAAGTAATAACTTAGTCAAATATCGATTATGACGCTTAATATGAGGTAAAGATAAGGGTTAGTATAGCAACACACGTAGCCGGACCAAGGTGCGGAGTGAAATTTTCTAGATGCCGAACCAAGGATTTAGAGATACATAACTTATCGCTTTACATGCAGAATACTAGGAAAGAATTGTTATAGCTAGAATTACCTAGTTAGGAACCTGTGAGGAACACTTAAGCCCTAGTTACTTTTATTATTTGATTAAACTCTATGATTTGAATCTGTTAGTTGTTTACTTTAATTTAGTTAATCATTTTTATTAATTTAAGAAACTCCCCTTTTGTCATTTATTTTTCTCAGAAAATAGTTGACTAAATAAGTAGTAATAATAGAATAAAGTTAAGTCTGAACTATTTTCCTCGTGGGATCGACCCCAGCCTCATTAGTTGGGTTCTCTACTTGATACGACCGCTTCACTTCTTATTTGAGAAGTAAGTTTGAGCGTATCAAATTTTGGCGCCGCTGCCGGGGAAAGTGGCTTTTAGATTAACTTAAAACTTATTACTAAAGTTTAGTCAATATTATCCTAATTTTACTTTTTCTGTTGTTTTTGTATCTTGCAGATCTAACTTCCGTGTATTCCAATTACGCGGAGTAGAATAGAACCCTTGTTTCCATACGACCATGAATTAGATCATAAACTACGCAATATGAATCAAAACTTGGGTATTAACGATGATGATCCCAACCTGAACATTCCAGCTCCAGTTAATGCTCATGGTCGGTTATTACCCAAAAATCGTGGTGAAGATGAACAAAGGGGACAAAACCCCGGTCCACATCCTCAAGAGTATTACAGAGGTTATGATAACATCGCAGACTCTGATGGGCCACTTGTCTTGCCTCCTCGACCACAGGGCCACACCTTGTGGTAACTAGTAGTCTGATGCAAATGCTCACTGCTAGAGGTTTGTTTTCAGGACTACCTTCTGAGGACCCACATGCCCACATTGCTAAGGTAAGGGCAGTGTGCAAAAGTTGTGTAGGGAGGCCCGATTTGAATATGGCTGTAATAGGGCTAAGAGTATTTCCTCTCTTACTGACGGGAGAGGATGCGATTTGGTTTACTGAGCTCCCTTATAACTCAATTTTCACTTGGAATCAACTAAGGGATGCCTTCTTAGCACGTTACTACCCGGTCTCTAAGAAACTAAATCACAAAGACAGAGTGAACAACTTTGTGGCATTACCAGGAGAGTCAGTTAGCAGTTCCTGGGATAGGTTCACTTCATTTTTGAGAAGTGTCCCCAATCACCGCATTGATGATGAGTCACTGAAAGAATACTTCTATCGGGGACAAGATGATAATAATAAAGCGGTATTGGATACTATAGCGGGTGGTTCTTATGGGGAGTGTCCTTATGCCGAGATTGCTGAAAAATTAGAGCAAAGCTCCTGAAATAATAAAGCTTGGAGTACTAGGAAGTCAGATACTGGAAGAAACACTTTTGCGGTGCAATCTGCACACAACCCAGCCACAGACGAGATTCGTGAAGAGATGGCTGAGATGAGAACGGAGCTTGGGTTGGTATTAAAACATGTCACTCGGGTGCAGTAAAGATAAATGCAGTGAACTACTTGTCTAAACCACCACCACCAAATGATGAATATTATTATGAGGAGGGCACCTATGCGGTGAATGAGCAGACGGGGGGTTTCCGACCGAATGCCCAAGGCTCCAATCGGGAGAATTGACGCCAAGGTCAAGGAAACCAAGGTCAGAACTATGGTAATTATAACCGCGAGGGTTATTATGTCCGAGATGGAAATTACAACCGCAACAACATCTTCAACAGGGGTAACTATGGTAACAGAAATGATAGGAGTGGGCCATATGTTCCTCCTCAAAATCGTGAAGTTGCTCCTAGGGATGGTGGAGGTAGTATGGCGCGAGTTGAGGATATGTTGCATAAAATGATGAGGAGGTTCGATGCTAGTGATGAGCACACTAAAGAAAGGAGTGATTTAGCGGGTATTGGGCAGAAAGTTGATACACATGCAATATGGATTAAGCAGCTTGAGTTGCAAATGGCTCAATTATCTGTGACTCTGAACACATGGCAACCAGGCACTCTCTCTAGCAACACTGTCCAAAACCTGAAAAATGATGGACATTATATGGTAATCACTACTCGGGGTGGTAAGCAAACCATTGACACACCTATGCCATCTGATGTGGAAAAGGTGATAAAAGATAATGATAAAGTGGTGGAGGTTAGTGGTGAGTTAGAAGATAAAACGGGAAAAGATGTTGAAGTGCCCAAAAAGGTGACTCCCATGCCTAGACCACCACCACCCTTCCCTCAAAGATTAGTGAATGCAGCATTGTAGTGCTATTGCTACAAGATCTCTAGTGCAAAAGAAAGAAGATTCGGGTGCTTTCACTATTCCTTGTACAATCGGGTTATTACATTTTGCGAAAGCATTATGTGATCTTGGGGCAAGAATAAATCTCATGCCCCTCTTGATTTACAAGAAGTTGGGTTTGGGTGACCCAAAGGCCACTGCGATGTGGCTACTGATGGCCGATCAAACAGTAAAAATGCCTATTGGTATACTCCACGATGTCTTAGTAAAAGTGGAGTCGTTCATATTTCCGGCCGATTTTGTTATTCTTAATTCTGAAGTTATTTTGAGGTGCCTATTATTCTTGGAAGGCCATTCCTTGCTACGGGTAGAGCCTTAGTTGATATGGAAAAGGGGCAGATGAAATTTCGGTTGAACAGTGAAGAAGTGACCTTCAACATTTGTAGGTCCATGAGGCAGAGTGGTGAGCTCCAATCGGTATCTGCCATATCCTACAAAGTTGAAAAGTCATCTGAGGTACAAATAGAAGAACATCTAAGTATAGAAGCACTAGCGGCAGTGATAATGAATTTTGATAGCGATTGCATTGAAGAGTATGGGTCATTGGTCGCAGCTCTTGATTGAGGTGATGTTCAGTTTAAACCGAAGAAATATGAGTTAGATATGAAGAATCGCGAGTCTCTACCCGCGAAACCATCTATAGAGGAGGCTCCAAAGTTAGAACTAAAAGCTCTACCGCCTCATCTGAGGTATGAATTCTTAGTAAATGATGACACTTTGCCAGTAATCATTGCATCAGACCTGAATGTACATCAAGTTGAGAGTTTGGTGAAAGTGTTAAAAAGGTTCAAAAGAGCGATTGGGTGGACTATTGCAGACATTATTAGGATCCCTCCCGGTATTTGTTCTCATAAAATCCAACTCATGCCCGATCATAAGCCAAGTATTGAGCACGAGAGACGCTTAAATCCACCTATGCAAGAGGTCGTGAAGAAGTAAATCATTAAGTGGTTGGATCCCGGAGTAATATATCCGATCTTCGATAGTAGTTGGGTATTCCCTGTTCAGTGTGTACCTAAGAAAGGGGGAATGATTGTGGTCCCCAATGAGAAAAATGAACTTGTTCCAATGAGACCGGTGACTGGATGGAGTGTGTGTATGGATTACCGGAAATTAAATGCATGGACCGAAAAAGACCATTTTCCTATGCCCTTCATGGATCAGATGTTGGATAGACTTGCCGGAAAAGGGTGGTACTATTTTCTTGATGGTTATTCGGGGTACAATCAAATTTCTATTGCACCGGAAGATCAAGAGAAAACCACTTTCACTAGCCCATATGGGACCTTTGCTTTCAAGAGAATGTCGTTTGGGTTGTGAAATGCACTCGTCACATTTCAGAGATCTATGATGTCAATATTCTCCGATATGGTGGAGGACACTATTGAGGTGTTTATGGATGATTTTTCTGTGGTTGGTGACTCCTTTGAGCGGTGTTTGAGTCATTTATCTGAGGTTGTTAAGAGGTGTGAAGACTGCAATTTAGTACTAAATTGGGGAAAATGCCACTTCATGGTGAAAGAAGGTATTGTTTTGGGTTATCGCATTTCAGAGAAGGGTATAGAAGTTGATCGAGCTAAAGTCGAGGTAATAGAGAGACTTCCCCCACCTATCTCTGTAAAAGGTGTGAGAAGCTTTCTTGGGCATGCAGGTTTTTACCAGAGGTTCATCAAAGATTTTTCAAAAATTGTGCATCCCTTGTGCAAACTGCTGGAGAAAGAGTGTAAATTTTATTTTGATGAATCTTGTCTTAAAGCATTCGGCGAGTTAAAAGAAAAGTTCGTGTCTGCACCTATCATTATTTCTCCAGATTGGAGCAGTCCATTTGAGGTGATGTGCGATGCTAGTGGGGTTGCTCTTGGTGTGGTATTGGGACAAAGAAGGGACAAAATCCTTCACCCCATTTACTATCCTAGTAAAGCCCTCAATGAAGCCCAAAAGAACTACACAGTGACTGAGCAAGAGCTCCTTGCAGTAGTCTTTGCTTTTGAGAAATTTTGCTCCTATTTGCTAGGCACTAGAGTTATAGTGCATACTGATCATTTTTCTTTAAGATATTTGATGGCAAAGAAGGATGCGAAACCGAGGTTGATTCGTTGGTATTACTATTGCAAGAATTTGACTTTGAAGTGAGAGATAGAAAAGGGACCGAGACTCAAGTTGCTGATCACTTTTCCCGTTTAGAAGATGAAGCAATAAGAGAGTTGGGGGATAAGACTACAATTGATGATACCTTCCCAGATGAGCATGTATTGGCTGCCTCTCAAGACTTGATTCCATGGTTCGCAGATTTTGCAAATTATCTGGCTAGCGATATTGTTCCACCGGACTTGTCCTTTCATCAAAGGAAAAAGTTCATGTACGATGTGAAGAAGTTCTTTTGGGATGAACCATACTTATATAGGAGTTGTGCCGATGGGATTATTCGGCGTTGTGTGCCAGAAGTTGAGATGTTTCGTGTCTTGGAGGCATGTCATTCTTCACCCGTTGGTGGACATCATAGTGCTATCCGAACCGTTTATAAGATCTTACAATGTGGCTACTATTGGCCAATTATTCATCAAGATGCTCATGAGTTCGCTAAAGCATGTGATAGATGCCAACGAGATGGCGGCATTTCAAGAAAGCAATAGCTCCCTTTAAATCCCATTCTTGTGATTGGGTTATTTGATGTTTGGGGTATTGACTTTATGGGTCCTTTTGTGAGTTCTCATGGGATGAAGTACATTCTAGTAGCGGTTGATTATGTGTCTAAATGGGTGGAAGTTGTTGCCCTCGCAAATAATGAAGGGAAGAGTGTCACCGCATTCTTGAAAAAGAATATATTTTCTCGATTTGGTACCCCAAGGGCAATTATTAGTGATTGGGGATCCCACTTTTGCAACAAGTTGTTTAATGGATTATTGGAGAAATATGGGGTTCGCCATAATGTGGCCACTCCTTACCATCCTCAAACTAGTGGGCAAGTTGAGGTGTCAAATTGGGAGATCAAGCAGATTTTGTCGAAAACAGTAAACGCTAGTAGAACGGATTGGTCAAGGAGGCTTCATGATGCTCTTTGGGCCTACTGGACAGCATATAAGACTCCCATAGGTATGTCCCCATACCAACTTGTTTATGGGAAAGCTTGTCACCTACCGGTTGAATTAGAGCATAAAGCCATGTGGGCTATGAAGAAGTTGATATTGGATTGGAATGAAGCTGCAGAACAGCGGTTAAATCGGTTGAATGAACTCGATGAATTTTGCCTAAAAGCTTATGAAAGTTCAGCCCTCTAAAAAGAAAAGATGAAGAAATACCATGACCAAAAGATTGAGAAACGCGATTTTATAGTTGGGGATTTGGTGCTTTTATTCAATTCTAGGTTGCGTTTGTTTCTGGGCAAGCTCAAGTCCAAATGGACTGGCCCTTACTTGATCACCCAACTATTCCCTCACGGAGCGGTTGAGTTGGAAAACAAGGAGGGTGTACGGTTTAAGGTGAACGGACAATGAATCAAAATCAATTTGGGGCATGCTGAATCGGCGAATGAAGTGATCGAGGCATACCATCTTGATGAAGTCTGAGTAATCGAGTATCCTCCATTGCGCCGCGATGTTAAATCAAGCGCTGGTTGGGAAACAACCCAATATGTATCCTCTAAGCCAACTTAGGTTTTTTTCCTTCTAGTAATAGTCGCATTTTCTTTGTTTTTCGTTTTGTTAGAAGTGTTGGCTAGAGCGTAGTTTAGGGTCCGTGTCCACTAAGTGTCCAGTCAAAACACATAGAGAATAGCTTAATGGGTGTTAACTTTGCAGGTAGCACATTACCAGAAAAATCTGCAGGAATTGGTCTGAAACACTCAGTGACGGATCCATCGATGGTCCGTCACGCTTGCGACGGACAATCACAGGAATCCGTCGTACCAGGTAAGTTTGTCTATTTTTTAAAATTAGGGCACCCGCGATGGAACCCACGACAGACTGTCACACATGTGACGGACCGTCGTCAGGGACTCGTCGCATCAATACCCAGCAACCCGACCCAACCCGACCGGTGAATATTAAAAGTTTTAAACCTTTTAAACTTCCCACCCCCTCAATTCAACCGTTTCTTTTCCATCACTTCTCCCATTTCCTCTCTTTTCAACTCCCTCCCACTCTCATTCTCTTCCCAAAACTCCTGATTCACCATCCCTCCCCTAATTCCCCAAATCTTCCTCCTCCCAAATCTCCCTACTTCTTCAAAGTATTCTGCTGGTCGGAGTCCACGGTTCTTTTGCTGATCTTCATAGTTGTGTGCCTCACCCGGTTCTTCCTCTTCTCAAATTCTCAGGTATGTGCTTCTGAACTCTAACCCATTTACATTTCATTATTGTTTTCACATTTACAGGCTTGTTTTTGAATATTGGGTCTTTGATTTTTGGACCCTCTTGTATGCTAAAGACCTCATTCCATGCCTTAAGTCCCATCATATAAGTAAAAAATGATTTGGGTATTGGGTTAACCGAATCAAAGAGGGGGGATTATGTTTTTGTTACTTGTTCTGACCTAGGTTGCTAGTCCCCCGAGTAGACATTCTAAAACTAGAGAAATTGGTACTTTAGCATTGCTAGTTTGTTGGGTATTTGGGTTCAAAATATGTGGGTTAATATTGAGTCTTTCATTGGGAATCTCAGGGGATGATTGTGGCATCCTCAGTTCTGTCACTAAATGACAGAACGAGACCCCGTCGACGGACCGTCGTACCTACGACAGACCGTCATGGGGTCCGTCCTACCAACCCACGATTTATTCTCTCCAAGTGTTCACTGACAGACCTATACGATGGACTGTCGTGTCCACGACGGTCCATCCTGCACAACCGTCATGGTTGTCAGAGACCCCATTCCTAAGGGTCTCCAAACTTTTTCTAAGTGTCCACTGACGGACCTATACGATGGACCGTCGTGCCCATGATGGTCGGTCCTGCACAACCGTCATGGTTGTCAGAGACCCCATTCCTAAGGGTCTCCAAACTTTTTCTAAGTGTCCCATGACGGACCTATACGACCGACCGTCGTGCCCACGACGGTCCGTCCTTCACAAGCGTCATGGTGGTCAGAGACCCCACTCCTAAGGGTCTCCAAACTTTTTCTAAGTGTCCCATGATGGACCTATACCACGGACCGTCGTGCCCACGATGGTCTGTCCTACTTACCGTCATGGTTGTCAGAGACCCTACTCCTAAGGGTCTCCAAGCTTTTTCTAAGTGTCCCATGACGGACCTATACGACGGACCGTCGTGCCCATGACGGTCCGTCCTGCTTAACCGTCATGACTGTCAGAGACTTTCTTTCTGAGGGTCTCCAAAAATAATCAGTTAAGTAATTCATGACGGACCTCCATGACTGTCCGTCATACTCACGACGGGTTGTCAATTGATCCGTCGTGCTTCACAGACACTACAAAGATACCATTACAGTTTTGGGTCTTATGTTTTTTGTTTCCATCTTTGCATGTCTTGTTTGCTCCTACTGGTACTAATTGTTATTCTTTACAGGTACTAACACTTATGGCACCGAAGCAAGATCGAGTATATGCACGAGGGAATTCAAAGTCCATCGCCCCGTCTTCCCGACTGGTCATTGGCTCTGATGATGAGCATGACCCCGAGTACGTGCCCCCAGGCACTGCCACTCATGCACGGGCTGCACGTGCAACCAGAGCCACGCCCAAGAAGGTGGCGTCCGGCGTAGTCACTGCCTCCCAGTATGATGAGGAGCGCACATTGACCGGCACACCTTCTGGGTTAGCTACACAAGATGAAGGAGCGTCTGGCTCCTTAGGAGTATCCTGGTCGGAGGAAGTCTCTGGGTCTGCTAAAGCATCTGCGCCTGTCTCAGCTTCACATTTTGCCTCGTCTGATGAGGCCGACAGTATTGATTCCACTCCAGCTTCACCGACTGGAGTTCCCGCCTCGGTTGCCAACCAGCCTAATCGGTGGTGTGTCGAGGGGCAATACCAAGTGTATTCCGACGCCAAGCTGCTAAATGATAAGGGTGTCATGACCTGGACACTTACACTGGAGAGGCGGGTCCTTACAGGGAGTCTCCCCACCATGACAGATATTCATACTCTCTTCACCAGACACCGACTAAAGTGGACGGCTCGTTCTTTGGGCCGATACAGTGAGGAGTTGGTTCAAGAGTTATACGCCTCGTATGTGGCTAATATCCGATCACAGATTGATAGGCAGGCTGCCCCCGTCAAACAGGCCCCACTTGATCACATCAAAGTCTGTGGCAAGCGGGTAGACATCTCCTTGCCAGCCATCCGACGGTATCTATACGGCGTGGATGTTGATGCCACCAGGACCCCTCTCACCGCCGAGTTCGACTACCGGTGGCAACTGGTTAAACATGGATGGTTCTTGCGTGAGCCAGCACTGAGAGAGACCACCAAGAGGTGGATGGCCCAGCACTTATCTATTAATGGAGAGGCTGCTGACTGGGTTATGGAGCCGAAGAGAGCCATCAAGATGGCTATCTTGACCGTCACGGCCAAGTTTTTATGGTTGATAGTCCGCCACTGCCTTTCCCCCACTGCTGCAGATAATATAGTTACATGGGATCTCGCAGTTCTGATGGCAGCGATGATAGCAGGGTTTGAGGTTGACTTCGCTTGGCTTCTGCAGGCGGTCATGCACGAGAGGGCCTTTAAGGTCACCACTACTTACCCATTTCAGTGCATGGTTTTCTCTTTATGCAAGTCCGCAGGTGTGCCCATTTGGCAGATAGATCAGCTCAAGACCCCGCAGGGCAATGTAGATATCGGCCTCATCAGAGATGAGGCCAATGAGTTGGCTCCGCACAGAGGGCCCCGCCCTGAGGTGCCTCTCTTGGTGAGAACCTGGCGGATACTGTAGAGCATGCCCAAGCGGCTACCCAGAATCCTTCTGCACCCACTGACACTACCCCGGTCGAGTGTATACCGGGTAGTAGCACTGCCCCGAGCTCCTCTCGCTCGGATCCTTCCGCCACTCTGGTCCCACTTGCTAGGTTCCAGAAACTCGAGGCTCAGATGGCCACACTTCTGCATCATATCCAGCCTTGGATGCAGAGGTCTATTGTTGAGGCGGGGAGCGCATGGAGCGGACGATGGCCCAGCACATGGAGCGGAAGATCCTGGAGGTTCATCAGCTCTTGGACGCCTTTGAGTTGCGAGTACTAGCCCGTCCAGCCCCTCCGGTGTATGTATCGACCCTTCAGGCTGCGGTTGAGAGTTTGCGAGCGGATCTTGATACGATCCTAGAAGCTAGGGTGCCTGAGTCTGAGGCCCCTTCTGCAGAGCCTGCTGAGGACACAGTGTTGGCTGCGTTATTCGCCACTTCTGAGGTTCCATAACCTCCCCCACGAGAGCATGCCAAGAGGCGCAAGGGTCGAGAGGAGGATGAGGCTAGGGCGAGGAAGAAGGAGCGCTGTGAGATGGAGGCTGCGAGGAGAGCCTCGATTATTGATGAGGAGGCTCGTACGTTGAGGGCTATTGAGTTGGCTGCTGGGGCGTCTAGCTCCAGAGTTGTGGAGACACTGAGAGGCACTACTGATGGTGATGTTGCTGCTGAGGACACTACTGAGGGTGTCCAGACTACAGAGGGAATGGGTTCCGGGGAACCGGACCTACCAGCTTGCTGATCGCTGGCGCTTTGCACCTCAGGTTTGCTTTACCTATCACTCGATTACTTTAGGTTCTTTTATGCATTGGGGACAATTGCATATATTTTTATTTGGGGTGGGGTAAATGGAAAGTGAGTGCTAGGGTGAAGTCTGAGTAGCCCAATTCACGATCCTCTTTTGGGGTTTTCTTGCCTGTGTTATTTTTCCCAAAGAGACTGACTACTTTTATTGTTGAACCCGCATGTTATATCTTGAGTACATAGTATAACTCTAAAGCATGATGGCTAAAACAGATATGATATCCCGATGTAATGAAAATGATGCATGACTAGGCATAGTAATTGATAAATGTGTGGCTCTAAGCATGACATAGAGATACACTACTGCATGACCCTGAATCTAAGACTCGAACTAAGTGTCTAATAATCTGGTAGTGTAACGAGATGTCAAGTGAGTGTGAGGAAAATTTGAATGATCTATCATTGATACTGAGCTAGAACTTGCCTGGTTAGTCTTGCTAAAAGTAAGCTGAAATAAACAATTAGGAAAGGATCATAGGCCCTTGTTCGAAATAGTCAATATTGAGCCTAAAAATAACAGAAAACCAAATGAAGTTAATACCTTATTGATCCAAATGATTTGAGCCTAAAATAGATCTTTCTTTTTCACCCCAACTGATCTTCTCTGGGAACAATGTGTTGGCCCTGGTCCCTCCTTGGACATGTGCACCTCAGTTTATGCCAAAAGCATAAGTTGAGGTTGGCTAATGCAGAAAGCAACCTTGTCGTGGACCTGACCCAACCATGGGTATTGTGAACCTTGACTCATAGCAAAATCATGAGTTGAGAGTGGTTGTTAC
The DNA here is from genome assembly GCA_016801875.1 of Solanum sitiens. Classification (NCBI taxonomy): domain Eukaryota; kingdom Viridiplantae; phylum Streptophyta; class Magnoliopsida; order Solanales; family Solanaceae; genus Solanum; species Solanum sitiens. The sequence goes on along the minus strand of JABWTJ010000094.1, from coordinate 2,575,110 downwards.
AAGGAATACTCCGGAAAGTGGGGTTGAATGAATAAAGAGGAAGAAAGAACAAAACAAAAGTGACTACAATATATATATATATATATATATATATATATATATATATATATATATATATATATATATATATATATATATATATATATATATATATATATATATACAAAACACAAGAAAAGAGAAAAGTCACTTACGCATAGGGAGAAGAAAGGGAAAATAGTAAGGTGGTAGAAAATTGAGAAATAGGGCGAGATAAAACGATAAAAAGGTGGTACGCTTAGCCGATATGTCAAGAAGGGAAACAAGTCACTAAAGTATACTTAAATATACCCTACCTGACCCTTAGTCTATGTTACAAGATAAGAAAGTCCTATCGTGATCCTAAGAGTTGTTATGGCGAACTTAAAGCGGTGAAAATAAGGGCAAGATTATGGCAATATGTATAAATGAGTTGTGAAGTTGTTCTGATGTTCTGAGAGCGAGTGTTGAAAAGTAATCGTTATACTCAAACTGAAATCATTTTGTGAAAAATGAGGATGCTATGTTGAAGTGAGGGCACTAGTTGCAATATCGGAAAAATTAGCACCTTGGTGAGAAATTGAAGAGGATAGGTGTCAGTGCGTAGTGAGTCTGTGTCATGGTCTGATCCACATAATTCAAGCCTAATAGTGATAGCATGCATGAACATAATGAGAATGATCGGGATTGATAGCCAAATGATTGCGAAAGATAAAATATGGATACTCTTGTACAAAGACTTTGTAGTGAGTCATAGTGCGTCACTTGAGGACAAACAACGAATTTAAGTTGAGGGTGTTGATGTACCGTGGTTTCACGGTACTTTTAATGCTTTTTCCTTAAGTTTAGTGGGTGCCCAAAGCCTTTTTGTATTGATTTTTGATGTAGGTTTCTCTTTATTTGCAGGAATCTGTCCAAATCATAACGCGGAGGTTTTGAGCAGAAAAGTGCAGAATTGACAACCTACGGAGCCCACGACGGTCCGTCGTGACTGTGACGGTCCGTAGGTGGCATCGTAGTGAGGAGAGTAGCTGCTGAAGGAAGATGGGGAGGTCTGACTAAGTGTGGGACTACGGAAGTTCATGACAGACCGTCATAGTCACGACGGTCCGTCCTGCTTGTTCGTTGTGGTTGTCAGAGAGTAGTCTCACTACCCAATTCCAAGACGTTTCTATGTGTTATGAAATAGAGTCCCTCGATGGACCGTCGAGCTTGCAGCGGTCCGTCAGACCTGTCCGTCGAGGGTAACAGAGAAGTGATGAAGAAAGCAGCAGAAGATTTTGTCAAGTATGGGACGACGGAGGCCACGACGGTCCGTCATGCCCACGACGGTCCGTCACGTGGGTCGTCGACTCAGACGCATTTTGGACAGATTTTCATTAATTAGATTCCTTCTTTTATTAGGTTTTGTTTTATTATAAATAGTTCGAAAAACCTCGTTTTGGGGGTTAGACTCTTGGATATTTTTCAGTACTCTTGTTTTAGTGTTGAACTATTGGTTTTGGTAATTGATTTACTTTTTCTGAAATCGATTGTTGGTGTTTTTGGGGATTAATAAAGTGAATTTCTGGAATTTATTCGTTCTCATTAAAGTAAGTGCATGAATTCTTACATTACAAATATGAATTGTGTGATTATGACCATGGGTAACTAAACTCCATAACTAGGGTTGTGGGAACCATGGGTAAATAACAAGGTAAAATTAACTAAAATAGCAATTCTAGAATAGTGTCTTGCATGTATTGATAATTCTTTCGTGTAGAAGTCTTTTTAACGGATGGCCAACGTTAGAACTAGCCTTAATGCTACTTGTCGGACCAAGGAGGTAGATAATAGGAAAAGAATTATTAACATAGATTTAGTGTATACTATCTAATAAGCTAGTATAGGTTGGTACGAAGTAATAACTTAGTCAAATATCGATTATGATGCTTAATATGAGGTAAAGATAAGGGTTAGTATAGCAACACATGTAGCCGGACCAAGGTGCGGAGTGAAATTTTCTAGATGCCGGACCAAGGATTTAGAGATACATAACTTATCGCTTTACATGCAAGATACTAGGAAAGAATTGTTATAGCTAGAATTACCGAGTTAGGAACCTATGGGGAACACTTAAGCCCTAGTTACTTTTATTATTTGATTAAACTGTAGGATTTGAATCTGTTAGTTGTTTACTTTAATTTAGTTAATCGTTTTTATTAATTTAAGAAACTCCCTTTTTGTCATTTGTTTTTCTCGGAAAATAGTTGACTAAATAAGTAGTAATAATAGAATAAAGTTAAGTCTGAACTATTTTCCTCGTGGGATCGACCCCAACCTCATTAGTTGGGTTCTCTACTTGATACGACCGCTTTACTTCTTATTTGAGAAGTAAGTTTGAGCGTATCACTTCCCCACACCGAAAAGAGGTGGTTTCACCGGCCAAAGTGAAACCGAATACTACCTAGCATTCTTAGGTAGAATCATCCACTAGCTAGTTCCTATGCTGGCAACATAGTTCAAAGACTAGGAGACTTTGGAGACCCTGATACACCTTGGTGGTGATCTCGTCTCATGAGGCTTACATGTGCTGGCACAAGCTCATTGCTAGTCTATTGGTGCTTTGCTCAGATTTATTATACTTTACAACTTTTAGAGTTGACTCAAACATTATGGAAGTTGGCTTCTAGTATGAGGTATACTTAACTCAATCGAGGACTGGTCACCCCTTTCTTTTATACTTGATGAATGTGAATTTAATCTTACATTATCATCATGGTGCGAGTGAGACTTGTCTCACGGTTTCTAGCACCCTCTTATGTGAGTAATTTTAACATAATCGTTTAAGTGTAAGTAAGACTTCTCTCACTTCCTTTAACACTCTATATTAGGTCAATTTCATAACTCATAAGCTTGTAATTATTTCATTACTCACCTTATCTTGTTCAACGTTAATTGATAGTCTTGTACCATTCTTTATAAAGTTATAATGACTTACTCAAAGTGCTATTATTTTCACAATGTTTATTTAGATATGGTATGTTGGGACTTGTTTCAATGATTGGCATACCTTATGTTATGAGTTTATTGAGTTAAGATTGGTATGACTTTACATGTTTTGGAAATAATATTACTGGCCAATTTATTGGCATAAATAAAACTATGATATTATTGCTAGCCAAGTCAATTAACTTCATGTTTATACAATAGTAATCACATCATTTTAAGCAAGCCAACTTTTAGTCTTTGATTAGCATATAAGAACAATTCCATCTTCTCGAACACAATTAGGCATTACAATATTTAGTATCTCATGTAAATAATACCCTAATCATACGGATCTAACGTGTAGGTGTCATTCGATATTATAAATCACGGAAACATACACATAATGATCATTTAGCACCACATACCAACAACATGCTCGAGATTTACATTATACATACTACAAGAATCGGAAACAGGGAGAACTAGGGATATGAACATTCGATCATAGGGAACAACCCTAGTTTCAATTTCTTGAATTCAAAAATGTTGAAAAGCCTCTTGGAGAAAGGAATCCAATAGATAAAACCCGTACCTTACTGTAGAATTGAATCTACGAAGATCAACTTGCACTTTGCACGAAAACCTTGAAGAACCACCTTGAAATCGCCTAAGGTTTTTCTTACGTTGTTCACTATTTTTCAGTCGTAGGTTTTCTAGTGATTAAACGTGAGTCTAAGTCTTAGGAACTGAATATGACTAATTCAACTTAGACTAATTAACTTAATTAAATAAATCAAATATTTAATTACCAAAACGCCCCTCCTAAATTGACTAAAAATAGGAGAACATTTGACTTAATCGAATTCTGAAATTTTGCTTAAGGGTTTCGGTTGAACCATTTAAATTAATTAATTAAGTTGATAATTTAATTAATTAAGTGACCTAGGAAAATTACTAAAGTACCCCTAAATCACTAGGACCATAACTAACCCTTTTGGACCATCCTAGGTTAGGTACTAGGATGTTTCTTTAGTTAGTTACACGGCTAGTGTCACCCGGTTAGGTCTTAGGTTGTCGGGTCCACTAGCTAGTTCATTTTGGTTAGTCCTAGGTTAGTTAGCTAGTTGGTTAAGTTAGTTAGAGCCTAGGACTGGTTAGGAAGCTTGTCCCCACGTGGCTTGACCCGACGCGCGCCTACCCCCTAACCGCCCTAACCGAATCGGTTGGGCTTGTCTCTCGACCGGTAGCACATGTGCTTGCACATGTGTTGCCGTGCACTTTCCTAACCGTGCACTCTGTTTGCACTTGGAAAGTTCACTTCTTGTTGTCCCATGGGTCCTCACTATGTCCTTGGGCACTACTTAATCTACATGATCATTTTAAATGATTATGTGCTATGGTACTTAGGCTTGACACTTGGATGCCTAGTACCAAATGTGTATTATGTGAATAATATAGTTATTTTAGCTTAGGGTCTTCATTGCAGGTACAATTTCTAAACAAGCTTGGATTGGAGTATTTGACATCGACGTGTATTTTAATTTACTTGTATAGACATTGGCTAACACCCTTAAGCCAATATTCTCTAACATGCTCAATATTTCTCAATATTGGGCATTGGGATGTCTATTTACCCCGATACATATTCTTAAAGCCTAATAGATTTTTCACTAGACAAGTACATTTTCTGGAATGTTACATAGGCGTGGGAGGAGAGCAGCCAAGGAAAAGCCTCAGTCCCAAACCACGGACCAACAGTACGGTCCGTTGGTTGGGAAATGGGCCGTCGATGGCCACTCGTTAGTTGAGGTTGTTTCTGCGCAGCTTACTGTAATGTCTAGAGGTAAAGTTGTAAATTCACCCCACATCCAAATAAGATAAAGGGCGGTTACTTAGGGGTCTTTTGGGTATTTTAAACATGTTTATAAGTCTTTAATAGTTAGAAGAAATCATTCTTCAAAATCAAAACCCAAAATACCTTAGAAATCCCCTAGAACTCCATTGAAGCCAAAAACTCAAGGAAGATTTCACCAATACATTATCTCCACTTCAATCCATGTCTAAATCATCCAATTTAATACCATAAGGCCCTTATCCGTGACCATGAACATCAATTAAATGCATAAATCATAATACTCAATAAATCTAGGTTAATTAAATATAGATTTATCAATATAAGACAACATATACATCAATTGAATACAATTCTTATATTATTAGAAAGCCCATAAGAAACTACACATGAATTCATAAACATTAGACCAATATCAAGTAACCCATAAATTAGTCAAAAACTAGGGTTCATCAATTACATGGGTTCATAGGTAGATTGAGTTAAAATCACCTTAATAACAACAATTCAATCACTATTCAATGATTAAAAACCTTTAATGCAAGAACCCATGGTAGAATCATGAAATTGGACAATTCATCTTTGAAAACTTTAGAAAAACATCTTTGAAGTTGGGATCCTTGATGAAACGAGTTTCAAGGATCAAAAAACATACCTCAATGAAACTAATTCTTCAATTTTTTGAAGAATCTCCACTCAATTCGTCACACCAAGCTCTTCCTTGACTTTGGACTTCAATGGAATCTTTGGGAATTCTTAAGGGATTTTTGGGGTTTTGATTTTGAAGAATGAAATCTTCTAAGTGTTAATGACTTATAAACACCTTTAAAATACCCAATATACCCCTTAGGATCCGTCAAACCATCTATTTGGAAGTGGGGTGAAATTCCCATTTCACCCCTCACTTAATAGTGAGGCTGTGCAGGAAAAACAGTCCACCAATGGTTGGCAGTCGACGGACCATTTGTCCACAAATAGACTGTCATGTCCTCCCGTTGGTTGGTTCAGAGACTTGCCATGGTTCTTATATCTCCCAAGACTAAGTACCTACCAACAGAACCCATCGACGGGGCGTCGATTGGCCCACGAGCCATTGATGTCTCCGTCGTTTGGGGCTGTCTCGGACAGTCTTGACACCAAGTTTTGGGTCCTTCCTCAAGGACCCTTGGATGGTCCTTGGGGATGTTTTCCCGGACGTTTCTAACCCAAAAATGACCTTATACAAGTTTAGTGCCTCTCACATTAATTTCACTCAAAACGAACACGTAAAACGCGACGAAACATGCCTTGACACACAAGGTCATTTCAAGGCACATCTTTCGTATGTCATGGACGTTCTTGAGTGTTTGACCTCCAAACTTCTAGAAACTTGACACACTGCCTATATACATCATAATAACTCATTTAAGGACTTAAAAACATCATGAATCACATATAAACACATAGAACCACATACGAGGCACATAGGTGACTTAGTCGTCGAACGTCTTGGTCGTCCCTTGACGTTTGACTTCCAATGCACCTAAACTCTTAGATACTGCCTCAATACAACATTATAGACCATTTTAGGACATTATACCATCATGACAACAATGTTAGGCTCTAGTTTACCTATGTCATTTTGAGGTCTTACAATCTCCCCCACTTGGACAACATTTGTCCTCGAATGACACTTGCCACTCTCCGAACACTTCCAAGAATAGATATTTAACTAGCAGCACATAACCAAACCATATAACACATAATCAAGAAGAAGACATCACTTTCACATAATCTAGAAATTCACAACACAACAAGAAACTAGAATAAATTCTATAACTCATTATGCTACAAAACTCACATTCTTCATTCCAAATAGCAAAAACTCATTTTATATTCATTATTATACTCATACACATCACTTCTAACAACATTACAACAATTTTAGACCAAAGAATCAATTCGTCACATTTTGAAAAATAACACAGTGAACCTGCCAAGCTACAGTGATTTAGGCCAATTTTTCTGAAAATACAATTTTAGGCAATTCATGATATAGACATGCTAATATGCAAGGCAACTTCATATAAACACATTTTACAACATGTTCATAGCTCAATAAAATACACAATGCAAGAAGTTAATGAAATTCAATTTCAACCAAACTCCTAAACATCATGCACATGCGACAACTAGCACAACTATCTAGCATACTCCCCCACTTAGAAGGAATCCATATAACAACAAGAGAAAGACAAGGACTTACCAATATCATCATCACTCTCATCCGGCTTCTCACCTCTAGTCCGGAGTGCATAGAAACGCCTCCTTGTTGTAGCATCTTCCTTTGGAGCACTAGGATCAACTTTCTTACCCTCTTTTCCTCTAGAAGCAATGTTAGGACAATATCTAACTTTGTGTCCATCGTTTCCACATCCAAAGCAACTACCGGTACCCACACTCACCATAATGTTTCTTACCACAAGTGGCACATGTAGGTTTGCCATCTTGGAACTACCTCCTTTCTCAACCTTGAACTTAGCACCCCTAGATTCTTCATGAGTTTGAGTCCTCTTTTTTAACCTAGGTTGCCCTTGATCACTTGCACCACTTCTTTTCAAGTTTCTAGACATCCTCCTAAGTTTAGACTCTTCAATTGATTGTGCATACACCATGAGTCTAGCCAAAGTCATATCATTATGTAGCATATCCGTACGACATCCTTCCCTCACTATGTCGGCTACACTCATCACAAAGCGACTCATTTCATCCCTTGGATTAGACACTAGGGATGGTGCATATCTAGAAAAAGTTGAGAATTTCACAGAGTATTCCTCAACACTCATATTATATTGCTTGGGATTGCTAATTCCTCTACTTTTACCTTTCTCCTCTCTCGGGGAAAGTACTTTCCTAGAAAAGCTTCCTTAAATTCTTCCCACTCAATAAGATTCGATTCCACCGGCCTATTATCCTTATATTGTGTGTACCAAATTTGAGAAACATCCCTCAATTGATATGAACTCAATTCCGCCTTCTCCCTAGATGTAACCCCCATAGCACTCAACACTTTGTACACTCCATCTAGGAACTCTTGGGGATCTTCACCTACCTTAGAGCCAAGAAATATTGGAGGATTCAACCTGACAAAGTCTCTCAACCTAGAGGTCATAGTGCTCTCCACAACATTCACCCTAGGCACCATATTCAAATTCACTTGAGTAGTTACGGCTCGGGCTAAAGAAAGCAAAGCCTCTCTAATCTCTTGATTAGTCAATTCTGGGGGAAATGTAACAACCCTAAAAATGAATAAGATAAATGCTTAAGGTGTCAAGAATGCTTGCAATTAGACCAAGGTTAACACGGATTGATACGCGTGAAACCAGACCTCAGAACCCTTACTACGGCCAAGCCAACTAACTTGGGGAGTTAGTTGAGCTTGGAAAGGTTGGAACCAACCATGTAGGGCTCTCGAAAACAAAGATTTAATCGAAGGAATCCTTACCGAACTTAAAAAGAAGAAATCTTAAGTTTTGAGGGTCCAGGGGTAAAATGGTCTTTTCCAGGCCAAGGATAATATTGTAATTACCCTAAGGAATTAATTAATTAATTAATTAATTTAATAAAAGAGCCGGATAGGGTAGGATCGACCCAAAATGACCCATTTTGCAAGGGTCACTCCACCCGAGTTCGAGCCCCATTGGAAGCAACAAATTGATGATTTATTTATTATTTAAAATCTGATTTTTGTAAGGGCAAAATGTTCCTTTCATGGATAATTAATTAAATCAGATTTTTAAGTATTAAGGAGAGTCCTAAATTAACTAAGTCATCATCTAATCCTAAACAACTTCACACGTTTCGCTCTCTCACGTCTATCATATTTTCACGTTCAACTCTCTTGTTTTCTCTCTGCCTAACAAACGTACAAGAACAGAAAATATATCAAATTTCTTCACACTTGAAGAACACACACGAAAATATTAAGAAAACAAGCTAACCAAAAACGTTAAGGCAAAGAGAAGATTCCGTCGAGTTGGTGGTGAAACTTGAGGAGGCTTGGACTGATTTTTGGAGAGGGTTTTGGGTAGCAACTTCAACGTTTGAACATCAATTAAGTTATGGGTTTCTTCTCTCTTGGTCCATTTCCCAAGAGACCCCTTAAGATTCAAGATATTCATTCCGAAAACTAGGGTTGTTTTCCCCGCTGCATGTCCCTGTCACTAGCTCCCAAATGATTCGTAGGTTGGGTTTTGTTTGCTGGTAGATTTAGGTATGTGTGATGTTTTTGTGTTGAATGTGAATATGTTTATGTACGTGAAATCACGAAAAATGACAACCAATGTGTGATCGAAATTATGTGCAAGTGTGTGCAAGCATGTTACTGTGACAAGGGTCTCGACTTGATGCCCAAAATTTGATAAAGTTGTAGTTGTGATTGTAAGTACATAAATTTATAAGAAAAATCGTGATGTTCATTTAAGGAAATGTGGTTGATTGAATAACAATCTTTTAGCTAAATAAATCTATTAAAGATGCGCCTAAAAATGTGTTAAAATGGTATATGAATACACCCTATGAATCAAGTGAAAACGTTGATAAAAATGGATTGAAAATGACCAAAATTTCCAGCAACTATGCAATGTTAATTTAGGCTAAAGTTTAATAGAGAAATCTTGAAATTTAATGAGTTTTAAAAGGGTGAGGCCACCAGGATTCGAACCTGTGACCTCACCCGTGTAGCTATTATAATTCACGGGAAAAAAAAGATGAAAAATGGGGCTGGGAGGAATCGAACTCGGGCTACTTGTTGGAAAAGGAGAGGAAATAATTTAAGTAAATAAATGGGAGGCGTGGGAATCGAACCCACGACCTCCAGGCTGCGAATGAGAGAAGAGAAAATTAAAGAAAAAGAAGATGTGAGGCATGGGAATCGAACCCACGACCTCAAGGCTGGAAAGGAGAGGAGCGAAATAAATAAGAAAATAAGTGAGGTTGTGGGGGCTCGATCCCACAACCTCACTGCCAAACTCCTAGCCTAGGGAAGTTTTAATTAAAAATAAAAATAGGAGGTTGTGGGGGATCGAACCCACAACCTCACAGCCCCTAGCGAATTTAAATTAAAATAAGGAGGCCGTGGGGATTCGAACCCACAACCTCCCAATTCCCAGCGAAAAATTAAGAATAAATAAAAGAGGCTGTGGGGGTTTGATCCCACAACCTCTTGGTTTGGGCGAAAAGAGGCAATGAGATGTTAATGAAAAATAAAAAGGGGTTGTGGGGGTTCGAACCCACAACCCTTCGGCCAAACTAAGAGGAAAACCAAGGAGAAAACTAAGGATAGAATGTTAATGTTGGGGTTCGATCTAGAGTCCCAATGTCATGAAGATTAAAAATAAAATCAATGAAAAATGTAAATGTTATCCAAGTGATTCGAACTTGGGTTTCCTTGCCCAAACTTCCATATTGATACATAAGTCATACGTGAACAAAATATTCAAGAATAATGCCACCTACTTAGATCGAAATCAAGATCTTGGCATATATACAAGATACATAAGTCTTGTACTACATAATCTTAGGAATGTATGAATCACTTAACGAATTATGAATGAAGGCTCATAGATTGTGTGTATAGACTCATAAGTCTAGCATACGTTTTAAAGAAGTGAACCTAAGATGTATGTAATGAAAGGATGTAACCCTAGAAGGGTTAAGTATGAGTGTGAAACACACTAAATGACCTAGTGCATTGGGATACGATGAAATGATTATTATGTAATGAAATGAAGAAACCCTAGAAGGGTTAAGTAAGAGTGTGAAACACACAAATGGCCAAATATATTTGCATATGATGAAATGAACATTCACGTAAAATGGGGTGAGTAATTATGAAGAGTAAATGTGCCAATGTTAATGAATATGGTGACAACATGATATGAGGCTAATGTAAAAGATGAGAACAATCTCAAATGAGCCTAAGTAAATGTTATCAAAACGTACTCACCTATGAGAGTGTAAAGTTAATTAAGAGACCAGTCTCTATGAACACTCTAATGAAAGTATTGAGATTAACACACTTAATACTAATGATGAGATGAGAAATCATCTATTGAGCTATGATGTCCTCATACTAGAAGCCAGCTTCCACGACGTATGAGTTGAATGTAATGGAACTTTATACTGAGCACCGATAGACTAGCTATGAGCGGTGATGCCTTCTTTCGGGAAGGGCGGAGGTTCACGTAACTCTCATGAGATGAGACTGTCCGGCTTGCCGGGTATGGGTCTTCTTATATCTCCTAGTCTTCGAACCTATACTGCCAATATAGGGATCTGGCGGGGTTAAATTCCCATGTACGCTAGCATGTTTTTGGGTCACCGTGGCCGGTGATTCCACCTCTTTTCGGTGTGGGGGAGACACTGTATTTCATGATGCTTACATGATCTATGTCGGTTAAAGTTAAAGTTCCCAATGAATGAATGAGGCCAACCTCAAATGAAGCACATAATGAAATGAATGATACCAAAGGTGTTAGTATAGGATAATCAAGAGGTGATCTAGACTCAGGTAATGACACAAGGTTATTCTTGATCATTGCACAGCAAACCCAATGAAAGTCTTAAGCTACACCCTAGGTATAGCTGGTGTTCACACTGGCCTATGAACGAAATGAAATGAAGTACGTATGAATGAATGAAGCAGACTTTGTATTTGCTAATGAAGACTCCCTAGTTGAGGTCCCATATGTTGAGCCCTCATTTTGGAAAGTCTTAATGTTAAGTCCATGATTCCAAGGTCTCATGGCATATGAATGAATGTTATAAAAGATGCTATGTGCCATATACAGTATGATATGTGCTATGTGTAAGATGTTATGTGTTGTGTGCAATATGATGGTTATGATGATGCATGTTACTCTCATGGCATGACTTTCCTAATCCAAATTTGGAAAGCTCACTGACTTTCCTAGTCCAAATTTGGAAAGTTCACTAACTTTCCTAATCTCATTTTGGCAAGTCCACTAACTTGACTTTCCATAATCATGTTGTTAGGAAAGAGCTATTCTTTCTCATGCATGTCCTTGGTGTGTGCTTGCATATACCCATACTTAGTACAAGTGTGTACTAACCCTATACAACTCTACAATTTTAGGTGCAGGCACAGGTGGACGCTAGAGCTACAGGTTGACGCTGAAGCTATCCAAATGTCGAGCATTCATCCGGACTTGGTAGGCCCTCATGCTTTTGAGGATGCTGCCATTTATATTCTAGCTTAGTTTTAGAGTTGATCTAGTGGAGCATGTTCCACTAGCGTTTCTTTCCTGTTTATTCAGACATTGTATTTGTGTCATTTTGGCAAGTACATCTTTGTTACTATGATTAGACTATATCTTTCATTTGATAATCTTGATGTTAGATGGTTGATGGTGAACAATTATGTAATAATGAGAATGTTTAATAAGTATGTTAAGAAACAAAAAGTTTCAAATTTTTCGCTAAAATTAACCTAGATGAAGTAAGAATGACGTATGTAGGCTTGTCTGCGACCTCTAAGAGGTCAACGACGCCGGTCTCGTCTGGGGTCTTGATTCCGGTCGTGACAAAGTTGGTATCAGAGCACTAGGTTAAATTCCGAGAATAATGAGTTCACATCAACCACATTGAGTAGTTTCTAAGTCATGGTAGTGAAGTGCACCACTATCCTGGATTAGAGACTGCATGATGCATAGGAAAATTTCCCTTCTTCTGATCTTATCGTGCTTTTCCTAATATCTACCTTCTTGGTGTTATGAGTGTGTCTAACATCAATTATTGTTGTTTTTAGAGAATGAATACTAGGAGGAATGTTGGTCAGAGGAGAGGAGGAGCAGCTGCTGGGAACAATCAGGTTCCACCCCAGGCTCCAGCTGAAGGAGTGGATATGCCAGTTAACCCAGCTGGGTTGACTGATGCTGAGGTGAGAGCATCTCTGGCCCAGATGGCACATGCCATTACTATGCAGGCCCAGGCTATAACTGCCCAGGTCAACCGGCAGGATGTTCAGAGGGAGAACCCACTGGTTCGTAGCATGGCTGACAGGCTGAGAGACTTTACGAAGATGAATCCTCCTATTTTCACAGGGTCCAAGACTTCAGAGGATCCCCAGGAGTTTGTAGACGAGGTGTATAAGATTCTGGTCGCTATGGGGGCCACAAATGCTGAGAAGGCTGAGCTGGCTTCCTACCGCTCAAGGATGTGGCACAGACTTGGTGCAAGATGTGGTAGGATAGCCGAGCTTTGGGCGGATTTCCAGTCACTTGGGAGCTGTTTAAGACAGCCTTTCTGGAGAGATTCTTTCCAAGAGAAATGAGAGAGGCCAAGGTTGAGGAGTTCAACAACCTTAAGCAGGGATCTATGACAGTCAGGGAGTATCCCTTGAAGTTTGTTAAGCTATCCAGGTATGCTACTTTCCTTAGTATCTAACAGCAAGGATAAGGTGAGTACTGAAGTTTGTTAAATCATCCAGGTATGCTACTTCCCTTGTGTCTAACAGCAGGGATGACATGAGCAGGTTCCTCACAGGAATCAATGGAGATCTGGAGGAGGAGTGTCGGTTTGCGATGCTCCATGATAATATGGACCTCTCCAGGTTGATGGTGCATGTCCAGCAGGTAGAGGAAATCCGCAAAAAGAGGGGTATTCGTGATGCTAGGAGGCCTAAGCCTCAAGTTCAGGCAGGTCCCAGCCATGGAGGCCACAGAAATAATTTTGGCGTCCATGAGCAGCCCAGGTTCAAGAAGTACAGAGTTCTGGGAACTCTAACTTTCAGAGGAGTACACCACCTAGAGGAGGCAGACCTGAGCCCAAAAGGGGCAATGGAGGTGAGATGCAGCGTCCTAAAAAGAATTGTGCTAAGTGTGGCCGAGCTCACAGTGGAGAGTGCAGACAGGGCACTAATGCCTGCTTCGGTTGCGGTAAGAGTGGGCACATGGTTAGAGACTGCCCACAAAACAGAGGTCAGTCTGGAGGTAATTCTCAGCCTAGGCCTAACCCACAGGGTGCAGCAGCAGCCGAGCCTCCTAAAAGGAACAGGTTCTATGCCCTGAAGGGCAGGGAGGAGCAGGAGAAGTCCGTTGATGTGGTCACAGGTATGCTGCAAGTATTCTCAACTTTTGTTTATGCTTTACTTGATCCAGGGTCTACGCTTTCCTTTGTAACTCCTTTGCTTGCTCTCACTTTTGAGATATTGCGTGAAGTTCTGCATGATCCTATAGTGGTTAGTACACCTTTAGGAGAAAATGTAAGAACTGATAGAGTATACAAGGATTGCCCAATAGTGATAAGTGGTAAGACTATGTGTGCAGACTTGGTTGAGTTACCCATGCATGATTTTGTTGTTATTCTTGGCATGGACTGTCTTCACAGTTGTTATACTTGCTTGGATTGTCGTAGTAGAGTGGTGAGATTTCGTTTCCCTAATGAAGAGGAGCTAGTCTGGTAGGGGTACAACTCGAGTCGTCCTAACCTCTTGATTTCTAACCTTAAGGCCAATAAAATGATGTCCAAGGGGTTGTTGTGTCATCTTGTGAGTGTTAATGATTTAGATCATGACATTCCTTCCATAGACTCAGTGCCTGTAGTGAATGAGTTCCTAGATGTATTTTCTGATGATTTGCCTGGAGTCCCTCCCCCTCGAGAGATTGATTTTGGTATCGACTTAGAACCCGATACTAGACCAATTTCAATTCCTCCTTATGGAATGGCTCCATCTGAACTCAAAGAGTTGAAGCTGCAGTTAAAAGATCTCACTGACAAGGGTTTCATTCAGCCGAGCATATCCCCTTGGGGCGCTCCAGTGTTGTTTGTGAAAAAGAAAGATGGAACCCTTAGAATGTGTATCGGTTATCGGCAGCTCAACAAAGCCACTATAAAGAATAAGTATCCACTTCCCAAAATAGATGATTTGTTTGATCATCTCCAATGGTCTAGTTTCTTCTCTAAGATTGATCTTCGTTCAGGGTATCATCAGCTTAGGGTTAGGGATGGAGATATCCCAAAGACAGCCTTTCGTAACCATTATGGTCACTATGAGTTCTTAGTCATTTCATTTGGTCTTACGAATGCACCTGCTGCATTTATGGACCTCATGAATCGAGTCTTCCGTGAATACCTTGACTCCTTCGTCATAGTATTCATTGATGACATTCTCATCTACTCTAGGACCAAGGAAGAGCATGAACAGCATTTGATACTAACCTTGCAGGTACTTAGACAACATCAGCTGTATGCCAAATTCAGCAAGTGTGAATTTTGGATTAGATCAGTGACCTTCCTGCGTCATGTTGTGTCCGATCAGGGCGTGGAGGTGGATCCCAGGAAGACTGAGGCTGTGAAGAACTGGCCAAAGCCTCTTACTCCCACTGACATCTGTAGCTTTTTGGGATTGGCTAGTTACTACCGCAGGTTTGTAGAGGGCTTTTCTTCCATTGCTGTCCCATTGACAGCTTTGACTAAGAAGAAAGCCAAGTTTGAATGGACGGAGACTTGTGAGTGGAGTTTCCAGGATCTCAAGGACAGACTCACTTCAGCCCTGGTGCTTACTTTGCCTAAGTGTGGTGAGAATTACACTGTTTATTGTGATGCATCTAGGGTTGGTTTGGGTTGTGTTCTTATGCAGGTTGGTAAGGTGATAGCCTATGCGTCCAGACAGCTCAAGGTTCATGAGAAGAATTATCCCACTCATGATCTGGATTTGGCAGTTGTGGTGTTTGCACTGAAGTTGTGGAGGCACTACTTGTATGGAGTGCATGTGGATGTATTCACAGACCACAAGAGTCTCCAGTACATATTCACACAAAGGGAGTTGAATCTACGTCAGCGGAGATGGTTGGAGCTGTTGAAGGATTATGACATGAATGTTCATTACCATCCAGGTAAGGCTAATGTTGTAGCTGATGCCTTGAGCAGTATGAGAATGGGAAGTACAGCCCACGTTGAGGATGATAAGAAGGAGTTGGTGAAAGATGTACACAGACTGGCCAGACTGGGTGTGCGATTGGTTGACTCTACTAGTGGGGATGTTTCAATTCATCCTAGTTCTAAATCATCCTTGGTAGTTGAAGTCAAGCAGGGTCAGCATCTGGATCCTGTGTTGATGGAGCTGAAGGACTCAGTGTTGATGAAGATGAATGAGTCTTTTGCTTTGGGAGGTGATGGCATACTTAGATATCAGGACAGGCTATGTGTACCAGATGTGGATGATTTGTGGACCAGAATTGTTGCAGAGGCCCATGGTTCCAGATATTCCATACATCCAGGTTCCACCAAGATGTATCATGATCTTAAGCAGATTTATTGGTGGGATGGCATGAAGAAGGACATTGCAGAATATGTGGCCAAGTGTCCTAATTGTCAGCAGGTTAAGGCAGAGCATCTTAAGCCTGGCGGTCTGACTTAGATTATTGAGGTTCCGACTTGGAAGTGGGAGGCCATTAATATGGACTTCGTGGTTGGTCTTCTGAGGACTAGGAGGCAGCATGACTCCATATGGGTTATTGTGGATAGATTGACTAAGTCTGCCCACTTTATCCTTGTGAAGTCTACTTACAGAGCCGAGGATTATGCGAGACTCTATATTGATGAGATTGTGAGATGGCATGGGATTTCTTTGTCTATCATTTCAGACATTGGAGGACATGTTGAGAGTGTGTGTGATTGACTTCAGAGGTAGCTGGGATAACCATCTGCCATTGATAGAGTTCTCGTATAATAATAGCTATCACTCCAGCATTAGGATGGCACCGTTTGAGGCACTGTATGGTAGGAGGTGTAAATCTCTAGTTGGGTGGTTTGAGGTTGGAGAGTCATCCATTTTGGGTCCAGAGATCATTCATGAGGCCTTAGAGAAGGTCAGAGTGATTAGGGACAGGTTGGCTACTGCTTACAGTCGGCATAAGTCATATGTAGATAATAGAAAAAGGCCCTTAGAGTTTGATGTTGGTGACCAGGTCTATCTGAAGATATCACCTATGAAGGGGGTGATGAGGTTTGGCAGGAAGGGGAAGTTGAGTCTGAGGTATGTT
This sequence comes from Solanum sitiens, assembly GCA_016801875.1. Taxonomy (NCBI): domain Eukaryota; kingdom Viridiplantae; phylum Streptophyta; class Magnoliopsida; order Solanales; family Solanaceae; genus Solanum; species Solanum sitiens. The sequence continues at coordinate 2,558,226 of JABWTJ010000094.1, read as the reverse complement.
GGGCCATACGAGATCCTACAGCGTGTGGGTGAGGTGGCCTATGAGTTGGCATTGCCTGCGGAGATAGCTTCTGTTCATCTAGTCTTTCATGTCTCTATGTTGAAGAAGTGCCTAGGTGATCTAGCATCAATTCTACCTGTGGAAGGTTTGGGGGTTGATGAAGACTTGTCTTATGAGGAGGTACCTGTTGAGATCTTAGACAGACAGGTCAAGCGGCTGAGGAACAGGGAGATTGCCACAGTGAAGGTATTGTGGAGAAATTATCTTGTTGAGGGTGCTACGTGGGAGGCTGAGGCCGACATGAGATCCCGCTACCCTCATCTTTTCAGCTCTTGAGGTAAGACTTCTTACTCTTAAGTCTATGTTTCCTTATCTCTCCATACTTTGTTGTTATTACTTGACTGTGCATAGTGATTATGTTATGATCTGACTGCCATTACGATATATAGTGGTAGTGTCATTCGGGGACGAATGTTCCTAAGGGGGGGATAATGTAACAACCCTAAAAATGAATAAGATAAATGCTTAAGGTGTCAAGAATGCTTGCGATTAGACCAAGGTTCACAACGGATTGATACGCGTAGAACCAGACCTCAGAACCTTTACTACGGCCAAGCCAACTAACTTGGGGAGTTAGTTGAGCTTGGAAAGGTTGGAACCAACCATGTAGGGCTCTCGAAAACAAAGATTTAATCGAAGGAGTCCTTACCGAACTTAAAAAGAAGAAATCTTAAGTTTTGAGGGTCCAGGGGTAAAATGGTCTTTTCCAGGCCAAGGGTAATATTGTAATTACCCTAAGGAATTAATTAATTAATTAATTAATTTAATAAAAGAGACGGATAGGGTAGGGTCGACCCGAAATGACCCATTTCGCAAGGGTCACTCAACCTGAGTTCGAGCCCCATTGGAAGCAACAAATTGATGATTTATTTATTATTTAAAATCTGATTTTTGTAAGGGAAAAATGGTCCTTTCATGGATAATTAATTAAATCATATTTTTAAGTATTAAGGAGAGTCCTAAATTGACTAAGTCATCATCTAATCCTAAACAACTTCACACGTTTCACTCCTTCACGTCTATCATATTTTCAGGTTCAACTCTCTTGTTTTCTCTCTGCCTAACAAACGTACAAGAACAGAAAATATATCAAAGTTCTTCACACATGAAGACACACACGAAAATTTTAAGAAAACAAGCTAACCAAAAACGTTAAGGCAAAGAGAAGATTCCGTCGAGTTGGTGGTGAAACTTGAGGAGGCTTGGACTGATTTTTGGAGAGGGTTTTGGGCAGCAACTTCAACGTTTGAACATCAATTAAGGTATGGGTTTCTTCTCTCTTGGTCCTTTTCCCAAGAGACCCCTTTAGATTCAAGATATTCATTCCGAAAACTAGGGTTGTTTTCCCTGTTGCATGTCCCTGTCACTAGCTCCCAAATGATTCGTAGGTTGGGTTTTGTTTGCTGGTAGATTTAGGTATGTGTGATGTTTTTGTGTTGAATAAGAATATGTTTATGTACGTGAAATCACAAAAAATGACAACCAATGTGTGATCGAAATTATGTGCAAGTGTGTGCAAGCATGTTACTGTGACAAGGGTCTCGACTTGAGGCCAAAAATTTGATAAAGTTGTAGTTGTGATTTTAAGTACATAAATTTATAAGAAAAATCATGATGTTCATTTAAGGAAATGTGGTTGATTGAATAACAATCTTTTAGCCAAATAAATCTATGAAGATGCGCCTAAAAATGTGTTAAAATGGTATATGAATACACCCTATGAATCAAGTGAAAACGTTGATAAAAATAAATTGAAAAATGACCAAAATTTCCAGCAACTATGCAATGTTAATTTAGGCTAAAGTTTAATAGAGAAATCTTGAAATTTAATGAGTTTTAAAAGGGTGAGGCCACCAGGATTTGAACCTGTGACCTCACCCGTGTAGCTACTGTAATTCGGGAAAAAAAAGATGAAAAATGGGGCTGGGGGGAATCGAACTCGGGCTACTGTTTGGGAAAGGAGAGGAAATAATTTAAGTAAATAACTGGGAGGCGTGGGAATCGAACCCACGACCTCCAGGCTGGAATCAAACCCACGACCTCCAGGCTGCGAATGAGAGAAGAGAAAATTAAAGAAAAAGAAGATGTGAGGCGTGGGAATCGAACCCACGACCTCAAGGCTGGAAAGGAAAGGAGCGAAATAAATAAGAAAATAAGTGAGGTTGTGGGGGCTCGATCCCACAACCTCACTGCCAAAACGCCTAGCCTAGGGGAGTTTTAATTAAAAATAAAAATAGGAGGCTGTGGGGGTTCGAACCCACAACCTCACAGCCCCTAGCGAATTTAAATTAAAATAAGAAGGTTGTGGGGGGTCGAACCCACAACCTCCCAATTCCCAGCGAAAATTAAGAATAAATAAAAGAGATTGTGGGGGTTTGATCCCACAACCTCTTGGTTTGGGCGAAAAGGGGCAATGAGATGTTAATGAAAAATAAAAAGGGGTTGTGGGGGTTCGAACCCACAACCCTTCGGCCAAACTAAGAGGAAAACCAAGGAGAAAACTAAGGATAGAATGTTAATGTTGGGGTTCGATCTAGAGTCCCAATGTCATGAAGATTAAAAATAAAATCAATGAAAAATGTAAATGTTATCCAAGTGATTCGAACTTGGGTTTCCTTGCCCAAACTTCCGTTTCCTTGCCCAAACTTCCGTATTGATACATAAGTCATACGTGAACAAAATATCCAAGAATAATGTCACCTACTTAGATCGAAATCAAGATCTTGGCATATATACAAGATACATAAGTCTTGTACTACATAATCTTAGGAATGTATGAATCACTTAACGAATTATGAATGAAGCCTCATGGCTTGTGTGTATAGACTCATAAGTCTAGCATACGTTTTAAAGAAGTGAACCTAAGATGTATGTAATGAAAGGATGTAACCCTAGAAGGGTTAAGTATGAGTGTGAAACACACTAAATGGCCTAGTGCATTGGCATACGATGAAATGATTATTATGTAATGAAGTGAAGAAACCCTAGAAGGGTTAAGTAAGAGTGTGAAACACACAAATGGCCAAATATATTTGCATATGATGAAATGAACATTCACGTAAAATGGGGTGAGTAATTATGAAGAGTAAATGTGCTAATGTTAATGAATGTGGTGACAACATGATATGAGGCTAATGTAAAAGATGAGAACAATCTCAAATGAGCCTAAGTAAATGTTATCAAAACGTACTCACCTATGAGAGTGTAAAGTTAATTAAGAGACCAGTCTCTATGAACACTTTAATGAAAGTATTGAGATTAACACACTTAATACTAATGATGAGATGAGAAATCATCTATTGAGCTATGATGTCCTCATACTAGAAGCCAGCTTCCACGACGTATGAGTTGAATGTAATGGAACTTTATACTGAGCACCGATAGACTAGCTATGAGCGGTGATGCCTTTTTTCGGGAAGGGCAGAGGTTCACGTAACTCTCATGAGATGAGACTGTCCGGCTTGCCGGGTATGGGTCTCCTTATATCTCCTAGTCTTCGAACCTATACTGCCAATATAGGGATCTGGCGGGGTTAAATTCCCATGTACGCTAGCATGTTTTTTGGTCACCGTGGTCGGTGATTCCACCTCTTTTTTGTGTGGGGGAGACACTGTAGTTCATGATGCTCACATGATCTATGTCGGTTAAAGTTAAAGTTTCCAATGAATGAATGAAGCCAGCCTCAAATGAAGCACATAATGAAATGAATGATACCAAAGGTGTTAGGATAGGATAATCAAGAGGTGAGCTAGACTCAGGTAATGACACTAGGTTATTCTTGATCATTGCACAGCAAACCCGATGAAAGTCTTAAACTACACCCTAGGTATAGCTGGTGTTCACACTGGCCTATGAACGAAATGAAATGACATACGTATGAATGAATAAAGCAGACTCTGTGTTTGGTATTGAAGACTCCCTAGTTGAGGTCCCATATGTTGAGCCCTTATTTTGGAAAGTCTTAATGTTAAGTCCATGATTCCAAGGTCTCATGGCATATGAATGAATGTTATAAAAGATGTTATGTGATATATGCAGTATGATATGTGCTATATGTAAGATGTTATCTGTTGTGTGCAATATGATGATTATGATGATGCATGTTACTCTCATAGAATGACTTTCCTAATCCAAATTTGGAAAACTCACTGACTTTCCTAGTCCAAATTTGGAAAGTTCACTAACTTTCCTAATCCCATTTTGGCAAGTCCACTGACTTGACTTTTCATAATCATGTTAGGAAAGAGCTATTCTTTCTTATGCATGTCCTTGGTGTGTGCTTGCATATACCCATACTTAGTACAAGTGTGTACTAACCCTATACAACTCTACAATTTTAGGTGAAGGCACAGGTAGACGCTAGAGCTACAGGTTGACGCTAAAGCTATCCGGACGTCGAGCATTCATCCGGATTTGTAGGCCCTCATGCTTTCGAGGATGCTGCCATTTATATTCTAGCTTAATTTTATAGTTGAGCTAGTGGAGCATGTTCCACTAGCGTTTCTTTCCTGTTTTATTCAGACATTGTATTGGTGCCATTTTGGCAAGTACATCTTTATTACTATGATTAGACTATTTCTTTCATTTGATAATCTTGATGTTAGATGGTTGATGGTGAACAATTATGTAATAATGAGAATGTTTAATAAGTATGTTAAGAAACAAAAAGTTTCAAATTTTCCACTAAAATTAACCTAGATGAAGTAAGAATGACGTATGTAGGCTTGTCTGCGACCTCTGAGAGGTCAACGACGCCGGTCTCGTCTGGGGTCTAGATTCCGGTCGTGACAGGAACCACCGGAACCTCATTACCTCCTTCCACATTAGGGGAATGATCACCTTGAGGAGGCACTTGAGCACCTTGGACACCTTGAAGAACTTGCTCAACTTGAGGAGGAATCTCCTCATTCAACCTCTCCTTTTCCAACCTTCTAGCGGCCATACTTCTAGTATTCATCTCCTAGAAACACAAGGAAACACATTTAGAAGGATACTCATAACATTACTCTACCGCACGACATAGGAGTAGAAAAGAAGGGAAACTCTATCGTCTTATAGCCTCACGCCCATATATGTGTCGCGACTCACACAGATGGTCAAGACTCTTCTAGACGTGACTTGATGAGACTTTTTGATTCCTAAGACTACTTTCTCCAACCTATGCTCTGATACCAAGCTTTGTCACATCCCGAGACCACACCCTAGAAGTTAGGGCACAATCTCGGATTGTGGAACGGCTTACTCGACCTCTCGAAGGTCTTATACAAGCCTCTCATATCATTCATCGCATAAACATAATGAAAAGTAGTGCGGAATTAAAACTTTTCCTAAAACAATATTATAGTCTTTAAAAACTATTTCATATAAAAGTAATAGGAAATACTAAGTCTCAATCTCATCATCTTAAGACACAAGAGTACTTGGGACACGACCCATACGAAATACAAAACATACTACTATATAGTCTATTACAATACTTCAATACGAAACATAAAGACATATATGCCCTCGAGTCAAGTGAGGACATACTTCAACTTCTCTTGAACAATCTTCTATATCCAAGTCTACTTCCCAAAAGCTCTTCCCCTACCAAGAACTATATAGATAGATAAAGCATGGAATTAGTAGAACCACATGTACTAAGTATGGCTTATGCATAAAAATCATGAAAACGAACATTTATTGGAAATATGCATCTTTTCATTTAGAAATCATATTATAATCATAAGAAGAACATTTAGCAACTTAGAATCACATAAGAAAATATTTAAACAAATTAACTCATTTTTAATGTCACTTTACAGTGAACCCATTTCACTGTTACAGTGAAGTCAGTGAAGTGTCTTACCATTTAACTAAACAATCTCTAGCATGTAGTTCCCTCACTAAAAGTTATCCTAAGATTTACTTAAGTCACACAAAGAGAGACCGCCCATACACCCTCTCTAGATGTGCCTAAACGACCCTCAAGATTACTTATAATGAAACACATACACACCCACAATACACCAACATACAATACATACATAATATGACAATCTGCCCTACCAAGGCTATCAAAAGACTTACTTAAGTATTCCTAGAAGAGAACGCCCATACACTCTCTTCAAGTCTACCAAAATAATCATTAATACTTCCTAAGTTTAGATCATGTCAAACATAACAAGCAACTTCCCTAACTAGATTCATTCTCAAGACTTCCATAGATAAGACATGAAAAGATCATCCTTTATGCCCTCTTCACACTTTAACTAAGGAATCCTTAAGTCACTTTAGATTAGGTACTTATTCATTTACATACTTTATATCATTAAGTCATTAGTTCATTTAAGAGACATACATCACATAAAAGAAAATTCAAATAATGGTCTTGGACCTAGGGACTCTTACTAACATCTTCAAAGCCTATGGTTTAATGTCTAGATAGCATCCCATACCACCACCTAAATCTCATAGAACTTCTGTAATGCTAATAGGTATCCCATATGATGAGAATAGCCAATAACCGACATAGACCATGGTAGCAAAGCATGAAAAACGGAGTTCTATACTCCAATGAGGTTGTTCTACTTGTCAATGGTAGAACTTAGACACGTCCCATGTAGGCACATGGTTAAGGAAATATGAAGGGCATGCTTTGTAATCTAGTCTCATACTTTAACTAGAACTACTTACCTTACCATACTCACTCGGTGCTAGCCTTCGTTCTCATAGATTAAGTCATACTAAGGTTCATACAAATGGGTCCCATATCATGTTCATGACCCAATTACATTTACCCTACCAAAGCAAGGTCAACTAGGGTTATCTCACTATGGCGACAAGAAGCTCATCATGACTTTTCTAAGGATTGATATGATGCCGTTCAAGCCAATCAACCTTAAGTCCACCATTCATTACATAAAGAGTACCATTATGGCTTTCGACTTTAAGTTTCATAACCTTACCACTTGGTTCAAGGTTTCACATAAAGGACCCTCTTATCATGATTCAAGGTATCACCTATCATTCATTCATTCAATACTAAAACACTTTAGGTTTCTAAGTTAAGACATCACATATTCATATTCATACAAGCATCAAGTAAGGGACACAAGTTTACCTAAACAACACACAACATACTTCATTTTATTCACATATAGCATATCATCTTTTAGACATCTAGGAATGACCCTTAACATCATTTAGTCAACCTATTAATTATCTTAACATCATCAACATAACCATTATAGACTCATATAACCAAATTAGGAACAACCATGTACAACTCTAAGACTACACACTTAACATATAGCCATAGCATAACATGATTACATAGATAGTATCAATAAACTAACACATACTTTCACATGTAAGTAGATATGATCATACATCACCTAATCAACTATACCGATAGCCATATAACTTCAAGTAGTTGCCGACAAGGCCATGATCACCAATATACTTAAAATAATGCCGACGAGGCCACATCAATTCACATAACACCGCCACCATAAGTGGTCCAAACCAATCACAACATAATTGAAATTTAAATAAAATTAAGTAAGAAGAAATAGGGCATCTTACCACCTCTTCATCCTCAACACATCAAGCCAATACCAAATCATCCAATTCAACCTCATAAGGCCCTTACCCATGGCCATGAACACCAATTCAATACACAAACTATAATACTCAATAAAATCTAAACCAATTCAATATAGATTCAACAATCTAAGACCAATTAGACATCAATTGAATACCATTCTTATATCATTAGAAAGCCCATAACAAACTACACATGAATTCATAAACATTAGACCAATATCAAGTAACACATAAATTAGTCAAAAACTAGGGTTCATCAATTACATGGTTTCATAGGTAGATTGAGTTAAAATCATCTTAATAACAACAATTCAATCACTATTCAATGATTAAAAACCTTTAATGCAAGAACCCATGGTAGAATCATGAAATTGGACAATTCATCTTTGAAAACTTTAGAAAAACATCTTTGAAGTTGGGCTCCTTGATGAAACGAGTTTTAAGGATCAAAAAACATACCTCAATGAAGCTAATTCTTCAATTTTATGAAGAATCTCCACTCAATTCGTCACACCAAGCTCTTCCTTGACTTTGGACTTCAATGGAGTCTTTGGGAATTCTTAAGGGATTTTGGGGTTTTGATTTTAAAGAATGAAATCTTCTAAGTGTTAATGACCTATAAACGCCATTAAAATACCCAATATACCCCTTAGGAACCGCCAAACCATATATTTGGAAGAGGGGTGAAATTCCCATTTCACCCCTCACTTAACAGTGAGGCTGCGCAGGAAAAACAGTCCACCAATGGTTGGCAGTCGACGGACCGTTTGTCCACAAATGGACCATCCTGTCCTTCCGTTGGTTGGTTCAGAGACTTTCCATGCTTCTTATCTCTCCCAAGACTAATTCCCTACCAACGTCACCCATCGAAGGGGCGTCGATTGGCCCACGAGCCGTTGATGCCTCCGTCGTTTGGGGCTGCCTGGGACAGTCTTGACACCAAGTTTTGGGTCCTTCCTCAAGGACCCTTTGATGGTCCTTGGGGATGTTTTCCCGGCTATTCCAACTCAAACATGACCGTATACGAGTTTATCACCTCTCACATGAATTTCACTCAAAACAAACACGTAACACTAGAAAAAATATGCCTAGACACACAAGGTCATTTCAAGGCACATCTTTTGAATGTCATGGACGTTCTTGAGTGTTTGACCTCCAAACTTCTCAAAACTTTACACACTGCATATATACATCATATTAACTCATTTAAGGACTTTAAAACATCATGAATAACACATAAACACATAGAACCATATACGAGGCACTTAGGTGACTTAGTCGTCGAACGTCTTGGTTGTCCCTTTACGTTTGACTTCCAATGCACCTAAACTCTTAGATACTGCCTCAATACAATATTATAGACAATTTAAGAACCTTATAACATCATTACAACAATGTTAGGCTCTAGTTTACCTATGTCATCTTCGAGGTCTTACAGTAGAATAGGCTTTGAAGATGTTAGTGAGAGCCCCTAGGTCTTCTCCAAGACCATTACTTGAATGTCCTCTATGTGATGAATGTTTCTTAATGAACTAATTAAGTAATTAATTATGTTATAAAGCATGTAAATGAATGAGTACCTAATCTAGAGTGACTTAAGGATTCCTTAGTTAAAGTGTGAGGAGGGCATACGGGATGGTCTCTTCATGTCTTATATAGGGAAGTCTTGAGAATGACTCTAGTTAGAGAAGTTGGTTGATTATTTGGTCATTATCTAAACTTAGGAAGTCTTAAGGATTATTTAGGTAACCTTGAACAGAGTGTATGGGCGTTCTCGTCTAGGAGTACTTAAATAAGTATTTTGATAGCCTTGGTAAGGAGTTTGTCATATTATACATGTCATGTGTTTGGTGTATTGTAAGTGTATGTGTCTCATTATAAGTAGTATTGATGATCATTTAGGCATGCTTAGAGAGGGTGTATGGGCAATATCTCTTTGTGTTACTTAAGTGAGTCTTAGGATAGCTTTTAGTGGGGGAATTATATGCTAGAAAGTGTCTAAGATAAAGTGAAAAGACTTTTCTATAACAGTGAAGAAGTTCATTGAAACAGTGATATTGCTCACTGTAAAGTTTCCTTAAAAATATGATAAAATTATTAAGTGATTTCTTATGTGTTTCTAAGGTGTTAAATGTTGTTCTTATGTTATTATTATGATATATAAAACAAAAGATGCATTTTTCAATAAATGTCGGTTTTCACGATTTTTATGCATTATGTCATACTTTGTACATGTCATTGTACTAATTCCATGCTCTTTTCTATCTCTATAGTGGTGGTAGGTTAGGATCATTGGGAAGCAAGACTTGGATCGTAGCATCATTCAAATGAAGTTGAAGTATGTCCTCATTTGACTCGAGGGCATAGATGTCTTTTATTTCTCTTATTGAAGTATTGTAAAAGACTTAGTAGTACTATATTTCTATTGTGTATGGGCCGTGTCCCAAGTACTCTTGTGTCTAATATATGATGAAATGAGACTTAGTATTTCTTATGAGTTTTATATGAAAGAGATTTTAAAGACTATGAAAATGTTTGTGAAAAGTTTTGATTCCGCACTACTTTTCACTATGTATATGCGATGAACGATATGAAAGGGTTTGTATAAGACCTCTGAGAGGTCGAGTACACCGGTTGCACTCCGAGAGTGCCATATCTTCTAGGGTGTGCTCTCGGGATGTGACAGTCAAGTACGCTGCGTCATGATCCGAGATTGACCTTAGCTCCTAGTGTGTGGTCTCGGGTCGTGACATACTCATCATACAAGATCACATTAGTCTTTTCTAGACACTATGTGAACATCATATCAAAATAGCTCATAGGTAATCATAAGTGAGAACTATCATTTCAGTTTAGAAACCACATACAAGTGAGTAAACCTTTTACTCAACACTTTATCATAATCATGATAAACTACATTCAATAATATAATAATCATACCATAACATACTTGTATACTTGGACAACCAATTCAAGCTAGTTTCATTAAGATAGCTCCTTTTCATTGATTCAATTAGGTGAGAAAGTCTTTAGACCTAAGAATCCTTTCTATGTGAGAAAACCCTTCGCATAATGCTAGTTATGTGTTTATTAAAATGTCCTTTAAACAACACAACAACAACATCCTCATTCGTACTTTATTCTCAAAGCACCCTTAAAACATTTGCATAGATTTCATAAAACAATGCATAAGTCCATAATTTACCACTTGAGGTCAAAACCCACTTTCAATCATTAATTCTTAGGAAACCTGGGTTAGATATGAATTTCATCACAAATATATGTAAAGCTTACAATACACACCTAATTTCATAAAACACTTACTTAAAATCAAAATTCGACATCATATGATCCATAACTTGAAAACATGGGGATTACACGAGTTCATGGAGGAAATCATCATTAATTTATTTTAATTCATCAATGCATTCATAAGAGATCATAATTTAATCATTTAGATCAACAATTTAGAGAACACATGATAATTGAAGAAAATCCTAACTTAATTAGAGAATTCTAATATTTGAAACTGAGGAATTTAGGAACTCCATTGATGAAAGGAATCCAAGAATGAAAATTATCATACATCGATGCCTACATCTTAAATTCAATGGAGTAATTGAGGTTTGACCTTGATCTAGCTTGAATGCTTTCTTCTTCTTCAAGTTTTTAAAGAGAGAAATATTTTGGAGAGGAAGATCTTTCATTTTCTTTTTTGTTTTGGAAATAATGACTTGAATGGGTGAGTTTTGGGTTAAAATGACTTATATAGGGGTCCCTAGCTTAGTCAAAACAACATGGTATTAATCTAATTAAAACCGAAAAATACCCTTGAAACCCTCACCCTTCATTGGTCTGCCTTATGACCACGTGAGGTACCACGAGCCATGGTCCCTACCACGAGCCATGGTCCCTACCACGAGTCATGGTTCCCCCCGTGGTCCTTATAACCATTATCTAGGGTGCCAACCCTTTATCCCCCTACACCTAAGTCACCATCGTGAGCCTTCCCACAGCCAGTAATAGACTTCACGAGCGGTGAAGTGGCTCATATAAAGGGGACTGTTTTGGGCAGTTTTCACCTAGCCCACCACGAGCCACAACATAAGTTGTGGTCCTCACCAGTGGTCATGTTGGTGGTCTTGGAAGGCAGGGCAGTGTCTATGTACAAGGGGGTTTCCTTTCATATCCCAAGACAACACCCTAGAGGTTAGGGCACAATCTCGAATTGTAACTGGCGTACTCGACCTCTCGGAGGTCTTATACAAGCCCTTTCATATCATTCATCGCATATACATAGTGAAAAGTAGTGCGGAATTAAAACTTTTCACAAAACATATTATAGTCTTAAAAAATCTTCCATATAAAATCATAGGAAATGCTAAGTCTCAATCTCATCAAACTTAAGACACAAGAATACTTGGGACACGTCTCATACGAAATAGAAAACATAGTACTACTATGTCTTTTACAATACTTAGAAATAAAAGACAAAAAAAACATTTGTATATGCCCTCGAGTCAATTGAGGACATACTTCAACTTCTCTTGAACGATGCTACGGTCCAAGTCTTCCTTCCCAAATGCTCCTCACCTACCAACAACTATAGAGATTGATAAAAGCATGGAATTAGTACAACCACATGTACTAAGTATGGCATAATGCATAAAAATCATGAAAACGGATATTTATTGGAAATATGTATCTTTTCTTTTAAATATCATAATATAATCATAAGAACAATATTTATCAACCTAGAAACATATCAGATAACATCTAGACAATTTAACACATTTTAAGGGTCACTTTACAGTAACCTCACTTCACTGTACAGTGAAGCTCTTCACTGTTACAATGAGGTATATTCTCTTCATTTTAAACCTCTTCTAGCATGTAATCATCCCACTAAAAGCTATCCTAAGATTCACTTAAGTCACACAAAGAGAGACCGCCCATACACCCTCTCTAAATGTGACTAAATGATCCTCAAGATTACTCATAATGAGACACATACGCACTTGCGATACACCAACATACATAACATATAAGATATGACATTCTCTTACCAAGGCTATCAAAAAGACTTACTTAAGTACTCCTAGAAGAGAACGTCCATACACTCTCTTCAAGGTTACCTAAATAATCCTTAAGACTTCCTAAGTTTAGGTCATGTCAAACATAACAACCAACTTCCCTAACTAGAGTCATTCTCAAGACTTCCATAGATCAGACATGAAGAGATCATCCCATATGCCCTCTTCACACTTTAGCTAAGGAATCCTTAAGTCACTTTAGATTAGGTACTCATGCATTTACATACTTTCTAACATAAGTCATTAATTCATTAGTTCATCAAGAGACATTTATCACATAAAGGACATTCAAGTAATGGTCTTGGAGAAGACCTAGGAACTCTTACTAACACCTTCAAAGCCTATTGTGCAATGTTTAGATAGTGTCCCATATCACCACCTAAAATTCATAGAACTTCTCTTATGCTAATAGGTATCCCACATGATGAGAATAGGCAATAACCGACATAGACCATGGTAGCAAAACATGGAATCCGGAGTTCTATCCTACTCCGATGAGTTGTTCTATTTGCCAATGGTAGAACTTGGACACATCCCATGTAGGCATATAGTTAAGGAATATGAAGGGCATGCTTTGTAATCTAGTCTCATTCTTTAACTAGAACTACTTCCCTTACCATACTCACTCGGTGCTCGACTTCGTTCTCATAGATTATATCACATTAAGGCACATACAAAAGGGTTCCATATCAAGTTCATAACTCAATTACTTTTATCCTACCAAAGAAAAGTCCACTAGGGCTACCTCACTATGGAGACAAGAAGCTCATCATGACTTTCCTAAGGATTGATATGATTCTGTTCCAGCCAATCAACCTTAAGTCCATCATTCATTACATGATGGATACCATTACGGCTTTCGACTTCAAGTTTCATAATCTTACCACTAGGTTCAAGGTTTCACATAAAGGACCCTCTTATCATCATTCAAGGTCTCACCTATCATTCATTCATTCAAGACTAAGACGCTTTAGCTTCCTAAGTCAAGACATCACATATTCACATTCATACATACATCAAGTAAGGGACACAAATCTACCTAAACAAGACACAGCATACTTCACTTTAGCACATAGTACATGTCATTCTAGAAGCACATAGAAACAACTATTATCATATTAAAGTCATCCTATACACTACTACATCATCATCAACATAACCATTATAGACTCATATAGTCAAGTAAAAATAATCATGCATCAACTCTAAGACTACACACATAAACATATAGTCCTAGTTTAACATTATCACCTAATATCGATAGAAGAACACATACTTTTACATTACTTCACATAAAGGTAGATATGATCATACTTCACATAATCAACTACACCAAATCAACATAATACTTCAAGTAGTGCCGACAAGTCCATGATCATCATAATACTTAAAATAACGCCGACAAGGCCACATCGATTCACATAACACCGCCACCATAAGTGGACCATACTAATCACAACATAATTGAAGTCTAATTAACATTAGATAAAAGGAAATAGGGAATCTTACCACCACTTCTTCCTCAACACTTCAATCCAATGCCAAATCACCCAATTCAATATCATAAGGCCCTTACCCATGGCCATGAACATCAATTCAATGCATAAACTATAATACTCAGTGAAATCTAAGTCAATTCAATATAGATTTATCAATTTAAGACCAATTAGATATCAATTGAATACAATTCTTACATCATTAGATAGCCCATATGAAACTACACATTAATTCATAAGCATTAGACCAATATCAAGTAACCCATAAATTAGTCAAAACTAGGGTTCATCAATTGCATGGGTCAATAGGTTATTTAGGTTGAAATCATCTATACAATGACAATTTTAATCCATAACCAACGTTTAAAAACCATTAATGCAAGAACCCATGATAGATCATGAAATAGGTCAAGTTTAACTTTGAAAACTTTAGAAAACATCTTTGAAAGTTGGGCTCCTTGATGAAACGAGTTTCAAGGATACAAAATCATACCTCAACAATGTTAATCCTCCAATTTGATGAAGAATCACTACTCAAATCTCTAATCCAACCTCTTCCTTGAATTTTGGCTTCAATGGAGTCTTAAGGAATTTCTAAGAGATTTTGGGGTTTTGATTTTGAAGAATGAAATCTTCTAAGTGTTAAAGACTTAAATACACATTTAAAATACCCAAAAGACCCCTTAGAAACCTCCAATTTTTTTTATTTTGACGTGGGGTGAAATTACAATATCACCCCTCCCTTAACAGTGAACCTGCGCAGGAACACAGGCTCACAGACGGAAGCCAACCTGCGGACCATCCTGTTGGTCCGTGGTCTGGGACTGAGGATGGTACTTGGCTGATATTCACCCACGACTAACTCCCAATTGAAGAGCCACCACCAATGGGGCGTCGAGTGGCCCAATGGGCGTCGATTGCCAACCGTTGGTTAGGCTGTCTTGGGCAGTCTTGGACACCATGAAGGGTCCTTCCTCAAGGACCCTTGGATGGTCCTTGGGGATATTTGCCCAGACTTTTCCAACCCAAACATGACCGTATACAATTTTAGGACCTCTCACATGAATTTCACCCAAAACGAACACCTAAAACTCGACGAAACATGCCTAGACACACAAGGTCATTTCAAGGCACATCTTTCGAACGTCACAGACGTTCTTTAACGTTTGACCTCCAAACTTCACGAAACTTGACACACAGCCTATATATACCATAATAACTCATTTAAGGACTTCACAACATCATGAATCACACATAAACACATAGAACCACATATGAGGCACATAGGTGACTTAGTCGTCGAACGTCTTGGTCGTCCCTTGACGTTTGACTTTCAATGCACCTAAACTCTTAGCTACTTCCTCTATACAATATAATAGACCATTTTAGGAACTTAGACCATCATGACAACCATGTTAGGATCTAGTTCACCTAAGTCATTTTCGGGATCTTACATTTCCCAAGCCCTCTTTCTTGGTCCTAGCCTTCTCACTTAGGCCTAGTTTAGTCTACTAAATTTTCGAGGTGTTACACCTTTCAGTGGTTGGGGATCTGTTCTTAGATACCAAGTTAATGGTCCACAAAAATAAGGTGGTCGAGTTTTATGTGAACTTGAATGTATTGGAGGATAATGTGGGTACATCCTCTATTTATGGTTTGGAACTAGTCTTTGATTACGTCCGACTTGGTGAGATCTTCCATATCCTACTACTGGGTATATGTTAATGGTGTGGAATTACTCGACCTAGAAAGGTTCTGAAAGGGAATATGTCACCCTTTCACAAATTGGTGTTCGAAGTGGTACACGGGGGGATATTGCCTAGGGGGAAGACGTCGTGAGGCTTCTCTTAGTGACATGGGGATCGCACATGATTTGAAAACAAAGATACCATTGGATGGAAATGGCTCGGATAATTGATCCTAAATGGCGTCATCAGTTAGACTTTGGTAATCTACTCACTACTGTGTCCACTGCAATCAAGGTGTCTTTAAGGAAATAAAGGGTTTTGAACAAGAATGACATGTTTACTAAATCTAGTCTTTCTGAATGCCAACTTCTTAAGGATGGAGACCAGGTTCATGATACCCTACCCCATGTTGTTGGACCAGGTACTAGCCTTCATAATTAACCTCATGCTGCTAGGACTTGGAATGATGAACTCCGAGGTGAAATTGAGACTCATAGAACCTGGTTGAATGGGTCTCATGGGGAAGTGACAAGGTTGAAGGACTAGTTGTTACATCAAAAACTTGATAGCAATGCTCGTGTGGATCGTGTATTACAGTTCTTGTCCACCTTTCACATCCCATAGAACCCACCTTCTCCAGTTACTAAATATCTCCTTTTGGCTTATTTTCAGACAATTTGATAGGATGTGTTGTGTTGCTTTCTGTTGGGTATTGTGTTGTAGCTCCTCGATCTTAACATCTAATGCATCCTGTTGTTGTTGATTTTTTCATTGCCTTGTTGTGCTCTAATGTTTCTTGTTTGGATGGCTAATATCCTTAGATTGTGTTCATTGTCTGCTTCCATGCCCTTTGTGGTGCCCTTTTGGCTCCGAGTTAGTGATATTCTTGTACTAAAGTTCTCTGTAACTCTCTTTTTTTATATGTCAAAAGGGGGAAGTCTTATGTGTGACATTAGGTGATTAAAACAGGTACACAATACAAGTAAAGGGTGTAAATTTGTCAACATCAAAAGGGGGGGAATTGATGGAGCATATATTAACTCAAACTATTATTGATAATGACAACGTCAACTAGGTTCACATAATATTAGACTACATCAGAAAGGCGAGAAGAGTTCGGGCCTTCAATACAAAAAGAGAAAAACATGTTTTCAAAATAAACACTCTGAGTAAAAGAAGGAAAGCAATAATAATGAAAGAGTCCTATGCAAATAAAGGAAGAAGCAGACAAGTTCAAAAAGGAAAAGGATTAGTTGTATAGAAAAACAATTTATTTCCTTATAGAAGTTGAAGAAGACAAATTAGAACTCTACAAAAGGATCAAGAGGGGAAAAAAGTCTCTGTCTTTGAAATTCAAAAAGTAAAAAAAGAGAGAGAGAGATGGAGAAAAAGCAATACAAGCAAAGGCCAGAGTTCAAGAAGATCGAAGAGAAGAAAGAAAGAAGTACTAGAGTTAGGATATCTTTCGTATGGGTTAGAACAACAGTGATTCATCTTCGAATTAGTGTTGTTGAGAGAATTAAAAGAGAGTTTTAAGAGAATTGTAACAAGAATTGGATTGACATCTTGGGGGTAGAGTTAAGGGAGAGGGTTGAGAAAATCGTAAACAAGAAGCGAGTTTGACTTCTTGTAGAGTAGAGTGTTTCGATTATAGTTAATCGAAAGGGTTGAAGTTTTAGAATTGAGTCATTAATTGACAAAGTTGTAATCTTGAATTAATATAAAACCTTAGTATGGTTTTTCCCTTCCTTGGGGTAGGAAGGTTTTCACAATAAATTTGTGTTATCGTCTCAAAAATAGTTATTTCTGTGAAATGCGCACAAACCTGGTTCTTGCACATAGGGTAAGGTTTCTTCACTTAGGCAAAAATATAACTTAACTCTAGATGGTGTAGAATATCATGTTGGTTATCAGGTTCGTCGGATAAATCAAAATTCAAAACCGTGTTCTTTAAATTCTGATGAAAAAAAACAAAGTTAAGAAACTGAAAAGGATGCTCACTATTTAAGCTCTGGATACCAAAGATGGATCATGCAATATTTGAAATGAATTGATGATATTACACAAATTAAGGATAGAAATCTGTCTGGATTCTCGATGGTTACAGTTTTCAGAAAGGGAAGCAATATAATCTACAGATAAGGCAAAAAAATTAAGCTAATATTTAATTAATAGATAAGAGCATTTTCATAGCCATTGGTTGGCAACAATGTCAGCGAGATCAACGACCCTCTGTGAGTAACCCCATTCGTTGTCATACCAAGCAATAACCTTAACCATGTCATCTCCCATGACCATGGTAAGTGAAGCATCCACAGTTGATGAAACATCAGAGCACCTAAAGTCGACTGAAACAAGCGGCTCATCACAGACGGAGAGAATTCCAGCAAGCTCGTTGTCAGCAGACTCCCTGAATGCAGCATTCACTTCCTCTGCAAATGTTTTCTTTGATACTTGAACGACAAGGTCCACGACCGATACATTGGGAGTGGGGACACGCAGGGCAATGCCGTTGAGTTTACCCTTGAGGCTGGGAAGGACAAGGGCCACAGCCTTAGCTGCACCCGTTGAGGTTGGCACAATGTTAAGAGCTGCAGCTCTTGCACGTCTAAGGTCCCTGTGGCTTGCATCAAGCAGCCTTTGGTCACCAGTGTAGGAATGTGTCGTTGTCATGGTCCCTTTGATTATGCCTATATATACAAACAACATTGATTAGTTTTCTGAATTCAACATTTCATATATATATATATATATATATATATATATATATATATATATATATATATATATGTATTACCGAATTTTTGGTCAAGGACTTTGACAAAAGGAGCAAGACAGTTGGTGGTGCAAGAAGCATTGCTGATGATGGGCTCATCAGGGCTGTAAAGGTCTGCATTGACACCAACGACATAGGTAGGAATATCACCCTTTCCGGGGGCAGTGATGAGGACTTTCTTAGCTCCAGCTTGGATATGCTTGCCAGCACCCTCTCTATCGACAAAAACTCCGGTACCTTCAATGACCAAGTCAACACCAAGATCCCTGGGGATCAAGATTATATAATAATTGATGTTAGTGTTGAACATATATATGTATGTATATATTGGTAAAGGAAATTAGGACTTATTACTTCCAGGGGAGATTGATGGGGTTACGGTCAGAAACGACTTTGATGATCTTTCCATCAACAGAGATGCCATCAGTACCAACAGGCTTAACATCAGCATCGAAGATGCCGAGGGTAGAGTCATACTTGAGGAGGTGAGAGGCTTGCTTGACACCACCAGAGTCATTGATGGCAATGACATCGAGTGGAGAGTCCTTCCTACCATGCCAGCACCTCAAGAAATTCCTTCCAATTCTTCCAAATCCATTGATGGCTACCTTCAATTTTGCCTCCACTACTCTATTATTCTTTCCAGCTCCACCAATCTACGTACAGTGAAACATTCATCTTACGCTACAACATGAATGAATGAATGGAATCATAATTAAATTAAAACTTACAACAGAGGTTTGGTAAGCAACAAGAGATAGCAAGTCATCGTTAGTTTTCCATCCCACTCCGAATGGAACGGCAGATGAGGTTCGAAGGCCAGTGAACTCTGAGAATGATCCTTTATTCTTGCTGACGTGGACAGAAGAATTGGCTACTGATAGAGCAGCCGAAGCCATTGATTTTTGTGTGTTTGTGTGTGTGTGTATTCACAACCCCCCCTCTCGGCTCTCACTATATTTAGTGAAGATAGGATGAGATTATGAATCATACATGGCCTCTCACTCATTCTATGGCTCTCCTTTAATTTCATAACTTATTATTTCCACTAAAATATATACATATATATTTGTTCTACTATATGTGTAAATCAACTTATACTCAATCATGTTAAATAAGTATACCTTTTAAACTTCCAACTTTACTCAAACCTTGTTATAGTGTCAATGTTTTTTTAAAAAGATATATTTCTGTCAATTATACTCCAGGTTATTATTATATATACATATTGACATGACCATTACATTGCATTTGCCTATTATAAAAAAAATACGCAATAATGTACCGCTGTAATCAATGAATGTTATTATTCTAGAGAGGTAAAATATAAATGAAAAAAAAAAGTTTGGAGAGAATCAAGTCATTTTATAAAGCAAAATGTTTGGTTTTATTGAAAATAAAATCGTTATAGTGAAATGTTATTATATCAAATGATTGGTATGGTGAGATCCATTGTACTATATATTCCCTTTGGTTCAACTTATATAACATTATGGGTGTGTTTGGTATGAAGGAAAATGTTTTCCTGGAAAATACTTTCTTGGAAAACAAGTGGATTTCTAACCTATTTTCTCATTTTGCTGGTGAGTAGAAAATATTTTCTGAAAAATATGTTTTAATGTTTGGTTGGTAAATGAAAAATATTTTTCAGAAAATATCTTTTATTTTTGGCTTGAGACTAAGAAATACTCTTGAAAAATAATTTATGATCCGAAAATCAACCCCGATAATTGATCTTGGACCCGACCCCGGCACCCAAACTAGGACAAGACCCCAATAACCATTCAAAAATCCGACCCTGGGATTTGACCCAGGACCTGACCCTGGAGTTGGCATGTAGGGTGGATTTGCGTAAAACATGAAAGTTTTTAAAATTTGAAATATTTCCCAAAAATAGTTGTTCTTAATTTTTTTTGAAGAGAATGGCCTGTGTTGGGGTAGGGGTAGGGTGGCATAAAAAATTAAAAAATTAAAATTTGAATTATTTTGTAAAATCAATTTTTTTAAAATATATATCTGACGGGGGTAGCGAGGGAGGGGGTGGCCTTGTTGGGGGGAGGGTGGCGGGGGATTGGCGTAAAAAACATAATTTGAAATATATTTCAAAAGCAATAGGGTTGGTAGGAGTTGGGTGAGGTCAAAAACCTTAAAATTTGAAATATTTTCAAAAATAGTTTTTAAATTTTTTATTTTTTTCGTTTGGGGGGGGGGGGGGGTTTGGTGGATGGGTAAAAATATATTTGAAAATAAAAGTAAGAAAAAAAAACTAAAAATAATGAATGGAGAGAGTCGGGTACAGAGTATGGGTAGGGTAAGAAAAAGAATTATAGGATAAAGTAGAGTTTTGGAAATGTTTTCCTCAATATTGGAAAGGAAGTCATTTTCCTTAAACTTGAGAAAAATGAGTTGATTTGAAAAATATTTTAAGCCAATCAAACATGAAAAAATTGAAAAACATCTCCATACCAAACACACCATATGTCCTTATTGGTTTGACTATAACATTAAAATTAAATTGGCAAAAGTATTCATCACCCTCCTGAACTTGAAGCTTTTTATTCGGTGTACACCTAAACTATATTCTGTTTTAATTACCCCCTGAAACTTGTTTATTCCACCATCACATACACCTTTTGTGTCCACTATTCCTATTGTGACTACACGCTCGCGACAGCTGGCAAAAGTGGTGATGATGTGGATTTTCACCTGGATAAATAATAGCCACCTAGATAATTAAAATAACAAAAAATTCATATTCCAACAACTCTGCAAAAAAAGCTCTGTTCTTCCATGGCAAAACTTACCAATCATGAAGTTGTCATGGTAATGGTTCCACTACCAGCACAAGGCCATTTAAACCAAACTCCTCCACCTTTCCAGCCTATCACCTCCCACTCCACTTTGCCGGAACCACCGTCAAGCAAAAAATTGCATTCATGGCTGGATCCACTCTCCACCTGCCTGTCAAACTCCATGAATTTTCAATCCCAAATTACGAAACCCCACCTCCAAATCCAAATTTCACCACCAAATTTCCTTCCCAATTGATGCCCTCTTTCCACGCCACGAGTCATCTTCTTCACCCGATTACTTCTCTTTACAGAAGAACTATCCATAAATGTATGAAATTGGCTTGATGAACAAGAACCAAATTCTGTAATATTCATGTCTTTCGGGACGAGGACTAAGTTTTTCTGATGAACAAAATAAGGAATTAGCAACTAGGTTGGAGAAAAGTGAGGAAAAAATCATATGGGTAATGAGGGAAGCTTCAATTTTAGGGGTAACGAATACTTGACAATATTAAAAAAAAATTGAGATTTTACGTTTTTTTACCATTGTAGCTTTATGACGTGGCAAAAAATCACTCCCTCACGCGCCTATTAGGGTGTGATTTCAATTTTTACGCCAGGTGGACAGAAAAGGTGCACGCGTTGGATGAATAAACAAGTTCCGGGGGGTAATTCAAACGAAATAAAGTTTAGGTGTACACCAAATAAAAAGCTTCAAGATCAGGGGGATGATGAATACTTTTGCCAATTAAATTCTACCGAAAATTATTTAACTTATACTTAATTTTTAATTTTATTCAAGAGATTTTTTATAATCACACAAACATTATGACAGTCTTAAAAATAAAAATTTTAAATATTTATAATCTTACAAATATTATACTAATATTTTCAAGACCGAGAGTGATAGAAATGATGTAACTGCTCGAATAGTAATTATCAGCATAATAATTACATAATCTGATAATTATACTTATCTATTTGTTGTCACAATGTAGTTATAATGTAATTATAAAATGTATTATTTGATTACACAACTGCAATCACAATGCTATGTTAATTTTAAGAATAAAAGTTAATAATCTAAAATTAAAATATTATATTAGATAAATAAGAGGCTTCATAAATTATATTTAATTAAAAATTTAAGATATATATTATCTTTTGAAAATATATTAATCAACAAACATATTTTCTTAACTAATATTATAAAAAAAATTTGATTTATGTTTTTCAAATTAGTATATAATAATTAAATACTAATAAAAACTAAAAGCAAAATATGTCTATGAACATCATCAAATACACGTTTACAAAAAAATTAATACTATAAACATAATGCATATATTATGAAAATATTCGTTAAAAAATAATTTATCAAGTCTAACTAAAAAATAAATAGCTTGCAATATGAAATATCAAATCAATGCTACTAAAACAAACGAAATTTAAAATATAATGTAAGTTCCACATTCGGAAAGAAATTTAATGTAACACTCTAATGTCAAATTTCAATATATCATACATAAATGTGATTTAGAATAAAAGAACAACGTAAATCTATAGCTTATTTAACAGCGAATTTTTCTTCAATTTAAAAATAAGTATACTTACAAAATTATGATAATGAAAAATAACACATGATTAATAAATAAAATAGATAGTTAGAAAAAACACATGGAATCAAAAGAAGAAAATGTTGAGAATGAGATGGAAATGAAATATTAATAATATAAAATAAAAAGTATATTTTTAGAATTAAAAAATTAAAATACTAAAACTAAAAATAAATTAAAATAAAAAAAATAGAAATAAACGAAAAGTTAAAAATTAATCAGCTTGTAATTACATCATGTAATTACCAGCAATTCACAACCCTCCCTGGGAATTGGACGGTGTAATTACCTCCTACCAATTATACAAATTACCTGTTGACCAAATAATTACATGATTAACGAAACATGTCAGACTCTAATTACACCCAGTTAAACCAAATCCAATTAGCAGATTGACTTTTCAAACGGACCCTTAGTTAAATTATGTGACTAAATAAATCAAAAAGAATAATCTATTTTGATTTGCCTCTTCCCTATATTTAATACATCATCATATTAGTTAATCATTTTTTTAATACACATATTAAAAAATTATAAATAAAAAAATAATTTTACTAATTCCTCTCTTAGACAACATCTTTAGGAAATTTCAACTCAAACATTGCTATAGTGTCAATGTTTTATTAAATTTTTTTTGTGTCAATTATACTCCAGGGTTATTATATATACATAATATTGACATGCCGATTAGATTGCATTTACCTATTATGAAAAATACGCAATAATGTACCGCTATAATGAATGTTATTATTAAAGAGAGGTAAAATATAAATGAAAAAAAAACAATTTTGGAGAGAATCTAAGTCATTTTATACAAAGAATGTCGGTTTTGTTGAAAATAAAATTATTATAGTGAAATGTTATTATAACAAATGAGTGTTATAGTGAGATCGATTGTACTATATATTCCATTTGGTTCAACTTATATAACATTATGGGTGTGTTTGGTATGAAGGAAAGTGTTTTCCTCGAAAATATTTTTTTGGGAAAACAAGTGAATTTCTAACTTATTTTCTATATTGGGTTGGTGAGAAGAAAATATTTTCTGAAAAATATTGTGTAATGTTTGGTTGGTGAATAAAAAATATTTTAAAGAAAATACCTACTATTTTTGGTTGAGACTAAGAAATACTCGTGGAAAATAATTTATGATCCAAAAATCAATCTCGATAATTGATACAAGACCCAATAACCATTAAAATCTGGCCCTGCGATTTAATTTGACCCAGGACCTGACTTAGGGAAAAATATTTCAAAATCATTTTTCTTAAAAGAAAAAAAATTGACGGAGACCTGAGGGCGGGGTGGGGGGTGGGGGTGGGGGTGGAGTTGGCATAAAACATGAAATTTTTTAAAATTTGAAATATTTCCCGAAAATAGTTTTTTAAAAAAAATTGACGAAAATGGCCTGGATAGGGGGTAGGAGTAGGGGTAGGGGTGGAAGTTGCATAAAAAATGAAATTCTTTTAAATTTGGAAATATTTTTCAAAAAGAATTTTTTAAACAAACAAAGTTTTGATGGGGGTGGCCTGGTAGGGGTGGCATGGGGGGGGGGTAGGGGTTGGCATGGGGGTTAGGAGGTAGGGGCTAGGGGGTGGCGTAAAAATTTTTTAAAAAATTGAAATATTTTCTTAAATTAATTTTTTCTTAAAAAAAATTAACAGGGTGACGGGGGAGCGGGTGGCCTTGTTAGGGGGGAGGGGGGCGGGGGATCGGCGTAAAAAACTAAATTTGAAATATTTTTCAAAAGCAATTTTTTGTTTTTGACGAGTGGGGAGTAGGGGTTGGTGAGGTAAAAAAATCTTAAAATTTGAAATATTTTCAAAAATAATTTTTAAACTTTTTTTTGTTGGGGGGTTTGGTGGTAGGGATAAAAATATATTTGAAATTTAAAAAGTAAGAAAAAAATTTTTTTTATAAAAATGAATGGAGAGAGTCAGGTATGGAGTATGGGTAGGGTAAGAAAAAAATTAAGATAAAGTAGAGTTTTGGAAAATGTTTTACTTAATTTTGGAAGGGAAGTTATTTTCCTTAGATTTGAGGAAAATGGTCCACTTGAAAAACATGAATTTTTTAAAATTTGAGATATTTCCCAAAAATGGTTTATCTTCAAAAATATTAACGGGAATGGCCTGGTTGGGGGTAGGGGTGGGGTGGCATAGAAATGAAATTCTTTTAAATTTGAAATATTTTTCAAAAACAATTTTTGTAAAAAAAAAAACAAAATTTTGATGAGGGGCATGGGTGGGTTGGCATGGGGGATTAGGGGGTAGGGGGTGGCGTAAAAAAAATTAAAATATTTTCTTAAATTAATTTTTTTTTAAAAAAAAGAATATTTGACGCGGGGGGGAGGGGGGGCATAAAAAACTAAATTTGAAATATTTTTGAAAAGCAATTATTTTTTTGGGCAGGGGAGTAGGGTTGGTAGGGGTTGGGTGAGGTAAAAAAAAAAACTAAAATTTAAAATATTTTCAAAAATAATTTTTAAATTTTTTATTTTTTTGTTTGGGGGGTGGGGGGGGTTGGTGATAGAGATAAAGATATGTTTGAAATTTTTTTAAATAATTGAATGGAGAGAGCGTCGAGTATGGAGTATGGATAGGGTAAGAAAAAATTAAACATAAAGTAGAGTTTTGGAAAATGTTTTCTTCAAGTTGGGAAGGGAGGTAATTTTCCTTAAACTTGGGGAAAATGAATTGATTTGAAAAACATTTTCCAAACATTTTAAGTCAACCAAACATGAAAAATTCGAAAAACATCTCCATACCAAACACACCTTATGTCCTCACTGGTTTGACTATAAAATTAAAATTAATTTTATATTTGAAAATTATTTAACTTTATAAATATTTTAATTTTAGTCAAGAGATTTTTATATTCACACAAACATTATGAAAATCTTAAAAATAAAATTTCAAAATGTTTATAATTGTATAGATATTGTACTAATTTTTAAAGAATGAGAGTAACAGAACTAATGTAATTGCTCCGATAGTAATTATCAGCATAGTAATTATATAATCGGGTAATTATATTGATATATTTGTTTGTCACAATGTAATTATAAATGTACTATTTGGTTACACAATTATAATCACAATGTTATGTTACTTTTAAGAATACTAGATAATGAAAAGCCCGTTTACGGGCCCAATATTACAATCTTATAGTAGAATTTTGATTAAATTTTAAAAGAAAAATTATTATGATATTTTCAAATAAACATGATAGAAAAAAATAATAAAACATAATATTTATTAAAAATAATGACATGCCTGATGAAAATTATAATGAATCATCTTATTCTTTATAAAGTAATAAAAGGATGGAAAAAAATTATGACTTTTGTCTTAATATTTATTAAAATTAGAAGAATAATTTTGTATAATAAAGAAATAATTTTTTCCAAAGTTATTAATAAACATGATGGATTAATGTTTTATATCAAAGAAAGAGGATTTAAAAGTATCAGCAAAAGTTGATATAATATATACTGCACTAATTTGACATGAGGTTAGTTAGTATAATAATTTATATAACTTGCTTAAAATGATTTTAACTATGATAAAATAATAGTAATTTGTTTTTCAATAAATTATATAATGACATATATGTTACGTGAAGTTTTGAGATTATACATAAAAAGAGAAATCAAGTAAATTAGATACTTCAAAAATTATCTCTACGATCCAAAGAAAAAGAAGGAATGCCATGAAATTGAAAAGTCCGAAGAGAACCAAAGGAAATGACATAACATTCTTTTGAAATTGTTGAAAATTTTGTTCTTGAAGAGCTATCTCACTGGTTGCATTCTTTTTGAATTAAGCATTTTGAGAAAAGTAATTGTGATTGATATTGAATTTAACATGTTACTGATTCATTAGGGTGCTTGAAAAGTGTGAATTAGTTGAATTTTACTGAAAGTTGAGTCATTATAGAGAGAATTGATCGAAATGTAGTTCTTAATGTTGAAAAAGAAACTGCATTATTGATTTTCCTAATAAGAGATATATACCAGAGTGTATAATATTTAGGACGCAAATAAAAAATAAAGGACGAAGAATTTATTGGTATAAGACATGAGAGGGGAGAAAATTAAAGAGTGAATGATATGAAGAATGAGTTAATGTCATTTATTTATGTCATAGACTTAGTTCTAGAAAAATCTTATAATTTATAATTTTTAGAAAAGTCAGGTAACTTGTGGAGGAAATTTACCACTTGAAAAAAATAAATTTAATGTTTAAAAATACAATTTATAGTTTTTAAAATAAAATATATATGAAATGATCATATTACCGAAGATTGTCCTCAACTTTTTATATCAAACACATATTTAGATTAATATGTTTGAAATCAAGTAAAGTACAGATTTGATAATATATTTTAATGAAGAACTACACTTTTATAATCTAGTAAACATTTTTAGTTTACTTTAAATACAAATATATCATCCTATTCATTTTATTTGTAAAATTATTTTTTAACAACTTTTAAAATAGATATTTTTAAAAATATTGAAATTAATTTGATTTTATTCTTTAATTTCAATCTAATAGATATTATTGATTTTATCATACTTGTTTCTTTTCATGTACATTATTTAGAGTCAAAATAAATGTAAAAATAATTAACTATATTTTTAAGTAATGAATTTTTATGTTAAAGTAGGCCTTTTTAGTAAACATAATGAATATAAAACTATCAGGAATTAATTAAAATAATAATTAAAGAGAGTAATGAATAGATATCATAATAATTCATAAAAAATGTGAAGTGATAACAAATTGTGTTGATAGAAATAACATTAATCAAAGATGTTTCTAATACTATTTAGTTTTTTGTTATTATTCTTGGTAAATTTTTGTAAGTATGAAATTACATTTTTATCCTTGATCACCATTCACTTTCATATAAGAAGAGATGTTTCTAGAATTATTTGTTTCTCTTGCTATCTTTATTAATAACTCATAAAAATAAAGTGAAGTAACAACAAACTGAGTTAATAGTAGTAACAATAACTAAAGATGTTTCTAGAACAATTTAGTATTCTTGTTATCAGTCTTGGTAGATTTTTATTTGCCTGAAGTTACATTTTTACCTTTGATCATCATTCATTTCATATAGAGAAATATGTTTCTAGAATAACTTATTTTTCTTTCTATCTCTCTTAATAGATTTTTGTTCGAACAAAATTATATTTTTATTCTTGGTTGTCTTAAATGCAAATATATCATCCTATTCATTTTTATTTGTAAAGTTACTTTTTAACATCTTTTTCTTTAATTTCAATCTAATGTATATTATTAATTTTATCATACTTATTTATTTTCAAGTACATTAATTAGAGCCAAAATAAAGGTGAAATAATTAATTCATAATTAATTTTATATTAAAAGTAGGCACTTTTATGAGCATAATAAATAGCAAAAAATATTAAGAATTATATTGAAGTAATAATGAAATAGAGTAATGAATCGATATCACAATAACTCACAAAAGAAAAGAAAGTGATTTAATAACAACATAAGTTAATGGTAATAACAATAACTAAAGATGTTTCTAGAACTAATTATTTTTTGTGAAATTACATTTTTACCCTTAATCACTATTCACTTCATATATAGAAAGATGTTTCTAGAGTTATTTACTATCTTTTAATAGATTTTTGCTAAAAAAAAATTACATTTTTACCCTTAGTTGTCCTACCACTTCACTCTTCTATATAAAACTAGATGAGTATTGTCTGTGCTATGCACAGGCCCAACAATGTAAATTATGATGTCATTTTTTTGTGTTTAATATGAATTGTCACCACAGATCTAGATTCTAAGTTGTATTTAAATTTGAAAAATGTTAGAAAAAATATATATAAAAATTGCTCGATTCGAAAATTTTTTAATTTTCTTTTACAAAATGAAAAAGTCATCCTACTTTGTTTGACGCGGTATACACTTAAATAATGGTCCACAATTTTATAAAATATTTATTTAATAAATCGATAATATTTATTTAATAAATTGATTTGATACGATTCTGTTCGATTGGTTCGGTAGATCTTTGATATTCTTTTTACACCCCTACATAAAATCATATATATCACACTTACCTATTACTTCTTTTAATACACTTGCAAAATCAAATTCAAGCGTATGTGTCATTGGCTCATTACACTATCCATCATCCTATGCTACATGATTATCACAATGTATCAATTTTCTATCAGTATTGGTACTTCAAAATTTGCATTATGAACACATAAATCACATTGGATATTGAAAATGTTGTCCACGACCAGAATATTTCGTTGCTTTGTACTTTTCAAAGAGTTTCTTCCTATTTCAAAAAGAAAAAAAGAGATTAAACATTTCGAAATAAAAGCGCTAAACCTGTTGGATTAGGCCTTGAAAAGCTTATTCTTGAGGAGCTTGCTCACTGGATGCATTCCTTATGCATTAGGCCTTTTGAGAATCGCAATTGTGATTGATATCGGATTTAGCTAATTGGTCCATTATCATATTCATAAGAATGTTTGAAAAATGTTGATCAATTGAATTTTGTTCAAAATTTGTTATATGTACAAGTCTCAGAAATGAGGTGTTCACACTAAGAAATGGTGAAATTTACTTTTGTCTTATAATTATTTTACAAAAGTAGGACCATCATGTAGGGAATTAATTAAAAATGAAGTTCTTAATGTTGAAAAAAAAATTGCGTTATTGATCTTCCTAATAAGAGATCTATACCTTAACATGCATTATTAAGGATGCAAATTACAAATAAAGGGTGACAAATTTATTGGTAAATGACATGAGATGGGAGATAATTGAGGAGTGAATGAAATGAAGAATGTGTTAGTGTCTATTTACTTGAGTCATGGACATAGTTCTAGAAAACTCTTATAATTTATAATTTCTAGAATAATTATGTAACTTATGCAGGAAATTTAGCCACTTGAAAAAATATTTCGATAAATTTAAAAATAGAATTTATAGAATTTTAAAATAAAATATATATGAAATGACCACTTATTATCCTTGATTGTCCTCAACTTCATATTTTTATATAATAGAAAAATATCAAATTTTGACCCTTCAATATAAATTAAACTTGCGTTAGTTAACTCTTCAGGTTAATATGTATGAAATCAAATAAAAGTAAAAATTTGATTATATATTTTAATGAAGAACTGCTCATTTATAATCTAGTAAATATTTTTAATTTACCTTAAATGCAAATATACCATCCTATTCATTTTATTTGTAAAGTTACTTTTTAATATTTTTTAAGATATTATTTTTTTAATATCACAACTAATTTTATTTATTCTTTAATTTCAATCTAATATATTAATTTATTATATTTAATTATTTATTTAGGTATATTAATTAGAGCAAAAATAAAATTAAATGTAATAAACCATATTTTTTAAATAATGAATTTTTATATTAAAGCTGACACTTGTAGTAAGTATAATGAATAGAAAATATATCAATAATTAAATTAAAGTGATAGTAAAATACAGTAATTAGTAAATATCACAATAAGCCATTAAAATAATGAAGTAATAACAAAATGACTTAATGGTAATCAAAATAACTAAAAATATTTCTAGAACTATTTAGTTTTCTTGTTATCATTCTTGATAGATTTTTGTTCGCGTGAAG
Organism: Solanum sitiens; assembly: GCA_016801875.1. Lineage (NCBI taxonomy): Eukaryota > Viridiplantae > Streptophyta > Magnoliopsida > Solanales > Solanaceae > Solanum > Solanum sitiens. The sequence goes on along the minus strand of JABWTJ010000094.1, from coordinate 2,527,451 downwards.
TTATATTTTTCCCTTTGATCATCATTCACTTCATGTATAGAAAAATGTTTCTAGAATTATTCATTTTTCTTGCTATTTTTCTTAATAGATTTTTGTTAAAATGGAATTATATTTTTATTCGTGGTCGTCTTAAATACAAATATATCTTCCTATTCATTTTATTTGTATAATAATTTTTAACATCTTTTTCTTATTTCAATCTAATATATATTATTAATTTTATCACACTTATTTATGTTAGTATATTAATTAGAGTCAAAATAGAGGTGAAAATAATTCATTCATAATGTATTTTTATATTAAAGTAGGCATTTGTATAAGCATAATGAATAGAAAAAATATTAAGAGTTAAATTAAATTAATAATAAAATAGAGTAATGAATAGATATTATAAAATGACCCACAAAAAAAGTGAAGTAATAACAAAATAAATTAATAGTAATAACAATAACTAAAGATGTTTCTAGAACTATTTGATTTTCTTGTTTTCATTCTTGGTAGATTATTGTTAGCGTAAAATTACATTTTTACCCTTGATCATTATTCACTTTGTAGATATGAAAGATATTTTGAGAATTATTTACTATATATCTTAATACATTTTTGTTAGAATGAAATTGCCATTTTACCTTTGGTCGTCCTACCACTTCACTCTTCTATATAATAGAAATTCAATTTAATATATATTATTAATTTATCACACTTATTTATTTTCAAGTATATTAATTAGAGTCAAAATAAAGGTGAATATAATAATTCATAATGTATTTTTATATTAAAGTAGGCATTTTTTATAAGCATAATGAATATAAAAAATATTAAGAGTTAAATTAAAGTAATATTATAATAGAGTAATGAATAGCTATTTATCGAAAAAAAGTATTTAATAATTTTCGACTTTTAAAGAGCCGCCACTTAATTTTTAAAGAAAAATCAAGAAAACTATTGTTTTCAAAAGGCTTTAAACAGAAAAAATCTAATGAAAATACTAAAGGGGTTCAGGGATTTCAATTAATATTTTAAGAAGGTGTTAAGCACATAAAATATCCGCTAACTTGCGGTTTTCCGATAACTAAAATATTTGGCTAAACTTTAACATTGATAAAAAATTGTTTTGCAAGATAGAGAACTAAAATACTAACTTATTTATCTAAGTGAGTTATTTGCGAAATTTATTGGTTTTATGTTGATAAAGCATTTAAGGCGTTTGTGGAGAATTTGGAGTTTTCTTAATTTGAAACTAACTAACACATAAAGCAAGTAAATAAACAAGAAATAAGAGAGAGGGAAAGAGACTTGGTCCAAATCCGGGTTCTGTTCCTTGACCGGTTTTAGGACCCACCTGTTTTGGGTTTTTGACCCATTTTCTTTTTGGATTTCGACTCATTTCCTTCGTACCTGTTCTAGACTAAACAATAATAAATACTAAATAAATAAAAGGGCGACAAGGGCTTAGGTCCAAAAGATACAATATAATGAAAATAAATAAAGTGGGCCTCTTTGGCCCAAATTCTTCAATTCTTCCTCTTTGGCCTTCTTTTGTTTTTCTTCGAAAACTTATATGCCGATTTCAATAGGCTTGACTCGATAAAGGGATTGGGCCTTTACAACTCTCCGAAATGCGAAGGGATGGATGATAGGAGTTCATAATGAACTCGAATTGGCATCACATGTAACAACAACAAAATTACATATGAGAGTTGATACACTGCATCGATACAAGAGGCATAGATACGAAAAACAAAGAAAAGAATGGCATCACAATATCGGATCAGAATTTAGGAACTACTACTGCAAACCATAAGTCATCCTAGCAAAATGTAACATGTAAGACTAAAAATAATGATGAATAACAAATCTTAACTGTGACACTCATAGGAGATGTCACTCACAGGGAAAAATTTAGCAAGGCTAACCCAGCAAACAGAGGAGTAGATACAAACATTATTAGCTTAATTTACAACCAATTCACATATCCTTAACCCTTTATAACTATCTGCACCATTAACTGTTCAAAAAATGAAGGATCAGAAAATATCACATGTTATCTAAGTTTTAATAATCACACCTAACAATGCATTGAAAAATAATTACTTTTCACACCATACTTAGCATAGAGAATGAATTTCAATTAAATTAAGGCAATATCCAAATTAAACAAAAAAAAAGCATATTGAATAAAGAAATATCATCACAAAATGCCAAATTTTCTTAGAAAGAAATCCAGTGGGTTCATGACAGAGGATTAACCCATCTGCAACTTAAGAGCAGAAACTTCTAACAAATTATTACAGAGAATGCAAGCTTCATAAACCTACTGATTTAGCTAATTAGCTAAGATCTTTCATCAAAATTGAACATATACAATCATATAAGCAATTCATGTCAAGAGCGAAATTGCTGCCAGATAACTTTAGAAACTAAAATGTTCACATCAACTCTAGCCATTCTTAAAGAGAGTATGCGGTTAAACATAAAGGAAATTGAATTCCAAACTATACACCATGATTTCTTAAAATGGGACTCGATTAACAAAAAATATTAGAGGGGAAGCGAAGAGAAAATATCAGCTTAGCAAACCCATACAGAAACAGATAAACAATGTATTAAGGAAAGTTCTCGGCTTACATAAAACAGAAATTACAACCAATCTAATGTACGCAAACTATGTGTCTGCCAAACATTAACAATGATCAAAGAGCAACACTTCAATGAGAATATGTAAATGAAGAACATGAGAAAATGAGCTTCGGACCATAGCATGGACATAAGCAGACAGGATCAACATCGCTCGACTCCAAGATTAAAAAATAAGCAGCGGTAAAGAAGGCCAACAGAATGAGAAAGCAGCACATTTATCTATATAGTACTACAAAATGAGACTAAATGCTTGGACTGGCGGGAATCTCCAAAATTATACTAAAAGAAAACGAAAAGAAAAGAAGTAAACAAAAAAAAAAGGGTAAGGCTGGAGTGCGGATAAATTCCCGAACATGAATGATATCAACACTTCAGCAGATTGATGAAAGAATGGAGAAAGGAAAGACATACTTTAGCATCATCATTTTTTTTTTAAAGATACAAGTCTAGCAACAACTTTCAATAGAAACCTATCAGACTTATAGGCACAATAACAACTCAAAGCTTTAGAGATGAATATAAAACTATCATTTCATTTTTTATTTTATTTTTTTTTAAAAAAAAAAAATTTTTTTTAGCCAATACACTTTGACATAGGCTCTGTCAATACGGTAAACTAACTAACTATACTGATCCTGGGAAAGAAAAGGGAGCAAACATCTTGAGAAAGACTCAAAGAAATCAACAGGTAAATGATTTAAAAGAGACGGTAAGATATGCTATATATGAACTCGAAACGACAGCAAATATCGCGCATCTACTCAAACTAAAGACATTGGTTCACTTATTTTACTTGAAATGAAAGAATAAAGCACATGACACCAAATATCAACCAATAGCGCTAGTTCGAACAATGTTTAAGAAGCATGCTCAGGAAAGCAAATGCAATAAAATAACGCCTAAACGGGTCTCTGAAACTTGAAAATTTATCGAGGCCCAAATTCTGAAAATAAACAAACTATAAACTTCATGTCAAAAAGCAAACTCTAATCACTGGTAGCTTGACAACAAACAGTCACAAAATGAAAAGCTTTTAGTCATCGATATCATCACTTAAAAATGGAAAAATACGAGAGAGACACTGTGGGGAGGATGGCTTTACCGTTTACGAATGCAGCGATGGAGACAGACGAGCTTCAAGGAAACACTGACTTCCGACCACAAACTCGAGCGATAAACAGGGGAATAGACAGGCTTTCCATCTCGAGCGGAACCTCTTCTCCGGAGCCACAAACAGGGAACAAAACGAGAAGCGGCGACCGTTTAAAAGCTTGATGCTAAAGATTCTTTAAGTTTCCTTCACTGGGAACTTAGGTAGAATTTTGCTGTTATTTTCTCAGAACTTTTTTTTTTTCCAAAAAAAAATCCCCTGTATCTGAAATGGAAACGATCATATATAGAAGAATATTTGGGTTTCTCGATTTTGGAGGGAAAGGATGAGGAAATCCCAAAACTTTCGGCCCATTTGGAATTCAAAATCCAAACCTCATCCACAAAAAACCCGAATATCCCCTCGATTCCAGGCGATTCGAACGAATTTGAGGCGAGGTGGAGGGTTGAGATCGGCTATTCGTCCTGGGCGAGCGACGTGGAACGATCTTGAGGTCGCAAGGACAAACAGGTGTGGCTGGTTCAGGCCTTAGCTGCTGCATCCTGGCAAAATAGTACGAACGTAAAAAAAAGGGAAAAAGAGAGAGGACGACGCGCGATTGGAGAGAATGAGAAGGACGAGCGCGTAAGATTGGCTTTCGTTCTTGCTGAAATCGCTGAGAACTTTTCCTCTTTTCTGCGCGTCGTTTTCTCGAAGAAGGAGAAGACGCGGAATCTAATTGGGAACAGGGACATGGGCCGAGTCTAAGGGAATGAAAGGTGGGCCGGGGATTTAATTTGGAGTGGGCTGCTGATATTAGGAGAATTGGGTTAAATTGCATTAAGAAGAAGTCCAAATTGATTCGTCCAAATGGATTGAGATTATTTGATAACTAGATAAGATAAATTAATATAAATTAATTAAACGAGCTTCTTAATTTCAACAAAAATAAAATAATTATTTTAATTAGAAACTAATTAACTTAAAATACAAGTCATTATTTAAACCATACTAGTTGTCTAAATATTATACAAAAATTAAAATCTTTTCGAGATGAGTTTTGAATAATCACAAAATATGTTAATTATATACGTAATATGTAATATTTATATATATATATATATATATATATATATATATATATATATATATATAACGCAAACTTTATATTTTTAATATTTTCTTTTCAGGTTTATAAAACTAATTATTTTATATTGTTTGAAAATTTTAAGAAGCTCATGAATTAATTTCTATCGCGGAGGGTCAAAATTTGGGTGTCAACAACTGTCCCTCATTTTACTTGTATTGATGTAAGAAATCTAAGGAAAATAAAATTGACCAAGCCAATTTTGACCGACCTCATCTTCATCTTTTATGAAAGGGCTTTAGTACGGATTTAGGAATTATGGCCGAACCCCGGAAAAGAGTTTCCTACATATCTCAGGCTATATGAGAATTCAGGCCACTTGTAGTTTGATACGCTTGGTTTAACGCACGATTATGAAAGAAATCAAAAGTTATCTCGATACCGGATTATGAAGGTACCAAGATGCTCGAGAATAAGATTTAAGAGCGAGTGTTGGAATACCGCCGAGTTTTCACATTGAACCTGCCTACATATCCTTAAACCTTAGAAATCAGTCTGTTTGTAGTTCGACTCAATCGGTTGAAAAGGAAATCTATTATGCTAGATAACCTTTAGTTTTGGATAAGTGACAAATTAAAATGAGTATGAAAAGAAGGCTTGTAACCTCTTAGACATGAAGGTGGATCTCTTCAACTTACACGGACATAATTTCCAATGCTCTTGGAGCATCGTCACTCAGATTGGAAACTTGCCTCCGGTAGGCCAAAATTTCGGGTGCAAAACCAAAACCGACAAAAATGAAGAAAAACCCACATGCCTTTTGATAGGGGTGTGGTTTGATTGTGTTGGAAGTCTCTCCTCTGCTCGCGTCCTAAGAGTTTGACACTCCTCTTTGGACTATGTCCCAGTTCACTGCTAAGAAAAATTTCCACGTTGTGCTGCATCCTTGTTGATGTCGTCCGCACCTGTGGTTTGTTCTTGGAGAATTCATCCTTTCGGATGCTCTCGACAAAGACTGAGATAAAACTCGTCAGCATAAAAATGCAATTTAAATGGGAGATAGTGTCTTTACCGTGTTGACACTTAGTTGTTCTCCTCGACATTTGACGTCAACTTGATTGATTTGACGTAAAGCAAATAAAGCTTATGTCTTGTGTTCGCAATATAATCTTCAATGCACTCTTCATTTGATGTCAAAATAAATAAAAGCTTATGCAATGTTGATAATTTCTTCGTTATTTTTGATAATTCTCTTGGCATTCACTCTTGCCAAATAAAGATGCAGTTGATGTTGAGGGGTAAATATTTCTCTTGAGATGCACGATTCCTTTTCTGGCAGTGTCTGATTTCTTGTGGGGCATGAATATCTTCCCGCGATGCATAAATTCTGCGAGGTATTAATATCTTCTCACGATGCACAATTTCTGCGAGGCATGAAATCTTCTTGCAATGCGTAAATTCCGCAAGGTATGAAATCTTCTTGCGATGTATAAATTTTTGCGAGACATGAATTCTTCTCGCGATGCATAAATTCCGCAAGGTATGAAATCTTCTTGCGATGTATAAATTTCTGCGAGGCGTGAAATCTTCTCGCGATGCATAAATATCAACTCGCAATGCATGAACTTCCGCGATGCATGAATATTGACTCGCGATGTATGAGTATTAACTCGCGATGCATGATCTTCCGTGATGCATGAGTATTGACTCGCGATGCATGATCTTCCGCGATGCATGAATATTGACTCGCGATGTATGATCTTCCGCGATGTATGACTATTGACTCGCGATGCATGAGTATTAACTCGCGATGCATGATCCTCCGCGACGCATGAGTATTGACTCGCGATGCATGATCTTCCGCGTGCATGAGTATTGACTCGCGATGCATGAATATGGACTCGCGATGCATGATCTTCTGCAGGGCATAAATATCCTCATGTGATTAAATATTAATTTCATCCTTGGTACCAAATGAAGATAGTGCTTAAATCAAGCAACACAATAATCTTCTGGGTGCCTTCTGGATAATTATATCATCTTAATTGACGATAATAGTAAAATGACTTCCAGATAGTATATCGTCTTGATCGGCAACAATATAAATGACCCCTCCGGGTAATGTATTAGCTTGATCGACAATAAAATAAATAAACCTTTCGGGTAATGTATAATATCATATCTAACATTATAATGCAAATGACGTCCTTTACGGAAACCTTAAACTCTTCCTTGAGATTTTTGCTTGATTCGCTTTTGAATCTAGCTGGACGTTCCTTACAAACATCATGTTGTTGGAAATTGACTGAAATAAATAAATCATATTCCCAAGTCTCCGCCATAAGCGATATAACATGATTTCTGCATCTAGGTAAACTGTTAATTTTGAGATAGTTTTCTCCTCCTTTGACTTCTCCCTGTTCATCGATCAGAAGAATTTAGATGATATCAAAGAAAAGCTATAAATCTGCATCCACAGAAAAATCATTAGTTTAAAACGGACTGATCTGTGTCAATTTCTTCAGTTGTCTGCATCATCGTCCTGCTATCTCCAGTTGATATTCCTGATCACCCAACTCTTGATAGATAAGACAAAATATTTTATGCCAAAACAAATGAAACATAAAAAGAAAATCTTTAAGAAAATAAATTTTTGAGAAGTAATGTTTTGAAAAAGGTCATTGCCAAGTGTCATGTCACATCAGGCTTAGCGAACTTGTCTGAGCCTGATGATTGGAGGTATATCTGATTGTGCGATGGGGAGTATTCAGAGTCACTCTAAACTGTCGATAAACCCATGTTTGAAATTTTGAGGCCATCCTCAAAATTTCTGTCCCATTTAACGGCATTGTCTTATCTATCAACTGTAGCTACTCAAATCGTGGGATTTTTTGAGATCCTCTCAAAAATTTTGTCCCAGTTGCAAATCTTGAAATATCTTCAGTCTTGAGTTGTTGAGGAAAAATCTTCTTCTTGAGAATTTTTGAGTCCCTCTCAAAAATTCTGTCCCATTTTCTATTGTAAAGAGGAATAGAAATCTTACGGGAATATGACCGAACCCTTGTGGCGCCTACGTATCCCGTTGAGGCAGGAATCAGGTCAAATGTAGTTCTCCTCAGTCTAACAACAGAAGAAATTTACAAATAAATCGACCGAGGCCGACATAGGCCGCCTACGTATCTCATTCTTGAGAATTCAGGTCGAACGTAGTTCCAATATAAAGAAATATTTAAAAAGGATAAAATGGGGTGACCGAGGCCGACATAGGCCGCCTACGTATCTTATTCTTGAGAATTCAGGTCAGACGTAGTTCATTACAAAAGGGATAAAAATTTAAAACAAGGCAAATACAAGCAAATGAACAATTACAAGAAAATAACAGAAATGCAAACCGAATCTTCACACGTAGTATCTCTTGACAGCATCTGAGTTGATCGGTTTTAGCCATGCGGTGCCATCCATCTCCGACAGGACCAACACACCTCCAGATAATACTTTGCGAACCATGTAAGAACCTTGCCAATTCGGTGCAAATTTTCCTTTGTACTCATCTTGATGAGAAAAAATGTGTTTAAGTACTAACTTCCCAATTTCAAAAATTCTGGCTCTGACTCTCTTGTGGAAAGCTCGAATCATTCTCTGTCGATATAGTTGACCATGACAAATGGCAACCATTCTCTTTTCATCAATCAGAGTCAACTGATCAATTCTCTTGCTCACCCATTCAGCATTACTTAACTCAGCCTCTTGGATGATTCTCAACGACGGTATTTCAACTTCGACAGGTATGACTGCTTCTTTTCCATATACTAGCAAGTATGGAGTAGCTCCAGTCGACGTTCTGACAGTCGTTCGGTAATCCAATAAAGCATATGGCAACATATCGTGCCAACCTCGGTGATTGTCAATCATTTTTCTCAGAATCTTCTTGATATTCTTATTGGCGGCCTCTACAGCTTCATTCATTTGCGGACGATAAGCGGTTGAGTTTCGGTGAGTAATATTAAATTGTTCACATCTCTCTCTCATCAAGTGACTGTTGAGATTTGCACTGTTGTCAGTAATGATGGATTCCGGTACTCCAAACCTGCATATCAAATTGTTGCGAACAAAATCAGCTACAACTTTCTTGGTTACCGACTTGTAAGATGTTGCTTCCACCCACTTGGTGAAGTAATCAATGGCAATGTCCATTAGAAGCGGCTGGATCTATCGGACCGATGACATCCATGCTCCAAGCTACAAAAGGCCAAGGTGAACTCATAGCATTAAGTTCGTGAGGTGGCACTCAGATTAAATCACCGTGCACTTGACATTTATGACATTTCTGCACAAACTTGCAACAATCATTCTCCATAGTCATCCAAAAATAACCTGCTCGAAGGATTTTCCTAGCCAAAGTGAGACCATTCATATGCGTGCCACAAACTCCTGCATGTAACTGTTCAATAAGCTTTGCAGCTTCAACACCATCGACACATCTAAAAAGACCTAAATCTGGAGTCCTCCTATAAAGGTTTCTCCGCTTAGAAAGAAATTGAGAGTCATACGGCGTATCGACTTCTTCTGGTTGGATGTAGCATCTTCAGGATAACTTCCGGACTCCAAATACTTTTTATATCAAAATGCCATGGCAAACCGTCTGGTTCTACTTCAACATGTGAACAATGGACTGGGTGTTCTTTCAATTCTATATCCAGAGGATCAATATAATCAGTCTTTGGATGTTTGATCATTGACGCAATGGTGGCAAGAGCATCGGCTAACTCATTATGTATTCTAGGAGTATGTCTGAACTCGATCTTACGAAATATTTTGCACAACTTCTGTACATATTGTACATAAGGTATAATCTTTGAGTTCTACACAGCCCATTCTCCTTGAACTTGATGAATCAACAAGTCTGAATCTCCAATAACCAATAGCTCGTAAACGTTCATGTCAATGGCCATTTTCAAACCAAGAATACAAGCTTCATATTCGGCCATGTTGTTCGTGCAATTAAATCGGAGTTTAGCTGCCATGGGATAATGCTGACCAGATTCTGACACTAAAACTGCTCCGATACCTTTCCCTTGATGATTCGCCGCTCCATCAAAGAATAATCTCCAGCCAGGATACATTTCAAAAATATCTTCACCCACAAACGATACTTCTTCATCGTGAAAATAAGTCTTAAGCGGCTCATACTCTTCATCAACAGGATTTTCTGCAAGATGATCAGCCAAGGCCTGTGCCTTTATTGCTTTCTGAGTCACGTACACGATGTCAAATTCACTCAACAGCATTTGCCATTGAGCTAACTTTCTGGTCGGCATCGCCTTCTTGAAAATATACTTCAACGGGTCCATTCTGGAAATGAGATATGTAGTGTAGGAAGACAAATAATACCTCAACTTCTGAGCAAGCCAAGTCAAAGCACAACATGTTCTCTCCAACAAAGTGTAACGAGACTCGTATGGAGTAAATTTCTTGCTTATATAATAGATAGCTCTTTCCTTCTTTCCTGTCTCGTCGTGTTGACTGAGTACGCATCCGAATGCACTATCTGATACGGACAAATACAGCAACAAAGGACTCCCTTCTCGCGGAGGAACCAATACTGGCGGATTCAACAAATAGTTCTTGATAGCATCAAAAGCAATCTCACATTCTTCAGTTCACTTTGTCGGAGCGTCTTTCTTCAACAGCTTGAAGATAGGCTCACACACCACGGTAGATTGAGCTATTAATCGATTGATGTAGTTCAACCTCCCTAAGAAACTCATCACCTCTTTTCTCATCTTCGGCGGAGATAATTCTTGAATCGCTTTAATCTTTGAGGGATCGAGCTCAATATCCCTTTTGCTGACTATTAATCCCAACAGCTTTCTGGCTGGAACTCCAAAAGCACATTTGGCGGGATTCAACTTTAGGTTATAACGATGCAGACGATCAAAGAACTTTCTTAGATGTGTCAAGTGGTCCAAACTCTCGCGAGACTTGATTATGACGTCATCCACATACACCTCGATCTCCTTATGAATCATGTCATGAAATATGGTCGTCATAGCCCTCATATAGGTAGCACCAGCATTCTTGAGGCCGAATGGCATCACTCTGTAATGATATACACCCCAAGGTGTAATAAAAGCTGTCTTTTCTGCATCTTCCTCATCCATCCAAATCTGATGATAACCTGCGTAACAATCCACAAATGACTGCATTTTATGTTTAGCACAGTTATCGATCAGAATATGAATGTTCAGCAATGGAAAATTATCCTTAGGGTTAGCTTTGTTAAGATCTCTGTAGTCGACACAGATTCTGATTTTCCCATCTTTTTTGGCGACCGGAACAACATTTGCCAACCAAGTCGGGTATTGTGTCACTTCCACCAATCGAGACTCTATCTGCTTGGTAATTTCTTCTTTAATCTTTAAACTCAACTCAGGCTTGAATTTCCTAGTTTTTTCCTTCACTGGACTGAACCCTGGATTAATCGGCAATTTGTGAGACACAACATCGGTACTCAGTCCTAGCATGTCGCTGACTTCCAAGACAAAACACATCAACGTACTCGGTGAGTAAGTGTATTAGATCCTTCTTCTGAGTTTCATTCAAGTGAACGCTGATTTTGGCCTCTTTAACGCACTCTTGGTCTCCCAGATTCACAGTCTCAGTTTCCTCTAAATTCGGTTTATGTTGATTTTCAAACTGCAAAAATTCTTCAGCAACATATTCCAGTACCTCATTTTCCTCTTCGTAATCATCCACCTCGTCGTCACCTGCCTCACTTTGTTCGTTCAGCTCATGACATGACATGACATTGGCAGGTTTAAAATTTATATTACTGAAACCATAAATAGACAAAGTTAGAAAAGTAAAAATATAGCAAATAAGTAAATAAGTAAATTTTAATAAAAGAGGCTTTCATTGAAAAGGGAAATAATGCAAACTTTGGCTATGGCAAAGGGCCACGTTGCCTTTTTCAAACATCACGAGGGAATTTTAAAATGCAAGAAATTAATAAAGATGCACAATGGTGGGTCTCGAGCCTCTTCCGAACTACCACCGATTTAAATATGCATGGATGCCCTTCTACCAAGGAGTTCGGGGAATCAGGATCGGCGTGGAGGTCCAATTCTGCAGCATCTCCCCAAGCTCAGCATCACGGATACCAGCTAGCTCAACCTCTTCCTCAATAATAGCATCGATCTCCTTGAAAAGGCCACAGATTCCTTCTCCAAGGTCGTCTTGTTCAGCATATTCTCGGACTGGAAATGATTGATATAAATGAGGGATCGGCTTAGCCAAAGCTTGATCATTCTTCTTCTTCGCCTTCATATCATCATCTGTGGGGATGTACCCCAAACCATATCTAGCTCCTTTTACAGGGACCGGAATAGGCTCAATAATTCCTTGGAAATTCCTTTCCAATCCGAAACCTTGTTCAAAACCATTCTGCAGTATCACAGTGGCTATCATCTTGTACACGGTGGCGGGCATAGGAGGATGTGGGGCTAAGTCCTCACCGGTGGCATTTACCAGCTCCACTGTATAAAAATCGGTACCACGAGACACTTCATCGATAATTGGCGCCTGTCTGCCGGAGTGACTACCTTCGCCATGAATGACTAGCTCTTCGTTCTTCCTAATGAGTTTCATCATCTGATGCAGAGTAGAAGGCACAGCTCCAGCCATATGAATGAAAGGCCTTCCCAGAAGAAGGTTGTAGCTGGTATCAATATCTAAGACTTGGAACTGTGCGCTGAATTCTGCCGGACCCATTTGAATGACCAGATTTACCGCTCCCAAGGTATCTCTTTGGACCCCATCAAAAGCCCTCACGTTGACTTGGTTTTGCTCCAACTTTCCCAAGTCAAAACGCAACTGCTTCAATGTTGACAATGGACAAATATTCAAACCGGATTCGTCATCCACCAAGATGCAATTTACGACCTTCTCACGACAGACAACAGTGATATGCAGCGCCTTGTTATGGGACTTCTCTTCAAAGGGCAACTCGTCATCACAAAAGTTAATTATATGCCCTCAAATAACTTGGTGGATCATAGCGGCCACGTTATCGCTGCTTGTGCCCGCGGGCACATATGTATCATCAAGAGCCTTCATTACAGCCTGCCTGTGCAACTGTGAGCTCATCAATAAGGCCCACATAGAAATCTGGGCTGGAGTCTTCTCCAAATGCTTGACAATAGAATAATCTTCCGGCTGCATTCTTCTCCAGAATTCCTCTGCTTCGCCTTCGCTTATTTGCCTTTTAGTCTGATCCTTCTTTTGACCTCCGAGAGCAAGCTCCTCAGGAGTATAACATCTTCCGGATTGGGTCATACCTTGTGCAGCTGCAGTTTCAATCACGAACTTTGACTTGATAAGAGTTTTTGATGGCACCAAGGCAACAGCCTTCGCGGGTGTCAAAATAACGAACTCTTTCTTCTCTTTGACGCTTAGGGAAGCTACAGCCTTTTCCAACTCGTCATGAACGATTGGAGTAATCATTTTTATTCCACACCAGTCATCGTCTGTCTCAATCATATTGACATTGCCGCCCCCATGATTCGGCAACGGGTTGGTGTTGACATTTGGTGCCGCTGGTTGAAGAGAGACTATCTCTTGGTCAATCAAATCCTGAATTTTGTGCTTGAGGTTGATACAATCCTCAGTATCATGCCCAACACTGTTGGAATGATAAGCACATCTCTGATCAGGTCTGTAGAATTTTGAATTGACATTCATGGGTTTGGGCCCCACAGGGTGGATATATCCAGCCACAGCCAGTCGCTCGTACAACTTCGTTCAACTTTCCGCGAGTGCGGTGAAATTCCTTGCAGGTTTCTTCTCGAACCGAGGTCGAGGGGGATCATAACTTCTGGGGGAGGCATCTGTTGATAACCTCGGTTGTTCCTACGTGGAGCTTGATTTCTGGGATATGGATTTGTTTGGTAGTTTAGCAATGGAGCTTGGTAATTTGGAGGGGAATTTTGGTATAGTGGAGCTTGAACTTGATAAACAGAAAGGGGTGCTCTGTATCTCGACTGCACATTAGCACAGTTGGGAGCAACACCAAGATAATGAGGAGATGGAGTTTGGTAGAGTGGAGGGTGATTTGGATAAGCGGGAGATGGATTTTGGTAATTTGGGGGTGGACTTTGGTATAGTGGAGCTTGGACATTCGGATTAGTGGGGGTAGCATTTTGATAAAATGGAGGATTATTGGGATGACTAGCTTGCGTGTAGCGAGCTTGATAGGAATTTTGGGAAGGTCAAGAACGACCTCGGGAATATGACGAACTTCTGGGGGTTTTCCTCCCCTCGCATGAAACAACAGCAGTTTCTTCTCTCTTCTTCTTTAACAACCCTGAAGATCCGGGTGATGCAGCTACACGGGCTATCTTCCCTGTTTTCAAACCGTCTTCAATAGTCTCACCGATCTTGACTATTTTAGCAAACTTTGCTCCGACAAGCAACATAATTCTGTCATAATATTCGGGTTCTTGCACCCGCACGAACACTTCAATGATTTCTTTTTCAGACATGGGTGGCCTCACCCTCGCCGCTTCTTTTCTCTACCTATAAGCGAATTCTCTGTAGCTTTCGGTTGATTTCTGCATCATTTTCTCCAAAGAGTAACGATCAGTAAGGATTTCTACATTATAAGCGAATCGCTCAATGAAGTCCTTTGCCAGAGCATTCCAACTGGGCCATTATCGGGTTTCGTGAGAGGTGAACCACTCAAGAGCTTCTCCGCACAAGCTTCGGCTGAAAAGCCGCATCAGCAAATCTTCGTCCCTTCCAAATCCCACGAGCTAGTCACAGTAGGCTCTTAGATGAGCCATAGGGTTGCCCACTCCTCCGAAGGTATCAAACTTCGGGATCTTGAACCCTTCTGGAAGGTCCAGACTCGGGTGAATGCACAAATCTTCATAGTTAAGTCTGGTAGCATCGGGGACGCATTGAAGCTCTTTCATAGCCTTCTTGATCTCCTCTTTTATGTCTACTTTTGCTTCTTCCTTCAATCTCCACTCTCTTTCCTGTTCCTCATAGTGGTCCAACTCAGAACCGTGCACGTCGTGCTCAGCATGGACAGGGATTTGGAAAGTGGTTCTTTTAGGCAAGGGTGGAGCTATGGAAGGACTCTGTGCATTTTGGGCAGCTTGATAATTTTGTGGATAAGTTTGAGGATTAGTATTCTGATTTAGTTGATGGTGAGATGTTTGGGGATTAAAAGTGTTTTGATTTGGATTTTGATTTTGGTTTTGCGGTGGTGGAGCGGATTGAGGTTGGGTATTTTAAAGATGAGAGGGCATTTGGGGGTGGTTATTCTGAGGAGGTGGTGGAGTTTGATAAGAGGCCGAAGCATATTGCGGATTTTGGGTAATTGGATCTATAGCGGGGGGATTCTGAGCGAGCGGCACGCCTTGAGCTGGATCCACATTTGAGAAAGGAAAGTAGATAGGAGGCCTTCCCTCTGTAGCATTAACATTATATCCTGGCGGAGGCAAATCCTGCCTTCTCTGCAAGTCTACCCTCATCTCTGCAATCTGTTGCATCAACTGCAGAATCAATTCGTTTTGGTCTGCTATGGTGGGTTGAGCCACCACAACGTCAGTGAGGCTTGCTTCTTCGTTGTTATCTCCCATAATCGCCTTTCTTTTATTAGAATTTTTCCCTCGGAAGGAATCTGCGGGACCTTTTGATCTGGTGAAGTAAGGATGATCTGCCAGCTTAATCAACACAGATCAGTTCAAATCACCTGAGGAGGAAAACAACTCAAAGGCAGATTTGTCAGTTTGGACTCAGAATACAAAATGCATAATATCACACATAGAGCAGATAAACACACAAGTTGCTATGTTTGAGGAATATCTTCAACCCACGAGTAAGGACGGGAACAAATTTCAACGAGCAGGAATTTGCTTGTTCTTTTAGTTTGACACTATCTCAGAAAGGCCAAATCGCGTTGAGCTAAGGTCTTCTTGCAGTTGCTCTCTGACGTCCGTTGATCTGATCTTTGTATCTTCTTGTAATATAAAAGGGGAGAATGAAAATTTTTTAAAGATAGGGGTCGGGCCTTGGAAGGCTGCCTACGTATCTCACAAAGAAGAAGTCAGGCCCAACGTAGTTCGAGTAGAAAATAAAACATTGATTTTTCATTCATTCCTTTAGGATGGTTACAACGGAAACTGAAAGACGACAAAGCTTTAAGGATAAAATAACGACTACATCTCGGTCATTTTCTTCTCGTATGCTGCATCAGTCACGAGGAACAAACTCGACTCGAATATTTTCCAGGTTGACGAGGGATTCGAGGTCGTAGCAAAATACAAGACATCTTGAAAGGCTATGATCTATGGCATCAAGATAAGCGCAAGGTTTGAAGACTTCCCCCCAACGGGATCGAGACCTCTGTCATCATCGTGAAGGGAGGCTAAGACCTCATTCTTAACCAATTCCATGTAGATATGCAACATACATTCCTTGAACGGAGTGAAGTAGTGACAAACAAACTGAGTGTGCTCAATTGGCTTTGACGGATCGTAAGTGAGAACGGTATTATTACCCCACATGTGCGGGATATCCCCAATGTTGATCTGGCGACAAATCCTCATTTTGAGTCGCACACATTCCTCTATAGTGTGTCCTCGCTGATTTGGGTGGAAGGCACACACTTTCGAATAGCTTCCTTGCTCAATAAATGAAAATGACCCTTCCTCAGGTGCCCATCCAAGATGCTCATATAAAAAAGCGCAAGTCATGACCCTTGCCCCCACACAGTGTGTCGGCTCGGCCGGAAGAGTGATCCATCTGTCTCCTCCTTTCAGACGGCCTAGAAATGGAGGCTTGTAGACAATTTCCTCATCAGCGTCCTTGCCAATCATTCCAGGATAAGTGTCATCTGGGCCACCACTAGCCTCTTGCTCGCGGATAGAGTATTTCCCGCGCATTTTCTGAAGTTTGTCTATCATGTTATGGTGGAACGCCTTGTTCTTCTTCCTTAATGCGGACATTCTTTCCTTCATAGCGATGAATTCCGCCATTTCCGCTGTCAGCTCCTCATCCAGTGCTGCATTTCTGGCTAACAGAATGGCGGTTTCTGACTCTATCCTCGCCTCTCTCGCTTCCCTTTCTTGCACCTTCAGCCGAAGCATGTCTAATTTCTCACTCAAGTCCTCTGTCTCCATCTCAACGTCTTGCTTCCTCTTCATCTTTGACGTCAGATCCTCATCCAGCGTCACAGTTGCAGCTCTGTAGACTGATGTGGCAACTTCGACTCTGAGTCCTTCTTCTCTAACCTCCAGGATTTCACGCGTGATCTGTTCTATCTTCATCTGTAAATCTTCTCCTGTAAGCTCTCTCTTGATACTCTTACCCTTTCCCATAGCAGTGATTTGCTTTTCCTGAGGCAGTAAAGTAATGTTTTAGGATTTGGGGTACGAGAGGTGTCTTTTGAGTGAGAAACTTAAGACTTGGGAAATTTTGGTCGGATATTTGTAATAGTGATTTGTTTGTATATATTATTTTTTTTAAAAAGAAATTCTGAAAAAGAGTGGGTTTCCGATATTCTCATTCACAGCAACATAACACACAAGCAGTTAATAGCACATACATCGCGTCCTAAAACATATAATGGGACCCTTTTGTGCCAAGGGTAGGCCTAGCGCATTTGAATGATGTGCGCGTGAATTTGAACCAAATAAACAATTCCCCCCAAAATAAATTTCACAAACGAATAATAATGTTCACAAAGGGGACAAATAAAGGACAAAACATTAAAGACAGACCCACGCAGGGGCCATTTGAAAGTGCGATAAAGGCAGGCCCACGCAGGGGCTAAAAACAACATAAGTACATATAAAAAAAAAAGGAGAGAAATCCACTATGTTGTGCCTGATGGTCCTGCTCCGTTGCCATCTCCCTGAGTCTTGTATTGCTAAAACATGTATCTTAGCATTAGCAAGAATCCTTCACCCAGGCGTCCCTTGTATTTCAAGCTTTCGTATTGCATCCTCTCAATTTTCTCCTCGACCCAAGTATCGAAATCATCATAACTACCCTCAGTCTTTTCACCTCTTGCGTCGTGCTCTCAAGAGTGTCTTGGTTCTCGACAAATTTAGCGTACATTTCTTGGGCCTCTTTCTTTACCTCTTGCAGCTCGGCCACTGCATTGGATTCTTTGTCTGTCACGCTGCGAAAGTTGCGCGGGGTTGGGAAGAGATACTTTGTATGTCTTTTTTCAACCATTTTTTGTAACCCTCATCGTACCCAGCATTGAATCGGTCTGGAGCGATGGTAGTTTATCCATCCACTTGGCACCTTTCCATTCTCTAAACAATTCAGTTGCGTCATGCACCCTATCTTCCCCGATATCGTATACATAAACGCCATAGTACGCCTCTTCAGGTACAATTTGTCTTCTCCCAAACTGTCGTAAGACTCAAAAGGGTGTGTAAGGGCGAATTCCCCGAATACCCGATAGACGAAGCACAACCTGTCTGCGGCTCTCTACAATGACTTCTTTGGAGATGAAGCGGTCAAGCATCCATTGGAGATCTTCTTCTCTCAATTCAGAGAAAATCTGAGCCCATCTTCCCCTTGTTCTCCGATTGCCCATATTCCGCCAGTACAGCATGTCATTCAAATCTTTGAGGGTGTTCTTGTTGTCGAGAGTGTGCAGCTCCTAAGTCCCAGCACCCTTTGCCAAGTGGCTAAGAATACACCACTAAAGGAGTAGGTTGCATCCTTGGAAATATCGATGCCCTTCTTTGCATTTTCCTAAGGCTCGATACATATCGGATAAGATGACCGGAGCTATAGGGTAGTACTTCGTTGTTCCTTGGTTCGTATAGCCTTTGAATAAAGTACGCGCGAGTGTTATAACTCGGGTATTGATGCTCAAACTTGGACCATGTGGAAAGACCATCGTTCCCAACAACGCTACAGCAAATGCTAGAGGACGAATTTCGTTCCATTCTCTGTAGGAGACCTTGAACTCTCGGTTGTAAGTGGCGTAGTAGCTTGCATGTCCAAATCGGATGTAAAGATCTCTGAATGCTACATGGAAATCTTGGCACCAGTAGGCAAAGTCTTTTCCCAGTCCGAACCAGTCCGCAATATCTTCTACAGAAGGCTTGTTAGGGATAAAGATGTCTTCTTGTTTTCTTGCTCTCCTTTCTATCCCAGTGCCTACCGTGTCTATGCAGTCTCGGATTTCCTCCAAAGGTGGAGTAATTTCAGCGGTTCCGAATCGAAACACCATTCGTTGGTTATCCCAGTAGCCTGTCAGGACCTCAACCAATTCAGGCCAACCGTTCATGTTGATCAATTCTGTCAAAGCACCAACATATTTGTTGAGGTTCTTCTATGATCCCCGTCGAGATTGTCATGCCACATCTTGAGTTGGGGCGGCGCTGCTATGATCATGTCGAACTTTGGAAAATGGTCCATATCTACAAAACAGAAGCTAGTTAGGTTTACCCACCCCAAATTGGTTTTCACACGTACATATTCAAATGTCAAATAAAATGATGTGTCGTGAGGTCGGAGACCTTAGACACAATTTTGGCGGTTTTCTACTAAATGGACTTAATACACCTTGGGTATTAAGCCGACTTAGGCTAATGCTTAATTTTTGGTTTTGCTTTCGCTCTAGCTTAGGCTTACGATAATAGTTTTCAAGTTGACGGTTACCCGAGTCGGACAAACAACGGGGTGAAGCTATCAAACGACGTCGGATGACCGCATTCCGACTATTCGTTTGATACTTCCAAATGAAACTCTTGTGTATTTCTGAAAGAAGCCGTGGAAAGCCATGTAACTTCCTTTTTTCTAATCATACTATTTGCCGTTTGGTGGAAAGATGCCATGAAAGTGCAATAATTCAAAAACTAAGATAAACTAAACAAGTAAACAATTTATCACAAATAGCCAAATAATGTTAGTTTTAAGGTTAGAATCCTCCAAATCCCCAGCGAAAGTCGCCATTTTTGTTTTATCGAAAAAAGGTATTTAAGAATTTTCGACTTTTAAAGAGCCGCCACTTAATTTTTAAAGAAAAATCAAGAAAACTATTGTTTTCAAAAGGTTTTAAACAGAAAAAATCTAATGAAAACATTAAAGGGGTTCGGGGATTCCTATTAATATTTTAGGAAGGTGTTAAGCACCTAAAATATCCGCTAACTTGCGATTTTCTGATAACTAAAATATTTGGCTAAACTTTAACATTGATAAAAATTTGTTTTGCAAGATAGAGAACTAAAATACTAACTTATTTATCTAAGTGAGTTATTTGCAAAATTTATTGGTTTTATGTTGATAAAGCATTTAAGGCGTTTGCGGAGAATTTGGAGTTTTCTTAACTTGAAACTAACTAACACATAAAGCAAGTAAATAAACAAGAAATAAGAGAGAGGGAAAGAGACTTGGGTCCAAATTCGGGTTTTGTTCCCCTTGACCGGTTTTTGGACCCACCTGTTTTGGGTTTTTGACCCATTTTCTTTTTGGATTTTGACCCATTTCCTTCGTACCTGTCCTAGACTAAACAATAATAAATACTAAATAAATAAAAGGGCGACAAGGGCTTAGGCCCAAAAGATACAATATAATGAAAATAAATAAAGTGGGCCTCTTTGGCCCAAATTCTTCAATTCTTCCTCTTTGGCCTTCTTTTGTTTTTCTTCGAAAACTTATACGCCGATTTCAATAGGCTTGACTCGATAAAGGGATTGGGCCTTTACAACTCTCCGAAATGCGAAGGGATGGATGATAGGAGTTCATAATGAACTCGAATTGGCATCACATGTAACAACAACAAAATTACATATGAGAGTTGATACACTGCATCGATACAAGAGGCATAGATACGAAAAGCAAATAAAAGAATGGCATCACAATATCGAATCAGAATTTAGGAACTACTACTGCAAATCATAAGTCATCCTAGCAAAATGTAACATGTAAGACTAAAAATAATGATGAATAACTAATCTTAACTGTGACACTCATAGGAGATGTCACTCACAGGGAAAAATTTAGCAAGGCTAATCCAGCAAACAGAGGAGTAGATACAAACATTATTAGCTTAATTTACAACCAATTCACATATCCTTAACCCTTTATAACTATTTGCACCATTAACTGTTCAAAACATGAAGGATCAGAAAATATCACATGTTATCTAAGTTTTAATAATCACACCTAACAATGCATTGAAAAATAATTGCTTTTCACACCATACTTAGCATAGAGAATGAATTTCAATTAAATTAAGGCAATATCCAAATTAAACAAAAACGTATTGAATAAAGGAATATCATCACAAAATGCCAAATTTTCTTAGAAAGAAATCTAGTGGGTTCATGACAGAGGATTAACCCATCTGCAACTTAAGAGCAGAAACTTCTAACAAATTATTACAGAGAATGCAAGCTTCATAAACCTACTGATTTAGCTAATTAGCTAAGATCTTTCATCAAAATTGAACATATACAATCATATAAGCAATTCATGTCAAGAGCGAAATTGCTGCCAGATAACTTTAGAAACCAAAATGTTCACATCAACTCTAGCCATTCTTAAAGAGAGTATGCGGCTAAACATAAAGGAAATTGAATTCCAAACTATACACCATGATTTCTTAAAATGGGACTCGATTAACAAAAATTATTAGAGGGGAAGTGAAGAGAAAATATCAGCTTAGCAAACCCATATAGAAACAGATAAACAATGTATTAAGGAAAGTTCTCGGCTTACATAAAACAGAAATTACAACCAATCTAATGTACGCAAACTATGTGTCTGCCAAACATTAACAATGAACAAAGAGCAACACTTCAATGAGAATATGTAATGAAGAACATGAGAAAATGAGCTTCGGACCATAGCATGGACATAAGCATACAGGTTCAACATCGCTCGACTCCAAGATTCAAAAATAAGCAGTGGTAAAGAAGGCCAACAGAATGAGGAAGCTATATAGTACTACAAAATGAGACTAAATGCTTGGACTGGCGGGAATCTCCAAAATTATACTAAAAGAAAACGAAAAGAAAAGAAGTAAACGAAAAAAAAAGGGTAAGGCTGGAGTGCGGATAAATTCCCGAACATGAATGATATCAACACTTCAGCAGATTGATGAAAGAATGGGAAAGGAAAGACATATTTTAGCATCATCATTTTTATTTTTTTTAAAGATACAAGTCTAGCAACAACTTTCAATAGAAACCTATCAGACTTATAGGCGCAATAACAACTCAAAGCTTTAGAGATGAATATAAAACTATCATTTCATTTTTTATTTATTTTTAAAAAAATAAAATTTTTTTTTTTTAGCCAATACACTTTGACATAGGCTCTATCAATACGGTAAACTAACTAACTATACTGATCCTGGGAAAGAAAAGGGAGCAAATATCTTGAGAAAGACTCAAAGAAACCAACAGGTAAATGATTTAAAAGAGACGGTAAGATATGCTATATATGAACTCGAAACGACAGCAAATACCGCGCATTTACTCAAACTAAAGACATTGGTTCACTCATTTTACTTGAAATGAAAGAATAAAGCACATGACACCAAATATCAACCAATAGCGCTAATTCGAACGATGTTTCAGAAGCATGCTCAGGAAAGCAAATGCAATAAAATAACGCCTAAACGGGTCTCTGAAACTTGAAAATTTATCGAGGCCCAAATTCTGAAAATAAACAAACTATAAACTTCATGTCAAAAAGCGAACTCTAATCACTGGTAGCTTGACAACAAACAGTCACAAAACGAAAAGCTTTTAGTCATCGATATCATCACTTAAAAATAGAAAAATACGAGAGAGACACTGTGGGGAGGATGGCTTTACCTTTTACGAATGCAGTGATGAAGACAGACGAGCTTCAAGGAAACACTGACTTCCGACCACAAACTCGAGCGATAAACAGGGGAATAGACTGGCTTTCCATCTCGAGCGGAACCTCTTCTCCGGAACCACAAACAGGGAACAAAACGAGAAGCGGCGACCGTTTAAAAGCTTGATGCTAAGGATTCTTTAAGTTTCCTTTACTGGGAACTTAGGTAGAATTTTGTTGTTATTTTCTCAGAACTTTTTTTTTTCCAAAAAAAAATCCCCTGTATCTGAAATGGAAACGATCATATATAGAAGAATATTAGGGTTTCTCGATTTTGGGGGAAAAGGACGAGGAAATCCCAAAACTTTTGGTCCATTTGGAATTCAAAATCCAAACCTCATCCACAAAAAACCCGAATATCCCCTCGATTCCAGGCGATTCGAACGGATTTGAGGCGAGGTGGAGGGTTGAGATCGGCTATTCGTCCTGGCGAGCGACGTGGAACGATCTTGAGGTCGCAAGGACAAACAGGCGTGGCTGGTTCAGGCCTTTGCTGCTGCATCCTGGCAAACTAGTACGAACGTAAAAGAAAGGGAAAAAGAGAGAGGACGACGCGCGATTGGAAAGAATGAGAAGGACGAGAGCGTAAGATTGGCTTTCGTTCTTGCTGAAGTCGCTGGGAACTTCTCCTCTTTTCTGCGCGTCGTTTTCCCGAAGAAGGAGAAGACGCGGAATCTAATTGGGAACAGGGACATGGGCCGAGTCTAAGGGAATGAAAGGTGGACCGGGGATTTAATTTGGAGTGGGCTGCTGATATTAGGAGAATTGGGTTAAATTGCATTAAGAAGAAGCCCAAATTGATTCGTCCAAATGGATTGAGATTATTTGATAACTAGATAAGATAAATTAATATAAATTAATTAAACGAGCTTCTTAATTTCAACAAAAATAAAATAATTATTTTAATTAGAAACTAATTAACTTAAAATATAATTCATTATTTAAATCACACTAGTTGTCTAAATATTATACGCAAACTTTATATTTTTAATATTTTCTTTTCAGGTTTATAAAACTAATTATTTTATATTGTTTGAAAATTTTAAGAAGCTCATGAATTAATTTCTATCGCGGAGGGTCAAAATTTGGGTGTCAACAGATATTACAATGACTCACAAAAAAAAGTGAAGTAATAACAAAATAAATTAATAGTAATAACAATACCTAAAGATGTTTCTAGAACTATTTGATTTTCTTGTTATAATTCTTGGTATATTTTTGTTAGCGTGAAATTACATTTTTACCCTTGATCATTATTCACTTCATATAGAAAGATATTTCTAAAATTATTTACTATCTTTTTTAATAGATTTTTGTTAGAATGAAATTACATTTTTACCCTTAGTCGTCCTACCACTTCACTCTTCTATATAATAGAAAAATAAAGTTAATAATCTAACATTAAAAGATTATATTTGAAAAATATGAGGCTTCATAAATTGTATTGAATGAAGCATTTAAGATATATATTATCTTTCGAAAATACATTAATCAACAAACATATGTTCTTAACTAACATTATAAGAAAAAAATTATTTATGTTTTTCAAATTAGTATATATTAATTAAAGTACTAATAAAAACTAAAAGTACAATATCTCTATGAACATCATAAGATATATGTTTACAAAAAAAATAATACTATAAATATAATGTCATAAATTATGAAAATATTTGTTAATTGTAAAGGTTACATAGTAAAAAATTTAATTAATGTTTTCTTAATTTAGTAAGATGGACAACTAATATGGAATAACTATTTTTAGTAAGATCAACAATTAATACGGAGGAACTAGGAAGTACTGTAACTTTGTTTACTGCTTTAATCACATAATATTCAAAGTTAACTACTTGAATTGGTTCAAATTCAACATAATCATATTATATTATAAATATTCCTTTAAGCTCCTGTATTTTGTAAATTTAATTAAACTTCAATGGCAAGTCTCGAGAACAATTCTATATGGGTCATCGAATTTATAATTAATAAGAATATTTAATTAAATAAGATACGCAATTTTTTCGGGCAAGGTTCTCTAATGCTCCTAATTTTAACCAAGAGAGGGTGTCTAACCATAAGCCTAAGGAGAAGGTGATGGGTCTTTAATTTATTGCCAGATTGTGCCAGGTGTGGAAGAAAGCAAGCAGGTGAATGTCTAGCGGATTTCAATGCTTGTTTTGGTTGTGGTAAGATGGACCACAAGATAAGGCGTTGTCCTTTAATTGCTCAGAATGAGGGAGATAGTCTTCGTAAGGCTCAACTCTATCCTTCATTCCAAGTGGTTCGGGTACTAGTGCTCCCAAGCAAAATAGATTATATGCACTTCAGACTCGCGGTGACCAAGAGGGTTCTCCCGATGCGGTTATCGGTATGCTGAAAGTCTTTCATGTATATGTTTTACTTCATCCCAGTGCTACCTTGTCTTTTGTAACGCCATTTGTGACTATGAGGTTTGATGTGCTAATGATGTGTTGTTAGATCTATTTTACGTCTCTACTCATGTGGGTGATTCTATGTTGGCTGAGAGGGTCTATTGAAGTGTCTCATCTCCTTATCTCATAGAGTTACTCTTGTAGATTTGGTAGAGCTTAATATGCTAGATTTTGATGTTATCCTTGGTATGGATTGACTACATTGTTGTTATACTTCTATTGATTGTAGAACCAGTGTAGTCATATTTTAGTTCCTAAATGAGCCTATCCTAGAGTGGAAGGGTGGAATTCTATGCCTAAGAGTTAGCTTAACTCTTGTCTTAAAGCTTGGAAGATGAATTCTAAAGGTTGCATGTACCATCTAGTTAGGATGATGGAAATAGACTTCAGTGTCGACCAACTCCAAGGAGTGAGTTACCTTTCCAAGATAGGCCTTAGGTCGGGTTATCACCAATTGAGGGTGAAGGATGATGATATCTCGAAAATGGCTTTTAGAAACCGATATGGTCACTATGAGTTTTTGGTGATGTCGGGTGATTTGACTAATGCTCCGACGACATATATGGATTTGATGAATAGAGTGTTTAGATAATACCTTGATATGTCCAATTTGTAGACTCTACCAAGGGTGGTGTTATGGTGCATAATAGTTCAAACTTGTCTTTTGTGGCTAATGTGAAAGCTATGTAATGTATTGATCTGACCTTGGAAAAAATTGAAAGAAGTGGTACTTAGAAATTTTGTTGAGGCTTTCTCCCAAGAGGGAGATGTTATACTTAAATATCTAGATCGTTTGTGTGTTCCTAATGTTGATGACTTGAGGGAATAGATCTTATCAGAAATCGGGAGATTTATCCCAAGACATTTGTATTCCAACTTGGAAGTGGAAAGAATTGAATATGAACTTCATAGTTGGTTGCCTCGCAACCGTCGACCCTATGACTCAATTGGGTTTACTTGAAAATCTCACCCATAAAAGATGTTATGAGGTTTCGTAAGAAAGGAACATTTAGTCTCTGTTATGTAGGCCCATATCAAATTTTGAGACATGTTGGGAAGGTTGCTTATGAGTTTGAATTGCCTAATGATTTGGCATCGGTGAATCCGATTTTTCATATCTCTATGTTGAAAAAATGTGTTGAATATTCGACATCTATAGTTCCCTTAGAAGGTTTGGGGGTTAAGATTTTAGACCTGCAAGTCAAGAAGTTGAGAAATAAGGAAGTTGCTTCCGTGAAAGTGTTGTGGAGGAATCAATTAGTTGAGGGTGCTACTTGGGAGGCCGAGATCGATATGATGTCTTGATATCCTCATAATTCTCCTTCTACTTCTACTCTAGCTTGAGGTAACGAGTTCCTCATGTTTTACTTTAGATGATTTCCATTTTGTGCATGTTCATGAAAAACGTATGTTTTGAAAAGAAAATGAGTTTATATGATTGATCTTTCTTATGTTGTTGTGCATTGAGTATGAGTTACCTATAAATTCTATGAGATGAATTGTTGAACATGCTTTAAATCGGAGTTGATATGTCCTCCTTGAATATATGCTTTTTTAGTATGAATTTCATATAGGCTCCATGAAATTGTATTGAGCATGCTTTTAGCTTGGAGAAGATAGTTCCTCCTTAAATATGAGTAATCAAGAATTTTTTGCATATTGGGCTGTTAGGTCACACAGTATGACGTTATACACATATGAAGAATAGTTTGGATTTTAACTTGGAAATTTTTGAGATGTTACAAGTTCAACATATTTACAAATTGATAGCCAGTAAGTCGAATCAATAAACTTCAAAAAGAACAAAATCGCCCATTACGCAACCCTGATTGTACACCATATCTAAACTTGTAACAATTATCCAATATAAAAGGAAGCCCAATACATAGGGCACCTTGCATTAGCTCGGTCCAAAAATGGAGCGAACTCGAAAAAGTGTGATGTAGACAGCCTAATGCAAGCATTAATGGTTGCTTTCACAACTAAAACTTGTAAACTATGGGTCACATGGAGACTACTTTAATGTTACTCCCAAGCTCCCTTTAAATTACCCAGTATCACTTTCAGATTTTATTTGTACGTCAGTTTCTGATTTAATAATCTAGTCTAATTGTTCTTAGCAAAACCATCAATTTCCATTTCCATACAGTAAGACATTTGTAACCTTGCCTTTGCTGCTAAAAAATGAATGTTGAACACAAATATGATTTGAAAATCATAAACAACGAAATTAACTTTACACGAATGCTGTATTTCAAACTACATACTACTACGAGTCTCACATTAATACTAACATCCCCTTTCACTTCTATACAAACTTGCTCACTGCACAACACCTGCCTTGGTATGTAAAGCAAAAACTTTGATCCAACTCAATAAAGGGAATTTAATTTAGTTCAACCTTGTGCTATTCCTCCTTCCCCACCATTTCTTTTTCATTTTGTCACTGCCTCCTTCATCACTTCCCAGTTTATTCAGAATCACCTTTGTTTCTCTCAATCTTGATCCGTAATCTTTCTTCCAAGCTTCAAACATCTGCTTCAACCTCCTTAGCTCACGATCTGGACTCAAGTTAGCCTCAACTTGACCTGATTTTACTTCCACCAAGAACTTAGCATCGTCACCAAACACTTGACTCCTCTGCTCAAACTCCTCCGCTAATCGGCTTATGACACTAAGACCTGCGCTCATTGGTCGTACTCCGTTGCTCTCTCGGGCCCTCTGGTTACTTCCTGTCTCCCAGCTAGACTCTTTCTCATCAGTTGGATTGACAGATGCATCAGAGTTCCTCCTGGAATCATCAAGGGCTAAGCTCCTTTTTGCAATGGAAAGACTTGACTGCAGCGATCTCATTTGCTTCTGCCATATTTCTTCCATGGATTTCATTTTCAACTCATACTCTGACCAACGATTCTCATACTGCTGTAGTCTCTGGTGAAGTATGTCATTCTCCTCTTCTTTTTCTCGTAGAGCAGCTTCAGCTCTAAGGACTCGACGTTGTAACTCTGCCAGGAAAGAAGACTTCACCAGCACCTCTTCTGACTCATTACCCTATAAGAAGCTAACTGGGATAAGAAACCAACAGAAGAGAATGGGCCCACTGCTAATTAAGATGAATGGTGTGCTTTGGTCAATAACGTTAACTAACAAACTTGAAAAGCAATGAGTGCACAGTAAAGAGACGTCACAAAAAGTTGTCATTCCCAATTTAATGCCACCCGACATTACCTTTCTGCCGCCAAATTGTAACAGTCCAATGTCTCCTGAGCATCTTCTGACTAACCAGCCACGAATCACTGGAAAAGAAATTCCAGGAGGTTAAAAACTATAACATTAAGTATAAAAACCATGTCAAATCTATTGGATGAGCAAGTCATAATATTGTTAAAAATCATAGGGTAAATATATTACATTAACAAATAAGAGTCTATAATTCTACAAAGCCAAAATGTACAGCTATTTGTGCAAAACTATCTTACAGCCAATATCTGTTGTTTATCAGATCATGCAAATTAAAAACAAGTTACTCATGTCTGAAAAATACAGTAAAAAATAAGAGTATAATTCTACAAGCCCAAAATGTACAGCTACTCGTGCAAAACTATCTTACAGCCAATATCTGTTGTTTATCAGATCGTGCAAACTAAAAACAAGTTACTCATGTGGAGCTTTAGCAATTACCAGATTGTATCACAATTGATGCATCATGAACATCTTCGTAAGTCTTCCTTTTGGTCCTGCCTCTTATTTGCTTTTGTAAACACACAGCTGCTTTGTGTTTCTGTAGTAAGATTGCATATTCTTTTCTAGCTTTCTCGCCACGTACAACTGTACAGAGAAAGCATGCAGGAACAGAGTCATAAACCCTACAATAAGCCAATAACAGAAAAGCAAAAATTTCGAAGTTCAAACAAACCGACATGACTGAAGTGTAGCAATTCCTCTTCGAAAATGTTTGAGATCTCGGCGAGCTTGGTGACCTCTAAAACAACTTTGAACACGTAAGATGCCATGGAGAGTGCGATTTCTTGTATCTTCAAGAACTCCAATCTGAAAAGAGGTAATAATAGAATAACTCATTTTGAATTAGTATATGGAACAAATGAATGTATGCTCTTTAGTATGGAGAAATAATTATTTTAACATGATATTAACCCATTTCAATCGGACAGATTCTCAAATCGCATGGTCTATAGTGGACATCTCAATAAATGATGTGGATGGTTGGGAGCAATACTTCTTCATTTTTCTTTTCTTCCTCCAATAAGTACAACAACAATAACATACACACTGAAATCCCACTAAGTGGAGTTTGAGGAGGGTAGAGTGTACGCAGACATTACCACTACCTCGTGGGGTTAGAGAGGCTGTTTCAGAAAGACCCTCGCTCAAGTGCATCAAAACCAAGTACAAGAAGAAGAAAACAATGAAGAACACATAGCAATTAATAAGAAAAGCAGTGTAAAGTCTGCATCAAAGAAATAAAGTCTGCATCAAAGAAATAGTAACAGCAAAATAGTGTGATAATCGAAACACAATAAACAACTCTTCCTCCAATAAGTAAAGTTGGAAAATAAAAGTTAGGATGGCAAAGTTTATGATAGAATGGGAAACAAAATTTCAAAAAGCTTGCTTTAGGCAACTGTGCAGCAGATCACATAATTTAGATTACTTGTTTCAACCATCTTTCTCGGGAATCCAATTTAGGAAGGGAAGATAGAAACTTGACTGACACAAGTACTGAATATATAGCATATATATGCATCAGTTTCTCACTGAAACCCAAATGGACAGCGAACACAATTTTGCATAATTTAATTTATATTTACATTCATATAGATCTAACAAATACTGCAAGAATAGAAAGTATCACACTGGCACATGTGTAAGTGGACATGAATGAGAACATCAGATGCACTTGGCCGTAAGCTAGTTCTGTCCACCCTTCAATCACCTTTCATAGCAAGAAACAAAGACATTGGACACCCATCAATCTACAAACTGTGATCCTGATATAATTCTTTTTTTTTTTAGAAGGTAACAACTTGTATTCTATTCCAAAACAAAAAATCAGAACCTGCCACAACAAATTACAGGTTCTTAATTATAATTTTGGAGAGTAGCAAGAAGATCTTCAATCCTAGAGCAAAATTTACAAGTAACCTAAAACATCTGTAACTAGATCTTCCGTGAACTCCTCTTCTGAATGGAATTACTCTTGTTTTGGAAGAATCAGAGATTTCTTTCTTTCCACACAGACCACCAAATACAAGTCGGAATCATTTTCCATCACTACTTTTGCCGAGTAATGCTTGCATATCTGCTCCATATCTTCAGTGTCTAGGTAATTTTCCTAGGCATAACCCATTTCATGCCCTTCAGATTGATAAAAACATTCCACAAAATGTTGGTTATTCTACAGTGAAGGAAGAGATGATAGACAGTCTCTACTTCTTCTTCACCACATAGGACGCACCTAGGACTCAGTTGCATATTTCTTTTCATAAGATTTTCTGGGTCAAAACCGCCTAGTTAGTAAGGAGCCAATTAAAACAAGACAATTTGTAGGGGATTTTAGTTTTCCATATCAGCTTCCATGGCCACCCATTCCCCTGACTGTTACAAGGATTAAGCTTCTTGTAAGCTCTTCTGACACTGAAACTGTCTTGATTGTGATCCCGCCATCCCAGATATCATGTGCATCAGTAATCCTTTGAACTGCCCCAATACCTTGTAAGACTCCACCAACCTTTGGATCTCCTAGTCATTTAGAGGTCTTCCAAAACTCAGATTCCACCCTTGCTTTGACCACATGTCTGCCACATTGGCCCTTTGCTGCTGGTTTAGGGTGAAAATATCCGAAAAAAGGTTTTGAAAGATCCTTGTTCTAGCCATCTATCTTCCCAAAAAGAGGCTTTCCTACCATTACCCAATTCAATATTGCAATTTCCTCTGAGCATTGGCCAATGGTTTTTGATGGCTCTCCAACGGCTTGATCCGTAAGTACTAGTGACCATTTTAGTTATCCAGAGATCCTCCATTTCATATTTGGCTTGTATTACATCTTTCCACAGAGCTTGCTCACTGGAAGCAAATCTCCATAGCCACTTCATCATAAGGCACTAGTTTTGGATTATTAAATTCCTATCTCCATCTCCCCTGCCGGTTTACTCTGAATTATGTGAGAAATATAGGAAAAGAATATTATTGAATTGTTGTTGTATCTAAATTATTACATGAGACCCTATTTATAAACCATAGAATACAATCCTTTACCAAATAGGATACTATTTAGTAATCCTATTCCTATTCTAATAGGATTATATAAACCTATTTCTATTTTAATAGTATTGTATAAGCTATTCTAATAGGATTGTATAAACCTACTCATATTCTAACACTCCCCCTCAAGCTGGTGCATACAAATCATATGCACCTAGCTTGTTACAGATGTAATTAATACGAGGACATGTGAGAGACTTGGTGAACATATCTGCAAGCTGATCATTTGACTTCACAAATTTTGTAACAATATCTCCGGAGAGTATCTTTTCTCTGACAAAGTGACAGTCAATCTCAATGTGCTTAGTCCTTTCATGAAACACTGGATTTGATGCGATATGAAGAGCCGCTTGATTATCACACATGAGTTCCATCTGATCAATTTTGCCAAATTTTAGTTCTCCCAGTAACTGTTTGAGCCAAACTAACTCACAAGTTGTTGTCGCCATTGCTCGATATTCTGATTCTGCACTAGATCGAGCAACCACATTTTGTTTCTTACTCTTCCACGACACCAAATTACCTCCAACTAAAACACAATATCCGGATGTCGAACGTCTGTCAGAGGGTGATCCTGCCCAATCAGCGTCTGTATATCCAATGATATGCTCATGACCTTGATCCTCAAAGAGTAGTCCTTTACCGGGGGCTGACTTTATATATCGAAGAATACGAACAACTGCTTCCCAATTACTATCACAAGGGGAAGTCATAAACTGACTTACAACACTCACGGGAAAAGAGATGTCTGGTCTAGTCACTGTGAGATAATTCAACTTTCCAACAAGTCGTCTATACCTTTCAGGATTACTAAGTGACTCCCCCTGTCCTGGAAGAAGTTTAACATTCGGATCCATCGGAGTGTCAATAGGTCTACATCCCATCATTCCTGTCTCCTCAAGAATGTCTAAGGCATACTTGCGTTGAGAGATAACAATGCCTGATCTAGACTGAGCAACCTCAATACCTAGAAAATACTTCAATCTGCCAAGGTCTTTAGTCTGAAAGTGCTTAAAAAGATGTTGCTTTAAATCGATGATACCATCTTGATCATTACCGGTGATAACAATATCATCAACGTAAACAACCAAATAGATACATCGACCTGGTGCAGAATGTCGATAAAACACAGAGTGATCAGCTCCACTACGAGTCATGCCAAACTCCTGAATTACTGTGCTGAACTTCCCAAACCAAGTTCGAGGAGACTGTTTCAGACCATAGAGTGACCTACACAATCGACATACAAGGTTACTAGACTCCCCCTGAGCAACAAAACCAGGTGGTTGCTCCATATAGATTTCTTCCTCAAGATCACCATGCAGAAAAGCATTCTTTATGTCCAACTGATAAAGAGGCCAAAGACGAACGGCAGCCATAGATAGAAAAAGACGAACAGATGTTATTTTAGCCACAGGAGCGAAAGTGTCACTATAATCTAGCCCAAATATCTGAATATACCCTTTGGCGACAAGGCGAGCCTTAAGTCTATCAACCTGACCGTCTGGACCAATTTTGACTACATAAACCCAACGACAACCAACAGTAGATTTACCTGCAGGAAGGGAGACAAGCTCCCAAGTACCACTCTTATGTAAAGCAGACATCTCATCAACCATAGCCTGCCTCCATCCAGAATGAGAAAGTGCTTCACCTGTAGTCTTAGGAATGGAAACAGAGGACAAAGACGACACAAAGGCATAATGGGGTGATGATAGACGATGATAACTTAAGAAGGTATAATGCGGGTTAGTATTTCGAGTAGATCGTATACCTTTTTGAAGTGCAAGCGGTGGGCTAGGTAGAGGCAAGTCCGCAGTAGGAGCAGGGTCTGGCGCATGACATGAATCATCTGGGACTAGGGTGGGACGACGATGATAAGTTAGTAGTGGTGGCACTGCAACTGGAGATGTAGACGTAACTGTAGATTCCTCAAATGTTGGCACAGGTAAAACTTGAGGTATGGGTAAGACCATAGATACATCAGTATGATCAGAAGATGTATAGTAAGGTTGAGACTCAAAAAATGTAACATCAGCGGACATAAGGTATCGATGAAGATCATGTGAATAACAACGATACCCTTTTTGAACTCTAGAGTAACCAAGAAAGACACATTTGAGGGCACGAGGAGCTAATTTATCTTTCCCTGGGGCTAAATTATGAACAAAGCATGTACTCCCAAAGACACGAGGGGGAATAGGATAGAGATGTGACTGAGGAAACAGTATGGAATGTGGAACCTGATTCTGAATAGACGAAGAGGGCATTCTGTTAATTAAATAACAAGCTGAAAGGACTGCATCGCCCCAAAAACGCAGCGGAACATGGGATTCAATGAGGAGAGTGCGAGCAGTCTCTATGAGATGCCTATTCTTTCTTTCTGCGACACCATTTTGTTGAGGAGTGTATGGACAAGATGTTTGGTGCATGATTCCGTGATGGGACATAAATTGCTGAAATTGGGATGATAAGTATTCTAAGGCATTATCACTACGAAAAGTACGAATAGAAACACCAAACTGATTTTGTATTTCAGCAAAGAAACTTTTGAAAATAGAAAATAACTCAGAACGATCTTTCATTAAAAAAAACCAAGTACATCTTGAATAATCATCAATGAAACTAACAAAATAACGAAATCCTAAAGTGGAACTGACTCTACTAGGACCCCAAATATCAGAATGAACTAATGAAAAAATAGACTCTGAACGACCCTCAGTACTACGAGAAAACGTAGCACGAGTGTGTTTCCCAAGTTGACACGACTCACAATCTAATGTAGATAAACTAGACAAACTAGGCACCATCTTTTGCAGTTTGGATAGACTCGGATGTCCCAAACGTTTGTGAATTAGATCTGGGGAATCGGTAACGGAGCATGCTGTCAAGGATTTTGAAGAGGTAAGATAGTAAAGGCCTTGTGATTCATGTCCTGTTCCAATCATCTGTCCCGTACTGCGGTCCTGTATGAGAAAAAAATCATCGAAAAAAGTTATGCTACAATGTAGGGATTTCGTCAAACGACTAACAGATGCTAGATTAAAAGGAGAACCAGGAACATAAAGAACAGAGTTTAGGGTGACAGAAGATAGGGGTTTGGCTTTTCCAACGCCATAGGAGACTACATAATTGAGAATCTACTTTCTCCCAATGTGCTTTGACTTTTGCATCTTCCTCACTAGTCTTTGCCTTAACATCTACCACATAAGTCTTGTTTGTTAAATGATCGTGCACACCTTGACCCTTGCACCACAACTCAACTGACGAAGCCCAAGATAAATAGTTTGAACTTCCTAATAGGAGTTCTGAAGTGATTATAGGGCTAGAACTTCCAATCCCTATATTTTTAGAACCAAAAACATCACATCCCAAAGACATTATGCTAAATTTATCTCGGGAACAACAAAAAAATCTTGATTATTGAGATTTGGTCGTCCGAAAATTCAAATCTCGAAAAAAAATACTTATTCCTATTCCTACTAGAATTCCTATTCCTATTCTTATTTCTACTCCTATTCTAAGTAAGAAATACTTATTCCTATTCTAACATAAACAATATCGGATAAAAGTGATTTATTACCAGAAATATGATCAGAAGCCCCAGAGTCCATGACCCATGTTCCAACAGTACTAGATTGCGACACACAAGCAAAAGAATTACCCGCAACAAACACATCAGGTTGTGCAACCGAAACTACTTGTGGAGACGTTTGCTTATTTGCACGATACTGAAGGAACTCATCATATTCTATCTGAGCAATATGAGCATTATTGGATGGTTGATTAGGTTGAGCACCATATGCTATTGGTGGAGATGACTGTTTACTTGCGCGATTTCGAAGGAACTCATTATATTCCTTTAGAACAAGAGGATCATAACTGGGTGGTGGACCATGCAAAATATGACATATTTCACGAGTGTGTCCAGACTTATGACAATGACTACACTTAGATCGAGGTTTCCCAAAACGTCCTCCCCCTCGCCGATTCTCCGTAGACTGATATGTACGCTTTTCAAAGGTTTGAGATGCGAGAATAGAGGAGTCAACAGTGGGTGATGAAACGACTTTGTGACTAGGAGGTGCCGCAAGACGAAGGAGACGAGAGAATAATTCATCGATTGTAGGAACTGTAGGGCTAGCTAAAATCTGATCACGCACAGAATCATTATCAGGAGGAAGTCCAGCAAGAGTAAGAACTAGAAACAATGTTTGTCTGTGTTCTTGTTGTTTTTCGACATCCGTAGTTACTGGCATCAACGTGTCGAATTCCTCCATGACTGCCTGTACCTGTCCCAAGTAAGTAGACATATCGGATTCTTGTTTCTTTAAGTTGGTCAATCGAGATATCACATCATAGAATCTAGAGATGTCATTAGTGTATAAAGCACGTGCCTTTTCCCAAACTGCATAACACGTTTGGAATGGGCGAAACAAGGGCATCAATTTGGAATCAATCAAACGCCATAGGAGACTACATAATTGAGCATCTACTTTCTCCCAATGTGCTTTGACTTTTGCATCTTCCTCACTAGTCTTTGCTTTTACATCTACCACATAAGTCTTGTTTGTTAAATGATCGTGCACACCTTGACCCTTGCACCACAACTCAACTGACGAAGCCCAAGATAAATAGTTTGAACTTCCTAATAGGAGTTCTGAAGTGATTATAGGGCTAGAACTTCCAATCCCTATATTTTTAGAACCAAAAACATCACATCCCAAAGACATTATGCTAAATTTATCTCGGGAACAACAAAAAAATCTTGATTATTGAGATCTGGCCGTCCGAAAATTCAAATCTCGAAAAAAAAAAAAAAAATCGGCTAGTTTTTTTTTTTTTTCCGACAATTTTTTTTTTTCTCACAATTGCTCTGATACTATGTGAGAAATATAGGAAAAGAATATTATTGAATTGTTGTTGTATCTAAATTATTACATGAGACCCTATTTATAAACCATAGAATACAATCCTTTACCAAATAGGATACTATTTAGTAATCCTATTCCTATTCTAATAGGATTATATAAACCTATTTCTATTTTAATAGTATTGTATAAGTTATTCCTATTCTAATAGGATTGTATAAACCTACTCATATTCTAACAAGAGTATCCCACTTAACCAAGTGAAATTTCTTGGTTTCACTATTTCCTTCCCAAAGGTGGTTCCTCCTAAAAGCATCTGTCAATAATACCTGACACCACCGGTATAGGGAAAAGCGGCATCATATAGGTAGGCATATTGATGAGTGTTAATCTTCCTCCTAAAGAAAGGTACTGGCTCTTCCAATTCATCAACCTTATTTCACATTTTTCAATCAACCCAATTCCAGATGCCTATAGATTTGTTTTTGGCTCCCAAGAACATCCCCAAGTATGTAGTTGGTAGATCTCCTGTCCTTCCGCCCAAAATCCTAGCCTAAGAGGGCATATCAGGGACTTCATTTACTGGATAAAAAACTCTTGTTCCAATTGATGTGAAGCCCAGAGATAGCTTCAAAAAGAACAAAGATTACACTTAAAATCTTGAGTTGGTTCCTGTTTGCATCATAGAAGACAAGAGTGTCTTCTGCATATTGTGAGTGAGTAATCTCCAAATCAGCCCCCACTCTACTAGATAC
The DNA here is from genome assembly GCA_016801875.1 of Solanum sitiens. NCBI lineage: Eukaryota > Viridiplantae > Streptophyta > Magnoliopsida > Solanales > Solanaceae > Solanum > Solanum sitiens. The sequence goes on along the minus strand of JABWTJ010000094.1, from coordinate 2,490,393 downwards.
CCTAAAACCTCCCAGCCACAACTTTTCTTGAGCGATTTTCAACATATCATTTAGCCCCTCCATAGCGATAATAAAAAGAAAGGGAGATAATGGGTCTCCTTGTATTAAACCTCTATGTGAAGAGAAGAAACCTGTAGGAGAGCCATTTATTAGCACTGAGAATTTGACGGTGCTGATGCACAACTTCATCCATTTTAACCATCTACCTCCAAGTCTCCAACAGGAACTTCCAATTGAGGTGGTCATAAGTTGTAAGACCCCGAAGATGAAATAGGATGAAATAGAGCTTCACATGGGTTCCTTGAGTTAATAACTTGCTAAGTTAATAAGAAACAGCTTATAAGGGCTGGTTCGAGATTGTTTTGAGGTCAAACGTCAAGGGACGACCAAGACGTTCGAAAACTAGTCTTTTGTGTGCTAGTGCGTTCTAGTGTGTTGTTCATGTTTTGGTGTGTCGTTTGGAGTCTAAAATGATTGGAGATGACCCTAGTATCTAGATGGTCGTGTTTAAGGTCGAAACATCCGGGTACGACTCCCCAAGGACAACCCCAAACATTGGCCAAAAAGGTGTCAAGACAGCCTTGACCAACGACCCCAAGTGACGCCCCGTCAAGTGGTTGACGCCCCGTAGAAAGGGGGCATGGCTCCACACTTAGTCATGTGAGCTTAGCCCCCATTTGAGGGAGCCTTAGTCACGAACCACGGAGGTGAAGCACGCTCCGCCAACCCACCTACTGTCCGTAGGTGGGGGTCATGGGAAGGCACCTGCAATCCTGCACTTGTCTCGGCCAAGCCAAGGGTTGTTTGGTAAATTCCACCCTTGGCTAAACAAATGGAGGGACGGTTATTTTATGTGTATTTAGGTATTTTAAGTTAGATTAAACACTAAAACCTAGAATTAGACTTCATTCTTCAAAACTCAAAACCCTTCCCTCCCAAAAGTTCTCTCAAAACTCCATGGAAGCTTAAGGTCTTGGAGTTAGGATTGAAGATTTCCCTATCTAACTTCTACAATTTCGTGGGCTTCTTAATACTAAGGTATGGTGACTCTTTATATAGAGTTCGCCAATTCTCAAATGGTTTTCAAGTTTTCCAAAGATTATGAAAAACCCCAATTCTTCCTCAAACTCATGGGTTCTTGCATTAAATGGTTTCAAACGAATTGATATGATTATAGTATGGTTTAATTGATGATTTCAAGTGCAAAACTCCATGAGCCCATGATCTTCACTCAACTCCTAAATTTGACTTATAAATTGGGTTTTATGATAATGATTGTATATTGATGAAATTGAGTTTAGATTGAATTGTATTTTTGATTCTTATTGTTATCTACTTCTATTGATGATAAATTGTTAGTATAAGGATGAGTCTGGAATTATGGCCTTGTGGGCAAATTATAGGTAAGTCCTCTTGTGGTGATAGAATTGTTGGGAATTGAATGATGTTGATTTGGCTTTGGAGGATGGTAAGTTGTTCTATGTTCATTGTTAATGTAGAATTGATATAGAATTGTTCTTGTGTGGTATGGTCCACTTATGGTGGCGGTGTTCAAATATGGTATGTGTATCTATATGTGTATTTGACCATGGCCTTGAAGGCATTATATGATGAATTAAGTTGTTGTCTTAAGGTATATATGTATGGGTGTGCAAGGTGAATGTTGTATATTGTGATGGAAGGCATAGCTTCTCTTAATGGTTATGTGTGATGATAGTAGTATGTAAAGGACCTACATATTGTGATGTTGCAACTTGATTAATAGATATGGGTGCACTCTTCAATAAATGACAAATGAAGGCTTTTAGACTATGTCTTGAACCGGTAGACCTTAGAAAAGTGCCTTTCTCGACGAGTCTACATCCCTAGGTAAATGTATAACCTTGAAGCGGTAGACCTTGTGATGGTGCCTCCTCCTTGTGTGAAATGATAGACTTAGAAATGGTGGGTCGAAACGGTAGAAAACCTAATCTAAGAAAGTCAATGAGCTATCCTTATGACCTAAGCATGGTGCCCTTCTTGGTAGAAGTGATATGGGTCGGTAGACCTAATGTTGGTCTAGTACATACATGTGAATGAAATACTCTATGGGAACTAAGGCTAGCACCGAGTGGATATGGTTAAGATGGTGTCTCTTCTCGAAGGAAAGGCTAGAGTCCAATGAACATCTTTAGATATCCCTTAACCATGTGCCTACATGGGTTGCTTATAAGTTCTACCCTTGGCAAGTAGAACACCTTCCACGATGTGGGGTCTTATGACACCATATTCCATACCTAGCTAGTGTGGTCTATGTCGGTTAATGCCTATTCCCATTAGATGGGATGTACACTTTAGCTATTGGATAGGTTCTACAATGTGTAGGTAGTAGTATGGGATGCTATCTACACATGGCACGAGTAGGCTTTGAAGGTACTAGAGTGAGTTCCCTAGGTCTTCCAAGACCATTATGTGAAGCCTCTTAAATGCATGAATGTCTCCTTTGGTGATTCTAATAATGAAGGTTGAATTGTTGGGTTGTGTTTAAAAGGAAATATCCTTACTTGGGGTAGTCTTGAGGATCACCTAGGTGTGTATGAAGGGGTTGTATGGGCGGCCGCTTCATGTCTTACTTAGGTGGGCCTTAGGATAACCTTAGGTAGAGGGTCTAAATGGTTAAATGGTACCTAATGAATATGGTCATATCTTATGGATTATGGGAGTATTATCTTGTATGTTGATGATTGACTTGTATGATGTCTTTTATACTTGGTTTATGAAGTTTTATCAAAATAGCATGAAAAACATATTTCAACTAAAGTGTCCCTTTTTGCATGATTTCTTGCATGGCCATAATACTTGGTGCTTAATTGTCCTAATTCCATATTTTCCTCTATTTTCTACAAAGTGTAGGTGTGAGCAAGTGAGGTGATCTCTAGAGTTGAAGCTTGGGACTTAGAAATTCTCTCAAGATTTGGGTATGGCCTCATATGCCGAGGACAAGACTTCTTATTCTAGTTTCTTTTTCATTTAGACATTTGTATAAGACATTATACTTTTCTTTCAATGTAAGGGTCGTGTCCCTGGCTTGAGATTCTTAAAGTTTGGGTCTATGTTGGCCATTATGAGACTAGTATTCTGTTGCTTATAAAGACATCTTTTGAAATGTGTTGGCTCCTAAGCCTTATGATTTTCATTTAAAAAGGGTTTTAAATTAAGCACTATTTTATGACAATGCGATGAATGAATGCTAAGGGCTTGTATAAGACCTCCAAGAGGTCGAATACGCCGTGTGACGACTAGGGGGTGCTCTCGGGTCGGTACATAAGTTTTTTGAATGTCCAGCTTATATAGCTTACATAGGATGTCTGGGACACTGCTTCTAGTTCTAGCATCAACACTCATTGGTCATAAGAATGGCACCCATTATTTGTCTCCCTTTTATAAAGGCCAATTGTTGGTGGTCCACCAGTTTGTGCATAACCATTTTGATTCTCTCGATGAGTATTTTGGAGATGATTTTGTACACGCTACCAATTAGGCTAATGGGTCTGAAGTCAATGAGCTCTTTAGCACCCATTCTTTTTTGGAATTAAAGCCACATAGGTAGAATTGAAGACACATCTCTCATGAACGTTCTTGATTGTAGCAATCACATCTTTCCAATAACCTCCCAACAACGGGTATAGAAGGCCATGGTAAAACCATCAGGACCAGGAGCTTTGTCACTAGCACAATGTTTGACACTTTCCCCATATCTCGATTCTCGTGGTCCTCAAATTCCTTATGAAGCATGAAATTATCTTCAGCATTAATTTTGTGATCCATCCTGCACCCACCTGAACGTCTCCAAGTTTTTGTTTCAGAATATATGTTCTGATAGAAAACTACAATTTCCTTGTTTGTCTTTTGGATCTTTAATTGTTCTAAATACTTTTTTCTCCCTTTCTCTACAAATGTAAATTGTAATACAGATTGTACAACTCCCAAGTAAAAAATCGTACAATTCCATGCAAAACAAATTTTAAATGAAAAAGAAACGAAGTAATGGACTAAATGTCTTGGGGAAATCTAGAGGAGAGAACAAGGTAGTTGCAAAAGGGCGTATGAGCCTCAATTTTACGATACAGGATACTCATAGGTAATGACACGTGCCGGCAGTAGCATTAAATAAAGACTCACGGTCACGGATGGTAGATCTACATAGATTGACCATATTGACAATTAAAAGCCCAACAGAAGTGCACACAGGGAAGGGAGGAGAGACAAGAAAAATAGGAGCAAAAGAGATAATTCATAATAGTATCCCTCACCTGTCCAGTTCGGAAAAACAACTTTGTGAAACCAACTTGGTACATATCGGGCAGAATATTGAACTGATGCAATATTGCAACCGAGACACTGAGAGGATCTTGTGATGCAACATGGTCTAATAAAAGGAATCCATACCTGATATAGAATTCCATTGATGAGAGTAAGATCTCAAGCATACCGAGAAATAAACATAAAATTTAAAAGTATTAGTGATAATTCTCCATCTTACCTTCTAGCAAACTTCTGATGGGACATTCTGGTAGGAAACCCAGATCTTGATATCCGGACTACCTCTAAGACACCACAACATCGTAACTGCTGCAATACAAGTTCTTGCTCATACTTTCCAGGAGACTGAAGATTGTTGGGCTTGATACAACGTATGAAATGTGGAGTCGTGTTCTCTAGTCGTTGCATTAGTTGGAACAATTGTCTCTACCAGCAAAAAGAATCAAAATGGCAAACATAAGTTGAATCCCACTAGTTCATGAACACCCTTCCCCCAACATAGAATAAACTCCTTCATGTAGGCCCCAAATCTAGGTAAATTGCTACAGTCAAACAGTAATAATTTTGTCATATAATATCTCCTTCAAAAAACCAGTCCAACAAGCTTATCTGGATTATATGATTGTTGAATATAATTCAATAAATCAACCAAATTTACTTTCTGTTAACCTGGATACCCAATAGTAACGTATAAAACAAGCTTAGCAAAATCTTTACTACATTTGACCTGTGGTTTTACTTGAATAAATAGTTAGGAACGAACCTGAGAGGGTAGATACAGCAATAATACATTGCATTAGTGATAATTTTACACTCACTTTTTCTTCTCTTTTCCTTCCTGTAGTTTCTGCTTAAATTTATCATATGCTGGCCCCTAAAGGTATTGTATATGCAAGACATAAGCAGGAAGCAAATCAATTACTTCCCAGCTTCATTTGACACAATTTTGACTAATTAGTTTGGGGAAACCAAACTTGCTGTAATTATCACAATCTCGCCTAGGAAACCCTATGAAGTTCTTTTTCTTTCTGAAGTCCCAATGTATAAGATTCCTCAACCAATGAATTCCACTTCATGTGTTAGATAGTTCCGTTGAGTCTCTGCATCTATCCTTTTCTTTTGCCTGAACCTTTGTTTTTTTTCGGAAACAAGATTTGGCTCAGGAATGCCATTTTTGTTAATTCCAGTGTTTCTCTAAAATTGAAAGCAATAACTTAGTACGTTTCCATACCAAAGGTCAATCTTTTTGTTTTCACAAAGCACTTGGACCATATCAGCAAGTTATCAGATTTCAAATCAACTGACTTCTGTTTTTTCTTTTTCTTTAGTGAAGAGAACAGAAGAAATATAAGAAAAAGGGAGATCCCAGTAGATATGTAAAAATACCTTGAATTTTGTGGAAACACTTAATTTCTGGGAGTCTGCTCCACCAGATTTGTACAATGGGCCAACAACAGGCTTCTCAGATTGAGAAAGCATATTTGATGCAAATGTTTGAGGAAGGTGGTACTTGCAAGAAGATAGAAGCTGAATTGAGTTGGAGTGCAGTAAATCACGATTCTTCTCAAGAAATCCAGTTGTATCATAAGTTACCTGGTAACAAAGAACTATTACATTTCCCGGAAGAAATAAGTAAAACATAAACAAGTCATTCACATCACTGCATTAGATAGCAAGATAAGTAGGTCATAAGCAACCATACCTCCCCTGCATAATGGCTTACTGTAAAAGCCTTGCCTCGTTCCCCTCTGAAACAAAGATTAGAATTTAGATGCTGCTTGAGTTTATTGGCAAATGACATGTCAGTGCCATTAGGAAAGGTGGACTCCTCGTCTAACAGAGATAACAAACCCAGCGGTTTCTGCATAAAAGAGAAGTTTCAATACGCTGAAGTTCAGCTAAACCAGATATATATTCAAGAAACAGACATGGAAGGCCTCCGTTGTGGCAACTTGGTTCCTCTATCAGCATAGAAATTTCACTTCATATTTCAGGCTTAAGTAATACCAAGAACAAAACTTAGGGAATAACATGATTTAACGAATGTGACAACATAAAATGTTTTATGAGAACTCCTAAAAATCGCTAAAGAAAAAGTAAAAGAAAACAATTTAAATGGCTGAGAACAGTTAGACTAATTTAAGAGACTGCACACACGAACCTTCTCAAACAGATTTAGACAATCTTGGTTGTCATCAAAATCAACTTTAGTCCAATCAATGCCATCTTGAATATACTCCTGGAAAGAAAGTCAGCTGTTAATGAAGAGTAAAATATGGCTATATACAAATAAAACAAACTAAAGCTCTTGGAAACTGACTAAACCACAGCCACAAGCATCCTTGTAGTTTCCTAAATGGCAAATGCAGTGCCATGCATATCATAGTAGAAGTGCTGCCCCCTAATTCTGCTTGGTGGACTAGCAAACAGTATTTATGTTTAACACCAAAATATCCTTATTCCACCATAAGCTTTGAGACTCCTTAGGCTAACAACTACTGTATTGGAAATCAGTATTGTCGATATATATGGTCAACATGCTAAATAAGCTTTAACTATGTAGAAGCAAATATAGAAGATCAACCTGAGGCAGGTAGAATCAAATTAAACAAAACCCCTTGAAGTCAGTATGTTGGTGTCACAATTATTCTTTTATTTAATTATTACTTCGATAAATTCTGTGATAATTAAAATGTTTGGAGGAAACTTACCGTATATCTTTAGTAAATGAACAAAGAACCAAAGAACAAATGTAACAAACAACAATAATAAAATTGATCACCTGTTTTCAAGCAGAACTGATATCTTCCCGTCACCAAATTATATTCCAAATCAAACAGGAGAAAGTATAATCAAGTAACACACCCGTTCTCCCACAAACTTACTGTAAACCATTAAAAAGGCCTGCTTCTGTTTATCTCGTCAATTGTGATTACGCGGAGAGATGACTCACGAGAAAATATCCACCCAATTCCTAATTGAAAGATCATCCTATTTGAGATTCAAAAAGGAGGTTGAGAACAATTCTCTCATGACAATATTATCACTGTTCTGACTAGTATCTGGTGAACATGGCAACCCTTTTAATTATTCAGTATAGAAGCTTATTTTAGGATAAAAATAGTGGTGTAAAAAGACAGAAGGCGGCATTTTTTATAGCTGTACTAAATCAAAGGTGGATACCATATGATGCAAAAGAGAAAGCAAATGTGGATAAGGGTGATGGGAGATTATCACCTCAGGAAGAGGAATCAAAATCAGGATTGGAATAATATGATACAAATACTGTTTTGGGTACCCACTTTGAAGAAGTCGAGTCAGAATCAAACTAAAGCTATCTCCATCCCATCCTTTACACAAGAGAAACTACTGAATCGTCAGGGTTCAAAAAAATTACAAACTTCAGCTTCTTTTCAGAATAAAGATCTTTTAGACAGGATGACAAAAGTGCTCAAAACTTGGTCTGAACATTGCCCAAGATGACAGACAGGTGGAAATAACAGAGTCAAATCCAAAGATAGCAACTTCTAAATCCACAAAATGAGTACAGAGGGAAGACCAAACTAAAGGGAATAATAAGCTTATCTTGATACTCAAGAACTTTTTTAATTTAAAAAACTGGGATAAGTCCCAAAAATACTTATAACCGATGTTCTATATTGGGGTATCATGAGATCATGGGTGGTTTGATGTGTTTTGTCCCAGGGCAGTGGCTTCTGCATGGGCAGACATTTTGGGTAAATTCAAGAAGTAGTAGCCACCCACCGCTGCAGCTGCTCATCTGATTATCACGATTAGTATTTATGCTAATCTTTCTTACAATATCAAGTGTAAATGAAAGCATATTGAGTCAAGAGTAGTGTTCTTATGTGAGATATTGTTCCATATTGAAAAAAAGACATGTATCTTGTAGTTTATCACCTAAAATCAGTGTACCTTACACTCATCAAATCTAAGTTGCTCTCACTCGGGTGCGGTTGTCCTGTATGGGCGTTGATCTAGAGGTCACATCCTTGATGATCTAAATTTTAAGATTCGAGGTACTGGTCCAGGTAAAGATAAGGATGGGGGGTATTCGGCTAAAATAATTCAATTATCTAAATATAGATGTGTAGAAGTAGGTCTAAATTATTTGTTGCTAGTGGGAGGTGGCAGATTGGCCGGTATCAACATGGAATTAGTTAAGGGAGGTGAAAGATGACCCGGAAACCATGGTTATCAAAAAAAAAAAGATCTAAATTATGAGACATTATAAGAGAAACTTACAAGGTATTCATTCTTAGGAGAAAATATTGAACAAGAGGAGAATCTCAGAAGGAGATAAAAGGAAAAGGGCTAACATAGAAATTTCAATGTACAATGTATTCCATTTTCTTCAATTTCACCTTGACCTTTGCTTTGATTATGGAAATTATTGCATTTGTCCCAAATTCTCCGTCAATTTTGGTCAAAGTACCCAAAATTGGTTGTCTAGATCCGGTACGGATCCCACACCCACATCGTGTCGACACGGGCACGGCACAGAAAGTGAAAAGTCCGAGCAATTTAGTATCAAATCATTAAGTCTTCGATATATTCTTATCTTCTAACATTGTATTAGTGTCTCAGCAATTTTGGCCAAGTCTACGGTAACTTCAGCACTTTCTCCTACCAGTGCTCTTTTGTGTCTGCTCATCAAACTGTTTCCTTCTTTCTTTTCTTTATCAATGGCCACTTCGGCCAGTGGCACTGCATTTTTTTCCGTCTACTGCTCTAGTAGCACCACATGTCTTTCTAGTGACCGCTCTAGAGCCTCTCCCAACCACTTTGACTTCCAGAGACATTGCATTTCTTTCCTTTGATCGTTCAATTTCAAAATGCCTCTTTCAGGTAACTGTTCAGACAGCGCTATGCAGATTTCCGGTGATTGTTCTCGTGCAAGATTTGAGGGGCCATATATTTTTCGGCAAGTTCCCCAACATGTTTTCTAGCATTATTTACTTCATGTGTTTTCAAATTAAACAAACTGGATTTGGTTCTCCCACTTTATTTTGGTGAAAAAGTATTTCTGTTATTGTGAAGGTCAGAATATTAAGTTTAGGCGTTTCGAAAGAATGACTAATGTTCTTGCATAAGATATCATCCCACACTAGACAAATATCATTTCTTGTTTCTAACACCTATAAATAAATGTGTCTTGTATTCATTAAGTCTTTGATAAGTTTCTTCCCTTCTCTTATCTTCTCACATCCTTCTTGAGATACTTAAGATTCACATAGATACAATGGGTGATGCTGGGTAAAGTGAAGGAAGCTTTGCAAAGTTGGACCCATAAAAGGGGGAAGAGAAGCTCGAGGGTATGAGGTGTTTCCCCTTCAGGAATCATGTGGGTCATTTGGAAAGAGAGGAATAGGAGGGCATTTAAAGAACTAGATTTTGTAAAAATGCAAAGTGTTTTGTCTCTAGTTTCTTTTTGGTGTACCTATGCGATCCCTATTTGTATGGAGGTTTGGATCTCTGTTTTTCAGAACCATATTTTGACGTAGGTTCTCTTCTTTTGGTATATGGCTCGCATACGGGGTTTCCCTCAATTGCTAGTAAAATGATTTACCTTATCAAACAAAACAAAAACTTAAGAATCACTTTCTTTAATAATGCAAACCAACAGTAAAACTAAAAGCTTCCTTCTGCAAAGCAATAAAAAAATAGAAGATGGACAACAGACAAAACCGGGCCACCTTCACTATGGTTCACTGACTTAAGATATCTAGGAGAGTAAAGTTTTCAATACTTGGGAATTAAAATTCAAAAACCCGTGAAGAAAAACATTCCAACTCTATAGTTGATCGATAAAGATTGCTCTTGATAAAATTGAAATTAAACACTTTCACATCATTTTTCAAAACTCAATAAGGTTAACTTCCCCAACTGAATAATCATATGTTGTTCCTTCCAATAACAGGAAGCTGCTATCGAAATGCCTCTTATTGGAAAGAATAACTAATAGATGTTTTTAAAGCAGAACTACTACCACTGTGAAAGGAAAACGGCTTTCTTGATCTGACTTCTAAGAGGCTGCATCATGCTCAGCCGGCTTATATTGTACCACCGAACTTCTATACACTCACATTGATGATGATATTCCTCTTGGGAAGTTTATTTAAAAAGGAAGTTCAAAAAGTGCATCATGTTAGTTTAAAAAGAAATCTCGTCACTATCTGTTTAAAAAGTGGAACTACAAAGCAGTATGTTTATCTAAAACTTTTTAGATGTTAGAAAGAAGGTTAAATTCTCAACCATACTTGGCAAATGGATTCTAGATTGGTATCTATGGTCTCATGCTGTAAAAATAAGTACTCCCTCTGTCCCTTATTTTTTGTCATTGTTGGACTAGAAATGGAGTATAAGAAAGAAAGGTTTTCTGAGATTTGTGGTCTAAAACAAGCCAGACTACATGGCTATAAATCATCACATTAAGAATAAAATGGAATCCTAAGTTAAAATGTTCTAAACATAAAAAGGTGGCATTCTTCTTGGATAGACTAAAACAGGAACTCAGGAAGTGTGCCGCATATATAGCGGAGACAGGGAGTATATGAAACTACTTGATCTACTATTTACCATATGAAGTCTCGCATGTCGAAATAGGCATACAGTAAGAGCTGAAATCTACTACTCCCTCCATCTCATTTTATGTGGCGATGTGTGACTAGGCACATAACTTAATAAAGACTTTGAAACTTGTGGTATGAAACAAGTCATAGACATTGGTGCAACAATAAATCATCTCATAAAGCGTAAAATGAAATTGTATAGTTGAATTGTTTCTAAATACACAAAGGTGTCATTCTTTTCGGGGGTAGACTAAAAAGGAAAGCGTGCCACATAATTTGGGACATAGGCATTAATATTGTATGTTCAGAGCAATGGAAACACCTGTAGCATATGATAATGGAAAACAATAGGAAACCAACCTTATCCAACCACAGCTAGCAGGATACAACACACCTATTCCACCCCACCCCACTTTTCTCCCAACAGCAATCTCATAAGTAGCATCCAGATTACAAGTACTACAAATAGAGAACCTAGCAAAATCAAAGAAATCAAAAGATCGGCATTCTCTACTAATTTGACAATAAATTAAACCTATAGCTACTGCAGAACATCCTCTTCTTCCCCCCAATAAGCACGCTGAGAGTTTTTCTCTGTTGTTCTTACATGTTTTTAGCCTAGAACAAAAGCCTTTGCATTCTTTACATGGTTGCCCACATTCAATCAAAATCATCAAGGAGGGAAGAAAACAAATAGAAAATGACATGTGCCTTAAGTGCAGATACTTATTTAACAGGTATCAAGATCTCGAAAGCCTGAAAGTCAGGTGCAAATATATTCAACCACGGCATAAGTTTCTAAAAGGATTAAGTAAAGGGCTCATCACCTCCTGTTCCAACTTGAACAAGTGACGGTTAAAGTGTTGTTGCAACCTTTCATTGGCATAATTAATGCAGAACTGCTCAAAGCTGTTCCTCTGGGAAGAGGAAATCAAAGTCAGCATAATCAGAAATAAAAGAAAGATGAACTAACCAAGCATTATAAACACAATACCTCGAATGATTCAAAACCATAAATATCAAGAATGCTGATAGATCTTCCAGTTCGACGTTTGCCAACTGCAAGTGACTTGTTTATTTGTTCAACGAGACAGTCAAACAGACAAGAATAAATTGATTTTGCCAATGCATCTCTTGTGTCAGTAGCCTAACAAATTGGCAGATAGATCAATTGTTAAAGGACTTCTTAAATGGTCCATTCGGTCAAATGCAGCTAACAAGCTTTCAGCAGGACATATAATGAATCATTACCTGAGATAGTGTTAGCTTTTGGACAATATCATCATTTCTTACTCTCATTTTTCGAGTTGATAAAGCTAGTTTTAGCTCTTCCACACCACACCCGATTAAAGTTGAAACAGTTGTTAGGCCTACAGAATTAGACATCAAATAATAACATCAAAGAGTCAACAATAAAAGCATGATACAATTGTAGTTTCTTGGAAAACTAGACAGTTCTAACTGACAAGGATAAGAAAATTCTCCTAACATACTTTAGATTGATATACAAAATAATCACCAGCATCTTAGTCTCAAATTAGCTGAAGTTAGCTACATGAAACTTCTATAGCCATTCTACTCTAATTATATCACTAATTGTTAGGCATATCCTACTTAAGTTAAAGGTCATGTTTATGTATTATGCCTAAAAGGAACGTGAAGATTTGTGATTTATTAATGCGGCACCTTAGATATTCCAATACCTCGTTGATGAACTATGGTTTTTTCCATTTAGTAAGATTGTATAAGAGTTGGGGAAGTCTGATAGTTTCACAAATTGTGGGGCTTTTATGTTCAAGAGGAAAAATACACCTTAAGAAATCCAAATTGCACGTCCAAACAAAATTCAACTTCAATTCGACATGATTTCAAATCACAACTTGAAATTATGACCAAATGGACCCTCAATATGTCACAAGTTGGTATTGCTCGTGTATATCCTTTTGTTGAGTTACAGGCCCCACATAGGTATAAAGTGATACCCTAAGGATTGATACCAGTAATGTACATCCACTTTTGTTGATAAAAATTTTCCACACGATATTGGAAGCAACTATTGGTAAGCCCATCTGCGTACTCGTAAGTCAGCATTCAAATTAAAATTGAGTTATATAATACTCAACATCTGGTGTAAAAGGCATCTTAAGGGTTTTATAAGAGGATGGGTCATTCCACAAACAGCCTTAAGGTTTGGTTAATTTTCACATTCTTTCTGTCCTATTTTATCATTGTGTTATATTATAAACTAATCGGAATTGATTCCATGAGATTATAGATCATTGAGCTTTCCTCTATAATATATATCAATTTAATATGATGATGATTCATAATCTGATAATTTTGAAGCTAGTTGTCAAGCTATTGCAATCATCCTCTTTTATCTGAACTTGGAACTGGATGCGCTCTGCAAATGACTACAAATAGAAGTTGAAAACTAGTGTTTTATGTGAGTTGAGGAAGGCAATACTAAATAATGCCTTACGGATTCTAAAATTGTTATGCGAAGACTAAAAGTTGGTCTAGTATCACACGATCACATTACATCCAAAGAGCATGTTTATGTGACTTTGCTTTATCAAATTTTGTACTTTTCTTATATGTCCCATAGTTAAGTACATATTTTAACTTGAGACAACCAAAGTATTACAAATCAAAAGGGGGAAAGGAAGGTGTCCAAGTGAGAATAAGAGTGACAGGAGGAAATAATTGCAAACAATCCCTAAAGGCATTACCAAAAGGAAAAAACTACCGCCTACTAGGAATCGGAAAGGCTGCAAATAGCTGAAGTGATTATCTTTTTACTTTCCAAATTACCTTCATCCACAACTGGCTCAGCATGGTTTTCATTATCGACAGCTGTAAAAGAGATATTTCCAAGCCATAAAACTGCAGCTAGCATCGAAAAAACACTCTCTTGATCCTCCTTGCTGATATGGACAACATCGAGTGCTTCCTAAAACAACACTCCATATTTAGCTTCTCAACAAGTTTTAAGGAAACAAACAAGATCAAAAGTCAATTGACCTAAAGATAAAAGGTGAAATCATTTTTTCATGGAATAAGGATCAAACATGACTTTGGCGACTGGAAGAATATTACCATTACAATACGAAATTGTTCTGCATCATCAACCCCAGAAATTGAGTGGCAATTGCTTTGCCTCAAATAGTTATACTCACTCACATCCTTCAAATTTAATTTTTCTGCAGATGACGCACAGAGAGATGAAATAACACCTAAGGTGTCTGACAAATATAGTAATAACTTGTAACTTCAGAAAAAAGTACTCAGATTTAAGTTTATATTCGGCATAGTACCGATCAGAAACCACTAAAAATCTAGCACATACTATCATTCAATCCAAGTTCTATTTTTGTTGAGTTGTACCTGTTTTGTACATGCAATTTTCGTCCAAAACCTTTCATATATTGATATTAAGCTGCATTTGCATGTGCTAATGTGCATTGTAACTAAGGCGAACTATCTTCTTCTGAAGATAATCCACATGTAGTTAACAGTTTCTATGACATTTACTATAAATAATGGAAGTGTCAACCAAAATTATGGAGCAAACATCTAACAGCCACATCATAAAAGAAAAACATCTAGAAAAAATGTATTGAGAGATCATACAATGAAAATCTCACCCTCGTATATGTTTATCAGTTCATACCTTTGAGAGCTCCTGGAGCTCCTGCACAGAGCTGATAAAATATATGATATGACCTTTCTCCCTCGCTACATTGAACCACTCTGGACTGTTCCATAAAACATATTCATGAAGTGTATATTACAAAAAATAAGATTTGCTGTTGATCAAGGCAACTCAAAGGGAAAAAGTACCTTTTCAAGTAGAACTGTGAAGATCGAGAAACAATGCCAGCAGTCAAAGGAAAAGTACAAATACAGTCAGCCACTTGATTTGACTTTAGTACAAAAATTTCATTTCAATGAACTCATACAGATTGCTGTCTTACATGTTTGAATATTAGCCCCAGATATTTTTCCAGTCTCACTAAAGTGAATCTCAATAAGCTTCCCCTGTCAATAAATAGTCAGCAATTTCTCAAAGACTCGGCAGACATCTTGAAAAATGATTACAAAGTAAAAATTCAGTTCTGGTTATAGTAAAACTACTTACAAATCGACTTGAGTTGTCATTTCTTAAAGTTTTAGCATTGCCAAAGGCTTCTAAAATCGGATTTGTTTTCAGAATCTCATCCTCTATTCCACTACCACCTCCAAGGGCAGCCAAGTATTGCATTGCAATCTTTGCTGTTTCAGTTTTGCCAGCTCCGCTTTCCCCGCTGGGTATGAACAAACCAAGGACTATTTTAGGATACAGATTATATAAGATAACTTAATGCAATCAATTAGTACTCACGAATTTCTTGAAAGTCAAAATATATCACAAGCATTATAGGAAGTCAAAGAGATCGTATGCAATAAGCAAGAAGTATTGTAGATATAACTACTAGTAAGAGTCTACACAAAAGAACGTATATTAGTCTAACTCCAGCTAGCAGGAAATAAGCACAATAGAAAAGGCCAATCAGCCTAAATAATAAAAATACATGTCTTCATGTAAGCCACCAAGTGAGAATAACAAATTACCAAATTAATCATCCACTTTCCACTCTGAGTTTACCAAAAGTGATCTCTGATGTGCTGGCATTTGACAGCACGTTTGATTCTTTAGTTATGAATAATTGTGAGTTCTTGAGCAAAAAAGTGTCTTTTAATAGTGTTTCTACTGTGTTGGACAGGATTAGCCAAGACAAGAAAGTAAAATGAAGCAAAGTGTTGGTAAAGGAAAGCTCCGGCAGGCCGTTAGACCTATGATGAGCTATCGGGGTTAGCCGTCACATTTGCAGAGAAAATCCCAAGTTTCTGAAGTTTTCTGACGGCAAGGACGACAAACCATCAGGCCTACCACGGGCCGTCAGACCAAGCGTCACACATGCAGAGGTGATCCACCTTCTGAAGTTAAAGCCGAGGTGGATCTGATGGACCATCAGATCTCCAACGAGCCGTCAGGCTCGGCGTCACACTTGCAGGGTTAAGGCACACTCTGAAGATCAGACGAAGCTAAGGCGACGGCCCGTCACATCAGACGCAGCGTCAGACGAGCCTCGAGACTTCTTCTTTCTGTTTCTAAAGTTAAAATTTCCTAGAACTATAAATAGTATCTTTAGGGTTTTATTTTATGATCTTTGTTTTAGCGAAGAAGACGATAACGCTTGAACAGAGTTTGAACGAGAATTACATTGATTAATTGAATCAAAGTGTTGATTGTCTTTTAACTCTTGTAAGTAATTACTTCTTGAATGAATGCAATTATATTGCTTGTTTCATTAATCATGAGTGGCTACACCCCACAGCCAAGGGTTGTGGAATCCATGACGACTGACCTAACAATAGGGTTTTTACGAAATAAATATGATGTTGTATTTGTATACCTTATTAACTCTTCCATCTTAATTGACTTTTAACGGTTGCAAACATTAAAACCTGCCTTAAAGTTCATCTTGTTTGAGTAAAAGGGCTAAAACTTGGGAAAAGAAGTTAAAAACAAGATTTCGAGGATTTGGACTCGTCTAGTGGTGAATGTTGTAGCAAGATTAACCAACTTGAGTATTTATCTGTTGAAATGAATGGAACACTTTTAGTTCAAAAGAATAAAAGTGATCTGCATTAAATGTGGTTAGAAATAATTACGTGTCACATAAGTTTGATAAACTAATATAATAACAACGCAAGATGAAGTTCTGTAACAAACCCGAAAATGGTCAAACAGTCTTGGTGAACACAATCATGGTTAATTCTCTCTGGTTGATTCTAAATTAAGTGGTATTGTTCATTGTTACTTGTTAAAAAGTGAATCTTAAACCAAAACCCAAAATTCTCATATTTCCCATTTTGCTCTTAGTTTTCACTTTATTCGCAGTGGGATTCGACCCCAACCTAGCTGGATTCTATATTTGACGAAGATTGTTTTATACTTCTTAATTGAGGTGTAATTTTGGGCGTATCAATCTCCTTAGTATTATTTCTTTTTTTCATAAAAAGAAAACCCTTTGTGATATTATTTGTGCCAAAGTGCATATAATATGTAATGAAACAGTAGTAGTAAGAAAAGAAAAAAGGGGGAGGGGGGTTCCTCCAGAAAATTCAGAAAAGTATAGGACTCAGTAGGTAACTTCTCATTAAAACCAATCAAAAAGGAAGTTTAGGCAATCCAGGCCTTAAAAACGGCCTTTACTTCCTCATTGAAAAGTTATCTTTATCTCTAACCAAATGTACGGAAACATGCATTGTAAAACTGACTTATTTTGATGAGACATACATTTAAAAATAGGACCTGATTACCCCACTATTATTTCATGCATTTATCCAAACCTTTAAATATTTTGGCAGCATAAGACCATCAATCTGCTGTCGTTCACAGTACAGTAAAACATAGCTGTTAGAATTGAATAGGAAAACACAATCCTACACAAAATAGGAATGGTTTATAGTCTCCTATTTGGTAAGGAATTGTATCATATAGTGTCTATAAATAGGGTTCTCTATGTAATAATTACAACAAGAATTCAATACTCCCTCCGTTTCAAAAAGAATGACCCTATTTCCTTTTTAGTCTGTTTCAAAAAGAATGACCCCTTTCCTTTTTTGGCAACACTTTAACTTTAACTTTCCACATGGCATGTTTAAGACCACAAGATTAAAGGATATTTTGGTACATTTGACATAACTTTATATTAGAACCACAAGATTAAAAAGTCTTCTTTCTTCTCTTAAACTCCGTTCCAAGTCAAACTAGACCAATCTTTTTGAAACGGAGGGAGTAATAGTTTTCTCCTATATTTCTCACATGGTATCAGAGCATGTGTGAGAGGCAAAAAAAATAAAATCGCAGCGTGCAGTTTTCCGGTAACCTAGTGGCTGTCCGGGTAATTAATTTTTTCCATCACTGTTTTTCAAAAATTAACACCACCCTAGCTGTGGAACTTCCCGGCGAGCAAACCCCAGTCGTCCCCGCCAAAAACCAGTGGCACACGCGCCGCCAGAAGAATTTTCTCCGACGAGTTGTCAGATCCACGAGCCGGCGCGTGAGACCTGTTCCGGCCAGTTTTTCCGACCATTTTTTTTCATTGAGGTCGCCTCTCCATTCCGAGGTAGACTGTATATTTATTTCCTTAATCCGATCAGTTCTGGGCAGTCAGACCTAATTTCCGGCGACTGCACCCCTTCTTTTTTTTTTAGATTCCGACCAGCCTTATCTGTTTTTTTTCCCTCTCTCTAAATTCATTATGTCTTTAGGGATTGGTACTTTTGGCTTCAAGAATATCGAAAAACGAGCATATCAATCTATGGAGAATCGACGAGGAGGAGGTCGTCTTGGAAAGCCTCGATCCAAGTGTAGTTATTGTCATAAGTCTAGACACACTCGTGACATATGTCATAATTTGCATGGTCCACCACCTAGTTATGATCCTGTTGTTCTAAAGGAATATAATGAGTTCCTTCAATATCGAGCAAGTAAGCAAACGTCTGCACAAGTAGCTTCGGTTGTTCAACATGATGTTGNTCTGATACTATGTGAGAAATATAGGAAAAGAATATTATTGAATTGTTGTTGTATCTAAATTATTACATGAGACCCTATTTATAAACCATAGAATACAATCCTTTACCAAATAGGATACTATTTAGTAATCCTATTCCTATTCTAATAGGATTATATAAACCTATTTCTATTTTAATAGTATTGTATAAGTTATTCCTATTCTAATAGGATTGTATAAACCTACTCATATTCTAACAAGAGTATCCCACTTAACCAAGTGAAATTTCTTGGTTTCACTATTTCCTTCCCAAAGGTGGTTCCTCCTAAAAGCATCTGTCAATAATACCTGACACCACCGGTATAGGGAAAAGCGGCATCATATAGGTAGGCATATTGATGAGTGTTAATCTTCCTCCTAAAGAAAGGTACTGGCTCTTCCAATTCATCAACCTTATTTCACATTTTTCAATCAACCCAATTCCAGATGCCTATAGATTTGTTTTTGGCTCCCAAGAACATCCCCAAGTATGTAGTTGGTAGATCTCCTGTCCTTCCGCCCAAAATCCTAGCCTAAGAGGGCATATCAGGGACTTCATTTACTGGATAAAAAACTCTTGTTCCAATTGATGTGAAGCCCAGAGATAGCTTCAAAAAGAACAAAGATTACACTTAAAATCTTGAGTTGGTTCCTGTTTGCATCATAGAAGACAAGAGTGTCTTCTGCATATTGTGAGTGAGTAATCTCCAAATCAGCCCCCACTCTACTAGATACCCTAAAACCTCCCAGCCACAACTTTTCTTGAGCGATTTTCAACATATCATTTAGCCCCTCCATAGCGATAATAAAAAGAAAGGGAGATAATGGGTCTCCTTGTATTAAACCTCTATGTGAAGAGAAGAAACCTGTAGGAGAGCCATTTATTAGCACTGAGAATTTGACGGTGCTGATGCACAACTTCATCCATTTTAACCATCTACCTCCAAGTCTCCAACAGGAACTTCCAATTGAGGTGGTCATAAGTTGTAAGACCCCGAAGATGAAATAGGATGAAATAGAGCTTCACATGGGTTCCTTGAGTTAATAACTTGCTAAGTTAATAAGAAACAGCTTATAAGGGCTGGTTCGAGATTGTTTTGAGGTCAAACGTCAAGGGACGACCAAGACGTTCGAAAACTAGTCTTTTGTGTGCTAGTGCGTTCTAGTGTGTTGTTCATGTTTTGGTGTGTCGTTTGGAGTCTAAAATGATTGGAGATGACCCTAGTATCTAGATGGTCGTGTTTAAGGTCGAAACATCCGGGTACGACTCCCCAAGGACAACCCCAAACATTGGCCAAAAAGGTGTCAAGACAGCCTTGACCAACGACCCCAAGTGACGCCCCGTCAAGTGGTTGACGCCCCGTAGAAAGGGGGCATGGCTCCACACTTAGTCATGTGAGCTTAGCCCCCATTTGAGGGAGCCTTAGTCACGAACCACGGAGGTGAAGCACGCTCCGCCAACCCACCTACTGTCCGTAGGTGGGGGTCATGGGAAGGCACCTGCAATCCTGCACTTGTCTCGGCCAAGCCAAGGGTTGTTTGGTAAATTCCACCCTTGGCTAAACAAATGGAGGGACGGTTATTTTATGTGTATTTAGGTATTTTAAGTTAGATTAAACACTAAAACCTAGAATTAGACTTCATTCTTCAAAACTCAAAACCCTTCCCTCCCAAAAGTTCTCTCAAAACTCCATGGAAGCTTAAGGTCTTGGAGTTAGGATTGAAGATTTCCCTATCTAACTTCTACAATTTCGTGGGCTTCTTAATACTAAGGTATGGTGACTCTTTATATAGAGTTCGCCAATTCTCAAATGGTTTTCAAGTTTTCCAAAGATTATGAAAAACCCCAATTCTTCCTCAAACTCATGGGTTCTTGCATTAAATGGTTTCAAACGAATTGATATGATTATAGTATGGTTTAATTGATGATTTCAAGTGCAAAACTCCATGAGCCCATGATCTTCACTCAACTCCTAAATTTGACTTATAAATTGGGTTTTATGATAATGATTGTATATTGATGAAATTGAGTTTAGATTGAATTGTATTTTTGATTCTTATTGTTATCTACTTCTATTGATGATAAATTGTTAGTATAAGGATGAGTCTGGAATTATGGCCTTGTGGGCAAATTATAGGTAAGTCCTCTTGTGGTGATAGAATTGTTGGGAATTGAATGATGTTGATTTGGCTTTGGAGGATGGTAAGTTGTTCTATGTTCATTGTTAATGTAGAATTGATATAGAATTGTTCTTGTGTGGTATGGTCCACTTATGGTGGCGGTGTTCAAATATGGTATGTGTATCTATATGTGTATTTGACCATGGCCTTGAAGGCATTATATGATGAATTAAGTTGTTGTCTTAAGGTATATATGTATGGGTGTGCAAGGTGAATGTTGTATATTGTGATGGAAGGCATAGCTTCTCTTAATGGTTATGTGTGATGATAGTAGTATGTAAAGGACCTACATATTGTGATGTTGCAACTTGATTAATAGATATGGGTGCACTCTTCAATAAATGACAAATGAAGGCTTTTAGACTATGTCTTGAACCGGTAGACCTTAGAAAAGTGCCTTTCTCGACGAGTCTACATCCCTAGGTAAATGTATAACCTTGAAGCGGTAGACCTTGTGATGGTGCCTCCTCCTTGTGTGAAATGATAGACTTAGAAATGGTGGGTCGAAACGGTAGAAAACCTAATCTAAGAAAGTCAATGAGCTATCCTTATGACCTAAGCATGGTGCCCTTCTTGGTAGAAGTGATATGGGTCGGTAGACCTAATGTTGGTCTAGTACATACATGTGAATGAAATACTCTATGGGAACTAAGGCTAGCACCGAGTGGATATGGTTAAGATGGTGTCTCTTCTCGAAGGAAAGGCTAGAGTCCAATGAACATCTTTAGATATCCCTTAACCATGTGCCTACATGGGTTGCTTATAAGTTCTACCCTTGGCAAGTAGAACACCTTCCACGATGTGGGGTCTTATGACACCATATTCCATACCTAGCTAGTGTGGTCTATGTCGGTTAATGCCTATTCCCATTAGATGGGATGTACACTTTAGCTATTGGATAGGTTCTACAATGTGTAGGTAGTAGTATGGGATGCTATCTACACATGGCACGAGTAGGCTTTGAAGGTACTAGAGTGAGTTCCCTAGGTCTTCCAAGACCATTATGTGAAGCCTCTTAAATGCATGAATGTCTCCTTTGGTGATTCTAATAATGAAGGTTGAATTGTTGGGTTGTGTTTAAAAGGAAATATCCTTACTTGGGGTAGTCTTGAGGATCACCTAGGTGTGTATGAAGGGGTTGTATGGGCGGCCGCTTCATGTCTTACTTAGGTGGGCCTTAGGATAACCTTAGGTAGAGGGTCTAAATGGTTAAATGGTACCTAATGAATATGGTCATATCTTATGGATTATGGGAGTATTATCTTGTATGTTGATGATTGACTTGTATGATGTCTTTTATACTTGGTTTATGAAGTTTTATCAAAATAGCATGAAAAACATATTTCAACTAAAGTGTCCCTTTTTGCATGATTTCTTGCATGGCCATAATACTTGGTGCTTAATTGTCCTAATTCCATATTTTCCTCTATTTTCTACAAAGTGTAGGTGTGAGCAAGTGAGGTGATCTCTAGAGTTGAAGCTTGGGACTTAGAAATTCTCTCAAGATTTGGGTATGGCCTCATATGCCGAGGACAAGACTTCTTATTCTAGTTTCTTTTTCATTTAGACATTTGTATAAGACATTATACTTTTCTTTCAATGTAAGGGTCGTGTCCCTGGCTTGAGATTCTTAAAGTTTGGGTCTATGTTGGCCATTATGAGACTAGTATTCTGTTGCTTATAAAGACATCTTTTGAAATGTGTTGGCTCCTAAGCCTTATGATTTTCATTTAAAAAGGGTTTTAAATTAAGCACTATTTTATGACAATGCGATGAATGAATGCTAAGGGCTTGTATAAGACCTCCAAGAGGTCGAATACGCCGTGTGACGACTAGGGGGTGCTCTCGGGTCGGTACATAAGTTTTTTGAATGTCCAGCTTATATAGCTTACATAGGATGTCTGGGACACTGCTTCTAGTTCTAGCATCAACACTCATTGGTCATAAGAATGGCACCCATTATTTGTCTCCCTTTTATAAAGGCCAATTGTTGGTGGTCCACCAGTTTGTGCATAACCATTTTGATTCTCTCGATGAGTATTTTGGAGATGATTTTGTACACGCTACCAATTAGGCTAATGGGTCTGAAGTCAATGAGCTCTTTAGCACCCATTCTTTTTTGGAATTAAAGCCACATAGGTAGAATTGAAGACACATCTCTCATGAACGTTCTTGATTGTAGCAATCACATCTTTCCAATAACCTCCCAACAACGGGTATAGAAGGCCATGGTAAAACCATCAGGACCAGGAGCTTTGTCACTAGCACAATGTTTGACACTTTCCCCATATCTCGATTCTCGTGGTCCTCAAATTCCTTATGAAGCATGAAATTATCTTCAGCATTAATTTTGTGATCCATCCTGCACCCACCTGAACGTCTCCAAGTTTTTGTTTCAGAATATATGTTCTGATAGAAAACTACAATTTCCTTGTTTGTCTTTTGGATCTTTAATTGTTCTAAATACTTTTTTCTCCCTTTCTCTACAAATGTAAATTGTAATACAGATTGTACAACTCCCAAGTAAAAAATCGTACAATTCCATGCAAAACAAATTTTAAATGAAAAAGAAACGAAGTAATGGACTAAATGTCTTGGGGAAATCTAGAGGAGAGAACAAGGTAGTTGCAAAAGGGCGTATGAGCCTCAATTTTACGATACAGGATACTCATAGGTAATGACACGTGCCGGCAGTAGCATTAAATAAAGACTCACGGTCACGGATGGTAGATCTACATAGATTGACCATATTGACAATTAAAAGCCCAACAGAAGTGCACACAGGGAAGGGAGGAGAGACAAGAAAAATAGGAGCAAAAGAGATAATTCATAATAGTATCCCTCACCTGTCCAGTTCGGAAAAACAACTTTGTGAAACCAACTTGGTACATATCGGGCAGAATATTGAACTGATGCAATATTGCAACCGAGACACTGAGAGGATCTTGTGATGCAACATGGTCTAATAAAAGGAATCCATACCTGATATAGAATTCCATTGATGAGAGTAAGATCTCAAGCATACCGAGAAATAAACATAAAATTTAAAAGTATTAGTGATAATTCTCCATCTTACCTTCTAGCAAACTTCTGATGGGACATTCTGGTAGGAAACCCAGATCTTGATATCCGGACTACCTCTAAGACACCACAACATCGTAACTGCTGCAATACAAGTTCTTGCTCATACTTTCCAGGAGACTGAAGATTGTTGGGCTTGATACAACGTATGAAATGTGGAGTCGTGTTCTCTAGTCGTTGCATTAGTTGGAACAATTGTCTCTACCAGCAAAAAGAATCAAAATGGCAAACATAAGTTGAATCCCACTAGTTCATGAACACCCTTCCCCCAACATAGAATAAACTCCTTCATGTAGGCCCCAAATCTAGGTAAATTGCTACAGTCAAACAGTAATAATTTTGTCATATAATATCTCCTTCAAAAAACCAGTCCAACAAGCTTATCTGGATTATATGATTGTTGAATATAATTCAATAAATCAACCAAATTTACTTTCTGTTAACCTGGATACCCAATAGTAACGTATAAAACAAGCTTAGCAAAATCTTTACTACATTTGACCTGTGGTTTTACTTGAATAAATAGTTAGGAACGAACCTGAGAGGGTAGATACAGCAATAATACATTGCATTAGTGATAATTTTACACTCACTTTTTCTTCTCTTTTCCTTCCTGTAGTTTCTGCTTAAATTTATCATATGCTGGCCCCTAAAGGTATTGTATATGCAAGACATAAGCAGGAAGCAAATCAATTACTTCCCAGCTTCATTTGACACAATTTTGACTAATTAGTTTGGGGAAACCAAACTTGCTGTAATTATCACAATCTCGCCTAGGAAACCCTATGAAGTTCTTTTTCTTTCTGAAGTCCCAATGTATAAGATTCCTCAACCAATGAATTCCACTTCATGTGTTAGATAGTTCCGTTGAGTCTCTGCATCTATCCTTTTCTTTTGCCTGAACCTTTGTTTTTTTTCGGAAACAAGATTTGGCTCAGGAATGCCATTTTTGTTAATTCCAGTGTTTCTCTAAAATTGAAAGCAATAACTTAGTACGTTTCCATACCAAAGGTCAATCTTTTTGTTTTCACAAAGCACTTGGACCATATCAGCAAGTTATCAGATTTCAAATCAACTGACTTCTGTTTTTTCTTTTTCTTTAGTGAAGAGAACAGAAGAAATATAAGAAAAAGGGAGATCCCAGTAGATATGTAAAAATACCTTGAATTTTGTGGAAACACTTAATTTCTGGGAGTCTGCTCCACCAGATTTGTACAATGGGCCAACAACAGGCTTCTCAGATTGAGAAAGCATATTTGATGCAAATGTTTGAGGAAGGTGGTACTTGCAAGAAGATAGAAGCTGAATTGAGTTGGAGTGCAGTAAATCACGATTCTTCTCAAGAAATCCAGTTGTATCATAAGTTACCTGGTAACAAAGAACTATTACATTTCCCGGAAGAAATAAGTAAAACATAAACAAGTCATTCACATCACTGCATTAGATAGCAAGATAAGTAGGTCATAAGCAACCATACCTCCCCTGCATAATGGCTTACTGTAAAAGCCTTGCCTCGTTCCCCTCTGAAACAAAGATTAGAATTTAGATGCTGCTTGAGTTTATTGGCAAATGACATGTCAGTGCCATTAGGAAAGGTGGACTCCTCGTCTAACAGAGATAACAAACCCAGCGGTTTCTGCATAAAAGAGAAGTTTCAATACGCTGAAGTTCAGCTAAACCAGATATATATTCAAGAAACAGACATGGAAGGCCTCCGTTGTGGCAACTTGGTTCCTCTATCAGCATAGAAATTTCACTTCATATTTCAGGCTTAAGTAATACCAAGAACAAAACTTAGGGAATAACATGATTTAACGAATGTGACAACATAAAATGTTTTATGAGAACTCCTAAAAATCGCTAAAGAAAAAGTAAAAGAAAACAATTTAAATGGCTGAGAACAGTTAGACTAATTTAAGAGACTGCACACACGAACCTTCTCAAACAGATTTAGACAATCTTGGTTGTCATCAAAATCAACTTTAGTCCAATCAATGCCATCTTGAATATACTCCTGGAAAGAAAGTCAGCTGTTAATGAAGAGTAAAATATGGCTATATACAAATAAAACAAACTAAAGCTCTTGGAAACTGACTAAACCACAGCCACAAGCATCCTTGTAGTTTCCTAAATGGCAAATGCAGTGCCATGCATATCATAGTAGAAGTGCTGCCCCCTAATTCTGCTTGGTGGACTAGCAAACAGTATTTATGTTTAACACCAAAATATCCTTATTCCACCATAAGCTTTGAGACTCCTTAGGCTAACAACTACTGTATTGGAAATCAGTATTGTCGATATATATGGTCAACATGCTAAATAAGCTTTAACTATGTAGAAGCAAATATAGAAGATCAACCTGAGGCAGGTAGAATCAAATTAAACAAAACCCCTTGAAGTCAGTATGTTGGTGTCACAATTATTCTTTTATTTAATTATTACTTCGATAAATTCTGTGATAATTAAAATGTTTGGAGGAAACTTACCGTATATCTTTAGTAAATGAACAAAGAACCAAAGAACAAATGTAACAAACAACAATAATAAAATTGATCACCTGTTTTCAAGCAGAACTGATATCTTCCCGTCACCAAATTATATTCCAAATCAAACAGGAGAAAGTATAATCAAGTAACACACCCGTTCTCCCACAAACTTACTGTAAACCATTAAAAAGGCCTGCTTCTGTTTATCTCGTCAATTGTGATTACGCGGAGAGATGACTCACGAGAAAATATCCACCCAATTCCTAATTGAAAGATCATCCTATTTGAGATTCAAAAAGGAGGTTGAGAACAATTCTCTCATGACAATATTATCACTGTTCTGACTAGTATCTGGTGAACATGGCAACCCTTTTAATTATTCAGTATAGAAGCTTATTTTAGGATAAAAATAGTGGTGTAAAAAGACAGAAGGCGGCATTTTTTATAGCTGTACTAAATCAAAGGTGGATACCATATGATGCAAAAGAGAAAGCAAATGTGGATAAGGGTGATGGGAGATTATCACCTCAGGAAGAGGAATCAAAATCAGGATTGGAATAATATGATACAAATACTGTTTTGGGTACCCACTTTGAAGAAGTCGAGTCAGAATCAAACTAAAGCTATCTCCATCCCATCCTTTACACAAGAGAAACTACTGAATCGTCAGGGTTCAAAAAAATTACAAACTTCAGCTTCTTTTCAGAATAAAGATCTTTTAGACAGGATGACAAAAGTGCTCAAAACTTGGTCTGAACATTGCCCAAGATGACAGACAGGTGGAAATAACAGAGTCAAATCCAAAGATAGCAACTTCTAAATCCACAAAATGAGTACAGAGGGAAGACCAAACTAAAGGGAATAATAAGCTTATCTTGATACTCAAGAACTTTTTTAATTTAAAAAACTGGGATAAGTCCCAAAAATACTTATAACCGATGTTCTATATTGGGGTATCATGAGATCATGGGTGGTTTGATGTGTTTTGTCCCAGGGCAGTGGCTTCTGCATGGGCAGACATTTTGGGTAAATTCAAGAAGTAGTAGCCACCCACCGCTGCAGCTGCTCATCTGATTATCACGATTAGTATTTATGCTAATCTTTCTTACAATATCAAGTGTAAATGAAAGCATATTGAGTCAAGAGTAGTGTTCTTATGTGAGATATTGTTCCATATTGAAAAAAAGACATGTATCTTGTAGTTTATCACCTAAAATCAGTGTACCTTACACTCATCAAATCTAAGTTGCTCTCACTCGGGTGCGGTTGTCCTGTATGGGCGTTGATC
Source organism: Solanum sitiens (assembly GCA_016801875.1). Taxonomy (NCBI): domain Eukaryota; kingdom Viridiplantae; phylum Streptophyta; class Magnoliopsida; order Solanales; family Solanaceae; genus Solanum; species Solanum sitiens. The sequence continues at coordinate 2,462,855 of JABWTJ010000094.1, read as the reverse complement.
TAGAGGTCACATCCTTGATGATCTAAATTTTAAGATTCGAGGTACTGGTCCAGGTAAAGATAAGGATGGGGGGTATTCGGCTAAAATAATTCAATTATCTAAATATAGATGTGTAGAAGTAGGTCTAAATTATTTGTTGCTAGTGGGAGGTGGCAGATTGGCCGGTATCAACATGGAATTAGTTAAGGGAGGTGAAAGATGACCCGGAAACCATGGTTATCAAAAAAAAAAAGATCTAAATTATGAGACATTATAAGAGAAACTTACAAGGTATTCATTCTTAGGAGAAAATATTGAACAAGAGGAGAATCTCAGAAGGAGATAAAAGGAAAAGGGCTAACATAGAAATTTCAATGTACAATGTATTCCATTTTCTTCAATTTCACCTTGACCTTTGCTTTGATTATGGAAATTATTGCATTTGTCCCAAATTCTCCGTCAATTTTGGTCAAAGTACCCAAAATTGGTTGTCTAGATCCGGTACGGATCCCACACCCACATCGTGTCGACACGGGCACGGCACAGAAAGTGAAAAGTCCGAGCAATTTAGTATCAAATCATTAAGTCTTCGATATATTCTTATCTTCTAACATTGTATTAGTGTCTCAGCAATTTTGGCCAAGTCTACGGTAACTTCAGCACTTTCTCCTACCAGTGCTCTTTTGTGTCTGCTCATCAAACTGTTTCCTTCTTTCTTTTCTTTATCAATGGCCACTTCGGCCAGTGGCACTGCATTTTTTTCCGTCTACTGCTCTAGTAGCACCACATGTCTTTCTAGTGACCGCTCTAGAGCCTCTCCCAACCACTTTGACTTCCAGAGACATTGCATTTCTTTCCTTTGATCGTTCAATTTCAAAATGCCTCTTTCAGGTAACTGTTCAGACAGCGCTATGCAGATTTCCGGTGATTGTTCTCGTGCAAGATTTGAGGGGCCATATATTTTTCGGCAAGTTCCCCAACATGTTTTCTAGCATTATTTACTTCATGTGTTTTCAAATTAAACAAACTGGATTTGGTTCTCCCACTTTATTTTGGTGAAAAAGTATTTCTGTTATTGTGAAGGTCAGAATATTAAGTTTAGGCGTTTCGAAAGAATGACTAATGTTCTTGCATAAGATATCATCCCACACTAGACAAATATCATTTCTTGTTTCTAACACCTATAAATAAATGTGTCTTGTATTCATTAAGTCTTTGATAAGTTTCTTCCCTTCTCTTATCTTCTCACATCCTTCTTGAGATACTTAAGATTCACATAGATACAATGGGTGATGCTGGGTAAAGTGAAGGAAGCTTTGCAAAGTTGGACCCATAAAAGGGGGAAGAGAAGCTCGAGGGTATGAGGTGTTTCCCCTTCAGGAATCATGTGGGTCATTTGGAAAGAGAGGAATAGGAGGGCATTTAAAGAACTAGATTTTGTAAAAATGCAAAGTGTTTTGTCTCTAGTTTCTTTTTGGTGTACCTATGCGATCCCTATTTGTATGGAGGTTTGGATCTCTGTTTTTCAGAACCATATTTTGACGTAGGTTCTCTTCTTTTGGTATATGGCTCGCATACGGGGTTTCCCTCAATTGCTAGTAAAATGATTTACCTTATCAAACAAAACAAAAACTTAAGAATCACTTTCTTTAATAATGCAAACCAACAGTAAAACTAAAAGCTTCCTTCTGCAAAGCAATAAAAAAATAGAAGATGGACAACAGACAAAACCGGGCCACCTTCACTATGGTTCACTGACTTAAGATATCTAGGAGAGTAAAGTTTTCAATACTTGGGAATTAAAATTCAAAAACCCGTGAAGAAAAACATTCCAACTCTATAGTTGATCGATAAAGATTGCTCTTGATAAAATTGAAATTAAACACTTTCACATCATTTTTCAAAACTCAATAAGGTTAACTTCCCCAACTGAATAATCATATGTTGTTCCTTCCAATAACAGGAAGCTGCTATCGAAATGCCTCTTATTGGAAAGAATAACTAATAGATGTTTTTAAAGCAGAACTACTACCACTGTGAAAGGAAAACGGCTTTCTTGATCTGACTTCTAAGAGGCTGCATCATGCTCAGCCGGCTTATATTGTACCACCGAACTTCTATACACTCACATTGATGATGATATTCCTCTTGGGAAGTTTATTTAAAAAGGAAGTTCAAAAAGTGCATCATGTTAGTTTAAAAAGAAATCTCGTCACTATCTGTTTAAAAAGTGGAACTACAAAGCAGTATGTTTATCTAAAACTTTTTAGATGTTAGAAAGAAGGTTAAATTCTCAACCATACTTGGCAAATGGATTCTAGATTGGTATCTATGGTCTCATGCTGTAAAAATAAGTACTCCCTCTGTCCCTTATTTTTTGTCATTGTTGGACTAGAAATGGAGTATAAGAAAGAAAGGTTTTCTGAGATTTGTGGTCTAAAACAAGCCAGACTACATGGCTATAAATCATCACATTAAGAATAAAATGGAATCCTAAGTTAAAATGTTCTAAACATAAAAAGGTGGCATTCTTCTTGGATAGACTAAAACAGGAACTCAGGAAGTGTGCCGCATATATAGCGGAGACAGGGAGTATATGAAACTACTTGATCTACTATTTACCATATGAAGTCTCGCATGTCGAAATAGGCATACAGTAAGAGCTGAAATCTACTACTCCCTCCATCTCATTTTATGTGGCGATGTGTGACTAGGCACATAACTTAATAAAGACTTTGAAACTTGTGGTATGAAACAAGTCATAGACATTGGTGCAACAATAAATCATCTCATAAAGCGTAAAATGAAATTGTATAGTTGAATTGTTTCTAAATACACAAAGGTGTCATTCTTTTCGGGGGTAGACTAAAAAGGAAAGCGTGCCACATAATTTGGGACATAGGCATTAATATTGTATGTTCAGAGCAATGGAAACACCTGTAGCATATGATAATGGAAAACAATAGGAAACCAACCTTATCCAACCACAGCTAGCAGGATACAACACACCTATTCCACCCCACCCCACTTTTCTCCCAACAGCAATCTCATAAGTAGCATCCAGATTACAAGTACTACAAATAGAGAACCTAGCAAAATCAAAGAAATCAAAAGATCGGCATTCTCTACTAATTTGACAATAAATTAAACCTATAGCTACTGCAGAACATCCTCTTCTTCCCCCCAATAAGCACGCTGAGAGTTTTTCTCTGTTGTTCTTACATGTTTTTAGCCTAGAACAAAAGCCTTTGCATTCTTTACATGGTTGCCCACATTCAATCAAAATCATCAAGGAGGGAAGAAAACAAATAGAAAATGACATGTGCCTTAAGTGCAGATACTTATTTAACAGGTATCAAGATCTCGAAAGCCTGAAAGTCAGGTGCAAATATATTCAACCACGGCATAAGTTTCTAAAAGGATTAAGTAAAGGGCTCATCACCTCCTGTTCCAACTTGAACAAGTGACGGTTAAAGTGTTGTTGCAACCTTTCATTGGCATAATTAATGCAGAACTGCTCAAAGCTGTTCCTCTGGGAAGAGGAAATCAAAGTCAGCATAATCAGAAATAAAAGAAAGATGAACTAACCAAGCATTATAAACACAATACCTCGAATGATTCAAAACCATAAATATCAAGAATGCTGATAGATCTTCCAGTTCGACGTTTGCCAACTGCAAGTGACTTGTTTATTTGTTCAACGAGACAGTCAAACAGACAAGAATAAATTGATTTTGCCAATGCATCTCTTGTGTCAGTAGCCTAACAAATTGGCAGATAGATCAATTGTTAAAGGACTTCTTAAATGGTCCATTCGGTCAAATGCAGCTAACAAGCTTTCAGCAGGACATATAATGAATCATTACCTGAGATAGTGTTAGCTTTTGGACAATATCATCATTTCTTACTCTCATTTTTCGAGTTGATAAAGCTAGTTTTAGCTCTTCCACACCACACCCGATTAAAGTTGAAACAGTTGTTAGGCCTACAGAATTAGACATCAAATAATAACATCAAAGAGTCAACAATAAAAGCATGATACAATTGTAGTTTCTTGGAAAACTAGACAGTTCTAACTGACAAGGATAAGAAAATTCTCCTAACATACTTTAGATTGATATACAAAATAATCACCAGCATCTTAGTCTCAAATTAGCTGAAGTTAGCTACATGAAACTTCTATAGCCATTCTACTCTAATTATATCACTAATTGTTAGGCATATCCTACTTAAGTTAAAGGTCATGTTTATGTATTATGCCTAAAAGGAACGTGAAGATTTGTGATTTATTAATGCGGCACCTTAGATATTCCAATACCTCGTTGATGAACTATGGTTTTTTCCATTTAGTAAGATTGTATAAGAGTTGGGGAAGTCTGATAGTTTCACAAATTGTGGGGCTTTTATGTTCAAGAGGAAAAATACACCTTAAGAAATCCAAATTGCACGTCCAAACAAAATTCAACTTCAATTCGACATGATTTCAAATCACAACTTGAAATTATGACCAAATGGACCCTCAATATGTCACAAGTTGGTATTGCTCGTGTATATCCTTTTGTTGAGTTACAGGCCCCACATAGGTATAAAGTGATACCCTAAGGATTGATACCAGTAATGTACATCCACTTTTGTTGATAAAAATTTTCCACACGATATTGGAAGCAACTATTGGTAAGCCCATCTGCGTACTCGTAAGTCAGCATTCAAATTAAAATTGAGTTATATAATACTCAACATCTGGTGTAAAAGGCATCTTAAGGGTTTTATAAGAGGATGGGTCATTCCACAAACAGCCTTAAGGTTTGGTTAATTTTCACATTCTTTCTGTCCTATTTTATCATTGTGTTATATTATAAACTAATCGGAATTGATTCCATGAGATTATAGATCATTGAGCTTTCCTCTATAATATATATCAATTTAATATGATGATGATTCATAATCTGATAATTTTGAAGCTAGTTGTCAAGCTATTGCAATCATCCTCTTTTATCTGAACTTGGAACTGGATGCGCTCTGCAAATGACTACAAATAGAAGTTGAAAACTAGTGTTTTATGTGAGTTGAGGAAGGCAATACTAAATAATGCCTTACGGATTCTAAAATTGTTATGCGAAGACTAAAAGTTGGTCTAGTATCACACGATCACATTACATCCAAAGAGCATGTTTATGTGACTTTGCTTTATCAAATTTTGTACTTTTCTTATATGTCCCATAGTTAAGTACATATTTTAACTTGAGACAACCAAAGTATTACAAATCAAAAGGGGGAAAGGAAGGTGTCCAAGTGAGAATAAGAGTGACAGGAGGAAATAATTGCAAACAATCCCTAAAGGCATTACCAAAAGGAAAAAACTACCGCCTACTAGGAATCGGAAAGGCTGCAAATAGCTGAAGTGATTATCTTTTTACTTTCCAAATTACCTTCATCCACAACTGGCTCAGCATGGTTTTCATTATCGACAGCTGTAAAAGAGATATTTCCAAGCCATAAAACTGCAGCTAGCATCGAAAAAACACTCTCTTGATCCTCCTTGCTGATATGGACAACATCGAGTGCTTCCTAAAACAACACTCCATATTTAGCTTCTCAACAAGTTTTAAGGAAACAAACAAGATCAAAAGTCAATTGACCTAAAGATAAAAGGTGAAATCATTTTTTCATGGAATAAGGATCAAACATGACTTTGGCGACTGGAAGAATATTACCATTACAATACGAAATTGTTCTGCATCATCAACCCCAGAAATTGAGTGGCAATTGCTTTGCCTCAAATAGTTATACTCACTCACATCCTTCAAATTTAATTTTTCTGCAGATGACGCACAGAGAGATGAAATAACACCTAAGGTGTCTGACAAATATAGTAATAACTTGTAACTTCAGAAAAAAGTACTCAGATTTAAGTTTATATTCGGCATAGTACCGATCAGAAACCACTAAAAATCTAGCACATACTATCATTCAATCCAAGTTCTATTTTTGTTGAGTTGTACCTGTTTTGTACATGCAATTTTCGTCCAAAACCTTTCATATATTGATATTAAGCTGCATTTGCATGTGCTAATGTGCATTGTAACTAAGGCGAACTATCTTCTTCTGAAGATAATCCACATGTAGTTAACAGTTTCTATGACATTTACTATAAATAATGGAAGTGTCAACCAAAATTATGGAGCAAACATCTAACAGCCACATCATAAAAGAAAAACATCTAGAAAAAATGTATTGAGAGATCATACAATGAAAATCTCACCCTCGTATATGTTTATCAGTTCATACCTTTGAGAGCTCCTGGAGCTCCTGCACAGAGCTGATAAAATATATGATATGACCTTTCTCCCTCGCTACATTGAACCACTCTGGACTGTTCCATAAAACATATTCATGAAGTGTATATTACAAAAAATAAGATTTGCTGTTGATCAAGGCAACTCAAAGGGAAAAAGTACCTTTTCAAGTAGAACTGTGAAGATCGAGAAACAATGCCAGCAGTCAAAGGAAAAGTACAAATACAGTCAGCCACTTGATTTGACTTTAGTACAAAAATTTCATTTCAATGAACTCATACAGATTGCTGTCTTACATGTTTGAATATTAGCCCCAGATATTTTTCCAGTCTCACTAAAGTGAATCTCAATAAGCTTCCCCTGTCAATAAATAGTCAGCAATTTCTCAAAGACTCGGCAGACATCTTGAAAAATGATTACAAAGTAAAAATTCAGTTCTGGTTATAGTAAAACTACTTACAAATCGACTTGAGTTGTCATTTCTTAAAGTTTTAGCATTGCCAAAGGCTTCTAAAATCGGATTTGTTTTCAGAATCTCATCCTCTATTCCACTACCACCTCCAAGGGCAGCCAAGTATTGCATTGCAATCTTTGCTGTTTCAGTTTTGCCAGCTCCGCTTTCCCCGCTGGGTATGAACAAACCAAGGACTATTTTAGGATACAGATTATATAAGATAACTTAATGCAATCAATTAGTACTCACGAATTTCTTGAAAGTCAAAATATATCACAAGCATTATAGGAAGTCAAAGAGATCGTATGCAATAAGCAAGAAGTATTGTAGATATAACTACTAGTAAGAGTCTACACAAAAGAACGTATATTAGTCTAACTCCAGCTAGCAGGAAATAAGCACAATAGAAAAGGCCAATCAGCCTAAATAATAAAAATACATGTCTTCATGTAAGCCACCAAGTGAGAATAACAAATTACCAAATTAATCATCCACTTTCCACTCTGAGTTTACCAAAAGTGATCTCTGATGTGCTGGCATTTGACAGCACGTTTGATTCTTTAGTTATGAATAATTGTGAGTTCTTGAGCAAAAAAGTGTCTTTTAATAGTGTTTCTACTGTGTTGGACAGGATTAGCCAAGACAAGAAAGTAAAATGAAGCAAAGTGTTGGTAAAGGAAAGCTCCGGCAGGCCGTTAGACCTATGATGAGCTATCGGGGTTAGCCGTCACATTTGCAGAGAAAATCCCAAGTTTCTGAAGTTTTCTGACGGCAAGGACGACAAACCATCAGGCCTACCACGGGCCGTCAGACCAAGCGTCACACATGCAGAGGTGATCCACCTTCTGAAGTTAAAGCCGAGGTGGATCTGATGGACCATCAGATCTCCAACGAGCCGTCAGGCTCGGCGTCACACTTGCAGGGTTAAGGCACACTCTGAAGATCAGACGAAGCTAAGGCGACGGCCCGTCACATCAGACGCAGCGTCAGACGAGCCTCGAGACTTCTTCTTTCTGTTTCTAAAGTTAAAATTTCCTAGAACTATAAATAGTATCTTTAGGGTTTTATTTTATGATCTTTGTTTTAGCGAAGAAGACGATAACGCTTGAACAGAGTTTGAACGAGAATTACATTGATTAATTGAATCAAAGTGTTGATTGTCTTTTAACTCTTGTAAGTAATTACTTCTTGAATGAATGCAATTATATTGCTTGTTTCATTAATCATGAGTGGCTACACCCCACAGCCAAGGGTTGTGGAATCCATGACGACTGACCTAACAATAGGGTTTTTACGAAATAAATATGATGTTGTATTTGTATACCTTATTAACTCTTCCATCTTAATTGACTTTTAACGGTTGCAAACATTAAAACCTGCCTTAAAGTTCATCTTGTTTGAGTAAAAGGGCTAAAACTTGGGAAAAGAAGTTAAAAACAAGATTTCGAGGATTTGGACTCGTCTAGTGGTGAATGTTGTAGCAAGATTAACCAACTTGAGTATTTATCTGTTGAAATGAATGGAACACTTTTAGTTCAAAAGAATAAAAGTGATCTGCATTAAATGTGGTTAGAAATAATTACGTGTCACATAAGTTTGATAAACTAATATAATAACAACGCAAGATGAAGTTCTGTAACAAACCCGAAAATGGTCAAACAGTCTTGGTGAACACAATCATGGTTAATTCTCTCTGGTTGATTCTAAATTAAGTGGTATTGTTCATTGTTACTTGTTAAAAAGTGAATCTTAAACCAAAACCCAAAATTCTCATATTTCCCATTTTGCTCTTAGTTTTCACTTTATTCGCAGTGGGATTCGACCCCAACCTAGCTGGATTCTATATTTGACGAAGATTGTTTTATACTTCTTAATTGAGGTGTAATTTTGGGCGTATCAATCTCCTTAGTATTATTTCTTTTTTTCATAAAAAGAAAACCCTTTGTGATATTATTTGTGCCAAAGTGCATATAATATGTAATGAAACAGTAGTAGTAAGAAAAGAAAAAAGGGGGAGGGGGGTTCCTCCAGAAAATTCAGAAAAGTATAGGACTCAGTAGGTAACTTCTCATTAAAACCAATCAAAAAGGAAGTTTAGGCAATCCAGGCCTTAAAAACGGCCTTTACTTCCTCATTGAAAAGTTATCTTTATCTCTAACCAAATGTACGGAAACATGCATTGTAAAACTGACTTATTTTGATGAGACATACATTTAAAAATAGGACCTGATTACCCCACTATTATTTCATGCATTTATCCAAACCTTTAAATATTTTGGCAGCATAAGACCATCAATCTGCTGTCGTTCACAGTACAGTAAAACATAGCTGTTAGAATTGAATAGGAAAACACAATCCTACACAAAATAGGAATGGTTTATAGTCTCCTATTTGGTAAGGAATTGTATCATATAGTGTCTATAAATAGGGTTCTCTATGTAATAATTACAACAAGAATTCAATACTCCCTCCGTTTCAAAAAGAATGACCCTATTTCCTTTTTAGTCTGTTTCAAAAAGAATGACCCCTTTCCTTTTTTGGCAACACTTTAACTTTAACTTTCCACATGGCATGTTTAAGACCACAAGATTAAAGGATATTTTGGTACATTTGACATAACTTTATATTAGAACCACAAGATTAAAAAGTCTTCTTTCTTCTCTTAAACTCCGTTCCAAGTCAAACTAGACCAATCTTTTTGAAACGGAGGGAGTAATAGTTTTCTCCTATATTTCTCACATGGTATCAGAGCATGTGTGAGAGGCAAAAAAAATAAAATCGCAGCGTGCAGTTTTCCGGTAACCTAGTGGCTGTCCGGGTAATTAATTTTTTCCATCACTGTTTTTCAAAAATTAACACCACCCTAGCTGTGGAACTTCCCGGCGAGCAAACCCCAGTCGTCCCCGCCAAAAACCAGTGGCACACGCGCCGCCAGAAGAATTTTCTCCGACGAGTTGTCAGATCCACGAGCCGGCGCGTGAGACCTGTTCCGGCCAGTTTTTCCGACCATTTTTTTTCATTGAGGTCGCCTCTCCATTCCGAGGTAGACTGTATATTTATTTCCTTAATCCGATCAGTTCTGGGCAGTCAGACCTAATTTCCGGCGACTGCACCCCTTCTTTTTTTTTTAGATTCCGACCAGCCTTATCTGTTTTTTTTCCCTCTCTCTAAATTCATTATGTCTTTAGGGATTGGTACTTTTGGCTTCAAGAATATCGAAAAACGAGCATATCAATCTATGGAGAATCGACGAGGAGGAGGTCGTCTTGGAAAGCCTCGATCCAAGTGTAGTTATTGTCATAAGTCTAGACACACTCGTGACATATGTCATAATTTGCATGGTCCACCACCTAGTTATGATCCTGTTGTTCTAAAGGAATATAATGAGTTCCTTCAATATCGAGCAAGTAAGCAAACGTCTGCACAAGTAGCTTCGGTTGTTCAACATGATGTTGCTGTTGCAGGTAATTCTTTTGCTTGTGTTTCACAGTCTAATACTCATGGATCATGGGTCATGGGCTCGGGCGCTTCTGATCATATTTCTGGTAACAAATCAGTTCTGTCATATATTGTTTATTCACAATCTCTTCCTACTATTACTTTGGCCAATGGGATCCAAACAAAACCAAAAGGGGCTGGAAAAGCCACACCCCTATCTTCTGTCACTCTAGACTCTGTTCTTTATGTCCCTGGCTCTCCTTTTAATCTGGCATCTGTTAGTCGTTTGACACGTGCCCTACATTGTAGCATCACCTTTTTTGCTGATTCTTTTATTATGCAGGACCACAGTACGGGACAGATGATTGGCACAGGACATGAATCACAAGGCCTTTACTATCTTACCTCTTCAAATTCTTTCACAACATGCTCTATTACAGATCCTCCGGACCTCATTCACAAACATTTAGGACATCCAAGTCTATCCAAACTGCAACAGATGGTGCCCAGTTTATCTAGTTTATCCAAATTAGATTGTGAGTTTGTCAACTTGGGAAACACACTCGTGCCACATTTTCACGTAGTACTTAAGGGTCGTTCAGAGTCTATTTTTTCATTAGTTCATTATGATATTTGGGGTCCTAGTAGAGTTAGTTCCACTTTAGGATTTCGTTATTTTGTTAGTTTCATTGATGATTATTCGAGATGCACTTGGGTTTTCTTAATGAAAGATCGTTCTGAGTTATTTTCTATATTCAAATGTTTCTTTGCTGAAATACAAAATCAGTTTGGCATTTCTATTCGTACTTTTCGTAGTGATAATGCCTTAGAAAACCTATCATCCCAATTTCAGGAGTTTATGTCTCACCAAGGAATTATTCACCAAACATCTTGTCAATACACTCCCTAGCAAAATGGTGTAGCAGAAAGAAAGAATAGGCATCTCATTGAGACTGCTCGCACTCTCCTCATTGAATCCCATGTTCCGATGCCTTTTGGGGGGGGATGCAGTCCTTTCATCTTGTTATTTAATTAACAGAATGCCCTCATCTTCTATCCAGAATAAGGTTCCACATCCCATATTGTATCCTCAATCACATCTCTATTCTATCCCTCCTCGTGTATTTGGGAGCACATGCTTTATTCATAACTTAGCCCCAGGAAAAGATAAATTAGCCCCTCGTGCTCTTAAATGTGTCTTTCTTGGTTACTCTCGAGTTCAAAAAGGGTACCGTTGCTATTCACATGATCTTCGCCGATATCTTATGTTTGTCGATGTAACATTCTTTGAATCACAACCTTACTACACATCTTCTGATAATCTTGATGTCTCTGAGGTCTTACCCATACCTCAAGTCTTGCCTGTACCGACTTTTGAGGGACCTACGGTTACTTCTCCATCTTCAGTTGTAGTGCCACCACTCCTAACTTATCATCGGCGTCCACGTCCAGCAATAGTCTCAAATGATTCATGTCATACATCGGACCCTGCTCCCACTGCGGCCTTGCCTCCTGCTAGCCAATCGATTGCACTTCAAAAAGGTATACGATCTACTTGAAATACTAATCCCCATTATACTTTCTTGAGTTATCATCGTTTATCTTCACCCCATTATGCCTTTGTATCATCTTTGTCCTCTATTTCCATCCCCAAGACTACAGGAGAGGCACTTTTTCATTCTGGATGGAGACAGGCTATGATTGATGAGATGTATGTTTTACATTCGAATGGTACTTGGGAGCTTGTCTCCCTTCCTGCAGGTAAGTCTACTGTTGGTTGTCGTTGGGTTTATGCGGTCAAAATTGGTGCAGATGGTCAAGTCGATCGCCTGAAGGCTCGCCTTGTTGCAAAAGGGTATACTCATATATTTGGGCTAGATTATAGTGACACTTTTGCTCCTCTGGCCAAAATAGCATCAGTCCGTCTTTTTCTATCTATGGTTGTCGTTCGTCATTGGCCTCTTTATCAGTTGGACATTAAGAATGATTTACTGCATGGTGATCTTGAGGAAGAAGTTTATATGGAGCAACCACTTGGTTTGTTGCTCAGGGGGAGTCTCAAAGCCTTGTATGTCGACTACATCGATCACTCTATTGTCTGAAACAGTCTCCTCGAGCTTGGTTTGGAAAGTTTAGCACGGTAATTCAGGAGTTTGGCATGACTCATAGTGGAGCTGATCACTTTGTATTTTATCGGCATTCAGCACCAAATCTGTGTATTTATTTGGTTGTTTACGTTGATGATATCGTTATCACTGGCAATGATCAAGTTGGTATCGCTAATTTGAAGCAGTATCTCTTTCAGCATTTCCAAACTAAAGACCTCGGCAGACTGAAGTATTTTCTAGGTATTGAGGTTGCTCAGTCGAGATCAGCTATTGTTATTTCTCAACGCAAGTATGCTTTAGACATTCTTGAGGAGACAGGAATGATGGGATGTAAACCCATTGACACTCCTATGGATCCGAATGTTAAACTCCTTCCGGGAGAGGGGAGCCACTCAGTAATCATGAAAGGTACAGACGATTGGTTGGAAAGTTGAATTATCTCACGGTGACTAGACCAGACATCTCTTTTCATGTGGTGTTGTAAGTTAGTTTATGACTTCTCCTTGTGATAGTCATTGGGATGCAATTTTCGTATTCTGCGACATATAAAGTCAGCTCCCGGTAAAGGACTACTCTTTGAGGATCAAGGTCATGAGCATATCACCGGATATACAGACGTTGATTGGGCAGGATCACCCTTTGATAGACGTTCTACATCCGGATATTGTGTTTTAGTTGGAGGTAATTTGGTCTCATGGAAGAGTAAGAAACAAAGTGTGGTTGCTCGATCCAGTGCAGAAGCAGAATATTGAGCAATGGTTGTAGCAACTTGTGAGCTAGTTTGGATCAAACAATTGCTTGGAGAACTGAAACTTGGAGAAACCGGTCATATGGAACTTATGTGTGATAATCAAGCGACCCTTCATATCGCATAAAATCCAGTGTTTCATGAGAGGACTAAGCACATTGAGATCGATTGTCACTTTGTAAGAGAAAAGATACTCTCAGAAGATATTGTTACCAAATTTGTGAAGTCAAATGATCAACTTGCAGATATCTTCACTAAGTCCCTTACCGGTCCTCGTATTAATTACATTTGTAACAAGCTAGGTACATATAATTTGTATGCACCAGCTTGAGGGGGAATGTTAGAATTGAATAGGAAAACACAATCCTACACAAAATAGGAATAGTTTATAGTCTCCTATTTGGTAAGGAATTGTATCATATAGTGTCTTTAAATAGGGTTCTCTATGTAATAATTACAACAAGAATAGTTTTCTCCTATATTTCTCACAATAGCTAACATTTCCCTCCCCTTGTACGGAAAAGACAACAGTCACAGAGATTGCCGACTTCTATGTGTTATGTCAGAGCTGAATTGGGAAATTGATTTAGGGTTTGTCAACATAAAGATTAAATGAGACTATGTAGAGGGACACGTGTATATGTATGGAGCAGCCAGCAAATAAAGGAAGGATCACACGAATTGTGATCGTACGGTGCAGAATTAAAATGGGAAGTCATGATCTACGGCTAAGAATTAGCATCAGCTAACTAAATACCTAACAGACTAGAGCTGGACAGTGATACGAATTCTGGTAAAAATCTTAACCACCAAGTATCTTCTCTCTAATGTCTAGTTTCTCTCTCCATCTCTTTTTACCTTCTTCTTCCTAATTTTTTCAGGGAAATTACAGAGGAACTGAAGCTTGTAATGGAGAATTAAGCTTAGAAATACCCTCTACATTTTCATCATTCAAATGTGGTTAAATTGTACCGAGTTCACAATCAATAAAATTCCATTTCTGTCCTATTCCTTGATTGCAATTTACACAGATTGCAAGTATATCACAATTGGTATCAAAGCATAATCCTGGCCTTAAAAGATAACAATTACAGAGACAATATCTAAATCGGTGGAGGATAACATGAAGAAACTCGAGTCGCAAGTGCAGAATCACATGGCTGAAATAGGAAAGAAATATGAAGCCACTGATGTAAAGATTGATGATCGTGGAAGAAAGCTTGACATCATGATGGAAAAACTTTGCCGGTGCAGAATGGAATCTTGGGTAGTTGTTATGGTCCATTGCAAAGTCACACATTGGTACAACAAAGTGTTAATGTGGGGTATTATTACCCTGGGCTCTCCTACCATAATAGCTAGCTTATGGGGTGTGGTTCTCCCTGTTATACAGTGGTATCAGAGCCACCCCACCGCTCTTTGTACCCACTGTGCCTTGGATGATGATGCCGGTGTGGCAGTGTTTATCTGGGGCTAGTAATGTCTAGCTCACAGCCATCAAGGACAACGGAAACGGAGCATGGTGGGGTATTTATAGCCCTGGGCTCTCCAACCTTACTAGTTAGCTTTTGGGGTGTGGTTCTCCCTGGTTATAACACTATGACATGTCCTTGCTTTTTCTTAATCACCCAGAAATCCCCGAGCCCAATGACCCATAGTTCAAATTAAGGTGGCCGTCTAACTTTCTCCAATTAAATACCAAGCTTTTGTCTGTGGCAAGGTTGAAACCCATAACATGTGCCTAATCCACATATCACGTGTTGCGCTCTTACACTTTGAAATTGTGTTATTTGGAAAATAGCATATATTTCTAAAAGCTTCCCCCACTGTCAATTCCGGCCTTAACCTAAACCTTCCCTAGAAAACAAGTTCACCTTGGTTTGGCATCAACTGCTGACACACCCTAAATCAAAAGGCATACACCAAAGGTCTGTTGCCCATTGAAATGTGAGAAAACAATTTAGCATTTTCCTCCCTCATTACTTAAAAAAATAACAATGTCATGGATTTTCTTCCTTCTAAGATTATGTCCTTTATACCACTTGTAATTAAACTTAGAAGTGTACTTTCTGGATTCTCATCTAACTAATCATATCTGGTAACTAAGGAGATGGGCTCCCCTATTTGTTCCATGAACCAGCTATTATAAAGGACAACATTTTAGAAAGTTTTTATAAGCATGTTCATACGATAGCTTGAATCAGATTAATCTCAGTGGGAGCAAGAAAAACAATAAGCATGTAATATGATTCAACATTTCAAGCTAGTAGGTTCATATTTATGGATTCTTTGCTTCCAATGTGATTCTATTCTTTTGATAACGTCAATGTGGTTCTATACTTATCTAATTTCACGTGGATTAACAAGAGATTTGAGTCAGTTGAGATAATTTCCCTCCTTGACACAGATGCATGAATGGACCAGTAATTTAAAGCAGTACATGATGAGCTCGACATCATGGGCTTATGACCCAAGAGGGGGAAATAAAGTGAAGGCACAAATAACATTTACAGAAAAAAAAAGTTGAAATAGTGTATATTAGTTAGATGAGATTCAGCTCTGAAGATACGAAAGAAAATGGATATTAGAAGACAACAAACAAAATGAAAACTATAATGCATTTAACTAGCTGACCTTATAATGATAGACTGATTCACTTCATCTGCAGAAAAAAGAGAACTATGTAAGATTTATCATGATTGCCAGGAATGATGTTCGGCCTCAATCATTATTAGTGGATATACATAACTTCAGTACCTCGAACCATTTCTCTTATTGCCATATCTGTGATGGCATATACATGTGGGCTCTCAACGGATTTACGTTTATAAGCTTCAATGTACTCATTGCTATACAATGCCACTTTCTTAAAAGGATTCACAGCAACAAGAACTGGACCAGCTTTTGTCTAAAAGAGGTGAAGAGGATAAGAAATAAAGGCATAAGAATAAGAAAAATCAAGAAAAGTTAACTACAACTTGATTAGGAAAATTTGTGCATACATAAATCATATCTCTATTGTATCTGTACTGAAGATTGTACAGCACTGATGGCTCATTTAGATAACTCAATTGCATAAGATCATCCACACCATCAAGAATATCAGGATTTGCAGGTATTAAATCATCAGCTTTAACTTTTAAGACCTGCTTTGACCAAGAACAGACAAGGTATGAGATAAAATACTTGAACCTTCACTAAGCATGAAAAGTCTCTTAATTTAAAGAAGAAAGAGATGGAACAAGAACTTTAAGAAAGTTTGACAGGTAAGATATAGAGCCCTTAGATTAGGAAGAAGCGTGGAAGGGACTTGGAATCTGGGGAGGGAGAAAAATGGTGGTACATGGTTGGAGCAGGACCAGGGTAAGGTACACAGAGGCCATGACGAAATGAGAATGAGAGCGGCAGATGGGTGATATAGAATAAGCATACTTCTTTTTGTTTTCTAAGGCATCCTTCTTTTCAACTTTTTGAACAGATTGACTAGAGAACTGCCGAAACAGTTCGTTTCTTTTACAGAGAGCTCTGTAAGCAAAAAGATGAAAAATTCTTAGCGAACTGCCTTACTTTTCCTTCAGACAATGATATGAGAACTTCATTTCCAGATTTCGAAATGAATGTTGTCAGCTCCCAGCTCCCATCAGCTAATTGAAACCATGAATGAAGCTTCTGCAACAAGTCCACGCCAAAAGTTCAAAAAAGAAGTTAAGAAAATTATTGAAAGTGGAAATATCTTTCTGCGGTCAAACCAGCATATCATGACTACAAGCCAGTAGAAAAGATCTCATCAACCAACCCAACACATAAAATATGAGGGGGGAATGGGGGATTATCCTGTTTCAAATCATTGTAAAGGTAATAATTGCAGATGTTGAACATTACTTTGTGTATGTTGCAACCCAAAACCAACATAAAATTCAAAAGAACTTGAATTCAAACAAGCAAGAAAAAGAATTTGAAGGCTGCCATTGACTATTTTATGTCTAAGAATTCTGCCAAAAGCTGTCCACAGGTGAGATGAACTAGGCCGTCTTTTGGCTTATGCCAAAGCTATACCAACAAATGATCCTATAAATAATTAGCCATCAGCTGTCTCACAAGATCCAACACTGTAAAGCACTTGTCATGAACCAATAAAATATACTCCCTCCGTTTCAAAAAGAGGGGCCTAGTTTGACTTGACACGGAGTTTAAGAAAATAAAGAAGACTTTTGAATCTTGTGGTCCTAAATTAAAGTTATGTCAAATGTACAAAATTGTCCTTTAATCTTGTGGCCTTAAACATATCACGTGGAAAGCTGAAATTACAATGCTACCAAAAAAGGAAATAGGTCATTTTAAAAATAAAAAAAAGACTAAAAAGGAAAGTAGGTCATTCTTTTTTAATTAGAGGGAGTATCTGGATTAACGGAACCCCTGTAATTGGTTGCACTCTGCCTAATTTTACAGGTTGCACAGAAACAGTGAGACGCAACTTTATCTTAGGTGCAGCATCACAAAATCAATAAACAACCTCTGTGTTTGCAAACTTCATGAATGGTGGTAACTTCTCCTGCTTGTTTCCTCCCCCTCCCTAAAATTCCAGTCTCCAGAGCCGTTTCAAAGCTACCCTCAGATCATTCAATATCTTTCCAGGCATTGTAACTGTGTTGAAGTATGTGACTAACTCATGCAAAAGCTTAAGTTGTTAGAAAGGGAACGCTTTTATATATTTAATCATGTCTTCAACATACCCTCTCATGATAGTCTTATTCTTTTTCATGAGCTAAGAACGGGGAAAAAGATTATAATAATAGGTAGCGGTGAGACTTGAAAACAGGACCTTTGCATGCTGTGGTACCGTGTCGAAATATGTAACCAACTCATTTAAAGGCTTAAAATATTAGGTGGCACTATTATTTATTTTACGTCCTCAACAAACTCAAAAAAGGATAACTTATTTACTTCATGAAATCCATCCATTTGCATGGCCTTAAAAATTGGGGAAATACCAATGGTATTGGAACTCTAAAGAGGGGATTTAAGCATGGATCTTTTGAAACATAAGAGCAGGCGAGTTTAGTATAACTATATACTTCTCTAAAAGCATAACCACAAACTTGTACACCAGAAGAAATACTCTACAATCACTCACAATACCAAAAATTATTGAAAAGTTGAAGTCACTGGTTTAACTTTCTGAAAGTTCTATAGTCCTGTTACGATGTTCCCGAAATAATTGGTCCACTACACACATTCTACTGTGCACAAATTGTATCCCTTCAGTGAGCAAGGATCGGACAATATGTATCGCCCCATACCTCTTGGTATGCACATAGACAGACTTTCAAATCATTGAGCCTTTCTCAGAAGCAGATGCATCTCCCATAATTCACAAGTCAATTACATAATGAGAAACAAGGGAGTCTTCTATGTAAGAACAAAAAATGCAGCATGCATTATGTTTGATTCTTCTGCTATTCACGTGATGGAAAATCCATACTTCACATTCCACAAGAAGAGGAATAGATAACCTCTATGTGCTGAAACTTAAATAGATTATTTTCACACTGCGTATAGTACGTTGATCATCTTCTAACTGTAACACGCGAGAAACTCCAGAAAGACATTCCTACTTAAGCCAATGTTTACAAAAAACAAAAGGCAGTTTTCAAACTAGTAGCTTAACCAAATCCTAATAGAAAGGTTGCAGATATTGGTGGTTTCTGGGTCAACTTGTATGCACCTCAAGTAGTCCACTGCACAACCTTCCCAGCCACAAGCACAGGTTAATAAGGATCTTGCTCATAGTGGCTGAAGGAGATGGCCTCATACCAAGCTTCGTCACTGGGATTTGAATCCGTCATCATCAGATTGATAGTCTTGTACCTCAAACTCTAGGTCATCACCTTGGGAACAGAAAGGACGGTTGTTGAGAAAGCATTCTTCTTTGTTCAGATTATGAAGATTAACATAAGCACCTCTGGGGATTCATTTCAAGCAACCAAATCAGAGATTTCAACCTTGGACAGGCAACATATTGGAGAAAAACGTCACCATCCTTGTAAAATTCCATTTCTCAATAAGTCATCCATAGTATGAAACATTACCCTTAGTCAGAAAAAGAATATATCGCATTTTCATATAGCATTTTCTCCTCCGGATACTTGGGAAATAAACAAGCTCTCTGGATACTCCCTTCCAAACTATGGTAAAAGTTTCAGACTATAAGCCAACATACTTGGAGAAAATGCTACCAATCCTTCAAAATTTCCATTTCTTTATGGGAGTCATCCATTGTATGGAACACTTCTTTAATTACAAAAGATATTTCCATTGTTCATCCACACTGCTGTTTCTTTCATATGAACAACTATGCAGTAATATAAGATTCGGAAAGGCAACATTCTTCAAGGAGGATTTATCCACAATTTCTTTTGAGTGGATTTAATACTACCCATGTCATGAGAGTCTAGTTTATAAAATAATACTGCATTCGAATCAAATGATAGGAGTATAGGTAAAAAATGAACTTACAACAGAATGGTAAGCTTTCGGTATTTAAGATGGAAACAGGAACCGTGGTGATCTAGAATTGCCTAAATTTCTTTAGGTAAGATAACAATCTGTATATACACCAATTCCATTGTAGGAGAGATTTTCCCCAAAAAGGAGATTCTTTTTGATTAGTTATAAGGGGGAGAAAATTTATTTGTTAAAACAGCTATAGTAAAATTTACGAGCAAAAAATAAATAAATAATCAGATAAATGTAACTACCGAAAATTTTATAATGATGTCTCTTCATGTTTCGAAAAGCAGCTAAAACTACTATCCATCTAAAGCACAGCACTCAACTCCGAGCAAAATAACGGAACAGAAAAGAGAGACAACACCAATGTTACCAAATGCGAAAAGCGCAAAAAAGCTCTAAGGTTTGTTGGGGCTTTCTGCAAAGTGCAAATAAAGCGTGGAATTTAATCAGAAAAGGCACAACTGAAGAAAAAGATACAAATACAAGGAAATTGAATTTTTTTAATGATAAGTGAAATATCAGTAGTGTCCACCTAAAGCACAGCACTCGAACTCCGGCAAAATAACGGAGCAGAAAAGAGAGACAACACCAATGTTACCAAATGCGAAAAGCGCAAAAAAGCTCTAAGGTTTTTTGGGGCTTCATGCAAAGCGCAAATAAAGCATGAAATTTAATCAAAAAAGGCACAAATGAAGAAAAAGATACAAATACAAGGAAATTGAATTTTTTTTAATGATAAGTGAAATATCAGTAGTGTCGCCTCTTCGGGAAATGCTCATTCGCAAAGAGAAGTTTTTCTTAGAGCCTTGATGACAGACATTGAAAAAAAAATTAAGGAGGTGAAGCGCTCAACATGTTTTCATGCTCGCTTCAGGGCTTAAGTGCACTTGAAGCGCACCTTTGACAACACAAGAAAAAGATGATCCAGTGCTAATTTGCAGCCTACATTGCATTAATTATCTCAATATCCTATCAAAAAGACATATCTTTATGACTCGAGAATGATATTATAGCTTCCAGAATTCTATTTACTTTAAAGGTATCACTAGCAATATGTTGACACTCTAGAAAATTTCTTTCAAGATCTTACAGAACAGAACTTACAAACCTAAATCAAAATAAAGATAATTGGTTTTAGGTTTTACAATAAAATAGCTTGTCAATTTCCTGAAAGAAATGATACCAGGGTTTCCTCCATGCAAAGTTTAAAATCCAATCACAGACAATGAGCCAAGAAGCTACTGATAACTCAAAAGTGGAGGCTAAGAATCAGCTTCCTAAGCTCTCAACCATTCCCAGAAATCACATCAGGTTGTACAAGCCAAGCAACCATAAGTGACTTTCATAAAGTAGTTTACCAGATTAAGCCAACAATATTATAAGCTGAAGGTATTCTTGATGAATTGATAAAAAAGATGGTTTATCTAAAATTCAATCAAGCAACCAACAGACAAACAGAACATCAAATCAAGAAGTTGCATACAGATGATACCAACAAACAAAAACAATCCATGAAAAATGGCTATCCAATACCTTTTTTGTCACATAAGACGTGGTGTCACTCCATTTCGATTCTACACGAGACGGTGTGAATGCATTGGTGCTCAGATCATCATCACCACTAGACAGGCTTTCCTCAACAGAAAAGTTCAATCTACTGTAAGGGGATTCCTCGCTATATCCATCAGCATTACCATTGGCCTCATTCAACAATTCTCCATTCTTGGAGACTGTATTGGATGCCATTCTATGATTAGCCGCATCGACAGTCTCGGACTTGTTCAAACCAAATGCATATCCGACTGGCAGTGATTTGATGGAGTTTAGTGATGGGGTGCCTTTAACTCTCTGTGCCATTATTCTTAGCAAGTTACTTCAAAGTAAAGCTCTAACAACACAATCAAGATTGTAATAATTGAATCAAAAAGCTAACTTTTTTTCTTTCTTCTTCTCCAATAAAGTAAATCAAGAGGTCCCAGTGAGCTTATCTGCCAAACCTAATGGAGGGGACCCATAACAATCTAGCTATACACTCAACAAACAACAAATAGTGGTTCCTCACTCATCAATCACACCATACTCACCAACATCAACATCATTTCCAATTGATAGTATCCTAAAATAAATAATTGGGTCAAAAAATCCCAAAAATTTTCGATTTACTATATATCTGTAATCCAAACTCTTCCCTTCTATTTTGCACAACAAACTCCTCAGAAGTGAAGTGCAGTACAAGAAGAGGACAGAGCCAAGATCGATCTAGAACTTAGCCCAAAAAAACAATGGACAACAGAAATTGAAGAAGTCAAGAACATAGAAGAAAGAAAACTCCTCCTCTATGAGAGATGAAGGGAGGAAGGGAATGGGGTGTGTGAAAAGCAAATCTAAGAAAATAGAGAAGGAACAGCTTTTGCTTTACTTCTCTTTCCCTTTTAACTTTTCCTTTTGTGAATGTTTGGCCTTTCACTGTACACAACACAACACACCATTTTGAGGGGAAAAAAAAAAAGGGGAAAGGAGAGGGTGGGAGATGGGGGTGGGGGGTGTCACCGTGACAGCCTCCAAAATTCAATTGTTTTTTTATTTTTTCAACACCAACCATAATAATGTTTTAATTAGAAATTCAAATGTCACAAGCCTATGAAAATGACTAAATGGCCTTCACTATTTTTTTATTTTTTTTACACCACACACATTAGGTTATTTATTTTATGAGGTCTCTATTTATTTATATACTATATATCCTAAAAGAATATGCTTAATATTTTAACATCCATTTCACTTTAACTAATTATGATTTGAACTTAGAAAGCTGTTGCTTGGAAGGAACGGGTGCCAACAATAATATCAATATCATATTAATATATTCCATTTAATTTTATACATGAAAAATAGCAATATTTATATTATTTTTGTAAATGTAAAAAGATAGTTTTTAAAAAAAAAAATCAATTCAAACCTTGTATATCAAAGTCAATCATCCTACCAAAAAAAAAAGTCAATCAAAATCAAAAAAACAACATAATAAATTAAGAAAAACATATATATAGAAAAATGAAACAAGAAGATGTATTTCAAAATGTTATTTTACTTTGCAAGTGGTATTACGGACACATAATTATAAATTTTTAAATTTTGTTTTTATACCTTTTTGTTGGTTCTTATATATTAGGGATAGATTTGAGCAACATTTTTTAATTTTAAGTTATTTTTTATTTATTTTAAGTCATTGTCAAATATTTTTAAAAGTAAAAATTAATTTAAAAGTAAATTTAACTAACTTTTAAGTCAATCAAAATATCTTTAGAGTTCGTTTGAATTAACTTAAAACAATTAAAAATAAAAAATCAAATTAAAATGACTTTTAAATAATAAAAAAAGTAGAGAAAATTTATTTTTGATTTTTTGACTTACGTTAGAAAATTCTTTGAGTTATAATGAAATGTGGAGAAGTAAAATATTTAGAATGTTTCTTGATTTATAAAAAATATAAATTTACAATTAAATTAGTAGCATATTGAATTTGACCGAAGGAGGACCGGACAAGAGTGAAGTCGATGGAGGGAGGGAGTCAAAGTCTTCTTGAACCCGTTTTAAATCTGAACTGTTGGATTAAAATTTACGGTTGAGATTTAAACACGGTGCTTAAGATCTCTCCCTTTTTGGTGGGCGGCAAATGGGCTCCCATCTATTTCAATTGTCTCTAAAATGTTTAATTTTCCTTCAGAAGACACATGGCACTTTAGAGACTATCACAATGTTGTACTTTATTTTATTGGGAAATTTTTTAAAACAACAATATTTTAACCCTTAATGGGACTTCATAGCCAAACTTTTAATATTTATTAAAAATGTCAATAGTTTAGTTTATTATATTTTTTATTTACGTATTTTTGTCATTTGTTTAATTTTTAAAAAAATACAATTAATTAATAACATAATGGAGAAAATAAGAAAAAATAATATTTCAAATAAGGTAATTTTAAATTTAAATCAACAAAGTTACCATAATTAATAATCATAATTCAGGTATAACTTTAAGTCTGCCTATTTTTTTATTCCACTACTCGTACACTCTTTTCATATATTTTATTTTTGGGATTAAAATTTACAAAATCTCTTTCCTATTATATGTGTTTGGATCCACAATCGACATGGCTTCACTCTCCCTTATTCAGTTATTCTTCAAACTCCCAATAATGATTTTTAACACTCCATTGAAATACTCAATCTATGTTGAATTGAAGTCGATCGATTTAAGATTTTGTTGGCAGTGAAGAAGATTTTAGAATAAATACAAAATAAATAAAAAATACAAAATTTATTGGCATACACAGTGAGATTTAAATACAAAGTGAGCACAAAAAATTTAAAACTTGTTGGCATACATTTAGAATTAATACTAAAAATAATTAAAAAACTACAAAACTTGTTGGCATACAAAGTGATATTGAAATACATAGTGAGCACAAAAAAATATAAAACTTCTTGGCATACATTTAGAATTAATACTTAAAAAATAATACAAAAGTTGTTGGAATACAAAGTGAGATTGAAATACAAAATGATATTGAAATACATAGTGAGCACAAAAAATCTAAAACTTGTTGGCATACATTTAAAATTAATACTAAAAATAAAAGAAGAAATACAAAATTTGTTGACATACAAAGTCATATTGAAATACATAGTGAACATAAAAAATCTAAAACTTGTTCACATACATTTAGAATTAATACAAAATAAAAAGAAATACAAAACTTATTGACATACAAAGTGAGATTGAAATACAAAATGATATTGAAATACAAAGTGAACACAAAAAAATACAATACTTGTTAGAATGAATACAAAAAAAATACAAAGTAAAATACTCAAAATAATATTGAAATACAAAGTGAAATACTCAAAATGATATTGAAATACAAAGTGAAATACTCAAAATGATATTGAAATACAAAGTGAAATACTCAAACATATATATGAATTTCTAGAATCTACAAAATCTGAAAAATTAAAAGAAAATCACAAAAAAATTAGACAAAAATTTTTGAAAATGATAAATATATGATGAATATTTAAACAAAATCACATAAAAATTGGAAAAATCGACTGGAATTCCATATATATAGAATCTGTGATTTAAATATCGAATAAAAAAATTCAAAGGATGATGAAAATTACCTTACCAACCGATAAATATATTTAAATTATAAAGATATTTCGTTTAACAATAAAGAAAATTTCTTGATGAACAACAATTTAGCACCTTGAAAAAAAGATAAACTTGAAACGTGAAAGGTGGGGGAAAAACGTAATAGTGATGAAAAAAGGTTAATGGTGTTGGTTTAATTTTTTTTTCACTTTAAACGGTTATTGGTATATAATTTGGTCCAATACAAAACTCTTTCCATAAATAAAATTAATTTAAAATACTAAAATTTGAATACATATTACTTTATAAAAAAAATTTGTCATTCTGTCATTTTAAACAAATTTTTTAAAGTGTTGTTATTTTGACTAATTAAGCAAGATATCATGACTTAATTACTAATTTTTCCTTATATATATATATAGATAGATATAGATAGATAGATAGATAGATAGATAGAGAGAGAGAGAGAGAGAGAGGGGGCAGAGAGTGGAGGAGAATATATTTAGAGAAACTTTAACATATAGCCACTTAAAAATAATTAATTACTCTTCATAGCTATAGTTTGATAATTATAATTTGTAGCTAAATGTTATATGGAGGAGAGAGGCGAGCGAGACTGGGAGAGAGAGGAGAAAGGCGAGAGAGAGGGGAAAAGAGTGGGACAAAGGTGAATTGTATATGTATATTGTTAGATAATTGTATATTATACATATGTATTTGTATATAGGGAAACTTTCACATATAGCCACTTAAAAATAATTAATTACTCTCCATAGCTATAGTTTGATAATTACAATTTGTAGCTACATGTTATATGATGGAGAGAGGCGAGCGAGACTGGGAGAGAGAGGAGAGAGGCAAGAGAGAGGGGGAAAAGAGTTGAAGAAAGGTGAATTCTATATGTATATTGGTTAGATAAGTATATTATACATATATAATTATATATATGACAAGAGAGATTGGGAGAGGGAGGAGAGAGGCAAACGAGACTAGGAGAGAGAGGAGAGATACGAGCGAGATCGAGAGATGAGAGCGAGAGAGGGCAGAGAGTGGGAGAGAGGTGAATTGTATATGTATATAATTGTATGTTATACATATACATTTGTATAAATGGCAAGCGAGATTGGGAGAGGGAGGAGAGAGGCGAGCGAGATTGAGAGAGGGAGGAGAGAGGCGAGCGAGAGAGGGTAGAGAGTGGGAGAGAGGTGAATTCTATATGTATATAGGCTAAAATATTGTATATTATACATATTTATTTGTATATCCTGGCGAATTATACATATACAAACATGACTAATTATACAAACTCCAAGTCAGCCTACGTAATTAATGTATAATGTTAGTCGCGAGTGGTAATTATAGTAAATTATAGCTATAATGAGTAATTAAATAATATAAGTTTGCTTATCCGCATAAGTTTCCCTTGTATATATGGCAAGAGAGATTGGGAGAGGGAGGAGAGAGGCAAGAGAGAGGGCAGAGAGTGGGAGAGAGGTGAATTGTATATGTATATAATTGTATATTATACATATACATTTGTATATAGGGCAAGCGAGATTGGGAGAGGAAGGAGAGAGGCGAGTGAGATTGGGAGAGGGGGGAGAGAGATGAGCGAGAGAGGGAAGAGAGTGGGAGAGAGGTGAATTGTATATGTATATAGGTTAAATAATTGTATATTATACATATGTATTTGTATATTCTGGTGAATTATACATATACAAACATGACTGATTATACAAATTCGAAGTCAGCCCACGTAATTAATGTATAATGTTAATTGCGAGTGATAATTATAGCAAACTATAGCTATAATGAGTAATTAAATAATATAAGTTTGCTTATCCGCGTAATTTTTCCTTGTATATATGGCAAGAGAGATTGGGAGAGGGAGGAGAGAGGAGAGAGAGAGGGCAGAGAGTGGGAGAGAGGTAAATTGTATATATATATAATTGTATATTATACATATACATTTGTATATAGGGCAAGCGAGATTGGGAGAGGAAGGAGAGAGGCGAGCGAGAGGGGGAGAGAGATGAGCGAGAGAGGGAAGAGAGTGGGAGAGAGGTGAATTGTATATGTATATAGGTTAAATAATTGTATATTATACATATGTATTTGTATATTCTGGCGAATTATACATATACAAACATGACTGATTATACAAATTCGAAGTCAGCCCACGTAATTAATGTATAATGTTAGTCGCGAGTGGTAATTATAGCAAACTATAACTATGATAAGTAATTAAATAGTATAAGTTTGCTTTGTTGCGTAATTTTTCCATATACTTAATACATGTATTGTATTTTACATTTCTTTTGAGAAAGAGTCATATGACACCACATTAAGACCATATCCAACCCACTTCTATTTTACTCTCCATTTTATATATTTGGAGAGTAAAATAGAGAATTGACACTCTAACTCATCTCTATATCACATTTTAAATATTTTATTATTATTTCTATTACTTTCTAATTATCATATTATTTTACATATAATGTCATTAATTAAATATCTAATATTTATACTTCTTTTTTAAATGTAATATAATATTTAAAAAAAGATATTATTTAATATATAATACTTTCATTCCGAATTAAAAGTATTTTAATTTTTTGTAATTTTCATCAATGATATAATTTGATGTTATTATTAATTTTCACTATAAAAAATAAACACAATAAAAATGATAAGATGACAATTTTAATTTAAAAATAAAATACATAATATGATAATTTAAATATAACATAATAATATAATACATAACATTATGATTTAAATACAAGATAAAATACAATATATAACATAATAATTAATTCGGAATGAAGCAAGAATCATGTCGATAATATGTTGAACGTGCATTTTGAGTCTTACAATCACGTTTTGCAAATATTATAGGACCGTCACGTTTTTGAGGAAATGAAGTGCTACATAAATAATAACTACATGTATTATACTGCTCAACATGATAATTGAGGGTGAACATGATCTTAACGCACCAATTCACGATGTCGTAGAGGTTCCAACTACAATGACGAAAATGGTGGTAGATGAAAATCTTCAATTTGAACAATTTTTAGCTATACATAAAAAAATTAAGGACGATAATGCTCATTTTGAACTTCGTATGCATTAATAGAGCATTTATAGAAGCAACGTAATAAAATAGAGTGCTTATGTAATTGTATTTCAATCTTGTCCATTAATTTATATATTATAGCATATTTTCTTGAAATTTATGTTATTTAAAAATTTAGAATAAAATATCATTTTATATTAAATAAAAATTTTGAAAAAAGAAAATGTTATATCACATGAAAATTATATAATGTAATTATTGGGAAAAGAAATATGAGATTTATTCTATGAAATAAGAAAATAAGAATAAAATAGAAATAGTAATATAATATTGAGGAGAGAGAAAAAGATTTCTTTAGAGAGTAAAATAGAGAATTGGATTGAAGTTGGTTGTCTAAAAAATAAAGAACTTTATATTTGGAGAGTAAAATAAAGAGTAGGGTTGGAGATGCCCTTAAAGATTCAAGACTGTTTGGTAGCCGAATAAAGTTAAAGCTAATATATGAATAATCAAGTTATTTATGTATTAAATTATTTTATATTTAATTTATAAATAGAATAAACGTTATTAGTATATTAATTTTATATCATATTTAGTTGCTAGATTTTCAAATACTGTAGAATATAATTATATAATAATTTTATACGGTGTTTAGTTAGGTACTTGCGTTTTTTCCCCAATCGTACATAATTAACACTTATATAACTTATGAAAGAATCTATATATAATTTATGCGGGATATAATGTGAAATAAATTATATACATATTGGTTATTGTTGTAAACTTAAGAACAAAAGAACAATATAAGAATGAAGACGAGAATAATACAAGACAAGAGGAACAATATAAGATAACTTTCTTTCTTTCAAGTGTTCACCATATCTTCAAGTGTATACAATATGAAGTCTTATGTCACGGACTTAGATTCTTACTAAATGTCACATCCAGGTTTACCCCCAAACGTAATCGGCGTCGTCGTCCTCTTTGAGGACTAGGACTAGCCTCTTAGTCTTACATCATTGCATTCATCGATCAAAAGTATGGAAGAATTAAAACTTTTTAACTATATCTAATCGGAGGTTTACATAGACCTCTACATACACGTAATAATATTAATATCGAGTATACATACACTCGTTCGTATAAGAAGATTACTTAGTCTTCTACTTTTATTTCATATACATATATAAGATAGAATTAGAGTCACAAAAATCGTCTCATCTCATAAACCATCTAGAATGACAATATCAACATAGGCATAGCCCTACAACAATAAGAGTAAGCCACATATAGACTTTATACAACTTTGTCCTCAAATAAAAGATAGAGTCAATGTGAAAATCATAATAGCCAAGTAAATCCATAGGTAGAATATCGGCATCATCCTCGGGAAAATGAGGACCTACCACTTGGATGATAAGAATATCCAAGTCTTCTTCTCAATCGCCTCGAATCAAACCTCAACGACCGGAACCTAAAATGTTTGAGAAAAAGGAAGAAAATGAAGTTAGTACGCCACATGTACTAAGTATGAGACCATATGCACGTATATCAACAAACATGCTAAAAAGGGACATTTAATTAAATCAAGTCACTTGCCTCTCAAAGGATTTATGCAAAACATCAACTTGACCAATCTTTTAGACATACTCAACAAGTCAACTAAGCCATATGCATATCAACATACTTAAACCCATAATCTCATACAACTCTATCACCAAGTAATAACATCACAAGCATGAATAAGAGTTAATCATGTAAATAGCAAAACAAAACAGCCAATCATAATCATTATAAAGCCACAAGTGCAATGACCAAGCAAAGCCCCATAACCCTACTTAATCAAGTAACCCACTAAAGATTAAGATTAGTAATTCACTCCACATAACATAGTCTTCAATCACATATGATGTTTCTACTTTAACAATAATAACCAAATTCATATTCATAAGCATCTTATTCAACATATAAAGTCATTTACATTTATCATCGTTTACATACATAATATTAACTTCTCAAAGCTCCCATCAAGGCAAACTAGTGCAAGGCATAGGTAGAGTCCATACCCCTACCTAAGCTAAAGTCAAACCCCTCAAGTCACTTTAATTAGTTTATACTTCATTCATTCATTTTAGTTTAGGGAACACTTGCCTTAACCGACATAGACCACATGAGTTAATGTGGAATCTGATGTCATGAAACCTTACACCGATGGAAGGTGGTCTACCGGCCAAGGTAGAACCCAATATAAACATAGCTTTCTAGGTGGATCCACTAGCTAGTATCCTATGGTGGCAACATAGTTCAAGAACTAAGAGATAGGTATTCCCTCTTCATACCATGTGGTAATTGGGCCTCTTCTCATGGGAATCCCTTGGATGACATATCCTAAAAACAAGGGAAGTTAACATCACATGGGCAACTATAGAGTGAACCTTTCCTCTTCATAAAAAGTCATCACCTCCCATTGTCAAGTTCACTCGGTGCTAAGCTAATTCCCTTCCATTAAAATGCCTTTTTGTCTTATTACAATCATAAACTTAGTTTAGGTCATATGGTCTAGCCCTTGTATATTCATCATCATAGCTCAATAAGAATTGCAAGAGTAATAGTCCTTTCATCACAATTCATATAAGTGAGGTTAACACTTTACATATCACATCATAGTAAGGCATATTAATACACATCACCATCCTTATAACGTGTACACCCTAAGTAACCTCACAACCAAAGTATAAGACATTTCAATTCAATCATCATACCATCCTATCACCCTAAACAAGGCATCCAACACAACATCATGACTTGATCGCAATTAACTACAATTGAAGTAAGAAATAGGATAATCAAGACTTACCAACTCTCCTCCATAGTTCATCATAAGGGCCTTACCATCAATCCACACTCAACCCAATGTGGGTCATCACACCAATATAATACAATAACCAGCCTGATAATACAGTTAGAAGAGTCTCTATACCATAATTCAATACTAAACCAAAGCTTGAAAACATGATATCTAAGTCTATCTTCTTAACCTAGATCAATACTCAAGAACTAGCATGAAAGACTATCATTCATTACAATATGTTTATGATCAGTGTAATAACGATAACTAAGGATGATTTAACCAATAATAAAGTCAATTGAATCAAGTTCAACATAATTCATGTCAATATCAACCTAGGGTTAAGGATTAAGGGTCATGTTCTACAATCTAGACCAAACCCTCTCAATTAATCATAATCAAGTTACATTACATCTTAATCTATTCATTATATCCAAAAGAAAACATAAACAGCTCAATTCATAACATCAATTTCGTAATTGGATGAAACCCATATGAAAACTCAACTTTCGAAAAACCTTTGAAGGAACCCTTTGAGGGAAGAAGTCTCAAAGGTGAAGAGATCCCATACCTTAACGTTTGACAGCAATTTTATGGTGAATTCTCCCCTTTATAGCCCCCAAACCCTTCTCCTTGCTAGTCTTCAATGGTGAGTTCAAGTAGAGAGACAAAGAAGAGAGAAGGAAGAGAGTTTGTATTTTAGAGTTGTGTTAGACTAATGAGGGTTGAGAGTATTTATATTGGTCTTAATCAACTTAATTAACTCCCTTAACCCCTAATTAAACCATGTAATCCCCTAAATAATTAAATGAAACCATTTAAAATTTGGTAGCAAAACTCGACCCTCACAGACGAGACCCCGAACGACGGGCCGTCTGTGAGTCGACGTGCACTACCCCTCTCGTCCTGCACTCCGTCGTTGAGTTCAGAGAATGTGCAGGCGAGGGGCTTCCTTACCATGGCTAAGTGTGGGACAACGGAGGCATTGACGCCCCGTTGGTCCACACATGGCCCGTCTCCTTGTCCGTCGATTGCACACTGTCCAGGCGGTGTTGTCCCAAGCGCAAGGGTCCTCCTCAAGGGCCCTTGGTTGGTCCTTGGGGAGTCATACCCGGACGTTTCGACCATGAAACATCCCTAACACGTGTTACACATATTTTTATTAATTTTCGTATAATTCCAACTCTTAAAAACTAGTCAAACAAGCTAACACGCACTAGCACCCTTGTGAACCAACTTTCCGGACGTCATAGACGTTCTTAAATGTTTTGGTTCTTAAACTGCCTACACGACCTAAATTCATAAAAATCGACTTAGAAACAGTGCCTAGACCTCATTGTCCCTATGTTAGGCTTTACGACACATCTTGAAGTTTCGAAATGTTACACTAAAGCCCCGTGCGACACTTGACAACTTACTCATGAATCTTTCACGATCTTGTAAGCTCAAGTAAGCCTTTAAAACTAAGATCACTAAGAGAATGAAATGGAAAGACTTTAGAAGTTTGGAAGAAGACTTTTATATTACTTGGATGATTGCTTACAACTTTCTTGGTGATTTACAAATGAATGCCCCATCTATTTATACTACTTCCTAGGGGGCTAAAATATAAATAAAAATTACTTTACAAGTTCTACTTATTTACACTTTGGTCCCTTTCTAAAATTCTCTACACTTTCTAGGAGATTCCAAAGTTTTCCTAGAAAATATCTAGTCTTTCTTCTAGAACTTTCCAAAGCCTTCTAGAAAGATATAGGGGCTTCTAGAGTTTTCTACAAACTTCTCCAAAATTCTAGACTTTTCCGCCCCTATGCGGATGCAAAATCTTACTGAGAATTGGCGGAGCGTGACACTTATTCCTCTATTTATAGTGTAACATAGAGGCATACAAAAGATTAGTCATAAACATGACATTAACATGAATATAATGGGGAGGTTATGAAAGTGAAAGGTTACAGGATTAATGGTTATAAAGTTGGAAGTTATGGAGGTTATGTTTATCTTCATAATACAGGAGGTTATGTTGTAACTTCTTGGTGTAGTGGACATCCACATTATATTGTTTTATAACACTCCCCCTTGGATGTCCATAGATAATATGCCTCGTTAAGACCTTACTAGGAAAAAACGTGTGGGAAAAAAATCATAGTGAAGGAAAAAGAGTACACATATCTTCTAATACGCTTTCATTGTTGCCTCGTTAAAAACCTTATTAGAAAAACCCAATTAGGATAAAACCATGGTTAAGGAAAAGAGTACAACACATATTTTTCTCCCGCTGATAAAAACTTTACTTGATATCTCAAAGACGATGCATTCCAATCTTATATCACAACTTCTCAAATATTGATGTTGACAATCCATAATGAATAAATTTACAAGATTATCACTTAAGAGAGTCTTTTGAACGTCTATCTCACCATTTTTTTGAAGATCATGTGTGAAAAAGACTTTTGGTGAGATATACTTTATCCCATTTCTTTTGATTGTATCCTCCATTCAATTGAGCTATATATTATATTCGCATATGGTGGCTGGAATATCCTTTGTCAAAGGAAAATCACATACTTTCTGAATATGATAGATCATGATACCAACCAAACACACCCTTGACTTACTTAATAGATCAATATTATTTCTGCATGATTTGAATAAATGGTTACCAATGTTTGTTGAATGCCAAGAGCAAATAGCTCATTTGCGATCGAGCTTTATGTAGATCAAACATATATTTTGTATCAACATAATCAAATTATTTCTGACTCATGAGAGATTGATCAATTTCATTGAAACTCGTCTTTTCTTCTAAAAGAAAATCACACATCTTCTAGCATTTTCATAACATGCAATTTGTAAGTGCACTAATAGATGACATTTTAAATTATTTTCACGAGGTTGAAAAGATTCTTTCTTTTTGTTAAGCAATCTCAAAACCATTGGGTACTCAATGGAATTGCTTTAAGACCTTTTAAATCCTTCAAGGATTTTCATATAACCTCCATCGTCCAGTTAGACGTAATAATCATTCATCATGCATATTCAAGTATTTCATCTATTGCCAGATTGAAACACGTCTTATTGCATCCACCACTAGAGAATATATCTCCATTTAATAATGCCAGGATTTTTGTGAAAACTCTTTATGCCCCGAGGCACAAACCGTATTTTATATCTTTTGGTTATACTTTCGCACATGATTCATTTGTACCCCCACTGACATATATTTTGAATTATGAACTATAAGTTCAAAAATATCACTTTTATAAGTGAAACAAATTATACTTGAATAGTACATTTTATTTGGCTAATCATTTATCTAAACACACTATATGACAGATTCAAACTTAAGATCCTCGTAACCATTTATAGCATTGAATGCTACTTCATATCAAATATACCGTCGACAATCATTTTGATATCGATTTCAATACGACATAATTTATCGAGATCTCTTCATTTTTTATCATTTTCAGCTACCTAAACCTTTGCCAAGGTTTCATGAAATGTTATGTCATAGTGCTCTTTCAAAGCACTTGCCTCATTAGCAATGACCATTTTGATCATTTGCTTCTTTCTTTTCTCAAGGAGTTTTATATTTGGAATCGATTGGTCTATCACGCTTCTGGTGTACCATAGACTTTGTCCTTCAAGAACTATTATTGGAGCATCTGTAATTTAATTAAAATATTGGGTCAGCAAATACATCTGGCAAATTACTTGCAACATTTTGGAAATGAATTATCTCTTGAACTTCAAATTCATATTTTTTTAATGAGGATCTAGATAATTCACATCCACATATAATTTTCAGCTGCTACACATATATTCCCCTAATGTTAGGAAATCTAACATTCACCCTCAACCTCATTTGGGGATCCGTTTTTGTGCGTGGTGGAGCAATAAAGTTATATGTGCACACATCAAATTTTTAGATGGAAATTATTTGATTTCTGACCTTGAACCAATTGTGATGGGAGAACCTTGTTGGCTTGATGCATACACGTTAAATAAACTCATCTCATACCAAATTTTATTTGAGAGATTTATTCTCATAATCATTGGTCTAGCTATAATTGGAGGCATACAATTTCTGTTAAACCAACCAACATTATCAACATGATTTTATAGTTTGGAACTATGCTCTTAATTTAATAATTCGAGCAAACAACCTTAAAAAAACTAATTCGTAAGTTGATACAAATGCACATGTGACCATACCATAGATGCATCTGTTAAATCATAATAGTAACCGATCCACATGACAGGTGAACGGGCCCAAATTCACCTTTTTATATGTTCCAAATAATTTCAGAGGATACAATCCCAATCTTAGCTGGTACAATGAACATTTTATCATGAAAACAAGCTACAAAAAAGAATTTTTGAAGAATCTGTTATTTCTTCAACATATGGCCACGTGAATTCTCAATTTCTCTTGCATCACATTTGTATCGGAATGGCCAACCAATTATGCCAACTGATATTTATTCTAGTAAACTCCTAGTTTACTTTTGCATGTGATTCCATCATCATGCCCATGTTTGTATACAACAAACAAGAGGAAAAAATGGGTAATCTTATACATAAATATTTATAACCACTTTTGTTGTAGTAATTTGAAGATATGAAATCTTCCCATAATTTATAGTCTCAATATAATACTTTTTCAGTTCTTTCGAAACTTAAAAAGTTTCTTTTGAGACTTACTACAACCTCAATATTATGAACAATTTCATTCTTCTGAATAGTAACAAATTAGCCCTTTCGGAACTAACAATTAATTTTGTGTACTACCACAAATTTCAGAACGCCATTCTTATGGTGGTATCTCTTTCAAGGAAAAAAATATTATTATTGCCATGGATAAAAGTATCACATTCAAGACTTATTTCTTCACAACCAATGACAAATTTGTTTGGTCATAGCCACAACCTTTATAGGAAAGAATTATTTCTTTTTTTTTCCTTTAATAATTCATAATTTAACATACCACAATATTTGTGTAGTACTCAAAGTATATATATGACCAAAATGACCATTTATGTCAAAATATTTTTTTCAATCTCTCAAACCTCCATAGAGGTGAGATGTGACATTCATCCAACAATACATGAACACGTTCTTATCCATACGAACATAAGTCACATTTTCTTCAAGAAATGGATCATAACCATTTGTACATGTTCCATAAGTTTTTATTAGAAACTCATTGTCATATTTTGACATTGTGTGACTCACCTCAACATCACTTTAAGAGGTCAAATGTACCAAATGTACTACTACTTTGTATTCATTTATTTTGATGGAGGATTTACAAAACTTTTTAAACTGGATTGCATCAACAACAATGTGCCGAACTTCTCATACCACTTTGATGGATAAAAATTACTTTTAACAATTACCTTCACATTTGAAGAACCATCTTAAGAAACATGTGTACAATAACCTTTTATACAATTTTAATGGACAAAATTACCTTCACATTTGAAGGAACATCTTAAGGACCCATAATGTTCTTCCTTTTAATTACCACAATGATGACCATTAACATTTTACCATATCCATATTCATACATTCAACCACTTGTCATTTTCAAACATATTAATACAGTGCTACGACATTCACGTAAGAGAATGGAGCAAATTAATTGGGCAAATTTCATGACTTTTAGTCAAAAGTATATAGCTTTATGCTAGTCATATCATATCATCACTATAGTGCATTAGGACTTAAACCCAGTGTCTTACCTATATAAAGACGTCTCTGGTTATAAATCAATGGGACTTGAACCCAACTTCTTATTATCATGGTGCACCAAGACTTTAAATCAATGTCTTACCCACTTGGTGCGGTGAAACCTGAATTCACCGTCTTACCCTCAACCAATGCCTTAATAAATCAAATGCATTACCAAGAAAATAATTATCGAAAATCATAAATATAATCTGAACTTGACTTAATATACAAAAAATGAACAAAATCAATTAATTAGAACAACATGTTAGAATCATATAAAAGTCCTTAGTTAAAACATTTTAATAGTCCCTCTCAACATTGTTATGAAGATTATTATAATTTACTAACCATTTTAGAATAACTACAAAACAAGCTTTGTCAGTACAAATAATATGTTAATAACTCAACAAGTAAATATTTAGATAAAGAAAAATAAAGAGATGCAAAAGTTATCAACAATAATAATCCAATCAATATGTATATGTCACATAACTCAATAGAACAAGATCATAAAGAACAATTTCTTTACAAACTGTTAACTTACAAAACTAATTTTACCTTGTTTATAAACACAAATTTTTACCTTATTTATATTTTCTTTGCTTCAATCCTTCAATTGTAGAATAATCGTGCTGATAACGTGTTGTAAACTTAAGAACAAAAGAACAATATAAAGACGAAGACAAGAATAATACAAGACAAGAGGAACAATATAAGATAATTTTCTTTCTTTAAAGTGTTCACCATATATTAAAGTGTATACAATATGAAACCTTATGCCTCTATTTATAGTGTAACATAGAGGCATACAAAAGGTTAGTCATAAACATGACATTAACATGAATATAATGGGGAGGTTATGAAAGTGAAAGTGTAATACCTCGAAAATGACTTAGGTGAACTAGAGCCTAACATAGTTGTCATGAGGGTCTAAGGTCCTAAAATGGTTTATAATGTGTTATGAGGCAGTGTCTAAAGTATTAGGTGAATCGAAAGTCAAACGTCAAGGGACGATTAAGACGTTTGACGACTAAGTCACCTATGGGCCTCATATGTGTTTATATGTATTTATTTGTGATTCATGAGCTTATGAAGTTCTTAAATGAGTTTTTATAGTGTATATAGGCAGTGTGTCAAGTTTCATGAAGTTTGGAGGCCAAACGTCCATGAAGTTCCAAAAGTTTGCCTTGAAACGACCTTGTGTGTCTAAGCATTGTTCATCGAGTTTTATGTGTTTGTTCTGAGTGAAATTTATGTGAGAGATCCTAAACTCGTATACAAACATATATGGGTTGGAAACTTCCGGGTGAAAGTCCCCAAGGACCAACCAAGGTTCCTTGAGGAAGGACCCACGTTGGTACCCAAAACTGCCCAAGGAAGTACCACCTACGGATGGTAAACGATGGCCAGTGGCCTGGTCGACGCCCCTAGGTGGAGGTCGTAGATTGATACTTAGCCTAGGGAGCAAACTACCATTTTCCAAGCTCTGATCCAATCGACAAAGGACAGGACGGCCCGTCAAGGGACTGACGCCCTGTCGATGGCCAAGTCATCGATGGTGACTGCATTATGTGCAGTTCACTGTTAAGTCAAGGGGTGAATTGGTAAATTCATCCCACATTCAAATAAGGGAAAGGGCGGTTACTTAGGGGTATTTTAG
This sequence comes from Solanum sitiens, assembly GCA_016801875.1. Classification (NCBI taxonomy): domain Eukaryota; kingdom Viridiplantae; phylum Streptophyta; class Magnoliopsida; order Solanales; family Solanaceae; genus Solanum; species Solanum sitiens. The sequence continues at coordinate 2,424,838 of JABWTJ010000094.1, read as the reverse complement.
GTATTTTAAGTGGGTTTATAAGTCCTAAATACCTAGATGAATTCATTCTTCAAAAATCAAAACCCAAATTCCTAAGAAATTCTCTAGAACTCCATTGAAGCCAAAACTCAAAGAAGAGCTTGGATTGGAGATTTGAGTGGTGATTCTTCACCAATTTCGTGGATTAACATCATTGAGGTATGATTTTTTATCATTGAAACTCTATTCATCAAGGAGCCCAAAATTCAAAGAGATTTCTAAAGTTTTCTAAAGATGAACTTGTCCAATTTTATGATATATCCATGAGTTCTTGCATTAAAGGTTTTGAATCATTATATATTGATTATATTGATGTTAATTAGATGATTTTAACTTAATTAACCTATGAACCCATGTAATTCATGAACCCTAGATTTTGACTACTTTGTGGTTGACTTGATATTGACTTAATGCTTATGAATTCTAGTGTAGTTTTCTATGGGCTATTGAATGATGTGATGATTGTATTCAATTGATGTATAGGCTGTCTTAGATTGATAAATATATATTGAATTGACCTAGATTCATTGAGTATTATGGTTTTTGTATTGAATTAATGATCATGACCATGTGTAAGGGCCTATTGGTATTGAATTGGATGATTTAGCTAAGGATTGAAGTGGAGAAAATGGATTGGTGGTAATCTGCCCTAATTCTCTTTATTTTATGTAATGTATCTCTTGAATTATGTTGTGATTGGTATGGTACACTTATGGTGGTGGTGCTATGTGAATGTTGTGGCCTCGTCGGCGTTACTTTATGTATTCTAATGATCATGGCCTTATCGGCAACTACTTGAAGTATTATGATGATTTGTGTAGTTGATTATGTGAATTTTGATCATATATACCTACATGTTAAGTATTGTGAAAGTATGTCATTCTTCTATTGAAGTTGTTAGGTGATCTGATCATGTTAGAATATGACTATGTCTTTATGTGTGTAGTCTTAGAGTTGGTGCATGATTCTTCCTATTTGGTTATTGAGTCTTATGATGACTATATTGATGATGTTGTAGTAATATGTAGGGTGACCTAAAGATGATGAAGGTTGTGCCTATGTGCTTCTAGAATATGATATACTATATGTGATAAAGTGAAGTAATGATGTGTCTTGTTTAGGTAGACTTAAGTCCCTCTTCTTGATGTATGTATGAATGCGAATATGAGATGTCTTGACTTAGGATGCTAAAGCCTCTTAGTCTTGTATGTATGAATGATATGAGACCTTGAATGATTCTAAGAAGGTCCTTTGTGTGAAACCTTTAACCTAGTGGTAAGGTTATGAACCTTGAAGTAGAGAGCCGTAATGGTATCCTTCTTGTAATGAATGGTGGACTTAAGGTTGGTTGGATGGAACGACATCATACCATCCTTAGGAAAGTCATTCATCTATCTTCGTCGCCATTTTAAGGCAGCCCAAGGGGACCTCTTTGGTAGGGTAAATGTGATTAGGTTATGAACTAAATATGGAACCTCTTCATGTGACCCTTAAAGTGAATTACTCTATTAGAACAAAGGCTAGCACCGAGTGAGTATGGTAAGGGAAGTAGCTCTAGTGAATAACGAGACTAGAGTACAAAGTACGCCCTTCATATTCCTTAACCATGTGCCTACATGGGATGTGTCGAAGTTCTACCATTGGCAAGTAGAACACCCTCAATCGAAGTAGGTTACAACTCCGGATTCCATGATTTGCTATCATGGTCTATGTCGGTTATTTACTATTCTCATCTTCTGGGATACCTACTAGTATTTGAGAAGTCTATGAAGTTTATGAGGTTGTATGGGACGCTTCCTAGACATTGCACCTTTAGGCTTTGAAGATGTTAGTGAGAGTCCCTAGGTCTTCTCCAAGACCATTACTTGATGTCCTCTATGTGATGAGTGTCTCTTAATGAACTAATGAATTAATGACTTATGTTAGAAAGCATGTAAATGAATGGGTACCTAATCTAGAGTGACTTTAAGGATTTTCTACTTAAAGTGTGAAGGGGGCATAAGGGATGTTCTCTTCATGTCTTATCTATGAAGGTCTTGATAATGACTTTAGTTAGGGAAGTTGGTTGATACTTTAGGCATAATCTAAACTTAGGAAGTCTTAAGGATTATTTAGTTAACCTTGAAGAGGGTGTATGCGCGTTCTCTTCTAGGAGTACTTAAGTAAGTCTTTTGATAGCCTTGGTAAGGAGAATGTCATATTATACATGTTACGTGCTTTGGGGTCTTGTAAATGTATGTGTCTCATTATAAGTAGTCTTGAGGATCATTTACGCATGCTTAGAGAGGGTGTATGGGCGGTCTCTCTTTGTATTACTTAAGTGAGTCTTAGGATAGCTTTAAGTGGGGAAATTACATGCTATAAGGTGACTAAGGTGAAGTTGAGAGACTTCGCTGTAACAGTGAAAATTTCACAGTGAATTAGCTCACCGGAAGGTTTCTCTTAAAAATGTGATAAATTGTCTATGTGATTTCTTATGTGATTCTAAGGTGTAATGTTGTTCTTATGCTATTATTATGATATTTAAATCAAAAGATGCATATTTTCAATAAATGTCTGTTTTCATGATTTTTATGCATTATGCCATACTTAGTACATGTGTTTGTACTAATTCCATATATATTTTTATCTCTATAGTGGTTTGTAGGTGAAGAGCATCGGGAAGCAAGGCTTGGATTATAGCATCATTCAAGTGAATTTGAAGTATTTCCTCTCTTGATTCGAGGGCATAGTTATCTTAGGTTTCTTTAATATTGAAGTATTGTAATAGACTAAGTATTTCTATATTTTAATGTATGGGCCGTGTCCCAAGTATTCTCGTGTCTATGCTTTGATGAGATTGAGACTTGGTATTTCCTATGATTTTTAATGAAGGATGTTATTAAAGATATTCTTAAAGTTTTGTGAAACGTTTTAATTTCGCACTACTTTTCATTATGTATATGTGATGAACGATACGAAAGGGCTTGTACAAGACCTCCGAGAGGTCAAGTACGCCGGTTGCGACCTAAGGATACCCAAACTTCTAGGGTATACATGAGGGTCATGACAAATATGGTATCAAAGCATAGGTTATGAAAGTAGTTTTATGAATCCAAAAGTCTCATCAAGTTACGCTAGTTGAGTCTTGTTCATTGGTGAGAGTCGCGACACACCCATGAATGAGAGGTTATCGAACGAGAGGCTATAGGACGATAGAGTTTCCCTTCTTTCTCTACTTTTGTGTCGTGCCGTAGAGTAAAAGTTATGTGTATCCTTCTTAATTTGTTTCCTTGTGTTTCTAGGATATGAATACTAGAAGAATGACCGCTAGAAGGTTAGATGAGAGAAGATGGAAGGGTGAATGAGGACATTCCTCCTCAAGTTGAGCAAGTTCATCAAGATGGACAAGGAGTCCAAGGTGGCCAAGATGCTCAAGTGCCTCCCTAAGGTGATCAAGTCCCTATTGTGGAAGGAGGTAATGATGTTCCGGTGGTTCCCTCGGAATTGACTAATAGAGAGATTAGAGAAGCTTTGTTTGCTTTAGCCCAAGTCATGACTACTCAAGTTAATAGGAGTATGGAGCCTAGGATGAATGTTGTGGAGAGTACTATGACCTCTAGGTTGAGAGGCTTTGTGAGGATGAATCCTCCTATCTTTCTTGGCTCTAAGGTGGGAGAGGACCCCCAAGAGTTTCTTGATGGTGTGTACAACGTGTTGAGTGCTATGGGGGTTAATTCTAGGGAAAAGGCGGAGTTAGATTCATATCAATTGAGGGATGTTTTTCAAGTGTGGTACACTCAATGGAAAGATAATAGGCCGGTTGAGTCGGGTCCTATTGAGTGGGAAGAATTTAAGGAAGCTTTTCTAGGAAAGTACTTTCCCTGTGAGAGGAGGGAGGTGAAGGTAGAGGAGTTTATCAATCTCAAGAAAGGCAATATGAGTGTTGAGGAGTACTCTTTGAAGTTCTCTATGTTGTCTAGATATGTCCCATCCTTAGTGTCTAACCCTAGGGATGAGAAGAGTAGGTTTATGACCGGGGTCACCGATCTAGTGAGAGAAGAATGTCGTACGGCCATGCTACATGATGATATGACCCTAGCTAGACTCATGGTGTATCCTCAATCAAATGAGGAGTATAAACTTGGTAGGATTTCTAGAAACTTGAAGAGGAGTGGGTCTAGTGATCAAAGTCAACCTAGTTCCAAGAAGAAGTTTTCAAGTCAAGATGAATCTAGGAGTTCTAAGGTGAAATTTGAGAAAGGAGGTGGTTCTCAAAATGGCAAGCCTACATGTGCTACTTGTGGGAAGAGGCACTATGGGGAATGCCTATTGGGTATCGGTAATTGCTTTGGTTGTGGTAAAGATGGACACAAAGTGAAGGATCGTCCTAATATTGCTTCTAGAGGAAAAGATAGTACGCAAGTTGCTCCTAATGTTCCAAAAGATGATGCTCCAATGAAGAGCCGTTTCTATGCACTCCGGACTAGAGGAGCAAAGCCGGATGAGGGTGAGGGTGATGATGATAAGTTATTATATTTCTTTAGTGTTATGAGTTCCTTCTAAGTGGGGGAGTATGGTTAGTAGATGGGCTAGAAAGTCATAGAAGCAGGTTGCATGTGCATGGTGTTTAGGAGTCTTACTGAAATTGAATTTCATTGGTTCCTTGCATTGTGTATTTCATGAAGTTATGATTATGTTGAAAATGTGTTTATATGGTTTTATATTGCATAGTAGCATGTTTCTATCATAAATTGCCTAAAAATTGCATTTTTGAAAATTTTAAGCATGTTCACTGTAATGAAACTGCCAATTCACTGTAAAGATTTTGCAAAATTGACTAATTCATTCTTTGGTTGAAAATTGTTGTAATGTTAGAACTGATGTATATGAGCATAATAATGAATATAAAAGTAGTTTTTGCTATTTAGAATGAAGGATGTGAGTTTTGTAGCACGATGAGTTGTAGAACTGATTCTAGTTTCTTGTTGTGTTGTGAATGTCACATCCGGGTTTACCCCCAGACGTAATCGGCGTCGTTGTCCTCTTTGAGGACTAAGACAAGCCCTTTCGCCTCGTCATAACATTCATCGATTAAAAATGTGAAGGAATTTAAAACATTTTATCTATAACTACTCGGAGGTTTACATAGACCTCTACATACACATAATCGTATTTATATCAAGTATACATAGACTTGTTCATATACGAAGATTACATAGTCTTCTACTTTTATTTCACCCATTTATATAGTAAAAAACATAATAGTCATAAAAGCCGTCTCATCTCATAAACCATCTATCAAAGACAATAAATCTTGGGCACAGCCCTACATCAATACAAGTAGCCACATATAGGCTATATACAACATCGTCTCAAATGAGTAATAGAGTCAATACCGAATTATAGTAACTAAGTAACATGAGAGTAAGATGTCGGCAACGCCCTCGGGAGAGTGAGGACCTACCACTTGGATGATAAGATATCCAAGTCTTCTTCCAAGCTCCTCGAAGCAAATTCAACGACCGGAACCTAAAATGTTTGGGAAAAGGGAAGGAAATGGGGTTAGTACTCCACATGTACTAAGTATGGAACCATATATACAATTACCAATCAAATATACTTAGAAAAGGACATTTAAGAAAAATCATTATAAAACATGTATACGAGTGAAGCATAGCAAAGCAAAGCATACTAACTATAACCTTCATAAAGTCACAAGTATAATGATCGACTAAATTCCCATGTCTCTTACTTAATCAAGTAATCTACCAAGACTACAATTAGCAATTAACCTTACCTAACCTACTCTCCCATTTCATGAAACATTCTTCTTCAACAATGGGTATCAACTTCATACTCATAAGTATATTATTCAATGTACAAAAATCATTTACATACATAATATTGACTTCTCAAAGCTCCTATCAAGGCAAATTAGTGCAAGGCGTAGGTAGAGTCCCATACCCTACCTAAGCTAAAGCCAAACCCTTCAAGTCACTTCAATTAGTCTATATCTTATTTATTTATTTTAGTTTAGGGAACTCTTGACTTAACCGACATAGACCACATGAGCAAATGTGGAATCCGGTGTAATGAAACCTTACACCGATGAAAGGTGGTCTACCGGCCAAAGTAGAACCTAACATAAACGTAGCTATCTAGGTGGATCCACTAGCTAGTATCCTATGGTGGCAACATAGTTCAAGAACTAAGAGATAGGTAATCCCTCTACATACCTATTGGTAATCGGGGCCACATCTCATGGGAATCATTAGGTGAGTATCCCTCAAAAGGGAGTCAACATCCAATATGGAGCTATAGGGTAACATTTGCTCTAAGGAAAGCCATCACCTCCCATTGTCAAGTTCACTCGGTGCTAAGCTAAGTCCCCCTTATACAAAAGTCTTTAAGCTTATTAATCATCTCAACTTAGTTAGATAATAGGGTCAAGCCCTTGTACATTACTTCATCATAGCTCAAAGGAGAATTGTATAGGAAAATAGTCCTTTCATTAACAACTCAAATAGGTGAAGTTAGCCCTTACACATCTCATCACAATAGGGCACATCTTTACATAACAACTTCCCTATATCATGTACTTCTAGGCAAACCTCACAACCAACCTAAACATTTCAATTCAATCATCATACCAACCTATCACCTTAAGCAAGGTATACTTCAACACAACATTATCACTTGATGACAATTAATCACAACTTGAAGTAAGGATTAGGAGAATCAAGACTTACCAATACTCCTCTATAGTGCCCCAATAAAAGGGCCTTACCATCAACCCATAGACTAACCCAATTTGGGTCATCACATCAATGTAATTCAACAATCAATATAAGAACTACTTTAGAAGAGTCATTACGCCATAATTCAATTCTAAATCAAAGCTTGATGACATGATATCTAAGTCTATCATCTTACCCTAAATTCAATACTTCAAGGATTAGCATGAAAGACTTCAATTCATCACAATAGATACATGATCAATGTAATAACATTCATTAAAGATGACTTAAACAATAATTAGATCAATTACATCAACCCAACTCAAATTCACATCAATCTCATACCTAGGGTTAAGGGTTAAGGGTCATCATCTACAATCTAGACCAAACTACATCAATTCATCATAATCAAGTTACAATACATGATAATCTATTCATTATAACCCAAAGAATACATAAACAACTCAATTCATATAATCAAAATTCGAAATTGAATGAAACCCATATGAAACTCAACTTTTGAAAAATCTTTGAAGGAGCCCTTTGAGGAAAGAATCTCAAAGGTGAATGAATTAGATCCCATACCTTAAGGTTTGATGACGTTTTGATGGTGATTTCGTGCTAAACCAGCCCCCAATGATCCTCCCAAGCTATCCTCCAATGGAGTCTTCCAATAGAGAGAGAAAGTAGAGAGAAGGAAGAGAGTTTGTTTAGAGAATTGTGTTTAGGCTAATGAGGGTTGGGGTATTTATAGTGGGGGCTTAAGTCACTTAATTAGTCTTCCCTTAACCCCCTAATTACCCCTAAGACACTTAATAAAATAATTGAACTAAAAGGCTAATTTTCGAAAACATTACAGGCCCTCCACGACGACTCCCCGTCGACGGGCCGTCGTGGGCATGACGGACTGCCCTCCCTCCGTCCTGCACGTCCGTTGTCTCGGTCAGAGACTGTGCAGGCAAGGGTTCCTGACCAGGAGACTAAGGGTGACACGACGGTGGCCTCGACGCCCCGTCGTGCCCATGACGCCTCGTCATGACATCCGTCGAGGCACACTGCCACGAGAGTCCTCCTCGAGGGCCCTTGGTTGATCCTCAGGGAGTCGTACCCTCACGTTTCCACCATGAAACCATCCCGCACTATGTGTTACACCTATTGTTACAAACTTTTACTCAATTCCAACTCTTTAACTTGGTCAAACTAAAAGGACACTCTAGACCTTTCATGAACCAACTTTCCGGACGTCATGGACATTCTTGAACGTTTTGGTTCTAAAACACCTCAATGACTCCATATACGCCTAATTTGGCTAGGAACAATGGTTTATACCTTAAAGAGCCTGTTTAAGTCTTACCACATGGCTTTAGGATTTTGAAATGTTACATTACCCCCCCCCTTAGGAACATTCGTCCCCGAATGACACTAAACACTCTTTGAATGAGGGAATAGACTCAAGACTAGCAGCTCAACCAATTCACAATATTCAATTAGCATGAATCATATTATTTCAATAAAAACACTTCAAAACATCAATTTATCATACATAAGCTCAAAGTTTCCTAATGAGATACTTTCTACTCATAACACACATGAGCTCAATCATTTGATACACAAGTCAATTAGCACAAAGTTCATCTTATCAATATGCTTAATATAACATCCACAAGGATTCACTATATCACAATACACGACTTGACTCAAATGTGCAAGAAGCAAGACAAATTTCAAGTTATTGCTTAAGGCCACCTTACAGTGACTTCATTGTGAAGTCTCAAAAACTAAGATTTTTGAAAAAATTCACCAAAGCATCAAAGATTCACAATATCTAGCATAATTATATCATTAGAAAGAATAACTAACCTTAAACATAAAAAAGATGAGGATATCGGGTTTCCATGTCGGCCTCAGCCTCCCATGTTGCACCCTCAACTAGGTGGTTCTTCCATAACACTTTTACGGAAACCACCTCCTTGTTCCTCAACCTTTTCACTTGCTTATCAAGGATTTGGATAGGAACCTCCTCATAAGAGAGGTTATCCTTGACTCCAAGACCTTCTATAAGAAGAATAGACTCGGGATCCCCAACACACTTCTTCAACATCGAGACATGGAAAACCGGATAAACCGAAGTTAAATCGTTAGGTAGCTTCAAGTGATAGGCAACTTTACCAACCCTTTCCAAAATCTCATAAGGACCCACGTAACGAGGGCTCAACTTCCCTTTCTTGCCAAATCTTACCACCCTTTTCATAGGTGAGATTTTTAAATACACCTTATCACCCTCTTCAAACTCCAAATCTCTTCTCCTATTGTCGGCATAGGACTTTTGTCGACTATAGGCTGTTTGCAACCTATTCCTTATGATATGCACATTCTCCAAAGTCTTATAAATCAAGTCGTGACCAAAGATCGATGGTTCACCAACTTCAAACCATCCTATAGGAGACCTACACCTCCTACCATACAAGGCTTCATAGGGGGCCATGGAGATGGACGAATGAAAACTATTATTATACGCGAACTCCACCAACGGCAAGTGCTTATCCCAACTTCCCTTAAAATCAATGATGCAAGCTCTAAGCATATCCTCAAGGGTTTGAATCGTGCATTTCGCTTGACCATCCGCTTGAGGATGAAAGGCGGTACTCAATTTCACTTTAGTACCCAACCCTTCTTGAAAAGACTTCCAAAATCTAGATGTGAATTGTGCACCCCGATCCGAAATGATGGATAACGGAATACCATGGCGACACACAATCTCTTCTATGAAGATCTTCGCATAATCCTCCGCCGAATACGTGGATTTGACGGGAATAAAATAAGCGGACTTAGTCAATCTATCAACAATTACCCATATAGAATCATAAGACTTTTGAGTCCGAGGCAACCCTACCACAAAGTCCATATTAATGTCTTCCCACTTCCAAGTAGGAATTTGGATCTCTTGTAGTAAGCCACCCGGCTTTTGATGTTCCACGAACAATTTATGCTCCCTAAGGGTTTGCAATACCGCCCTTAGATGACCCATGTGATCATCCTCATTCTTCGAATACACCAAGATATCATCGATAAATACAATAACGAACGAATCAAGGTAACTTCGAAATACTCTATTAATTAGGTCCATAAACGCCGCCGGGGCATTTGTGAGACCAAAGGACATAACCACGAACTCATAATGCCCATACCGGGTCCGAAAGGTCGTCTTTGGAATATCTTCATTTCTCACCCTAAGCTGGTGATACCCTGACCTCAAGTCAATTTTGGAGAAGTAACTCGTCCCTTGGAGTTGGTCAAATAAATCATCAATCCGCGAAAGAGGTTATTTGTTCTTGATAGTAACCTTGTTGAGTTGGCGATAGTCAATACACATTCTCAAGGACCCATCCTTCTTTTTCACGAATAATACCGGAGCACCCCATGGAGAAATGCTAGGCCTTATAAAGCCCTTGTCTAGCAAATCTTTAAGTTGTGCCTTCAACTCCTTCAATTCAGACGGAGCCATTCTATAAGGAGGAATAGAGATAGGGTTTGTTTCTGGTAGCAAATCGATACCAAAATCGATTTCCCGTTTGGGAGGAATGCCGGGAAGGTCATTGGGAAAAACCTCCGTAAATTCACTCACCACGGGGACTGACTCAATAGGAGGAATTTCAGAATCAACTTCTTGGACTCTCACAATATGATAAAGACACCCCTTTGAGATCATTTTACACGCTTTTAGACATGATATGAAACGACCTCTAGGAAGAGAATTTTCACCCTTTCACTCAAAAATGGGTTCATTTGGGAAACTAAACCTCATAACTCTAGTTCTACAATTAATAGAAGCGAAGCTAGCATACAACCAATCCATACCCAAAATGACATCAAAATCATACATGTCTAGTTCAACTAGATCTACATGAGAAACTCTATGGGGCATAGAGATAGGACAATTTCGGTAGACTCTTTTTGCTACAACTGACTCACCCACCGGAGTAGACACCAAAATAGGTTCATGCAAAACATCGGGTAAAGTATCAAACTTTTTAGCTACTAAGGGAGTAACGAAAGACAAAGTAGCACCCGGATCTAGCAAAGCATACACATCAATAGCAAAGATTTGTAACATACCGGTCACCACATCGGGAGAGGCCTCTTGATCATCTCTCGAACGAAGAGCATAGAAGCGATTCTTTTTGGGAGCATCATTAGAACCACTTGGCTGTCCACCCTTCTCTTGTCCCTTAGCATTAGGACAATCTCGCACTCTATGACCACTTTTTCCACAACCAAAGCAAATCCCTGTTCCTACCAAACATTCTCCAAGGTGACCCTTCCCACACTTAGCACACGTAGGCTTCTCATTAAACGAGTTTCCACCCTTTCCCTTTGAAACTTTTGGCCTAGGGGCTTTAGAATCCCTAGTCTTGGGAAATTTGGATGGAACTTGATTTGAGAACCTTTTCTTGAATCTAGGCTTGTCTTGAATTCCAAACCTGTCTTTAGTAGTTCCACTCTCAAAAGACCTTGCCCTTCTTGAATCCTTATCCTTCCTTTTTGCTCTAGCCTCCTCAACCCTTTGTGCATGCACCATAAGACGACCAATATTCATGTTATCATGAAGCATAGCCGAATGACATTCTTCTTGCAAGTCATCTGACACACCCGTCACAAATCTACTCATCTCGTCTCTAGGATTGGAGACCAAGGAAGAAGCATATTTGGCCAATTGAATGAACTTCAAAGAGTAATCATGAACACTCATACCTTCTTGGCGGAGGTTGATGAATTCCACCACCTTAGCTTCTCTCATCTCTCTAGGGAAGAACCGATCAAGGAAAGCCCTCTTGAAGATCTCCCAAGTCACTGGCCCACCTTGAAGTGGCCTATTATTTTTCCATTGCACATGCCATGTCTGAGCCACATCCTTGAGTTGGTATGAGGCCAACTCGGCATTCTTACTAGAAGACAACCCCATAGCACACAAAATTTTATAAACCTCATCTATGAATTCTTGAGGGTCTTCATCAACCTTAGACCCATAGAAGATAGGAGGATTCATTCGGGTAAAGTCCCTAAGTCGGGAAGCCATAGTTTGCTCATGGACCCTAGGTGCAATATCCCTATTGGCTTGGGCAGTCATAGCTTGGGCTTGCACCGTTGCGGCTTGAGCTTGAGTAGTCATGGCTTGAGCCATTTGAGCAAGAATAGCTCTCATCTGAGCCTCTGTCATAGGTGGAGGGTCAACTGGAGCCAGATCATCTGCAACAATCTCTTCAAGAGGAGGAACTGGATCATCACGGGGAGGGATTCCCGCAGCAGTAATCTCCTCCTCAAGTCTTCTGGCTGCATTCCTTCTAGTATTCATCTCCTATAACCAAAACACAAGGTTTAGGCGAAAGCATGTATGAAGTACATTCTAGAGGCACGATATGGATTAATTTATTTTACTTAAATTTCACTTATCATTGTTTTTGTCATAGTCAGTTGAATATATTGAGAATATTGTCCTAGTTTGATTAACTTATTATTCTTTATTAAGTTACATTTTTTATATGTGATTGATTATATTTGTTCATATTCATTTAAATATTTTTAGCACGGTCTACAAATACATTTAAACACAAATAAAAATTGCATACACCAATATTTAATTAACACATGATTTTTGGCACATAATTTGATAGCTCATAAATTTATAGAAAAAGTAATTTTAAATTATCTATATAATAATTTACTTTGTTCCAAAATAAAAAGGGTGATAGATAATCTTTTAAAATTAGGTGAAAGATTTTATTTTTAGATTTTTTAATTCACAAAAAGGATATTTCTCACTGTTCATTTCTTCTCCGGCGAACAATTCACCGGAGTCTGACCAACCCACCACTTAGCCTTTCTTTGTCACTTTGACGTTCACCACCCTAAGACCACCATTTCACTTTCTTCTTCGACTATTCACCAAAGGCACATTATGACGTTTCGGGTGCTCGAATACCCATTAATTCAACGTGAATTATATATTCTTATGCAGAAATTTCATAAAATTGGTATATATTTGCTTAAGAGCACTCATTGATCAAAAGTTGGGATGGGTGCTTTCGCTGAGAATCTAAAGTAACTGGCTCTGTTGTTTGCGTTCAGTATTTGATTCTCAACTATGACATTTTTATGAACTCCTATTTCCTTTTTCTTTCCGGTTGGTTCTATTTCCTTTTAATCATACTTTCTTTGTTCTTCTTCTTTACTTTGTCTTTCAGTTTCTTCGTTCACTTTTTCATTTAGTTTTTAAACTCTTTTATCTAATGTTATTTTTGTTAACTTTTATTGAAAAAATAATTATTGTGTTCAAATAATTTTGCTCTTATATTTTATTATCGATAGCAATTTTATGTTAATTTTTTTTTGTGAGATTATATTGATATATTATTATTATTCTATGCAATTTAACATCAAGGAAGGCCATCACCCATGACCTTAAAATCCTGGATCCTCCAATGTTATTAACTATTGTTGACACCCAATTTTGACCGACCTTTAACCTTTTTTGAGAATGTTATTCAATTAAATACGTATTTCAAAATATATTTTGAGTTTAAAATTTTAGTAGATTTTTTCTAAAAATTATATATTTTAGTATGCTTGCTTAATCAAACTATCATAAATATTATTAAAATATTTTAGAATTTATTAGTAAAAAAACTCGAAATATTTATTCTATTCAAATGTTTTAAAAAATAGTGATATAATTATAATTATAAATAAATAAATATTATAATATTTGTAGCATAATTGGATGACATTTCTTTAAATTTTCTACAAATTATTTAAATTCTAGTCTATTCAATTCAAATTCTATTTCAATAGTAACTACTAAGGCTGACAAATGAACCGGTTTTTATTCGGTTCGGTCCGGGTCCGGTGCGGTTTTCGTACTGGTCCGTCTCTGCCAGGATACCGGATCGTTAATCGAATCGGGTTCTTTTTTTTATCCGGTAAGCACCGGTTTACCCGGTTTTTTAATTTTTTTTTTATACTAGCCGTTATTTCGACCGTTGGGCTGGGGCCCCAAAACGGTCAAATAACACCCCCTACCCCTTTCTAATCCATTTACACTATAAATATACCATCTTTTTCTATTTTAAATCACAAATTCACTACTTATACATCTTAATTCTTATACAATATCTCAATTTTAAATCTCTCATAAATTATTAATTATTATATTGTGATATTGAGTTGGAGTTTGGATTTTGGAAGCTACAATAGGCCTCTCTCAATTCCGGCTTTGGTTATACGTCTACTTTTACGTAGACATTTGGTACATTCGTTCCAACTTCCAACTTTAATTTTTTATTTGTTTATTAATTAAGTTGTTTTATTTTTTTTATTATATTAACTTGCTTTTTTTTATAATATTTAATTTAAATTTGAACATGAATTCGGAAAGAAATAGTGGTAAAAGACCAATGTCGGAATTAAAAAATAATAAGGAAGGAGTAAGTAGTTCTAGTTCAAAAAATTTGCCACCTAGATTTTTAGTTAATACTAATGATTATAGTCATGTTAATGAAATTTTTTTACGTCACCAGGGCCTATTGAATTTAATTCCAAAAATGAAGTAGATCATGAGACTTTAAATAGACATTATACTAATTTTGAGGAAGAATTAGATGAAGAAGTAGAAATAAATGAGGAAGATGAAGAGACCCCTACCCCTACTAGTCCGATTACCGAAGTCCCCTCTTTACCTACTTTTTCAAATGTCGCCGCTGTACGTGTTAAAAGATCTTTAGTATGGAAATTTTTGATACAAAATGAGGCAAAAACTACTGTTACTTGCACTAAATGTAAATTGGTAATAAAACATGTAACTACGGGTACACAAGGGAGAACGGGACGATTAAGAACACATTTACTAAAGTGTAATAAAGAATTTGCTCGCCTAGATGATATAGAAAGAGCTAATAGAAATGGAACACCCATACCCGAAAGTTCTATGGGTGTTGGAGGTTCTAATATGGTTCAAGGTGTATTAAATATGTCTAACCCGGCTAGTCGAAGCACACACCGCATGTATAGTAAAGAAAAAGATCGTAGAGAATTAGCTAAACTGGTTGCTGTTTGTGGTTTGCCTTTTTCATTCCCTTCACATCCTGGTTTTGTTCATTATATTCGAGAATTATATAACCCAGATTATGATATTCCAAGAAATACAATTAAAAGTGATCTTTTTAAATATCAAAAAGAATATTGTCATTTTGTTTGTTGTTTATTTGCTTATTATGATGGTAGATTATCTATTACTTCTGATATGGGACGTAGTCCTAATGGTAACGATTATTTTACACTTACTGCCCACTGAATTGACCATGAATGGAACATGCAAAAATGAATATTAGCGTATAAATATGTTGAAGAAACTAAAACAGTTTTTATATAGCATCAAAAGTAGGCTCTATTTTACAATATTATGAAATATGTGATAAAATAATGAGTGTCACTTTAGATAATGCTTTTAATAATTTAAGAGCAGTTGATTATTTAAAAATTAGACTTTGTCCAATTGATACTGATTGTTTTCATATTAAGTGTGCTGCACATGTGTATAATTTAATAGTAAAAGATGGTATTTCTCAATTTGGAGTTTCTTGTGAAAAAATTAGACTTGTTTGTAATTGAATTTTTAAAGCTAAAGTAAAAGCTAAAATTACAGACTTTAAAAATCGTTGTAATGAATGTGGACTTGCATATGAATGTGGACTTGCATATAGAAAAGTTTCAAAAGAAGTATGCACTAGATGGAATTCTTTATTTGAAATGTTTCAAGTTGCTTATATTTATCAAGAACCGATACAATTAGTTTTTAATGCTCATAATGCGGACCCAAGTTTAAGAATTGGCTTTGAAGATTGAGAAAATACAAAAGAACTTGTTGAATTTTTAAGTGTTTTTTATAAAGCAACAAATGCAAGCTCTGGTCAATATTATCCTACTATTTCTTCTGTTTTAGTAAATATTTGTGCTATTTCATCTGAATTTGCAAAATATAAAGGAAAAGATCAATTTAAAGATTCACTTGCTTTTATGATTGAAAAATTCAAAAAATATTTTTTCCCTATTCCTCAATCTATTTGACTGCTACTACTTTCAACCCAAATTATAAATTAAGAGGTGTTGAAAGAATGGTTGAAAAGATTTATGTAAATTTAGAAATTAAAGATGATGCAACTTCTAGTGTTGAACAATGTAAAAGTAGCATTTATACAAAAGTTAGAAATTTATATAATGCATATAAAGTTATGGAAATAAATATTCCAATAGTTGAACCTTCATCTTCTAATCCTAAAAGTGATGATACAGATGATTGGATGGATGAATATCTTGAGTTTGAATCTTCTACTAATAATGATTTGATTTATATTTCAATCAGGCACGGAAAAAAATTAGGCATGAAGAAGGACAACTTCAACCTCCAATATTAGTATGGTGGAAGAATCGTGAAAACCAATTTTCGACCTTTGCTAGGATTGTTCGACATGTGCTAGCGATTCAAGCATGATCGGTCGCTTCGGAGCAAGCCTTTAGTGCGGCGAGATTTATGATTGGAGATCATCGATATTCATTAGCAAAGGACATTTTGGAAATATCGGTGTTGTTTCGAGATTGGGTAAATGCAGAAAGAAGAAACACCGGACTACCACTATTAAGTAGTCAAATAGAAGACCAAATAGATGAAATATTTGGTGAGAATAGTGATGATGGCATGGAAGAAATGGAAGAAGAACGACAAATGCAAGTTTCAAAACATCTTTCTTTTCAAATGATACTAAATTTACAAAAAGAATTTTAAAAAAAATGCAATTGTTAGTACAATAATTAACATTCAATACCTAGATTATGTACTCTTGTTCTCTTTCTAATATTTGTATTGTACAATTTATTTATTTGAATAAATATACGACTATTCGCCTTGATTTTATTTTAGAATAGTCTCTTCTATTTAATTCATGTCATTTTATAAATTTAATTGTTAATTATTTTTATATTAGTATTAAGTTTAAATATTAATATAAAATTAAATTTTAAGATTTAAAGTTTAAACTTTTTCAATATAAACTTTAAAGTTTAAACTTTAAATTCAGTTTCAAACTTAAGTTTAATATAAACTTTAAACTTTAAATTCAATTTCAAACTTTAAATTCAATATAAATTTTAAAGTTTAAATTCAATTTCAAACTTTAAATTTAATATAAACTTTAAACTTTAAATTCAATTTCAAACTTTAAATTCAATATAAACTTTAAACTTTAAATTCAATTTCGAACTTAAGTTCAATATAAACTTTAAACTTTAAACTTTAAACTTTAAATTCAATTTCAAACTAAGTTCAATATAAACTTTAAATTTTAAATTCATTTTCAAACTTTAAATTCAATATAAACTTTAAAGTTTAAATTCAATTTCAAACTTTAAATTCAATATAAACTTTAACTTTAAATTCAATTTCAAACTTAAGTTCAATATAAACTTTAAACTTTAAATTCAATTTCAAACTTAAGTTCAATATAAACTTTAAACTTTAAATTAAATTTCAAACTTTAAATTCAATATAAACTTTAAACTTTAACTTCAATTTCAAACTTAAGTTCAATATAAACTTTAAACTTTAAATTCAATTTTAAACTTTAAATTCAATATAAACTTTATAATTTAAATTCAATTTCAAACTTTAAACTCAATATAAAATTTATAATGTAAATTCAATATAAACTTTAAACTTTAAATTCAATTTCAAACTTTAAATTCAATATAAACTTTTAACTTTAAATTCAAACTTAAGTTCAATATAAACTTTAAACTTTAAATTCAATTTCAAACTTATATAAATTTTAATATTTTCGATTGAAGTTTTTTAATAATATTAATATTATTAATTAATAATATAAATATATAATATTATATAATAATTAAAATAATTAAAATTTTAAAAAAATAAAAAAATAACCGGTACCGGATGAACCGATAAGACCCGGTTCCTATCCGGTTACTAAGGGGCCGGGTGGAACATGTTGGGTTTTCCGGTAAATCCGGTTCTGGTAAGACCCGGTACCGGTAAGACCCGGTACCGATAAAAAAATTCGGTACCAATTCCGGTAAAACCGGTCCGGTTGACCCGATCCTGTCCAATAGCCAGCCTTAGTAACTATCCTTTCATCTCAATGCTAACCAATTCTATTTCAATTTTAGTCATTCCAACTCCTCAATTCAATCTGATTTTTAGACTTCATCTTTTAATCTCACCCGTCCTTACTCCAAGATTGAATCTTAGCCTTTCGTCTATTTTGAAATCGATGGATGAGATCAAAACTCCTATTTGAGCTTGATCTTGAATTCGGTGGTCTTGATCTTGATCGTTCTTGAACTTGATCTTCACTTCTTCAAATCTTCGTTCTTGAACTTGATCTTGACCTCTTCAAATCTTGAACTAACTTGATCTTGACTTCTTCAAATCTTGAACTTGAACAGTTGACTCTTGAATCCTTGAACATGTAGAGAAATTTATGGCTTTTGATCCACGAGCTTTCTCTAGCTTCTTGTTTAGAATTCTTGGTTCCCTTTTTCTGAATTATGAGACCCCTACTTATAGTTTTAGAATAGAGGAGTTGTGATTGAAACAAGATTCCCTTCGGCCAATCAGCTTTAAGTGAAATATCATATGGGCTTTATGGAGCGGGCTTTAATTAAATTTATATTTATTGAATTTAAATAATTAAATCAATTATATTAGTCCATAATATTTATTTGGACTAATATATTCATTAATTTAATATAATCCGATCAACTTTATAAATTTATATTTAATAAATTTTAAGTGACTACAGATTTGATGCTTGAATGATCGAAATTTGTTCATGATGTATGCATAAGCTTTTGGATGAATTTTTGTTTGAATCTGGACTTATATTAACCTGCTAATCGTTCTGAGATCCACTGATTATTTTCAATAGTTGGTCTAAATCTGAATCTATTGTTCACTAATCCTAGCATATTTTAACTCCATAATTGACTGTACATATTTGGATATTAAAATCTATTTAATTTGTTAATTGTGGTGTAGAATGCTTTGGGTGATTGGTTATCGAATAACATAATTTAATTATGGTAAGGTCCTATGTTTCCTGGTAATTTTTACAATTTTAGATTTTGTTGGGAGTGATTTGCTGATGATACTGAAAATATTTTAGGCTGTGAATATTATGTTATCTTAAATAATTATGTTTGCTTGCTTGATTGTGTCAATTAACGATTTTTAAAAAATAAAATCATTTCTTGTTTCACATGGTGTATTATGAGTAATTGATTTTTCTTTACCTTAATTGAATGGGCAGATTTCTTGCTTTCTATTCGATAAAAATAAATTATAATAAATCTGATTTGACTCTTTTTTATTTAAGGAAAATAAATATTACTCCTCCTTAAATTTATTCCTTCCTTTTAGTGTTGTGCCCTCTCATCGAATATATAACCATGCCTCTTTAACTCTTTAGGTCAGACTCTTACACTTTGACGATTAGCAAACATTCACATACCACACTTCTCACAATTCTCATATACTTGAACATTCTAGCAAATTATCAAAACTCTACTCTAAAAGAAAAGAAAAAAAAGGGTCTTGTGAATTCTAAGAAGGTTTTTCAATCATTTTTTGTTATGTTCGGGTTGAATAGTGGATTAAGCTTATCTTCATTGTTGATAAATATATTATGTTTTATTGGTTAGTTGTTTCTCTGGCACTTTAATTTTGGTCTAGCATTATTCCGTTTGTTTTGAATGTTTTGAAAACAAGTAAAAAGGGAAAGCGCACGGATTAGTCTTTTTTCCCTCTTGGTATGTAACGTGATATTATTGCTTTCGGTAATTATTTGATACTTCATATGCATGATTTTACTTATAATGTGTTATGTGGGGTTTAGATATATAGTATGTGTAAATATTATGTAGTATTGTGGTTTGTTTGTTTAGCAGGTTTATAAGTTTGGGAGCTCGAAAAGTCACCATAAGAAGCGATGTCGATTGAAGCTCTATCTCAGTTCCTTTTAATATTCGTATTTGGATTATTGATTCAGTTTTCTAATGATTTTTTATAAACTCTAACTCTCTGAGAAATTTATGAGTTATTTGTTATCTTTACCGTAAAACCTACTTGTTGTTAGAAAGCATGTCTATAGGATCAATGTTTTTTTAGTATATTTACATTTATAATTGATGCCTACAGAATGTAGTTAATAAAACTAATGTTAATTAATTAGTTTAATAAATCAACATGTTCTAATAACCTAAGCCTGTTAGTCAACTAATTATGTTTTTTTAGTAAATTTTTATAATCAAGTTTTAGTAAATTTTAGTATTATTAACTTCTCAGTGCTGTTGATTATTAATCTAAAACTGCTACTACAACTAATAGATTGTTTATTTCATTTTTTATCACATTTTTATCCCCCTTAAGATCAATTTAAATAACTATTCTCTTTTTGTAATTAATTGATTGCCTGTTTCTTTTTCTTCGGAAAAATAATAATATAAAAAATCCTAATATAATATATCTATATCTTGTTTTGTCAAAAATCATTCTATAACCCTTTTTCAAACTTACGGTTGATTATGACATTTAAATATTATATATATAGGCACCATCTACTAACCTATAGTTAGTGAGAAAGTCAAAGGAATTATGAGGTCTAATTCCAATTTTAAATTAAGCTGACACGTCCCCGGGAGTACCACATATCCAAGATTAAAGAGATTATGTGTATTTATATGCAAATATTTATGTGTTAACTAAATCTTTTCAATCGTCTTCAAAATATAAACTATTATAAATTTTCTAAGGCCGACCTCAAATCAATATTGTTTCTATGGTGGAGGAGCGCGATTGACAATATCGTGGCATCATCCCTATAAAGAAACAAACATTTTTTTAAAAAAAAAAACTGTATTCATAAATTTCTCAATTTTCAAAGTTTTATTCTTGGAAAATGCATAAGTAGAGGGACTATGACCGAAATTTCAGAGACACACCTTAACTAAACTAAGGTTTTATTACCCCCTGAGCTTTTTTTTTTTGTAATTTTGTGCACCTTTTGTCTTATGTGGCACACTCCGTAACTCTACTCAATTGAGGCGCTTGAAAGATATTTGGATGTCACGTAAGCCAAAAAGGTGCACAAAATTACCAAAACAATAAGTTCAGGGGGATAATATGACCTTAGTTTAGTTAACGTGTGTCTCTGGCATTTCGATCATAGTCTAGGGGGTACTTGTGCATTTTTCCTTTATTCTTTGCACATTTTATGCTTGTTTGGGGTAGCTTAACAAATAAAATCGGATATTCTTCTATATCTATTTGTGCATATTCTTTCTCCTTGCTTATCTCCTTATTAATAACTTAACATTTGTTTGATGTTTTATTATATCACCTAGTTCACATGCTCAAATAACGAATAACTAAGATAACCTTAATTGTTGAATTTCATTTATCATAGTAAGCATGCTTAAAAAACCTAAATAATAAAGTGACCTTAATTGATACTTGTAACACCCACATAAATTGCATGAGATACTGCTTGGACTCACATTTGTGGACCTCGAGGGATGCCTAACACCTCCCCTTCGAGGTAATTTGAACCCTTACCCTGATTTCTAGTTCGTTGACCTTAGTTAGATTAGTTATGTTAGATAGGTGCCCTAACGTGCCTTAATTCGTTTGGTGGTGACTCTTCAAAACACTCCCAAAATTCCAAAAGAGTTGTTAGGTCGTGCATAAAATTCATTTTGAAAAAAATGGGGCAGGACAGAATGAGGACTCTGCTGGGTATATTAGGTTCTAACCATTACGTGTTTCATGCTTATGTGGGGTTACTTTATTTGGTCATTTCATTGTTTGTTTGTTTATTATTGTTAACTACGTTCATGCTTAATCCCCTACCTATTTCCTTTTTGTTGGATCTCTTACATGCTTATATGTTTATTCTGTTTATTTATGTATTTATTTATTTATTGCTTTCGTTAAAATTTTCTATATGTTACTGCTTCTCATCTACATGTTTTTATTGTTTTGATAAACTGACACAATCGGGACCCTCTTTATTTTAAAAAAAGAAATATTATCGTAATGTGATGTCTTTGCACCTCTCACAACTACTCTATTTCTCTCAAAATATCCATTATAGAGAGTCGGCAGACGCATGGATGGAACAAATAGTTTTACTATCGGTAAATCATGAGCCTTCTCGCATAGAGTCCCTTTCAAGTCCATGTTGAACCAACTCTTACAAATCTCAATTAGGTCATATATGCTGCATAAGCCTTAGGTAGTTTGACCCTTGGTGTCAATCCGCACAATTAATAGCCACCCTATCGTCTAATGTGCTCCGACATCCTTCAGACAAATTGTATAATTATGTGTCGATGTGATCATGATAGTTGAATCAAGCCAAATTTTGTCAAAATAGAGTCTAGAACTTTACTCTAACTTAACTCCAAATTGAATAAATAGACTTGAATTAATTATTGTGCATCACTTATGTGTCGACTTAGGTCTACCTTGGCTAAATAAGGTCCCCTGCATTTAGGGTGTTTATCTTACAATAATGTGTTTCCCATCTCAATTTATGCAATTGGGCTTTCTTTGTTTTTTTACCCATCCCCTATGGTTGATCTGTAGACCATGGTTTACCACATTCGATCAAACGACGCTTCTCCTTCTCTCTCGAACGAGAATCGTAAAGGAAAGAAAGTGACTAGTCATAAGATGATTGGGTAAAACTATTGAGAAGGAGCATCCTCTTAACAAGACGACCCGAAGTTTAGAACAGAAAATAAAAGATTTGGAAGAAGAAATGGGTGGTATGCGCGAGTGGCCCAAACTATTACTCTCCGCCAATCCCATTTTGAAGACAAACATGGATAAGTAGCCTGTCACAGGTCAAGCCACTCTCCAAAATAATCCTCCGACTCACCCTACCTCTCCTCCTTAAAATCAGCCAAGCTCCATTCGTATGCCTCCAATGAATGCTCACTTTCCAAATCACCCATATCCTCCTCAACATCATGCATATTTTCCTAGACCTCAACATCTTACTCCACTCCCACATAACCTTATTATGCAAGCTCCTCGGTATTAAACGCCTCCGCACCAAGTTTCTTGGCATCACGCGCCTCTCATACCATTTCCAAGTCTTCCATACCAAATGCCTCCGTCCTAAAGGCCTCCTCTACCATATCAACAACAAGCATATCATATCCACAATGTTAAAGTCCTCACTCAACCTCATATTCGCAGGAACCTTTTCAATGTTGAAAAGAATCCTATCAAAATTTATGCTTCCTTAGCTGAACCCTTTGACCAACTCTATAAAAGGATTAAAATGGCTGGTTGTGTGACACTTATCCCTGACAAAAAACCCTAGAATACAACAATTAGGAATGAATAGTTACATGATTCAATAAACTACATCAATTTAATCTTAAACAATTCAACATACTTCATGATCGATCAAACCCAAATAACATTCATTCACTTTTGGGATTTGTGGGAAAACATGGATCCATGGGGGAATCCTTCATAATTCACCATAATTCATCATTAAATCAACAACTCATTCATAATTAATCACTATTAACCTTTAAAAACAATTTGGAATTGAACCCATGCTTAGATTGAAAAATCCTACGTTTTTTATAGATTTAGAACTTGAAATCACTTTTAATAGGTCTTCTTGAATGAAACTTAATCATGGATGATGACTACCATAGCTCTTATGGAAGAACTCCACGAAAATTTCTTGAAAAAAATGAGATCTTGAGCTTGAAATCTTGAATCCTTCTTCTCCAATGGAGGATTCTAGAGAGAAAATATTTGAGAAGTGGAGTTTCTAATTTGAGTGTTTTGAACTAAAGAATTGAAAATGTTGTTTTAATACTTTTAAAACCCTTAAATACTTTAATTAACCAATAATAACCGTCCCCAACTTAACTAAACTTAAAATGAATTTACCAAACCACACCTACACTTTTCCGAGAATAGACAGCAAATCAGTTGCCATTCACGAATCCCAACTCATAGGTCGTGGGTGGGTCCATGGGTTGTCCTGACTGCACGTGGTTTTGTTCTGCAGCTTCACTTTTGTGACCTTGACCCACGGAGGCCATCCATGGGGAGTGAATGGACCTACGGGGCGTAGGTCCCATCCGCGAGTCACATGAAATTGGGCAGGGTTAGGCTTTAGGGTCTTTCTCAAGGACCCCTTGGTTGGTCCTTGGGGAGTTTTACCTTGACGTTTAACCCCTAAACCCCTCACCCAAAGATCAGGACATCATTAAAGAATACAAAACCTCATGTCAAACTTAAAACAAAACTCGTTAGGCTCTAGTTTCACTTACTAGTTTTATGATTCGTAACATCAAGCAGCTATCGCATATATGAAGGATCCTAAATATCAGACCAAACACATTGACATCAAGTATAACTTTGTGAGAGACGTAGTGACAAGTGGAGAAATAACTTTGCAACACATTCCGACACGTGAAATGATAGTTAATCCTTTTACGAAGGCCATTTCTAGAGACCTGTTTTGAAAACATTTTAAGGCTTTAGGTTTTGCGTAGAATATGATGACATTTCTGTATAGTAAAATAACTTGATTGTTATAATATTCTCTTTTATATAATACTATTGGATTTATATAAATAAATATGATATGCATGTGATAATTTGTAAGATATAAAGTGTGTCAAACAAGTCGCGAGATTGACTCTCTCATACGAGTAATCGCCTCTTACGTAGAGGATCCTGAAGAGATGAGTTTTACCACCATATTATGACTTGTTTTATGATCCAGACTAAAGATTCTCCAAGAAAATGAGTTTAAGGATCACTTAACAGAGAAACTAGGGTTAAACATCTGCAGGTGTTTAGACCAAAGTCTGTACGATGTTGAATAATCGAAAGAATGAGACACATACACCAATCTAAGGTGTAAACATTGTAGCACGTGTTTCATATCACGTGTGTCAGACGATCAATGGGTCAATGAAAGAATGGTTCCCTGCTTCTTCATTGTGTGAGATCCCAAAAAGTTAAAATGACTTTTCAATGAAATATCCTTTGACCTTTAGTGTTTCTTGAAGTTTTGATTGGTGTTGCTACTTTAGCATGTTACTAATAGCCATGCGCGATTCAGCAATGCATAACATGTCTAGGAAAGTAGTTGATATGGAACATATAGATTCGAGTAGAAAGCGAAGATGATTAAAATGAACAATTCAACTTGTATGCATAAGTCGACTATTACACTCGAGTATAATTGTGTCTATAAAGTTAAACAAGAACTCAAGTTCACCTCTTTAAGAGGTTGAATGATCGGATAAGTAACTACCAAAGTAGTGAATGACGTTTGAGGTATTGTGAGTAATAGTGTCCTTAAAATAGTAGTGAATTCTTTCTACATGTGACCTATGTAGGGCTCGTAAAACCTTAAAGGTAAGCTCTTCATGCTCACATGTTGCACGAACTATTTTTCGTATGAATTGTGTGTCTAATTGATGTTGTGTTGGCTTGGGTCTTGTTCACCATGTGCGAAGTGGGAGATTTAAGTTTTGGGTCGTGGGTCGCCCATGTGGATTGACTCGACCCAATATGTTTTGCCCTATCCAATTAGTTAATTAATTAATTAATTAATTATAAGGCATAACGGTTACACTGTAAGTCTGTAACTATTCAACCTCCCCTTAAAAGTCTCCTAGTGGGAATAACTTTCAAGGGAGTGGAACATGAAAAAGAGGAGAGAAAAATGTGAGAAACAGAAAACAAAAACTAGCGATCAGTAAAGAAACAGAGAAGTGAATTTCTTAACTAAATCAATCAACACTCCAAGAAGTGTTGTGACAAATATCGATCTTTGTTTCCTTGATATTCAAAGAGTGATCTGGAAAAATTTCTTTCAATAATGTAATCAACAACAAATATTTCCGCTGCAGGTTATAAGATACACATCTTGTTGTTGTTTTGACTTTAAAATTCCTTCATACTTGGATAAAAGGGGTTATTTTAGAATTAAATCAAGTTAATTTATTTTTTATGCAGAGAGTAAAAATATGTCAAGCAAAAATTAAAGTTGAATACCTGAAATTAGGGGTGTACATGACCAGGTTGGTTCGGGTTTTTCAAATATCAAACCAAACCATTTGTGTCGGATTTTTGAATTTATAAATCAAACCAAATCAATAAAACTCAGATTTTTCAACTTTGGATTTTTTCGGGTTTTTCATTTTTTTTTTGAATTTTCGGGTTTTTTCGATAAAGTATTCATACAAACATATAATTTACTTGTACTTGAAATATTTCATTGGTTCTACCAAAATGCAACTATCTAAGTTATTTCTCAAGAAAATAACAAAAAATATGATATGATTAATGACACTAAAATATCCAACAAAATAATAATAATAAAACCGCATAAAACAAATATTGCAATTTAATAAGTCATAATGAAATTGATCATAATTTAAAGTACTAAATCATGCTAAAATAAGTTTAGTAAGTATTAGTTACATGACTAAATATTAAAAGAAAGTAAAATTAGATCATGTATTTTAATTGTCCAAATCTATGTAAAACTAAAAAAAATATTCAATATTGTTGTCATTCTTAGTGTTGAATTGATTTTCTTTTTGCATTAGTATTAATTTGATTTTATTTAAACTTTATTATAATTACCAACATGTATGAACTATAATCTTTATTAGATCATTACGAATTCTAACTTCCAAACATGAAATAAATATATTAAAAGATAAAAATTATGAAAAAGTATAAGAGATATTTAAAAATTATATCAAAGTAAGTATTTGTACGTATAAAATAAAATTTTAAAATTATATATATAATGTCGGATTGGTTTGGTCTCGAGTTGTTTTTTTTAGCTGAAACCAACCCAACCCAAATATAGTCGGATTTTTTTTCCAACACCAAACTAAATCAAACCAAACCATAGTCAAATTTTTTTTTCCAGTTTGACTTGATTTGCAGTTTGGTTCGATTTTGTACACCCCTACCTGACATACCATTACAACAACCGGTTAATACTGATGACAGATTTGGTACTTTTTTTTTTTAAAAAAAGGGAATACTATTTTTGGAAATTTGAAGTATAGTACAATCTAAACTCATGACGGTACAATTAAGCTTATACAACACTTAAATGAGAACCTGAAATACGCCCAACTCCAGTTAAAAAAGGAGTTCAACTCTCCTTTCAATATATGTAGTAAAGTAAAGTAAAGTAAAATAAAGTATATTTTGGGTACAATGCAACAATTCTGTTGCAGGGAGACCACAGATACAACTAAATTAAATAAGAATGGAAAAGAAAAAAAAAACTTAATTCTCTATATACGTAACAATCTACAACAATGTATATCTGCTTTGAAGTTGGAAAACAGAAGCTTTACCAAATATTTGGTTAAAGTGAGGGGAAAAAAGGGCAAAAAGAATCAATTTGTTGTGGTTAGGAATTATTCAAGAAGGCTGTTTACAAGAGCTTAGGACGGAGTCCTCTAGAAATTGGGTAAGTTGTGAAGTGTACAATTCTGGGTCATTTCTGAAATGATCAACGTGAGGTGTAGAAACGAAGTTGCAAGCTCTAACATCGTGACCAATTCTTCGTTGCTCTTCTACAAAGGACTCAACCGAAACTGCAGGAATGACTCTGTCGGCACTGCTGTATATGTATAATTGAGGGCAACTTGGTTGCCGGGATGTCAATAGATCTAGAACGTCAGAAAGCCTCCTGCATTTTCATCCAACCATCAATGTAAGTACAAACACGAAACTATTTTTGGCACTTGCTATACACACTAATGACTTGAAAATGTAATTACAATCCATTAGTGAATGGAAATGACATCGACAAGGTCTACTTCGTATGTTGAGTAGAGTACAAAGACAAATAGTAGATTTAATATTGGTACTTCTGTTAAAAATACTGCAGGCTGATAAACATTTGCAGAAAATGTAATTCTGGAAGACATCTCCTTACCTATTTACAGTGGGAAGGTTCAAAACCACCTCAAAGAACTTTTCCAGTACTAATAGCAATGCTGCTTCAGTTACTGCAGGCTTAGTTTCCACAGAAGTTTTGGCTTCTATTGACATGTCTCTGTCGTTTAAAGTCATGATGCGTTTTGTTGCGACACTATTCTTCTTCAAAAAGGCAGCAGAGAATCCAGATGCCCAGACCTTGATACAAACAAACAAGGGAACTTGACAAAATTAGTTTAACCTTACCAAAGCAAAGATTAACCTTTGTAATATGCAACTACACAAGTACTAGCTTCCCCTCCCTCCTCCTAATGTTCACAGCTGACCCCCAGGCCATCCACCTTCCCTTGAAGACTAAATCAAGAATGAACAACTTCCACATTATCAAGTAAAAGAAAATATTTTGAAAAGTAGGCTGCATGTTTAAGGCCTAAATAGAAGAAAGCAACATGATCAAAATAAGAGAACAGCAGGTCCAAATAAGAGTACAAGCAACTGAGCAATTCCTAAATGCCTAAGCCCCAACTATATATGACACTTGTAATACTTATCCAATAAAAGCATGACATGGTTGGATTTCAATAGAAATGTACGGCTCTTAACAATTGCACTGCATTAACCTTTGGAAATAAGACTGCTCGAAGATACACCACTCTGACACTTGCACATAAAATAGAATGATTTTTGCTCAGGTCTAATATCACCTGTAATTTGGATAAAGAGCCAATTTCGTAAGGGATTGAGCCACTTATATTATTCTCAGAGAGCCTTAGCTCAAAGAGCTTCTGGTATTTTTGAAGAGTTGAAGGAATGGAGCCAAAAAGATAGATTGTTTCATTGAAGATTCAAGACATTTAAACTTGTTAGCTTTCCTGATTCTGGTGGTATGGCACCTAATAATCTGTTGTAACTGAGAAAAAGTTTGAGTTATTTTGGAGTTCTGCTGGAACTGTTCCAGTGAAGTTGTTGAATGAAAGATCGAGAACTCACCAAGACCTTCCATTCCTCCACAAACCATGTGGAAAACTTCCCTGAGAATTGATTAGATATAAGAAGAAAACGGCCAAGGCTTTCAGGCCAGCAAGGGAAGGTTCTAGATCTCCAGTCAAAGTTTTGAACAATAAATCAAGACACCTGATATCTTCAAGTTGTCCAAATTCAGAAGGGGTTTTTCCAGTGAAAAAATTGTTAAGAAGGCGAAGATGGGTCAGATTTTTGGACACCACTAGCTCAGATGGGATAGGACCAGAGAAGCTGTTGTTTGTCATGTCAAGAACTGTCAGAGAATTTAAACCAACTAGCGGACAAATGTTTTCACTGAACTTATTGTGAGAAGAGTTAACTTTGCTGAGATTTTCAGAAGGGAAAGATATTCAGGAAGTGGACCTTCAAAGGAATTGTTGTAAAGAGTAGTCCGGTCCAGCTCTGATAGAAATCTTAAAGTTGGTGGCAGTTATCCTTAAAGTTTGTTATCAGCAAATGCCAGTTTTTCATGCTTCCTGCAGTAGCCTAAGCTTGGTGGGACTGGACCAGAAAACTCATTTTGAGTTAGCTGAAGAATAACAAGATTCTTAAGCCTACCAATGGCATCAGAAATAGAGCCTGAAAATTGATTAGCCTAGAAATCAATGTGTACTAAGCAATTCGTCAATTCTCTTGGGGTAGTTACTAACAACTGGTTTCCATAGAGTAGTTCACACAGCCACTGAAGCTTTCCTATTTCCACTGGAATTCTTCCGGAGAGCATGTTATGGAATAGGTACAAATCTTCCAAGTTAGTCAAGTTTCCTGTTTCAGGCAGTATATTTCCAGTAAAGTTGTTATTGTTGAGAAGGAGGCATGTGAGACTTTCTAGCCTGTCAAAGCCTCATGGAAGCATTCCTCCAAAGTTGTTACTGGAGAGATCCAGTAGTCGCAGGGACGTGTGCAGTTTAGTAGCTCCAAGGGGAAATTCCTCGATGGCTTATTCTCAGCCAGAATAAGTAGGCTTAAAGCTTGAACCGTGAAACAAAAGTTACATAGAATGCTTCCTGTTAAAAAGTTGTCAGAGAGAGCTAAACTCTCAAGATTCTTTCACGTTATCAAGCATAAGAATAGTTTTCTAAAAACAGGCTGCATGGTTAAGGCCATAAGATAGAAGAAAGCAACACGATAAAAATATGAGAACAGCAGGTCCTGATTAGGGTCCAAACAACACTGCAATTCTGAATGGCTAAAAACTGACTATATACGACACTTGTAATAGTTGTCCAATAAAAGTATGAAAAGGTTGGATTTCAATAGAAATGTATAGCTCTAAACAAGTGCTCTGCATTAACTTTCAGAAATAAGACTACTCTCCAAGAAACACTCTTCTGACACTTGCACATAAAAAATGCTATCTTATTATCACAATTTTTGAGTCAGCAATACCTGTGGATCGGGAGCTGCGACAGGGGCAGAATCAACAATACAACCCTTAATCCTTCTCATTAAAGCATGATCTTGTATCTGAAACTTTTCCAAAATGACACCATAACTGTAAGGCCAAGAGAATAAAAGAAGTCAATCAATAATTATGAAGGAAAATGTAAATAGTTATGTTTCTGTTGTCTTCCTAGACTAATGAGTATGATTAAGAACTCACGTTAACCATCCAGTATTACTGAAAGTGTGGAAGACCAAGTTCTTTCCATGCTCTTCTTCCAACCAATCAGCTAGATGATTGACAAGCAGTTCAATATGTTGCTCTGCCTTTCCCCCGACTTCATAGCTTATAATCTCAGACATTGGGAAAGTAAACGTAATGACATGGTATCCTCTTGATGCATACCACTCTGCATATCTCTTTAGATGCTTTTGCTTTGCACCTAACCATCCCAACAATACTACCAGTGTCTTAGACTTTAGTGGTGAAGAATGAGAATTCCGTGATGCATTTGGGTCAGGTAAGTGCCATGTATACAATACCTCGGAAGGTGAAGAAGGAAGTGTATATGTATATGTGGAGGGATTAGCAGACTTGGACAATATTGCTGATTGATAAGAGTTGAGCAATGCAGAAGAGGTAGGAAAAGGAAGAGTTGAAAGAGAAGTAAAAGTGGTGTTATTTAGAATAGGCAGGGCGACAGGTATTGTGGTGAGGTAGGAGGATAAATGGGCTAGCTTAGAAACAGATATGTGAGATACCCAAGATGTTATCTTTTCGTTTTCTTGGGGATTGTTGTGTAATGATTTAGATGGCCATAATTTTTCATGAAGATCAGTAGATACAGAAGCTATAGCAACTGCAGATGCTGCAACTATAGGTCTTTGGAGGATTCCAGACAAGTAAGCCATGATGATATATTTGTTTGTATGTTTTGAGGGTGAAAGAGAAAAAGAAAGAAAGAAAGAAATTGGGCTGCCAATATAGATGAACTATAATGACAGCCCCACAAGCAAAGCAAGACTATATAGCTGTCAAACTTTGTGCTGTCACAAAAAAACGCACACGAAATTAATTCAACATAATACGGAAAAGGTCAACAAAGTAAACGCGTGCGTGAACCTTGTTCACAAATACACATGCTAACAAGACAGAATATTCCATCTATCTGCCCTAATTTTGATTTTCATCTAATTAACAATTGGGTCAAAACTCAAAAAGGGAAAGGGAAAAGATAAGACGTTGAGCGTCGTCTGGTTTGTTTTTTATGGAAAAAAACAGGTTTGACCCATCCATCATGAGGGTGGGCAAATCGGCTCTTAAATAAACAAACATAAGAATTATAGATTGATTGTAAGAGGAACACCATACCTGAGAGACGAATAAACCAAGTTTCTTCTTCTTTCTTCTTCTGATAAGGAAAAAGGAAAAAGGAAAAAGAGACGAGTCTTATATTTCTTGTTAAGATTTCCCACCTTGCTTTTCCGGAATAAGAGACCACTCTTGTTTTTTCTTTTTCTTTTTTCAATTTCAAAATTGCATTATTTTACTTTACTAAATTATTTCTCCCATAAAATACGAATATACTGCGCTACATAATTTTTTTATAACATGCTCTACCTAACTTATACAATCTATTTATCATTCATACATCTATTCTTAAAAAACAATTCATACATGTTATTAAATAAATAAAATCCCTAGCTAACATTGTATTTCATAGCAATTACTTTTCAACAAAAATCAACCCTACATGCAAAATCTAAACGCTATCATTCAATTCTACAAAATCCAAACATTGTCATCCTCTAATCATCGTTGTCACCAACAATCTGAGTTTTGGCTCCACCTTTCAAACTAAAAATCAACCATGCAATTGCCTAACTACAAAACCAAAGTGTTGTCATCCAACCTTGCAAAACACAAATATCCTCATCCTTCTACCAACCACCACCATCAATTTGGGTTTTGGATCCACCACCTATATCTCATCCACACACATCACTTTAGGGAGAAGACGTGATAATTTAGGAAAATTGGAGTCTGCATTATATGTGATTGGGGTCCTAGGATACAATGTATCTAGTAAATCAAAAATAGTGACATACAATTTGGTGACGATTGAAGTGTTTTCGAGTGATGGATACAAGTGTATTTCGTAAAATATAAGTTCGATACATTAATATACAATAATATGCAACAAGAGTACCAATGCAGCTCTACAAAGTTGTACCAATAGTATAAAAAATGTACTGTACCATTAAGCCCTATTCACTGTTGAATAAACACGTGTACCACACGTGTCCTTCTACATGCTTTAGTCCGTCTATCATCTTTTTAGTCATCTTCTACCTTTCTATTTTTCATTTTCATTCTCATCCTCACTCTTGACGGAGAAGTCGAATTAGTGACTTAGAAATGGAGGTATTACATTTTCGAAGAGAACATCATATTGATGGAAATATAGTGAAGAGCTATTTTAGTCCCCAGCTGGAACATCAATTTGTTGATGAAATTTCACATTTGACTATCGATTGGAGGTAACCTTTCAGTCTAATAATAAATTTCTGTGTTTTCCTTTCAGTTTTTGGGTTTGATTATTTTTCCCGAGATATGAATTTTTATTTATCAATCATCAAAGTCAAAATTATCTTTTATTTTTATGAGTTTTTGATGGGATTTGGGGAAACTTTACAAGAAGCCCGTCATTATGAAATGGATGCAACACGAAACAAGGAGAATTGACTCTCTTCCTTTAACTGATTTGGCACATGCATGTACTCATTCACTATTTTGTCTCAATTTCTTAGGGGTAGAATGTATTACGAAGAATTCAGTAAGAATATAGAAAGGCACTGTGAGGAAATTCTCAAAGGTTAGTACTATATATATTCGATAGTCATTTTTTGGAGATTTCCCTCCCCTTTTTTCTCCGCAATTTTGTCTTGTTGATAAGTTGGACATTTGACGACATTTTTCTCTTTTTTGATTCTTTATTTTGTAGCTTTTAAACATTCTCTTCTTATTTAACTACTTTTTGATCGATTAGAATCAGTTTCGTTCATTTACATTCTTGATTTAGTTATGTCATATTCAATTAATATGCATTTCTCAATAATGTGTTAACCTTAGACGCAACAAATATATTGAAAATCTGAAGCACAGTACAAACATTGGTCAATTCCTAATTGAGAAAGAAAGAGTAAGCAAATGGGCTATCAGAAAACAGCCGATGTGATTTGTAGTTGTACATGAATTAGCAGAGGACCAATAATGAACATCTACCGCAATGTTTCTTTTAATGAAGTAATAGATTTTATAAAATGGACATCAAGAAAATGCAATTAGACCAATATCAAACATCTATTGCAGATTTTATATAACTTTTAATTGGGTAGCAAGCTTGCATTTCTTCTCCTGGTTCCATAGAGATAGAAGTGTGTAGTGTGCGCTCTTAGGACATAGCTTATATGAGCATTTTTTTTGTGTGTTTGTGCTCGACTCAGTGTCTAAGATTGTGCATATACGAGTTCACCACACATGCTTTGTTGAACCTCTATCCTGATTCACAGGTACATCGAGTTTATTGTTAACTTGTTTCTCATAAGACTAGAAGAAGAGCTTGCTTGATCAGATTTCTCTTCAAGTGTTATAGTAGCTGCATCACAAGTTTGATGAAACTTCTCAAAAATGATTGAATCCGTCAATTTTCTTTATTTGTTTCTAAAGTGAAGGCTGCAAAACTTACCTGACCTGAAGAAGCAGTAAGTTTTTATCTGAAATATAATTATATGTTCACGTAGGAGAAGTAAACTATTGATGGTTGACTTGTGATTTGACAAATAGTTGGTGATAGTTCATAGTTCAGTGATGAAATTCAAATATCGAATACTTAAGCTGTGATTATCACCATTGACTGTTTGTTTCCCATTTCTTGCACAATGATTGTTTAGTAATTCCCTATTAATGAAATAATACTGTATATGAACTTGCGAAATTTATTGTGAATTATAATCTTCCAAACTACTTATTTTGGCTTTGCCGGAAGGTGATGGATAGATGTGATAAAGGAAAGTTAATGTATGACTCATGTTGGATGACATTATCAATATTACAAACGATTGCAAAACACTTTCAAAGTTATGCATTTATATTTATTTTTCACAATTATATCAAGTAAAAATATCTTTTGTTAAGTTCTTTTTGGCAGAGTCCAAGGAAACATGCCTTCTATTCAGATTGTGTTACGAGTGGTTCTCTCTGCTTACTGTAATGTGCACATCCCGTTTCTCCATTTGTACGAGTACATTATTTTTTGTAAAACAATAATAACAATCAATACCATAGATATAAATTACTTATTGAAAATATAGCAATAACAGAAAAGGCAAGATTCTTACCTCCTCCTTGCCAACTTCTACATACATTTGCCTTACAATTGTAGCCAAGGTCAGAAACAAATGTATAAACAGAACTTGGAGAACCTAGCAATACTCTTATTGTTATAAACTTTATTCTTCTGCCTATTACAAGTTTGATAATACTAGAAGAAAGAGCAAAATTGTATGATTATTTGAAGAAAATAAAGAGATAATAACTTTGATGGTCACTCAACTATCAATTGTTTTCACAGAAAGTCACTCAAATTTCATTTTCAACTCAAAAGTCACTCAACTATGATTTCTTTGCACATAAAGTCACTCAAATTTCAGTTTCAACTCAAAAGTCACTCAACTATGATTTTTTTGCACAGAAAGTCACTCAATCTATTTAATTATTTTTTCATTAAATTTAGTGACATGAATTTTTAATTATTAATCAAAATTTTAGAAATTAAATATATACTCATTTAATGACCCGCTCCATTTACCCAATTCGCTAATAATATAATATTAAACATTTTATTATACAATTAATTGTCTAAATTATTCTCTCTTGTCTCCCAGTTTTTTTAGTGAATTAATGGTAAAATAAAATGTTTAATATTTAATGGGGAATGATTTAGGGAATTAATGATAAAATAAAATGTTTAATATTATATTTTTAGCGGGTTGTATTAAATGGGCAGGTCATTAAATGGATTAGATGGATATATATATTTTATTCTGAAAATTTTGGTTAATAATTAAAAATTCATGTCACTAAATTTTAATGAAAAAATAATTAAATAGATTGAGTGACTTTCTGTGCAAAGAAGTCATAGTTGAGTGACTTTTGAGTTGAAAATGAAAGTTGAGTGACTTTATGTGCAAAGAAATCATAGTTGAGTGATTTTTGAATTGAAAATGAAAGTTAAGTGACTTTCTGTGAAAACAATTGATAGTTGAGTGACCATCAAAGTTATTAGATGCAGCTTTTGAACTCTGCATAAAGGATTTGTTTTTATCATTCCAATGCTTCTATGAAAAATTTTCTTACTAGGAGCACCGAGCACAAAGCATTGTATCACCGAACACACTAAATCTCCATCCAAAGAAATAATAGTAATGAGAATCTTAGATGAATTATCAATTTTTCTATTCTTTGAAAAGTCTAATAATTCAAGTACTTGAGAATTTTAACAAGTTTATCCCCTCTTAAAATTTTGTTGAGGACTATTTTAACAAAGAAAAGTCTCATTGACACCGGACCTTCTTTAATAATTTTGTTTAGTATTAAAATGAAGATATTTTTTGGATGTTAATGGAAGGATTTCACATCCTTGCAGAGTAATTACAGAAAGAAAGAGACAAGGTATGAAGAATGTATCCACTGCCACTTCAATCAAGTAAGTTTTACATTTTTTTGGTGATTATTTTTATTTTATTATGTAATATGTGGAATATGGATGGAGAGATTTTATATGGGCAACTTTCACATATAGCAAATAAAAAATTCATATTTGTATGCTATAGCAAAGTTTGCATAATTGCGCTCCATAGCAAACATAGAAACTGTATAATTCGCTATACATATACAGTTGAAGCGAATTGTATAAAATGAAGTGTATAAAACGAGAAAGAGAAAGACACTTGGGCAGAGACTTGTATAAAAACGAAGTGTATAAAACGAATTGTATGATTATAAGTGTATAGAACGATTATATACAATTTGAATTTGTATAAAATGAGAAAGAAAGAAAGACAAAAGAGACTTGGCAGGGAATATACAATTGAATTCAATTGTATAAAACGAGAAAGAGAGAAATTAGATACAATTTGAAATTTGTATAAAACGAGAAAGAGAGAAAGGCAAAAGAAATCGGGCAGGGGAGTATTTTTATTGTATAATTATAAGTGTATAGAACGAAAATATATGTACTTGCATGTGTATATACAATTTTCTCATGCTTTATACAAACAGAAACGCAATTTATACATTTCGTTTCTGTTTGTATAAGTGAGAAAGGCGAGGGTGGCGAGCGAGATTTGGGAGAGTGGCGAGCGAGATCTGGAAGAGGGGAGAGAGGGGAACAAAAATATATGTATTTATACAATTTCCTCTGCTTTATACAATTCGAAACAATTTTTATACACTTGTGTTTGTATAAAAAGTGAGGAAGCGAGGGAGAGATTGGAGGAGAGTGGCGAGCGAGATATTGGGAGAGAGGCGCCTGACAATTTTTTGCAAACGTTTGCTATGGAGCACAATTAAATCAAAACGTAGCTACTCCATTTATTTTAGATTATTAGTTTGCTATTATATATAATTATCCCATTTTATATACACCCTCTTTTTATTTGTAGACATCTTAATATATCCAGCCATTTTTTCCAGGAGTGTACTCTAACTACTATCGTCATGGAGATAAAAACTCACCAAATCTTTGTAGTTCGCCTTGACTTTGTATTTATATATACTATCACACTTCTTAGAGTTTCACATCCTAAAGGATTTGACTCCTTTGTGATTCAAATACGTTTACTTATTAATTAGTACTGCTGGATCCTTGCTCGCCTATAATTATATTGTTGAGTGAGGCAAGTGACCAAGAAAAACAATCAAATTCCAGAAACAGAACAAGGAGGAGCAAAACCATGAAAAAATAAAAATCATTCATGTTTGTAGCGTAGATAAGAACACGCATAGCAAGTCAAGTCGGTAAAGATGGAAGTTGGCTTTTAAAAGAACTACGTAATTAAATTCTATTTTTATCACCTTGATATAAATATGCAGTTTGTGCAAATAAGAATTTGATAGACTTGACAAGAACTTGTGCCGACTGTTTTTGGTGTGTGCACTTTCCAATAATTTGCAGGAAATAACAAATGGTAATGTATGGGCATAGAAGAGTAGATAAGTAGAAAATATTGGAAAGTTGATGCTCTCCATAGTACATTGGATAGTCCAGATGTTGACTCATTACTAGAATTTGAATGATAGTTCAGATGTTTGACTCGATCAATTCATTACTAGAATTTGAATGAACACAATGTTTCTAACAACTTTGAGCATTCTCCTTTTCTTACTTTTTTCATTATTTTGTTTTGGGGCAAATTAGAGTCAATATTTTTTGTAGTTTTACCATATCAATGATTTTGGAGATGCTTGAGTGAATAAATTTTATTTCCATACTTCATTGTCCCTTCCGTTAATACATATACACAACTTGATTAAATTGTTTCTTTGCAATAAATATAACTGAATAATTTTCAGCATACTGTATTACTTATCGAGAGCAAATCAACTATGTTGAGCCCGTGCTAAACACGGGCCCAATATGCTTTACGAAGCATTTTTGGAAGGTATTTCATGTTTTTAGCACTTCAATTAAAATTTATAAAGCTCTACAGAGCATATAATCATATAGATACAGAGTCAAATACATAATCGGTTATTTCGTCTAGCCAAGAAAATCATAATACATCTCATCTCCTTGAAC
Organism: Solanum sitiens; assembly: GCA_016801875.1. Classification (NCBI taxonomy): domain Eukaryota; kingdom Viridiplantae; phylum Streptophyta; class Magnoliopsida; order Solanales; family Solanaceae; genus Solanum; species Solanum sitiens. The sequence goes on along the minus strand of JABWTJ010000094.1, from coordinate 2,386,748 downwards.
ACTATTAACAGAAGGAGCTTTCCAAAATCTGCTGGCATTGTCATCTTCCTCATCCTCTTCAATTCCTTTATGAACTTGCATCCCTTAGTAAAGTAGGTCCTTGGAGAACTTGACATCACTCAACTCTATGCAAATTTATTTCACTTTTGTCTGAGTAGTGGATTAATCTAAAAACACCATTAAAAGGAGAATGGATCAGAGACGAAGTAACATAACTAAAACATTTCAACAAAGTAATCACATTCTCTTGGCATGAATTGAATGACAAATAAGTCGCACCAATGGCCCCGTATATAGGCAATGACATAGATGAATGGATATAAAAAACTGATTGCTACATAGAATGACAAATGAAAAAGAATTTTAAGAACTTAAAGGTTATTACCGATGCTCCAAAATATTAGCTTATAATTGTGTTGATATTGATATACGGTTTTTTCGAAATAGACTGAATATTCAAAATCTCATAACAAAAAAATGAAACTGATAAGCACTTAGTTCAAACAACAGAACTGCCACCCAAACTTCTTCCCTAGAAGTACACAAATGTATCAGTAAATTATCACTTGAAACCTATAAGCCAGACCTTTTTTAGAAAGGATTCTAGTACAAAATGTTGCTTTGTCTAATAACTAAGAAATAATAATCTAAAAACATATATATGGTACACAATATACATGCACGCTATTGTGAAGAGGAAAGAGCGATTAAGTTTCAAAGTACTTGAACAACACTAAAATAAGCTTGAGAAGCAGTGAGTACCTTCGAGTTTGGTGAATCATCACTCGCATAGAATACCAGAAATAAGACTGTCTTCTGAAAAGAGAATAATTTTCAGCATACTGTATTACTTTTTGAAGTAAGAGTAGTAGCAAAGGATCTTACTAACTTTGTGATACCATGGTCGTTCCTGTAAGATCCCCTTTCCCCCCTTCTTTCTATTAGTTTAGCTTGAATTAACAAAGCTTCATCCCATAACACCTAGCCATTTGTTTCTCGCATCTATATATCTGCGGTATAATCAAATCACATATTTCACAAGTAAGCTCATCAGTAAATCTATAACTGAGACACCATACATGAAGTAAGTTAAATATAATGTGGGAAGTTAGATATTATTTGGAAATTGATATATTAAACTCATTTGGACATGAACAAAAAATTTCATCAAAAGTTACACAAGATCACATGAACTTTGAATACAAGTGAAGATCCATTATATATTTACTTCACAGTTTTCATGCGAAGCATCTTCAATAAGTAAATACTTAGAGACCAAAAAATACATGTCTCATTCATCAATATATATCAAAAAAGTATAAATGTAAAATATTATTTAAAAAAGAAAAAGAAAAGAAAGACTCAAATCCTTATAGATAAAGATGTCTAAACCACAAACTTCTGAGAAATATAGAATCGAAGGTACTATTTTGATAGAAATTCAAAATTTAAGCACCACATGTAAACAAAATCAATATTTTATAATACCAAAAATAGATGACTTTTGGATGGCGACTCGGAGACCCTTCAAGTCCTTTGTAGATTTCCTTGCAATGCCTTCACTGATTTTGAAGCGAGAGAACTTGCTACGTTGACTTCACCTCGAGTGATCGAACGAAAACCTCAATGACCCAATAGGGATTGAACTTTCACGGTGTTCTTGCACAATTATGAAACAGAGAAGAGAAGAGCTATTTTTGTGCATATGTACCACTACTATATGATTTTCGAAATTGTCATTTCATTTTTCAGATTGCCACTTTCGAAGTCTTTTCTCTAGCTAAACCATCAGTGGTAATCTACCCTTCTTACAGTCCGTCTAAGAAACAATAATATACTCTCATTTTTATTTTGGTTCTAGGTTTGGAGATCTCTATTGTGATATTTTTGTATGATTCAAGAACATATTTCTTTCCTAAGACAATAAAGATCTTCTTAATGTATGTGAGTCTATAATCTTCTCCTCTGAGTACAAAAAGGGTGGACCACTGATGAAAAACTTAATGAAGAAAGGAATGAGGAACATAGTTGTGAATGCTAGATGCAAGAGTACACTAAATAACAATAGGATCTCCAATTTGTTAAATTGAGGTAAGTGTACACATATATAAATACGTATGACGTACACACATACATATAATTAAAGAGTTTTTCATCCAAGGTCAACCAGCTGTGTAGTGTTTTGAAAAATAACCTTTTCAACTAAGTCACTATACCTGCCGCTTAATTATTATGCATTTTTAGAATGTCATGCTTATAAAATTACAATAAAAAAACATATTGAGATATAATATAAAAGATGCATTAAACCACATTTTGACCTTCATTATTTCATAGAATGATATTTGGTGTTAACAACTAATTAAACTTTATAAAATAACAATGCATGAACTATCTAAAGTCACAGGAATCAACACTGTTAACTCTTCTATTTGGATTGATCATAAAACAGAGAAGAAAATTTAAACTCACCACGAATACTTAATTTTAGCCAAGTAGTTATCGTCCAAATCTGAAATACCAAATATTGAATATGGAAGAATGTTTTCTCATCAGATTTCGTCAACTATAACAAATTACTAACTCCACCTATGTTTAAGAGCATTGCCATTTTTATATCTAAATTAAATGTGATAATTGTCATACATTGACGGCAAGCGATAACGATGATATTTTTCATTGATGCTCTCTTAGGCACGTGCTACATTTGCACCTCGCTGAATATTCAATAGGTAACAATTTCTTTCACAAAGAAATTCGGCTATAAGAACCTTAAACAAAGTTCAATTGTACAGGAGATTCTAATAGACTACTTCCAAAAAAAAAAAACAGATATTATTTTATACTATAAAAAATTCTAATTTCAAAGAAAAATTGGAAAGAAGATAACTGCATACTATGAAAGAGTAACAAACAAAAAGGCTAAGAAAAGTTGTATGTATAATTCATAACTTCACTAATATTTTTAACATAAATTAATCTCCCTAGTGTATTTTCTTCTAAGTCTAAATTAATTAAGAAAAAAGATTAATAATTTTGGAGGTCAAAGTAAGTCAGTTTCAACTTTTTTTTTAAAACGCTGAAAATCACTGTACAATAGACTATTCTTGCAATCTTACAATTTTTCAATTTGAAGAAGAAGTAAAATAACATACTGTTAGTTCGAAGCTGAGTTGAGATGATAGCTCGAACTTGACATGAAGTTTTGATGATTCAACAAACTTATCGATCTAACAAAGAACCAGATCCTTGTTATTGAAACTGCTGACAATGAGATGAATGATAAACTCAGTATGAGGTATATTTGTGTGCTATCATCAAAAAGGGGAAAAATGTTAATATTTTATGTGTTTTGATGATCCTCACAAATGCGGTGACCTGGTCCCTGGTAGAGTGCTCTCGTCCAGATACAAATGGGGTACAACTGTAAAAGTTGTCATGTCAGGTGGTAGGTGAAAAGTGCAGTGTCCTACACCAATAAGAAGAGCGGACGAGATTGTATGTTTCAGTATACCTGGTCCCAAACAGAGTTTCCTCCATCAGATACATAATGGGTTACACCAATACAAAAAGTTGTCATGTCAGGTGGTAGGTGAAAAGTGCAGTGTCCTACACCAATAAGAAGAGCGGACGAGATTGTATGTTTCAGTATACCTTGTCCCAAACAGAGTTTCCTCCATCAGATACATAATGGGTTACAGTTGTAATGCTTTCACGTCAGAGGTTGGTGAGGCGTCAGCGTACTACACCAAACAGAACGGAGGAGGGTGTTTGTCCAACGGATAATAACTCTTTATGTTTGATATTTTTAGCATGACAAACACCATATTATATTCATTCATCCAAAGAAGGAAGTCAGCCAACAAGCCTTTTCAAGATCTCACAAAGAAGTTTGCATGGGACCTGGTCCCCACAAGACTGCGACGTGAAAAGGTGAAAAGACAGCTGTAAAAAAAGCTGCCACCTCTGATGCGGTAGGTGCACAACTTTTCCAACAGCAGGTCTTCAGCCAATGGGATGGCTTCAGCGAATTTGTGGGGAATTATATTATCTCTTTCCAATAAACACAAATTCAAGATTTGGCAAATTAAAACCAAAAGAGCTTAAAAGAGAAGGCCATCTTCAAGGAAGAACTCAAGCACAAGAATACATACAACAAGGACCTGATCAAGAGAAGAAGTGCTTTCTGTACCTGCTGTTGTTTTTAAATGTTTGTATTGAGCTTAACTTGTAGGATTCGTTTCATTGTTTGTTAGAAACGTTTCAAACCTGGTTTGAGTCTTGTAAGAACTTAGTTAGGAGTAACTTTGTGTTTTACTGTAAAAGTCTATATTAATCAGTTGGTTAGTATAGTGGGCGGTGTGGTATCCGCTTAGTTGAAGTCTAAGTTATCTAGGGGTGGTAGCTTAGTGGGCAGTGTTGTATCTGCTTTGGCTCGTCTAAGTAATAGGTGGTATTGCTTAGTGTGGAGATTAGCAGACTAATCTCGTGTTGTAATCGTCTTTTACTTTTGCTTGTTGAAGACTAGTGAAAGCGGTTTGAAAAGTCCTATTGAGAACAACTCGTGGTTTTACTCTCTTGAGCAAGGAGGTTTCCATGTAAAGTTGCTTGTTCAATATTTACTTTCAGCACTTATTTTACTGTTTGTTCTTGTAACTGTGCTGAGGACTTGGTCCCATCGAAATCTGTGGACGCATACATTCCAACAAGTGGTATCAGAGCTTGGACTCTCTATCTGGCTAACACCAAGAGAGAGATTCTGCAAGGAATGGCGACACCAGTGAGCGTGCAAAGAAGTCAGTCATCCACAAGGCCACCTCTTCTTGATGGTCAGTTCTATAGTTGGTGGAAGATTAAAATGAGAGACTATCTCATGACTGAAGATATTGAAGTGTGGGACATAATATGTAAAGGTCCTTATGTGCCAACCATGGAGGTTAAGGTTGGAGAGATAACAAGAGTCATTCCCAAAACTAGAATACAGTATAATGACTTTGACAAGCAACTAGTTCGGAAAAATTACAAAGCTAAGAAGCTGCTTACGTGTGGCATTGGAATGAAAGAATACGATCTAATCTCTTCGTGCGAATCAGCCAAGGAAATTGATTTGGGATCTGTTGAGAACCACCTTTGAGGGCACTGACGAAACAAGGAAATCTAAGTTAGATTTCTTTACTTCTCAGTTTGAATGTTTCACCATGGAAGAAGGTGAACCAGTTCATGAAATGCACACAAGATTCTCCACCATCACCAATGAGCTCATGTTTCTTGATGAACATGTACCGATGTGCAAACAAGTCTCTAACATACTGGAAATTGTTCCTAGATCTTTGACAAATGAATTTTTGTTTGTTGATGAGACAAGGGATCCTGAAGAGGCGACTCTAAATGCATTATTTGAGCATCTTAAAGCTCATGAGATGCATATAAAAGGGAAGGGTCTCGTATTCGAGGGTGAAGACATGAAGACAGATCTGACTGGTGATGTTGATCAGGTGGAAGACGTTGAAAGGGAAAAATCACTAGCCTATAAGGTGTCACAACTGAAATTTCTGAAAAGGAAGAGTCTGGAGAAAGTGAAGACAAAGAGGGGGACCTGGTCCGTCTCAAGATAAGCAGAAGAGAAGCTTTCTTCAGGGTGGTTAAGAAGGATCTGGTTGCATGGAAAAATTCCTCAAGTGTTTCAGATGATTCCGAAAACAGAGATGATGCCTTTATGGGAAAGTCAGATGAAGAAAATGCTAATGAAAAGGTAACTTTATCTTATTTCAAGCAGAACTTGAATACCTTTTCTACTAGTAAGCTGAGAAAGCTAGCTGTTGTATTACTTGATTTAATAAGTGAGCTGACAAATGAGAAGGATCTCGTAAACAACAGTCTAGACATCTTTCAAGAAGGAAAATTGCTTTAGTTACCCAAATATCTGATATTGAAAGTCAAATGGTTGTTCTAGAAGCTGAAAATCTAGAACTGAAAGAAAAGATAAAACGGGCAACTACTACAATTTTTAGAGGAATGAATGAGGCATGCAGTTTGCAGCTGGAGCTTGAGAATAAGCTGCACACTGTTGAAATAAAGATGAAAATGACGTTACAGAGAAATCTTGAGTTAGAGAGGGACCTGGTCCATGTAAAAGATGAACTGAAAAAATCCTTCAAATGGACCAATTCCTCTAAGATTCTCACAAATCTGATCGGTCAAGACAACAATAGTAGAAGAGGGTTGGGCCATGACAAGATAAAATTCTGCTACAATCCTCGAAACAAAATTGTTCTTGATGTTGATAATCTGTTGTGTGTGAATTGTGGTCAAAATGGAAATCTTAAGAAAGATTGTCCAATTTTGAAAAAATTTGAAAGAAGTTCGTCAAACTATTCCAAACAGCGGAATAGACTGAAGAAGGGACCTGGTCCTACTCAGGGTCCTAAGTTGGAAAAATCCAGTCTGTCTTACTGGACGAAAGATTTTCTTATCACTCCGTTATCAGCTTACTGGGACCCCGTCTCAAATGGGTTCCCAAGTTTAACAAGTGATTTGCCATGCAAGTGAGAGGAGGTAGCATCAATTAGTGTGGTTCATGAATAAATGGATGCTCAAAACATATGATTGTGAAAATTACAAAACTTCCTCTCTCTCAAGGCACTTCAAGGTAGAGGTGTCTCATTTGGCGATGGCAAGAAAAGGGTATATTTTTTTGGGGCAGACATGTTTGGAAAATCTATGGAATACACTATTGAGGATGTGTACTATGTCAATGGTTGAAGTACAATCTTTTAAGTGTTCTATAGATTTGTGATGACTGAAATAAAGTACAGTGCTTGTCGTAAAATGGGTTGTCACAATCTTGCTCTCTTGGACGATGATCTTGATAGAAAAGAGATGCAAGAACATGTATATTGCTGATCTGGATACTGCTCGTAGTGACAATCTCACTTGCCTTGGTGTTCAAGGTGAGAATGTTGAGGCATGACATAAGAGAGATGCGTATGAAAGTGCTGCTCTGCTGCACAAACCTGTCAGAAGGGACCTGGTCCCCAGTCTACATAAAAATGAAATTTGCAGATGACAAAGGTTGTGATAATGGTGTGAAAGAGAAGCAAATCAGACCGTTCTTCAAGTGGAATATGCAGGTTGTTAATATTCCAAAGGACCTTCAAGCTGAAATGGTGAATAGTACATATTTTGTGGACAAAATGGTGATATTGAGAAGTGTAATCTCAATGATGTGAAAGATTATTTGTGGGATACTCTTCCTCTAGCAAGTCTTATTTGGTGTGTAAAATGTGTATGCATTGAAAAAGATGTTCATGTGACTTGATAAGTCTTGAAGAAATGAAAAGTAAGTTGCAAAACAAAGATGTTTCTGAGATTGAAGGGTTGCTTCAAAATCAAAGAGATGGTCAAAATAGTGAGCTTGCTGATGAACATCCTCTTCATGAATCTGACAATCTCAAGGAAGCTGATGCAGATGATGAACCTGATGAGGGATCCGGTCCATTTGACAGTGCTGAACAAAGATGATGCAGTTTAAATTGATAATGTGAATTCTGAAGGTGAGAATGACGAATCTGATCAAGCTCAGTTTGAAAGAATCAAAGTATGACATCCGGTTCCCCAACAAGCTGATAGGTTGTCCGAATTTCTCTTCAACAATGGCTTCAAGAGATGTAAAATTGTCAAAAACCCTCTCTTTGAATTCACTATGAAAGGAATTGTTGATTATTCATGTACATATTAATGATGTCATCTATGAGGCAATCTTTGAGGTGTTGTGTGAAGAGTTTATTACACTCATTAAAATGAGTGTTGAAATGAGCATAATGGAAGAATTAAATCACTTCTTGGAGCTGTAGATTAAGCAAACCTCAAAAGTTACCCTCGATTGTCTAGAAAAGCACATCAATGAGTTTCGAATGGTTTAACTGTCACGATCGGAGTCTAGACCCCAGACGAGACCGGCGTCGTTGACCTCGCAGACAAGCTTACATACGTCATCGTTACTTCATCTAGGTTAATTTTAGCGGAAAATTTGAACTTTTTGTTACTTAACATTCATATAAGACATTCTACTTATACTCATAAACGTTCAAAATCAACCATCTAATATTAAGATCATCAAATGAAAGAAATAGTTCAATACTGCATTAAGTGTATACTTGCCAAAATGACACCAATACAATGTCTGAAATAAGATGAGAAAGAAACGCTAGTGGAACATACTCCACTAACTCAAAACCTAGATCTAAGCTAGAATATAATGGGCAAGCGTCCTCGAAAGCATGAGGGCCTACCAAGTCCGGATGAATGCTTCACGTCCGGATAGCTGCAACGTCGTACTATAAGCTCTAACGTCCACCTGTGCCTGCACCTAAAAATGTAGAGTTGTATGGGATTAGTACACACTTGTATTAAGTATGGGTATATGCAAGCACACACCAAGGACATGCATGAGTAAGAATAGCTCTTTCCTAACAACATGATTTATGGAAAGTCAAGTCAGTGGACTTGCCAAATTTGGATTAGGAAAGTCAGTGGACTTGCCAAATTTGGATTAGGAAAGTCATGCCATGAGTAACATGCAAATTATTCGTAATGTTATTTGTCATTTTGCAAACAACACATAACATATTACACATATCATATCACATAGTTCATATCATTCTTTCATATGCCATGAGACCTTGGAATCATGGACTTGACATTAGGACTTCCCAAAATGAGGGCTCAACATATGGGACCTCAACTAGGGAGCCTTCTTTAGCAAAAACAGAGTCTGCTTCATTCATTCATACGTACTTCATTTTCATTCATTCGTAAGCTAGTGTAAACACCAGTCATACCTAGGATGTAATTTAAGACTTTCATCGGGTTTGCTGTGCAATGATCAAGAATAACCTAGTGTCATTACTTGAGTCTAGCTCACCTCTTGATTATCCTATCCTAACACCTTTGGTATCATTCATTTCATTATGTGCTTCATTTGAGGCTGGCCTCATTCATTCATTGAGATCTTTAACTTTAACCGACATAGATCATGTGAGCATCATGAAATCCAGTGTCTCCCTCACACCGAAAAGAGGTGGAATCACCGGCCAAAGTGACCCAAAACATGCTAGCGTACATGGGAATTTAACCCCGCCAGATCCCTATATTGGCAGAATAGGTTCGAAGACTAGGAGATATAAGGAGACCCATACCCGGCATGCTGGACAGTCTCATCTCATGAGATTTACGTAAACCTCCGCCCTTTCCGAAGGAAGGCATCACCACTCATAGCTAGCCTATCGGTGCTTAGTATAAAGTTCCATTACATTCAACTCATACATCATGGAAGCTGGCTTCTAGCATGAGGACATCATAGCTCATTAGATGATTTTTCATCTCATCATTAGTATTAAGTATGCATTAACTTCAATACTTTCATTAGAGTGTTCATAGAGACTGGTCTCTTCATTAACTTTAGACTCTCATAGGTGAGTACGTTTTGATAACATTTACTTAGGCTCATTTAAGATTGCTCTCATCTTTCACATTAGCCTTTTATCATGTTGTCACCACATTCTTTAACTTTAGCACATTTACTCTTGATAATTACTCACCACTTTACGTGAATGTTCATTTCATCGTATGCCAATGCACTTGGCTCTTTAGTGTGTATCACACTCTTACTTGACCCCTCTGGGGTTTCATTATCTCATCACATAATATCTTAGGTTCACTTACTTTTTAAATGTATGCTAGACTTATGAGTCCACACATACAAGCCATGAGGCTTCATTCATAGTTTGTCTAAGTGATTCATATTTACCCAAGAGTATGTGGTACAAGACTTATGCATCTTGTAGGTATGCCAAGATATTGATTTCGATCTTTAGAGGCAGCATTCATTAAATATTTACTTACGTATGACTTATGTGTCCATACGGAATTGGGCAAGGGAACCCGATTTCGAATCCCTTGGACAACACTTAATCTTATTTTAAATTTGATAATTGCATTTTTCAGATTTGGGAGACCCTAGTTCGATTCTCATCAACCCCATAATATTTCTTTCTTGTCCTCCTCTCCTTTTTCGTTTTAAGGCAAGGAGGTTGTGGGTTCAATCCCCCACAAGCTCATTATTTTTCTTTTAATTTATCTCTTAACTTTCTCACCTATCCAAGAGGTTGTGGGTTCAATCCCCATTCACCTCATTTTATATTTCTCCTTTATTTTCCTCCTAACTCTCTCATCTATTCAAGAGGTTGTGGGTTCAATCCCACTCTCCATATTTATTTTTCTCCTAACTCTCTCATCCATTCAAGAGGTTGTGGGTTCAATCCCCACTCTCCACATTTATTTTTCTCCTAACTCTCTCATCCATTCAAGAAGTTGTGGGTTCAATCCCCACTCTCCACATTTATTTTTCCTTGCATTTTTCTCACAAAGTTTTTATGAAATTTTCATTTGGTGAGGTCATGGGTTCAATCCCCAATGACCTCACATTTTAATTTTTTTTTTAAAGGAAGTTCATTTTTTAAAAGTTGGCCGAGACTACAATTTTCAGCAGTCTCCTCCAATCTATTCTAGGGTCTTCTTCTTTTATATTTTTTAATTTTTGTGTAATTTTTTCACTTCCTTTAATCCATTATGTTGTTTTTCTTCTTTTATTACCTACTCTTTTCGCTCCTATTTTTTGTTTACATGGTGTTGTAAACCACCAGTGTGTTTTTGTTATTATATGTGGATATAATTTATCTAAAAATGGCATTCCTAATAACATATCCTTTGTTGTTAATTCAAAATTATATATTTCTTCTATAGTTAATATTTTATCCATATTTGTATTTTTATATTTTTTGCCTTATATGTGATCATACTTCCTTCATTATTAAATCCTGTTACTACTATTGGTGTTTTTAGTTTTATCCATATTTGTATTTTTAATTTTTAATAATGAAAAAATCCAAAATCAAGTCAGATATTTCAGATAGCATGGAAAATCAAGAGGCAAAGGTATATTGTTTAATAGATATGCAGAACTAATTTCATATATTCCTGAATATCATATATATGATTGATTAAATTTATGTTAGTTATTATATACTAGAAATATTTGAATCATGAATTCTAGTTTGCTAGTAAACGGGAAAGAGGGAGAAAACTGCTAGACTATGCCATCCCACAGTGGAAACCGGTAGGCGAGGGATGCCGTTAGGGGAGTACACAAGGTTGAGGCGCTGATAAGCAGTAATTATCCGCTAAAGTACGATGCTAGTAGTGACCGGAAAACATGATAACGATACTCTAGTTTATAATAAACTAATATGAATTTAATTGAATTATGGATATGATAGGAAGGAATAATTGAAAACAAACCTGCATAAATAAACAAACATGACCACATACATGCATGATAAAATAAAAAACTATAAAACTTTGATCTTGTATATACTTAAAGATGTAGAAATTGTTGACATAAAAATAATTATATGGGAAAAAATATTTGATTATGATTTAGAAGATATATTAAATCAAGAATGGTATGAAATAGATTTACAAGAATTAGATATAGAAAGAATAGATATATACGATTTAGAAATAGATTCAGATTAAAATGAACTATGAATATTTAGAATATTGGATAGAAACTATGGAAAACATAAGATTATTAAAACACTTAATACAAGAAAATTTATATATGTACCAAAGAACCCAAGATATGTTATATATAGAATATATAACAAATAACATTAAAGAAATATCCAGATTAGATTAATTATCAAAAGAAATTTATGATAAAATATTCTTTATTCAATCACGAATTTCGCACCCCCCCAAAATTTGGTATCTCTGTCTTTTGTATCTCTTCTTGTTGTCCAATCTCTTCTGGTATAATCATATCTTTGGTTAGTCCTATCTTGATAACTTGAATTGGAGATTTTACCTCCTCATATAGTATTTCCGCTGGTGCTGTATAAAACTTAATATAAAATAAGTTTCCTTTTGTAACTCTTTTATATGTAATAAATGCTTTGTATAACTCTGGTATTCCACTTATTTTTTCTTCTCCGTCATATGTATATACTGTACTTAGTAATCCATAACTGTAACATGTCTTAATTAGATTTGCACTAGTTTTAGGTTGTGCTATAAGTCTATTGTATCCTTGTAATTTTTGAGTTATATAATCTTGACTTGGATCTTTGGTTTGAGTAGATCTGGGGTTAATGTTTAAATATGTTTGGATTTTATATATATTTTCAATGTACGATTCGGTAATGTAATTATATCTCTTTTTATCCTTTTACTGCACTTATTATACTTTTTTCTATGGGTTGTATAATTCGATCATCTGCTAAATATATTTCTATAGGTGTATCTATCCCTTCTCTAAACCATGCTGCACCTGGAAGTAAAATATTTACAGCTAGATGTAAGAATTTATATGTTTTAACAACAAAACATAAAATAACAGCAAAAAATAAAATAAATAAAATAAAAATAGAAAACCCCTTTGAAAAGAAATTTTTGGTATTTCATTTACAATTCAGCAACCTATTTATACTAATTTCTAAATCTGCACATAAGTGCATCTACTGTACACTTTACGACTTTTACATACACTACTATTTACTTTAAGACTTTTTAAACAAAACTTTACAAATGGCCGGCTATACACATTGGCCTTTCAAAAAAGTAAAAGTTATTTACTATACAAAGGAATCTTATCTCTTACTTTTACATTTTTTCAAAGATATTTATCCTTTGCCTACTACCTTTTTTGTTTGTATTTTTCTCCATCATATCTTATCTCTATCTTATCTCTTTCTTTTGTCATGTCTTTTTTTTTCCTTTTGGCCATCAGCTTTATGTCTTTGTTGGTCATTTTATCTTTGTCTACCATTATAACTTCTTCTACTTGATCTTATCTCTTTATCTTCTTTATTGATATTATTCCAAATCAACATCTGGAAAACATGATAACGATACTCTAGTTTATAATAAACTAATATGAATTTAATTGAATTATGAATATGATAGGAAGGAATAATTGAAAACAAACCTGCATAAATAAACAAACATGACCACATACATGCATGATGAAATAAAAAACTATAAAACTTTGATCTTGTATATACTTAAAGATATAGAAATTGTTGACATAAAAATAATTATATGGGAAAAAATATTTGATTATGATTTAGAAGATATATTAAATCAAGAATGGTATGAAATAGATTTACAAGAATTAGATATAGAAAGAACAGATATATACGATTTAGAAATAGATTCAGATTAAAATGAACTATGAATATTTAGAATATTGGATAGAAACTATGGAAAACATAAGATTATTAAAATTGGTATTAGAGCTATGAACAATTATCGTATACATATGAATAATAAGAAACATAAAAAGAAGCATATTAGTAGAAAGATAAGAAAAATAAGGAAAAAATTAAATAAATTATATCCAGAATATAAACAACTAAATATTACAAAATCTAATAATCAAGAATTAGAAAAATTAATAGATATTATTTCTAAAATAGAATATAAATATATCTAATATTTAAAATTACAATGAATGACGAATATAGACAAGAACTTAATAAAATAATTATAGCAAAAAGAAAAGAATTAAGATATAGACAAAATAGACTTAATAGCAATATATTTGCAGGAGTCTGTAATAAATCTATAATAATACAAAGAAAAAATATTTTATATCTAAAAACACAAATAGATAATCTAGTATATAAACTACAACATAATTTATAAATGAATAAGGAAGAATATGCAATAGATGAAAAAAATATGAAAACTATGAAGGATTAAAAATAAAGATAATATTTTCTAATCTAGGAAGAAGATATAAGAAAATAAGTGATAATTTAAGTTTAATGTTAGAAAAGGAAACGGTAAAATTAGAAGACAGTTTAACTGCTATGGTAAGAATAACCAAAGAAAATGAAGAGATAAATAGAAAAATAGAAATTGAAAAAATAAAACAACAAGCGAAAAAAGAAGTACAACAATTAGAAGAAGTAAAAAATACTAAAATAATAGAATTAGAAAAAGAATTAGCAATGTTAAAAGAGATGTATGAAATGAAACAAAAAGAAAAAGAACAAAAAAAAAAATTAGCAAATGAGATAAACAAATTTAAAGAAAAATTGCAAATAGAAAATAAATTAGAAGAGAAAGAAGAAAATAACAAAGATAATTTACCTAACCTACAAGAAATTAGAATTGATGATATTAATGATAATTTAGAAGAACAACATTCAGAGATAAGTGAAACATATACAGAAATTCTAGAAAATATAGATAATATAAAAAATGTAGAAGTAAATATGGGAGATACAGAAATGAATGAAAAATCTAGTACATCAGGAGTAAAAAATCCAAAATATTTAAATCCAACATATTATAATGCAAATTATGAAAAATATGATAGAGAAAAAACCTTATGGAATAAAAGATTAAATAAATGGACACCTAAACCAACAACTGAACAACATAATTTTTTAGATTTAGACTGTGTAGCAGATATAAATAAAACAATTCAATTATGGATGGGATACATATCAAAACAATTAATAGACAACAAAATAGGAATGACAGAAACACCAGGATATATAGAAAGAACACTTATAGGAACAGTAAAATTATGATTACAAAATTTAACGGAAGAAAGTATAAAGACTTTAAGAAATAATAAAAAATTTAATGGAGAAACAGCTACAACATCTATGGAAATATTAAATAAATACGAAATAGCTATAAGAAATGAATTTAGTAGTATGACAACAGAAGTAGAAGAACAAAATAAAGAAAAAGTTATAAATAGAAATTTACTGACAAAATTGGCAATATGTAATATGTGTTATATAGATGAATATACATGTGCATTTAGAGAATATTATTATAAAGGAACATATAACATGGAAGAAGGTAAGGAAATAAGAAAATTATATTTTACAAAATTACCAGAACCCTTTAGTTCAAAAATAATAAAAAGTTGGAATGAAGCAGAATTAACAGATACTTTAGGAGCTAGAATGAAATTCTTGCAAAGATGATTTATTGAATTATGTGAAAAACATAAAGAAGACATAAAAATGGAAAAAGTATTAATAAAAAACTTAGCATGTTGCAAAAACAAAATAGCACCTCAATTTGATTGTACAGATAGATATTATAAAAAGAAGTATAATAGAAATAAAAATTATAAAAAATATAGATCAACGTATAAATATAAAAAACCAAGAAAGAAATATTATGTAAAAAATTATAAAACTAAAAGACCATATAGACCAAAAAGAAAATTGACGGAATGTACTTGCTATAATTGTGGAAAACTAGGACATATAGCTAAAGATTGTAAATTACCTAAAAATCCAAAGAAAAAACAGATATCAGAAATAATTATGGAAAATGAAAAATATACACAAATAGAATATGTCGATTATGATTTAGAAAGTGAAGATAGCATATATGAAATATCAGAAAATGAAATAGATAATGATATAGAATTAGATTAGATAATGAATTCTATAATATGAAAAATGACTGAAGCAGATATACAAATAATAAACAAAGAAGAACGTCAAGATGAAGAATCTTTAGAACAAAAAATAATATTTGATAATAGTATATTTGAACAAATAAAAGGAAAAGAATTAGATCTAAGTGTAGAAAAAATATTAGAAGTACCAAAAATAAAAAAATTGGTTTAAAAGACAAAAAGAAGAATATTATGTAGTAAGCCAAAGAGAACATATCATAGATTGTAAGTATACCAAAGGAAAAGCTAAAATACCAATAATAAATAAGAGAATAATTAATAAAGAAATACAAGAAATAAATGCAAAAAACCCAATTAAATATGTACATTTAGGAGGAACTGAAATATTAATAAAAGCATATTTTAGAGAAGGAATAGATACACCTATAGAAATATATTTAGCAGATGATAGAATTATACAACCCATAGAAAAAAGTATAATAAGTGCAGTAAAAGGTAATTTAATATACCAAAAATTTAAATTTATAATAAGTGCTAATTACTCAGTAGCAATTAATGACAGAAATATAGATAAATCATTAGTATTATATTGGAAAATGTCAGGAATAAAACTAGCACCTGGAAGTAAAATATTTACAGCTAGATGTAAGAATTTATATGTTTTAACAACAAAACATAAAATAATAGCAAAAAATAAAATAAATAAAATAAAATAGAAAACCCCTTTGAAAAGATCGTTACGGTTATAGATAATAATGACCATAGTTATAATGAAATTGATATAGAAGAAGATTTAGAGATAGTACAAGAAAGATTAAGCACATCAAAAAGAATAAATAATAATGATATACCACAAACATCATAAAAAATGAGTACTTCAAATAATTCCAAAAGAGTAAATATAATTTCACAAAAATTAATAGAAGAAGAAATAAAACCACATCATTATTATATAACAGGAATAATGGAGCAAAGAAAATATTTAATACTAATAAATACAGGACAAGAAGAAAACTATATTACAAGAGAGTTAGTAATGGAAGATAAAATAATAACTACAGAACACTCATGTTCAGAATTACCAAAAGTATTAATAAATATTGAAGAAACAACGGAACAAGAAATAATAATTGGAGGTATACCAATAATAATAAAATTTAAAATATATCAAGGAAATGAAAATATAACATTAATAAAATGGCTAGAACAAGTAAAACCATATAATATAGAAGATAAACAACTAACGATAAATTATCAAAATAAAAAAGTCATAATAAAAAGAACTTTAATATAAAACAAAAATGAAAATATATATACTCGCGAAGATAATAATAAAAGAATATTATAACAGATATTATACACCAATGATAGATACAGGAGCAGAAGCTAATATATGTAAATACAATTGTTTACCAGAAGAAAAATGGGAAAAATTAAAAACACCAAGAGTAGTAACAAGATTTAATAATGAAGGAAGTATGATCACATATAAGGCAAAAAATATAAAAATACAAATATGGGATAAAATATTAACTATAGAAGAAATATATAATTTTGAATTAACAACAAAGGATATGTTATTAGGAATGCCATTTTTAGATAAATTGTATCCACATATAATAACAAAAACACACTGGTGGTTCACAACACCATGTAAACAAAAAATAGGAGCGAAAAGAGTAGGTAATAAAAGAAGAAAAACAACAGAATGGATTAAAGGCAGTGAAAAAATTACACAAAAATTAGAAAATATAAAAGAAGAAGACCCTAAAATAGAATTAATTATCTTCTCTATAAATAAAGTAAAAATAATCCAAGAAAAATTAGAATTATTATATAACGAAGATCCTTTACAAGGATGGGAAAAACATAAAACAAAAGTTAAAATTGAACTGATTGATGAAAATAGTATAATCACACAAAAATCATTAAAATATAATTTTAATGATTTAAATGAATTTAAAATACATATAAGTGAATTACTAAAAAATGGATATATACAAGAAAGTAATAGTAAACATACAAGTCCGGCGTTTATTGTCAATAAATATAGTGAACAAAAAAGAGAAAAAAGTAGGATGACTATTGATTATAGAAATTTAAATGCAAAAACTAAAATATATAATTACCCAATACCAAATAAAATATTAAAGATAAGACAAATCCAAGGATATAATTATTTTAGTAAATTTGATTGTAAATCAGGATTTTATCATTTAAAGTTAGAAGAAGAATCTAAAAAACTTACAGCATTCACAGTACCACAAGGATTTTATGAATGGAATGTATTACCATTTGGATATAAAAATGCACCAGGTAGATTTCAACATTTTATGGATAACTATTTTAAACAGATAGAAAATTGTGTAGTATATATTGATGATATACTATTATATTCTAAAACACAAGATGAACATATAAGATTATTAGAAAAATTTATACATATAATAGAACATTCAGGTATAAGTTTAAGCAAAAAGAAAGCAGAAATAATGAAAAAACAAATAGAATTCTTAGGAATACAAATAGATAAAAATGGAATAAAAATGCAAACGCATATAGTACAAAAAATAATAAATTCGAATGAACAATTAGATACAAAAAAGAAATTACAATCATTCTTAGGACTAGTTAATCAAGTAAGAGAATATATACCGAAATTAGCAGAAAACTTAAAACCATTACAACAAAAATTAAAGAAAGATATAGAATATCAGCTTGATAATAAAGATCAAGCACAAATACAAAAGATAAAATTATTGTGTAAAACATTACCACAATTATATTTTCCAGATGAAAATAAAAAATTTATTTATATAGTAGAAACTGATGCAAGTGAGAAAAGTTATGGAGGAGTATTAAAATATAAATATGATGACAACAATATAGAATATCATTGTAGATATTATTCAGGAACATATATAAATACGGAAATAAAATGGGAAATAAATAGGAAAGAATTATTTTCAGTATATAAATGTTTATTAGCATTTGAACCATATATTGTATATAACAAATTTATTGTAAGAACAGATAATACACAAGTAAAATGGTGGTTAACCAGAAAAATACAAGATTCAGTGACAACGAAAGAAATAAGAAGATTGGTATTAAATATCTTAAACTTTATATTTACAATTGAAGTAATAAAAACTGACAAGAATGTTATTGCAGACTACTTATCAAGACAAAGCTACTCAAACTGAGAACAAAGAAGAAGATACAATTGAAAAGCTACTCAAAGCCATTACTACACTTTGTACTAAAGTGGATAGTATGGACAATGAGATACAAAAGCTAAAGACTAATGAAGATAATCTGAAGTCTAAAGCTAATATAAGTCAGCAACATAACTATAAAAATGCGGAGCTACGTCGATCGGAAGACGATAAAAAATTCAGAGATAAAAGGAGACGATGGGAAACTCCCTAAAACCCATAATGCTTGTTTAAATATAGCTGCAGGTACAAGTAGAAGAGTTAATGAAAAACCAAAAAATACAAACCTAAACCAGTTATTTGTAAAACCATTTAACCAAAATACATCAAAACAAATACCAGTAGAACCCCAAACTTCTACATATGCAATTAGTATACAAAGTGAGAAAAAGAGATATAACTACATTACACAATCTTACATTGAAAATATATATAAAATCCAAACATACTTAAACCTTAACCCCAGATCCACTCAAACCAAAAATCCAAACGAAGACTATATAACCCAAAAATTACAGGGATACAACAGACTTATTGCACAACCAAAAACTAGTGCAAATTTAGTTAAAACATGTTATAGTTATGGACTACTAAGTACCGTATATACATACGATGGAGAAGAGATAAGCGGAATACCAGAACTACATAAAGCATTTATTGTATATAAAAGAGTTACAAAAGGGAACTTATTTTACATTAAGTTTTATACAGCAGCAGCAGAGATATTATACGAAGAGATAAAATCTCCGATACAAGTTATTAAAATAGGATTGACAAAAGACATGATTATACCAGAAGATATTGAACACCAAGACGAAATACCAAAGATAGAAATACCTAGTTTTTATGCCAATAAAAGAATAATTGGTATATCAACTATTATACAAGAATTAGCTAATAATTATTTAAATGAAAATGCCATATGGAGCTATTACGCTAGAGATCAAGTTATGATATATTCAAACTCAAGGGAATTGAGAAGAGCAGATATGGATGAAGTTCAGAGATGGATTTTATCTTTATTGAAACCTGAAGAACAACCTAGTACAAGAGCTTTAAAGAAACAATTTATTTCAGAAGATTTATTGACTAGATATTGCAAGTTAATTGGACACAAATACCCTGATCATCAATGTTCAAAATGCAATGGAGAAGACAATATAATTCCAGATGTTGATTTGGAATAATATCAATAAAGAAGATAAAGAGATAAGATCAAGTAGAAGAAGTTATAATGGTAGACAAAGATAAAATGACCAACAAAGACATAAAGCTGATGGCCAACAGAGAAAAAGAAGACATGACAAAAGAAAGAGATAAGATATGATGGAGAAAAATACAAACAAAAAAGGTAGCAGGCAAAGGATAAATATCTTTGAAAAAATGTAAAAGTAAGAGATAAGATTCCTTTGTATAGTAAATAACTTTTACTTTTTTGAAAGGCCAATGTGTATAGCCGGCCATTTGTAAAGTTTTGTTTAAAAAGTCTTAAAGTAAATAGTAGTGTATGTAAAAGTCGTAAAGTGTACAGTAGATGCACTTATGTGCAGATTTAGAAATTAGTATAAATAGGTTGCTGAATTGTAAATGAAAGGCAGGCAACGCCTAAGTTAATAAACTCTCAATTAAAAAACTTTCTCAACTCTCAAATAAAAGATATAAACTAAGTTAAAATATGGAAAAATCCGAAATCAAGTCAGATATTTCAGATAGCATGGAAAATCAAGAGGCAAAGGTATATTGTTTAATAGATATGCAGAACTAATTTCATATATTCCTGAATATCATATATATGATTGATTAAATTTATGTTAGTTATTATATACTAGAAATATTTGAATCATGAATTCTAGTTTGCTAGTAAACGGGAAAGAGGGAGAAAACTGCTAGACTATGCCATCCCACAGTGGAAACCGGTAGGCGAGGGATGCCGTTAGGGGAGTACACAAGGTTGAGGCGCTGATAAGCAGTAATTATCCGCTAAAGTACGATGCTAGTAGTGACCGGAAAACATGATAACGATACTCTAGTTTATAATAAACTAATATGAATTTAATTGAATTATGAATATGATAGGAAGGAATAATTGAAAACAAACCTGCATAAATAAACAAACCTGACCACATACATGCATGATGAAATAAAAAACTATAAAACTTTGATCTTGTATATACTTAAAGATATAGAAATTGTTGACATAAAAAGAATTATATGGGAAAAATATTTGATTATGATTTAGAAGATATATTAAATCAAGAATGGTATGAAATAGATTTACAAGAATTAGATATAGAAAGAATAGATATATACAATTTAGAAATAGATTCAGATTAAAATGAACTATGAATATTTAGAATATTGGATAGAAACTATGGAAAACATAAGATTATTAAAACACTTAATACAAGAAAATTTATATTTGTACCAAAGAACCCAAGATATGTTATATATAGAATATATAATAAATAACATTAAAAAAATATCCAGATTAGAACAATTATCAAAAGAAATTTATGATAAAATATTCTTTATTCAATCATGAATTCCGCACCCAGTACCTTACCAATTTCTTACAGTAAACTAAAGACTCCAAAGATAGTGAATTTCCAAGGTATTGCCAATGAGAAAGTGAACTCATTTTCGAAGGAGTTTCCCTACCTAAGGATTATCCTAAGACTCTCCACGGTAAAACATGAAAAAAACGTCTAAACACTTCCTTCAATACACACCAAAGCGATTGTCACGACCGGAATCTAGACCGCAGACGAGACTGGCGTCGTTGACCTCTCAGAGGTCGCACACAAGCCTACTTTCGTCATTCTTACTTCATCTAGGTTAATTTTAGCGAAAAATTTGAACTTTTTGTTTCTTAACTTACTTATTAAACATTCTCATTAATACATAATTGTTCACCATCAACCATCTAATATTAAGATCATCAAATGAAAGAAATAGGTAATATAGCAATAAAGATGTACTTGCCAAAATGGCACCAATACAATGTCTGAATAAAACAGGAAAGAAACGCTAGTGGAACATGCTCCACTAGCACACTCTAAAACTAAGCTAGAATATAAATGGCAGCATCCTCGAAAGCATGAGGGCCTACCAAGTCCGGATGAATGCTCCACGTCCGGATAGCTTCAGCGTCAACCTGTAGCTCTAGCGTCCACCTGTGCCTGCACCTAAAATTGTAGAGTTTTATAGGGTTAGTACACACTTGTACTAATTATGGGTATATGCAAGCACACACCAAGGACATGCATGAGAAATAATAGCTCTTTCCTAACAACATGATTATGGAAAGTCAAGTCAGTGGACTTTCCAAATTGGGATTAGGAAAGTTAGTGAACTTTCCAAATTCGGATTAGGAAAGTCATGCCATTAAAGTAACATGCATCATCATACATATCATATTGCACACAACACATAACATCTTACACATAGCACATATCATATAGCATACAACACATAACATCTTTTATAACATTCATTCATATGCCATGAGACCTTGGAATCATGGACTTGACATTAAGACTTTCCAAAATGAGGGCTCAACATATGAGACCTCAACTAGGGAGTCTTCATTAACAAACACAGAGTCTGCTTCATTCATTCATACGTACTTCATTTCATTTTCGTTCATAAGCCAGTGTGAACACAAGCTATACCTAGGATGTAATTTAAGACTTTCATCGGGTTTGCTGTGCAATGATCAAGAATAACCTAGTGTCATTACTTGAGTCTAGCTCACCTCTTGATTATCCTATCCTAACACCTTTGGTATCATTCATTTCATTATGTGCTTCATTTGAGGCTGGCCTCATTCATTCATTGGGATCTTTAACTTTAACCGACATAGATCATGTGAGCATCATGAAATCCAGTGTCTCCCTCACACCGAAAAGAGGTGGAATCACCGGCCAAAGTGACCCAAAACATGCTAGCGTACATGGGAATTTAACCCCGCCAGATCCCTATATTGGCAGAATAGGTTCGAAGACTAGGAGATATAAGGAGACCCATACCCGGCAAGCCGGACAGTCTCATCTCATGAGAGTTACGTGAACCTCCGTCCTTCCCGAAAGAAGGCATCACCGCTCATAGCTAGCCTATCGGTGCTCAGTATAAAGTTCCATTACATTCATCTCATACGTCATGGAAGCTGGCTTCTAGTTTGAGGACATCATAGCTCATTAGATGATTTCTCATCTCATCATTAATATTAAGTGTGTTAATCTCAATACTTTCATTAGAGTGTTCATAGAGACTGGTCTCTTCATTAACTTTACACTCTCATAGGTGAGTACGTTTTGGTAACATTTACTTAGGCTCATTTGAGATTGTTCTCATCTTTTACATTAGCGTCATATCATGTTGTCACCACATTCATTAACATTAGCACATTTGATCTTCATAATTACTCACCCCATTTTACGTGAATGTTCATTTCATCATATGCCAATATACTTGGCCATTTGTGTGTTTCACACTCTTACTTAACCCTTCTAGGATTTCGTCATTTTATTACATAATAATTATTTTATCGTATGCCAATGCACTTGGCCATTTAGTGTGTTTTACACTCGTACTTAACCCTTCTAGGGTTATTCATTTCATTACATACATCTTAGGTTCACTTATCTTTAAACGTATGCTAGATTTATGGGTCTATACATACAAGCCATGAGGCTTCATTCATAGTTCGTTAAGTGACTCATATCTTCCTAAGATTATGTAGTACAAGACTTATGTATCTTGTATATATGCAAAGATCTTGATTTCGATCTATGTAGGTGGCATTATTCTTGAACATTTAATTCACGTATGACTTATGTATCAATACGGAAAATTGGGCAAGGGAACCCAAGTTCGAATCACTTGGACAACATTTACATTTTTCATTGATTTTATTTTTAGTCTTCATGACATTGGGACCCTATATCGAATCCCAACATCAACAATCTATCTTTATTTATCTCCTTGGGTTTTCTTCTTAATTTGGCCGAAGTGTTGTGGGATCGAACCCCCACAACCCCTTTTATTTTTCACTTAAGACTTTGTTGTCCCATTTCGCCTAGACCAAGAGGTTGTGGGATCAAACCCCCACAGCCTCTTATATTTCACTCTTTATTTCGCTGGGAATTGGGAGGTTGTGGGTTCAAACCCCCACAGCCTCCTTATCTTAATTTTAAATTCGCTAGGGGCTGTGAGGTTGTGGTTTCGAACCCCCACAGCCTCCTATTTTTATTTTTAATTAAAATCCACTAAGCTAGCGTTTTGGCAGTGAGGTTGTGGGATCGAGCCCCCACAGCCTCACTTTATTTTCTTAATTAATTCCGCCATTCTCCTTTCTAGCCCTGAGGTCGTGGGTTCGATTCCCACGCCTCACATTTTCTTTTCTTTAATTTTTTCTTCTCTCATTCGCAGCCTGGAGGTCGTGGGTTCGATTCCCACGCCTCCCATTTATTTATTTAATTCTTGTTCTCTTCTTCCTCGACCAGTAGGCCCGATTTCGATTCCCCCCAGCCCTCTTTTCTTTTCTTTTTCGCGAATTTCAGTTGTCACTCGGGTTCGATTCCCCTTAACCCCATTTCCTCTTTTACGTTTTTAGCATCCTTCCAGTGTGTGGTCTCGGGTTCAATCCCTAGTGACCTCACCTATTTTATATTCATTAAAACCTAGATTTTTAACCTAGTTTTTGACCGAAACTAAACTTACACCATGCTGGAAATTTGAGCATAATTTTTAGCTTCTTTTCATCAACCTTTTCACGTTAGTTCTTAGGGCATTTCATGAAATATTTAGTGCATTATTAGGTGTAGTTTAGTAGTTACATTAGCCAAGAGTTTCTCACTCAAAATCAGTAACTTCACACCCCATATGAACATCACGTTGTGTACAACTTTTGCACATAAAATATAAAGATTAAACATGCCATTTCACACCTCCAACTGTGACTACATTCACTGCCACACGTTGCACACACACACATCACGTTTTCACATAATTTTGAACAACATATTCAATATTCACATAATTTCGAGCATGCATACTTAAACATAAACATCACGAAAACACATTACATCCTTACTTTGTACCAGCAAACATACCCAACCTATGATTCAATGGGAGCTAGTGACAGGGACATGCAACGGGGAACAACCCTAGTTTTAGGAATGAATATTCTGAACCTTAAGGGGTCTCTTGGGAAAGGGACCAAGAGAGAAGAAAACGTTGAAGTTGCTGCCCAAACCTTTCTCCAAAACTACGTCCAACTCACCGAAAGTTTCACCACCACTCGACGGAAATCTCCCCTTTGCCTTAACGTTTTTTGGTTATCTTCTTTTTCTTAAAATTTTCGTGTGTGTTCTTCAAGTGTGAAGAACTTTGATATAATTTCTGTTCTTGTAGTTGTTTAGGCAGAGAGAAAACGTGAAAGAGAATGGAGAAACGTGAGAGATGAACGTGATAGAGTGTTAAGCGTGAAAGATAGTTTAGACTTAGGTAAAGACTTAGTCAACTAGGACTCTTTCAAACCTTTAAAAAAAATCTGATTTTTATTTTATTTTAAATCAGCTAATGAATAATAATTATTAATTAATTTCATTAATTTAATAGTTTAAATAAAAATCACATAAATTCATTGCTTCCACCTAGGTTCGAACCCGGGTGGAGCAAGACTTAACTTCAAGTGCTCCATTTCGTCTCTCTCTCCCTAATTTGCCCCTCCACCTTATTAAATAATTAATTAATTATATATTTAGGGTAATTACGATATTACCCTTAGCCTGGTAAAAGACCATTTTACCCCTAGACCCTCAAAACTTAAGATTTCCTCTTTTTAAGTCCGGTAAAGACTCCTTCGATTAAATCTTCGTATTCGAGAGCCCTACATGGTTGGTCCCAACCTTTCCAAGCTCCACTAACTCCCCAAGTTAGTTGGCTTGGCTGTAGCAAGGGTTCTGAGGTCTCGTTCAACGCGCATCAATCCGTGTGAACCCTGGTCTAATCGTAGACATTCTTGACAGATTAGCATTTCTTATCTCATTCATTTTTAGGGTTGTTACATTATCCCCCCCTTAGGAACATTCGTCCCCGAATGACACTACCACTATATATCGTAATGCCATCCAGATCATAACATAATCACTATCCGCAGTCAAGCAATAGCAACAAAATATGTAGAGATAAGGAAACATAGACTTAAGAGTAGGAAGTCTAACCTCAAAAGCTGAAAAGATGAGGGTAGCGGGATCTCATGTCGGCCTCAGCCTCCCATGTAGCACCCTCAACAAGATGATTTCTCCACAATACCTTCACTGTGGCAATCTCCTTGTTCCTCAGCCACTTGATCTGTCTGTCTAAGATCTCAATAGGTACCTCCTCATAGGACAAGTCTTCCTCGACCCCCAAAACTTCCACAGGTAGAATCGATGCTGGATCACCTAGGCACTTCTTTAACATGGATACATGAAAGACTGGATGGACAGAAGCTAGCTCCGCAGGCAATGCCAACTCATAGGCCACCTCACCCACACGCTGTAGGATCTCGTATGGCCCAACATACCTCGGACTCAACTTCCCCTTCCTGCCAAACCTCATTACCCCCTTCATAGGTGATATCTTCAGATAGACCTGGTCACCAACATCAAACTCTAAGGGTCATTTTCTGTTATCTGCATATGACTTCTGCCGACTGTAAGCAGTAGCCAACCTGTCCCTAATCACTCTGACCTTCTCTAAGGCCTCATGAATGATCTATGGACCCAAAATGGATGACTCTCCAACCTCGAACCACCCAATTGGAGATTTACACCTCCTACCAGACAGTGCCCCAAACGGTGCCATCCCAATGCTGGAGTGAAAGCTATTATTATACGAGAACTCTATCAATGGCAGATGGTCATCCCAGCTACCTCTGAAGTCAATCACACACGCTCTCAACATGTCCTCCAATGTCTGAATGGTACGCTCTGCCTGCCCATCAGTCTGAGGATGAAAGGCAGTACTAAGATTTACCTGCGTGCAAGCTCTTTTGGAAAGATCTCCAGAAATGTGAAGTAAACTGAGCTCCTCTATCTGAAATGATAGACAAAGGAATCCCATGCCATCTCACAATCTCATCAATATAGAGTCTCGCATAATCCTCGGCTTTGTAAGTAGACTTCACAGGGATAAAGTGGGCAGACTTAGTCAATCTGTCCACAATAACCCATATGGAGTCATGCTGCCTCCTAGTCCTCGGAAGACCAACCACGAAGTCCATATTAATGGCCTCCCACTTCCAAGTCGGAGCCTCAATAATATGAGTCAGACCGCCAGACTTAAGATGTTCTGCCTTAACCTGCTAACAATTAGGACAATTGGCCACATATTCTGCAATGTCCTTCTTCATGCCATCGCACCAATAAATCTGCTTAAGATCATGATACATCTTGGTGGAACCTAGATGTATAGAATATCTGGAACCATGGGCCTCTGCAACAATCCTGGTCCGCAAATCATCCACATCTGGTACACACAGCCTGTCCTGATACCTAAGTATGCCATCACCTCCCAAAGCGAAAGACTCATTCATCTTTATCAACACTGAGTCCTTCAGCTCCATCAACACAGGATCTAGATGCTGACCCTGCTTGACTTCAACTACCAAGGATGATTCAGAACTAGGATGAACTGAAACATCCCCACTAGTAGAGTCAACCAATCGCACACCCAGTCTGTGTACATCTTTCACCAACTCTTTCTTCTCATCCTCAACGTGGGCTGTACTTCCCATGCTCATCCTGCTCAAAGCATCAGCCACAACATTAGCCTTACCTGGATGGTAGTGAACATTCATGTCATAATGCTTCAACAGCTCCAACCATCTCTGCTGACGTAGATTCAACTCTCTCTGTGTGAACACGTACTGGAGACTCTTGTGGTCTGTGAATACATCCACATGCACTCCATACAAGTAGTGCCTCCACATCTTCAGTGTAAACACCACAATTGCCAACTCCAGGTCATGAGTGGGATAATACTTCTCATGAACCTTGAGCTGTCTGGACGCATAGGCTATCACTTTACCAACCTGCATAAGAACACAACCCAAACCAACCCTAGATACATCACAGTAAACAATGTAATTCTCACCACACTTAGGCAAAGTAAGCACCGGGGCTGAAGTGAGTCTGTCCTTGAGCTCCTGGAAACTCCTCTCACAAGTCTCCGTCCATTCAAACTTGGCTTTCTTCTTAGTCAAAGCTGTCAATGGGGCAGCATTGGAAGAAAAGCCCTCCACAAACCTGTGGTAGTAACCAGCCAATCCCAAAAAGCTACGGATGTAAGTGGGAGTAAGAGGCTTTGACCAGTTCTTCACAGCCTCAGTCTTCCTGGGATCCACCTCCACGCCCTGATCGGACACAACATGACCCAGGAAGGTCACTGATCTAAGCCAAAATTCACACTTGCTGAATTTGGCAAACAACTGATGTTGTCTAAGTACATGCAAGGTTAGTCTCAAATGCTGTTCATGCTCTTCCTTGGTCCTAGAGTTGATCAGGATGTCGTCAATGAATACTATGACGAAAGAATCAAGGTATTCACGGAAGACTCGGTTCATGAGGTCCATAAATGCAACAGGTGCATTCGTAAGACCAAATGACATGACTAAGAACTCATAATGACCATAACGGGTACGAAAGGCTGTCTTTGGGATATCTCCATCCCTAACCCTAAGTTGATGATACCCTGAACGAAGATCAATCTTAGAGAAGAAACTAGACCCTTGGAGCTGATCGAACAAATCAGGTATTCTAGGAAGTGGATACTTATTCTTTATAGTGACTTTGTTGAGATGCCAATAATCGATACACATTCTAAGGGTTCCATCTTTCTTTTTCACAAACAACACTGGAGCGCCCCAAGGGGATATGCTCGGCTGAATGAAACCCTTATCAGTGAAATCTTTTATCTGCAGATTCAACTCTTTGAGTTCAGCTGGAGCCATTCTGTAAGGAGGAATTGAAATTGGTTTAGTATCGGGTTCTAAGTCGATACGAAAATCAATCTCTCGAGGGGGAGAGACTCCAGGCAAATCATCAGGAAATACATCTAGGAACTCATTCACTACAGGCACTAAGTCTATGGAAGGAATGTCATGATCTAAAACATTAACACTCACAAGATGACACAATAACCCCTTGGACATCATTTTATTGGCCTTAAGGTTCGAAGTCAAGAGGTTAGGACGACTCGAGTTGTACCCCTCCCAGACTAGCTCCTCTTCATCAGGGAAACAAAATCTCACCACTCTACTACGACAGTCCAAGCAAGCATAACAACTATGAAGCCAGTCCATGCCAAGAATAACATCAAAATCATGCATGGGTAACTCAACCAAGTCTGCACACATAGTCTTACCACTTACCACTATTGGGCAATCCTTGTATACTCTATCAGTTCTTATATTCTCTCCTAAAGGTGTACTAACCACTATAGGATCATGCAGAACTTCTGGCAATATCTCAAAAGTGAGAGCAAGCAAAGGAGTTACAAAGAAAAGCGTAGACCCTGGATCAAGTAAAGCATAAATAGAAGTTGAGAATACTTGCAACATACCTGTGACCACATCAGCGGACTTCTCCTGCTTCTCCCTGCCCTTCAGGTCATAGAACCTGTTCCTCTTAGGAGGCTCGGCTGCTGCTGCACCCTGTGGATTTGGCCTAGGCTGAGCATTACCTCCAGCCTGACCTCTGTTCTGTGGGCAGTCTCTAACCATGTGCCCACTCTTACCGCAATCGAAGTAGGCATTAGTGCCCTGTCTGCACTCTCCACTGTGAGCACGGCCACACTTAGCACAGTTCTTTTTGGGACGCTGCATCTCACCTACATTGCCCTTCTTGGGCTCAGGTCTGCATTCTCTAGGTACTGTACTCCTCTGAAAATTAGAGTTCCCAGAACTCTGTTACCCCTTCTTGAACCTGGGCTGCTCACGGATGCCAAAATTGTTTCTGTGGCCTCCATGGCTGAGACCTGTCTGATCTTGAGGCTTAGGCCTCCTAGCATCACGAATACCCCTCTTTTTGCGGCTGTCCTCTACCTGCTGGACATGCACCATCAACCTTGAGAGGTCCATATTATTATGGAGCATCGCAGACCGACACTCCTCCTCCAGATCTCCATTGATTCCTGTGAGGAACCTGCTCATCTCATCCCTGCTGTTAGACACAAGGGAAGTAGCATACCTGGATAATTTAACAAACTTCAGTACTTATCTCATCCTTGCTGTTAGATACTAAGGAAAGTAGCATACCTGGATAGTTTAACAAACTTCAGGGAATACTCCCTGACTGTCATAGATCCCTGCTTAAGGTTGATAAACTCCTCAACCTTTGCTTCCTTCATCTCTCTGGGAAAGAATCTCTCCAGAAAGGCTGTCTTAAACAACTCTCAAGTGACTGGAACTCCGCCCAAAGCTCGGCTATCCTGCCACATCTTGCACCAAGTCTGTGCAACATCCTTGAGCTGATAGGAAGCCAGCTCTGCCTTCTTAGTATCTGTTGCCCCCATAGCCACCTGAATCTTATTCACCTCGTCCACAAACTCTTGGGGGTCCTCTGATGTCTTAGACCCTGTGAAAATAGGAGGATTCATCCTTGTGAAGTCTCTCAGCCTGTCAGCCATGGTACGAACCGGTGGGTTCTCCCTCTGAACATCCTGTCGGTTGACCTGGGCAGTCATAGCCTGGGCCTGCATAGTAATGGCCTGTGCCATCCGGTCCAGAGATGTCCTCACCTCAGCATCAGTCAACCCAGCTGGGTTAACTGGCATAGCCACTCCTTCAGCTGGAGCCTGGGGTGGAACCTGATTGCCCCCAGCAGCTGCACCTCCTCTCCTCTGACCAATGGTTCTCCTAGTATTCATTCTATGAAAACAACAAACAATGATGTTAGACACGCTCATAACACCAAGAAATTAGACATTAGGAAAAGCACGATAAGATCAAAAGAAGAGAAATTTTCCTACGCATCATGCAGTCTCTAATTCAGGATAGTAGTGCACTTCACTACCATGACCTAGAAATTACTCAATGTGGTTAATGTGAACTCATTATTCTCGGAACTTAACTTGGTGCTCTGATACCAACTTTGTCACGACCGAAATCTCGACCCCAGATGAGACCGGCGTCGTTGACCTCTCAGAGGTCGCAAACAAGCCTAATTACGTCATTCTTACTTCATCTAGGTGAATTTTAGAGGAAAATTTGAAACTTTTTGTTTCTTAACTTACTTATTAAACATTCTCATTAATACATAATTGTTCACCATCAACCATCTAATATTAAGATCATCAAATGAAAGAAATAGGTAATATAGCAATAAAGATGTATTTGCCAAAATGGCACCAATACAATGTCTGAATAAAACAAGAAAGAAACGCTAGTGGAACATGCTCCACTAACTCACTCTAAAACTAATCTAGAATATAAATGGCAGCATCCTCGAAAGCATGCGGGGCCTACCAAGTCCGGATGAATGCTCTACGTCCGGATAGCTTCAGCGTCAACCTGTAGCTCTAACGTCCACCTGTGCCTGCACCTAAAATTTTAGAGTTTTATAGGGTTAGTACACACTTGTACTAAGTATGAGTATATGCAAGCACACACCAAGGACATGCATGAGAAATAATAGCTCTTTCCTAACAACATGATTATGGAAAGTCAATTCAGTGGACTTGCCAAATTGGGAATAGGAAAGTTAGTGAACTTTCCAAATTTGGATTAGGAAAGTCATGTCATGAGAGTAACATGCATCATCATACTTATCATATTGCACACAGCACATAACATCTTACACATAGCACATATCATATAGCATACAACACATAACATCTTTTATAACATTCATTCATATGCCATGAGACCTTGGAATCATGGACTTGACATTAAGACTTTCCAAAATGAGGGCTCAACATATGGGACCTCAACTAGGGAGTCTTCATTAACAAACACAGAGTCTGCTTCATTCATTCATACGTACTTCATTTCATTTTCGTTCATAAGCCAGTGCGAACACAAGCTATACCTAGGATGTAATTTAAGACTTTCATCGAGTTTGCTGTGCAATGATCAAGAATAACCTAGTGTCATTACTTGAGTCTAGCTCACCTCTTGATTATCCTATCCTAACACCTTTGGTATCATTCATTTCATTATGTGCTTCATTTGAGGCTGACCTCATTCATTCATTGGGATCTTTAACTTTAACCGACATAGATCATGTGAGCATCATGAAATCCAAGTCTCCCCCACACCAAAAAGAGGTGGAATCACCGGCCAAAGTGACCCAAAATATGCTAGCGTACATGGGAATTTAACCCCGCCAGATCCTTATATTGGCAGTATAGGTTCGAAGACCAGGAGATATAAGGAGACCCATACCCGGCAAGCCGGACAATCTCATCTCATGAGAATTACGTGAACCTCCGCCCTTCCCAAAATAAGGCATCACTGCTCATAGCTATCCTATCGGTGCTCAGTATAAAGTTTCATTACATTCAACTCATACGTCATGGAAGCTAGCTTCTAGTATGAGGACATCATAGCTCATTAGATGATTTCTCATCTCATCATTAGTATTAAGTATGCATTAACTTCAATACTTTCATTAGAGTGTTCACAGAGACTGGTCTCTTCATTAACTTTACACTCTCATAGGTGAGTACGTTTTGGTAACATTTACTTGGGATCATTTGAGATTGCTCTCATCTTTCACATTAGCCTCTTATCATGTTGTCACCACATTCTTTAACTTTAGCACATTTACTCTTCATAATTACTCACCACTTTACGTGAATGTTCATTTCATCGTATGCCAATGCACTTGGCTCTTTAGTGTGTATCATACTCTTACTTGAACCCTCTGGGGTTTCATTATCTCATCACATAATATCTTAGGTTCACTTACTTTTTAAATGTATGCTAGACTTATGAGTCCACACATACAAGCCATGAGGCTTCATTCATAGTTTGTCTAAGTGATTCATATTTACCCAAGATTATGTGGTATAAGACTTATGCATCTTGTAGGTATGCTAAGATATTAATTTCGATCTTTAGATGCAGCATTCATTAAATATTTGTTTATGTATGACTTATGTGTCAATACGGAATTGGGCAAGGGAACCCGATTTCGAATTTCTTGGGCAACACTTAATCTTATATTAAACTTGCTGATTGCATTTTTCAGATTTGGGGGACTCTAGTTTGTTTCCCATCAGCCCCATAATATTTCCTTTCTTTTTCTCCTCTATTTTTCGTCCAAGGCATGGAGGTTGTGGGATCAATCCCCCACAAGCTCATTCTTTTTCTCTTAATTTATCTTTTAACTTTCTCACCTATCCAAGAGGTTGTGGGTTCAATCCCCATTCACTTCATTTTATATTTCTCCTTTATTTTCCTCCTAACTCTCTCATCTATTCAAGAGGTTGTGGGTTCAATCCCACCCTCCACATTTATTTTTCTTCTTTATTTTTCTCCTAACTCTCTCATACATTCAAGAGGTTGGGGGTTCAATCCCCACTCTTCACATTTATTTTTATCCTTTATTTTTCTCCTAACTCTCTCATCCATTCAAGAGGTTGGGGGTTCAATCCCACTCTCCACATTTATTTTTCTCCTTTATTTTTCTCCTAACTCTTTCATCCATTCAAGAGGTTGGGAGTTCAATTCCCACTCTCCACATTTATTTTTCCTTTCATTTTTTTTCATGAAAGTTTTATATAATTTACATTTGGTGAGGTCTTGGGTTCAATTCCCAATGACCTCACAATGTTTTTTTTAAAATTAGTAATTTTGGCCGAGACTACAAATTTCCAGCAAGCTGGAAATTTGGTCTCTTCCAATCCATTTCTCTCTCATTATTTTGTTGATTTGTTTTGTAGCATTTTGAGTGACATTCAGTCAGTCAGCTTAATATTTTATGAACATCACGTTTTTAGCATTTTTACACACGCAAAACACAACATTTAACATACAAATTTCATGCAGCAAATATAGTCAAATTCTTAGCACACACATACTCAAAATAGTCCGCTTAATGCACTTTT
Organism: Solanum sitiens; assembly: GCA_016801875.1. Taxonomy (NCBI): domain Eukaryota; kingdom Viridiplantae; phylum Streptophyta; class Magnoliopsida; order Solanales; family Solanaceae; genus Solanum; species Solanum sitiens. The sequence goes on along the minus strand of JABWTJ010000094.1, from coordinate 2,352,920 downwards.
ACGGAATATATTTTTCATCCTTTACATGATTTATTACCACACATTCAACACATAATCACAACCAGACCTAACATTACCTACCAGAAGACATACCAACGCATGCTTTGAATCGTTCAAAGGAGCTAATGACAGGGGCATGCAACGGGGACAACATTAGTCTTTAAATCGCGATTTAAACTGAACCTTAAGGGTCTCTTGGGAAAGGGACCAAGAGAGAAGAAAACCCATACCTTAAGGTCATTCAAAATTTGTTTAAATGCTGCCAATTTACCATGAAACCAAGCCTCACCACCGAAACTTCAAGCAAAATCCCGTCAAGAACTTGTTATTGATTTTCGTTTTTACCTTAGTTTTTCGTTTGAGTTTTTGTGTGTAAGTTCTTCAAGTGTGAAGAACTTTGTTTTTTTCTCTTTTACTGATGATGAGAACGTGAAAGAGATGGTGGTGGGTTTTAGACGTGAAAGAGAGAGAGATGTGAGGTTGTGTTTTCATAGAACTAGGACTTTTAGGCAAGACTTAGTCAAATAAAATATCTTAATTAATAAATAATATTTAATAATAAAAATCTGATTTTCCTTTTTCTTAAATCAGCTATTAAATATTAATTAATTAAATTAATTCACAAAATTAAATAATCAAATTAAATCATTGCTCCCACCTAGGTTCTAACCCGGGTGGAGCAAGATTTTGCTCAAAGGCCAATTTAAGCCCTTTCTCATCAAAATGCCCCTCCACCAGATTAATTAAATAATTAATTAAATATTTAGGGTAATTACGATACTATCCTTAGCTTTAAAAAAGACCATTTTACCCCTAGACCTTCCAAACTTAAGATTTCCCCTTTTTAAGTCCGGTAAATACTCATCCGAGTAAATCTTCATATTCGGGTGCCCTACATGGCTGGACCCAACCTTTACTAGCTCAACTAACTCACCAAGTTAGTTGGCTTGGCTGTTGCAGAGTTTCAGAGGTCTGGTTCTACGCGCATCAATCCGTGTTAACCCGGTCTAATCGTAGGCATTCTAGACACATTAAGCATTACTTAGCATATACATTTTTAGGGTTGTTACATCAAGTACACCTTATCACCTTCTTCAAACTCTAGATCCTTTCTCCTATGATCGGCATAAGACTTTTGCCGACTATAGGACGGTTGCAAGCTATTCCTTATAATATGAACCTTCTCCAAAGTCCTATAAATCAAATTGGGATCAAGAATCGAAGACTCACCAACTTCAAACCGCCCAATAGGAGACCTCCTACCATACAAGGATTCATAATGAGCCATGGAAATGGATGTGTGGAAACTATTATTGTAAGCAAACTCCAACAAAGGCAAGTGCTTATTCCAACTTCCTTTGAAATCGATGGCACAAGCTCTAAGCATATTCTCAAGGGTTTGAATAGTACGTTCCGCTTGACCATCCGTTTGAGGATGAAAAGTGGTACTCAACTTCACATTAGTACCCAACCCTTCTCGAAACGACCTCCAAAACCAAGATGTGAATTGTGCACCCCTATCCGATATGATGGATAACGGAATACCATGGCGACACACAATCTCATCTATGAAGATCTTTGCATAATCTTCCGCCGAATAAGTAGACTTGACGGGAATAAAATGAGCGGACTTGGTCAATCTATCAACCACCACCTATGGAGTCATATTATTTTTGAGTCTTAGGCAAACCTACCACAAAATCCATATTGATGTCTTCCCACTTCCAAGTAGGAATTTGGATTTCTTGTAGTAAGCCACCCGACTTTAGATGTTCGGCTTTCACTTGTTGGCAATTTGGACACTTAGCAACAAACTCCACTATGTCCTATTTCAAACCTTCCCACCAATACACCTCTCTAAGGTCATGATACATCTTTATTGACCCCGGATGAATGGAATTACGGTACCCATGAGCTTCCTCAAGAATCCGGTTCCTCAAATCATCAGCATTAGGAACACACAACCGCCCTTGATACCTCAAAACACCATCCCCCCCAAGGAGAATGACTCATTAAACTTGCAAAGGACCGATTCTTTCAACTCCATCAATGGTTGATCAAGGTGTTGTTTGGACTTCACCTAAACAACCAAGGATGATTCGGAGTTATGATGGACCATGACACCACCATTTGGAAAACCTTCCAATCAAACACCCAATCTAGCCAACCTATGAACATCTTTCACTAGGTCTTTCTTGGCTTCTTCTATATGAGACACACTACCCATGGTCATACGACTTAGAGCATTCTCCACCACATTGGCCTTGCCGGGTGATAGAGAACGCTCATGTCATAATCTTTCAACAAATCTAACCACCTTCTTTGTCGGATATTCAACTCCTTTAAGGTAAACACATATTGGAGACTCTTATGGTCGGTAAACACATTAACATGAACACTATACAAATAATGCCTCCATATTTTCAAGGCAAATACTACGTCCGCTAACTCAAGATCATGAGTGATATAGTTCTTCTCATGCACTTTAAGTTGTCAAGAAGCCTAGGCAATCACTTTCTCATATTGCATAAGCACACACCCCAAACCCACACGGGATGCATCACAATACACAACAAAACCCTTTGTACCCTCCGGTAAAGTCAACACCGGAGCGGAAGTAAGCCTATCTTTAAAGATTTGGAAGCTCTTTTCACATGCCTCCGACCACTCAAACTTCTTACTCTTTTGGGTCAAAGTAGTTAAGGGAGATGCAATGGACGCAAAACAATCCACAAACCTCCGATAGTAACCTGCTAGACCCAAGAAAATCCTAATGTCGATTGGTGTCAATGGTCTAGGCCAACTTCTTACCACCTCCGTTTTCCTTGGATCAACCTCAACTCCCTCACTAGAGATGATATGACCAAGAAATTCCTCCGACCTCAACCAAAACTCACATTTGCTATACTTGGCAAACAATTGATGTTCTTTAAGGGTTTGCAATACGACCCTCAAATGACCCATGTGATCACCCTCATTTTTTGAATATACCAAGATATCGTCAATGAAGACAATGAAAAAAGAATCTAGGTAACTTTGAAACACCCTATTCATTAGGTCCATAAATGCCGCCGGAGCATTAGTGAGACCAAAGGACATAAATAAGAACTCATAGTGCCCATATCTAGTCTGAAATGCCGTCTTTGGTATATCCTCACCTCTCACCCTAAGTTGGTGATACCCCGATCTCAAGTCAATTTTAGAAATGTAGCTTGCCCCTTGGAGTTGATCAAACAAGTCGTCAATCCGAGGGAGAGGATACTTGTTCTTAATAGTGACCTTGTTGATCTTGACATGTATTGTATAATGTTCATTCAATTGACTTGGTTATTGATTGAATTACAATTGGATGATGTTGTTATGCTAATCATGAACAAATTAGGGTGATTTGTAGTCTTTCATGCTAGTTCTTGAGAAGTGATCTAGGGTATGATGAATTGACCTAATCTTAAGCTTTGATCTAGTATTGAATGGTGATGTAGTGATTCTTCTAGCCTTGTGATTATGTTGGTTATTGAATTATGATGACTTGATGACCTAATTGAGTTAAACTAAGGGTTGATGGTAAGACCTTGATGATGAGTTATGAAGGAGACTTGGTAAGTCTTATGAACCTTATTCCTTACTTCAATTTGTGGTTAATTGTGATTAAGTCATGATGTTGTGTTGAAGCATGCCTTGTTTAGGATTGATAGGGTGGTATGATGTTGAATTGAAATGTCTTGACTATGGTTGTGAGGTTGATTAAGCTGAAAATGTTATAAGGGTGGTAATGACTACCAATGTGCCTTATTATGAATGAATGTGAAAAGGAGCTAACCTCACTTATATGAATTGTAATGAAAGGGATATGCTCATGCAATTCTTATTGAGCTATGATGATGATTATACAAGGGTTAAACACTATGACCTAAACTAAGTTATGATTGATAAATAAAGACATTAAGACATTTCAAGAAGGGACTTTGCTTATCACCGAGTGAACTTGACAATGGGAGGTGACGACTTTCCATAGAGGAAGAGTTACCCTATAGTTTTATATGTGATGTTGACTCCCCTTTGAGGGATGCTCATTCAATGGATTCCCACGAGAGGATGCCCCAATTACCAAGTGGTATGAAGAGGGACGACCTATCTCTTAGTTCTTGAACTATGTTGCCCCCATAGGAAAACTAGCTAGTGGATCCACCTACAAAGCTATGTTTATGTTTGGTTTTACTTTGGCCGGTAGACCACCTTCCCTAGGTGTGAGGTTTTACAGCATCGGATTCCACATTTAGCTGATGCGGTCTATGTCGGTTAAGACAAGTGTTCCCTAAACAAAAATTAACTAATGATGTATAAACTAACTAGATTGACTTGAGGGGATTTACTTAGCCTAGGTAGGGGTATGAGACTCTACCTATGCCTTGCACTAGTTTGCCTTGATAGAAGATTTAGGAGGTTAATATTATGTATGTATATGATGATAAATGTTAATGACTATGATGTGGTGATCTTACATGTAAATGATATTATATAATAATGATAATGCTTATGAACAAGTAATTAGTCCTTATTGTTAAAGTATGAAGTTATGTATATTGAAGACTATGTTGTGTGGAGTAGGTTATTAGTCATGGTTCTTGTTGGGTTACTAGATTGAGTAAGGTTATGAGGCTTTGCTTGGTCATTGCACTTATTGATTTTATAGGGATTCATGATTAGTGTCTTGCTTTATTATGATATGTTAAACTCTTATTCATGCTTGTGATGATTATTACTTGATGATAGAGTCGTATTGGATTATGGGTTCAAGTATGTTGATATGCATATTATGACTTGTCGAATATGTCTTGATGATTGGAATGGTTTGCTTGATTGTGCATGATAATTTCAAAAGGGTAAAATGGCATGCTTTAACTAAATGTCCTTTTTGGCATGATTTGACATAATATGTGCATATGGTCTCATACTTAGTACAAGTGGCGTACTAACCCAATTTTCTCCCTTTTCCCATATATTTTAGGTTCCGGTCATTGAAGGCTTATTTGAGAAAACTTGAAGAAGACTTGGATATTCTGTACCATCCAAGTGGGTAGGTCCTCACTTTCCGAGGGCGATGCCAATATCTAGCTATGGAGTTTTTTACTTCTAAGACTCTTATGTTCATTCGATTTTCATTTGAGTACGATTTGTATAAGCCTATGGCTTCTTTACATAGTTGTAGGGCTATGCCCAAATTGCTATTATCGTTTTTAGATGGTTATGAGATTAGAAAAACTTTATGACTATGTTCTATTTTATATATATACATATGTGCAATAAAAGTAGAAGACTAAGTAATCTTCTTATACGAAGGGTCTGTGTATACTCACTATGACTATATATATGTGTATGTAGAGGTCTATGTAAATCTCAATGTAAAAGTAGTAACAGTTTTTAATTATTCCGTATTTTTAACCTATGAATGTTATGACGAAATGCTAAGAGGCTAGTCTTAGTCCTCAAAGAGGACGACGACACCGGTTACGTCTAGGGGGCGCTCCCCGGATGTGACAAAATTGGTATCAGAGCATGATGTTGAATATCCTTGATGTTGATGTCTCTATCAACCACGTCTATGTAGATTCGTACTCATAATTGTGAAGCGCGCCACACTTATGAATAGGAATCTATGTGATGCCTACAAATCTCTCTCTCTTTCTTGGAAATCTAATATCGTGCCTCTAGAGTAACTATTGTGTAATTTCACCTAAACCTTGTAATTTGGTTATAGGTAATGAATACTTGAAGGAATGCAGCTCGAAGGCATGAGAAAGAGATTGCTAATGCGGGAGCTCCTCCCCATGGTGATCAAGTTCCTCCTCTTGAAGAAGATGTTGTGGATCATCAAGCTCCGTCAAATCCTCCACCTTTGACGGAGGGTGAGATAAGGGTTTCCCTTCTCCAAATGGCCGAACTCATTACTACTCAATCCCAAGCCTCTACTATTCAAGCCCAAGCTATGTCGGCCCAAGCTAATTGGGAGGTTGTGCCCCGAGCAAATCATCAAGTCTTTACCATGGCATCCCGTCTAAGGGACTTCACTAGGATGAATCCTCCTATTTTTAATGGGTGTAAGGTTGAAGAAGACCCCCAAGAGTTCATTGATGAAGTTTATAAGATACTCTTTACCATGGGGTTGAGCACTAGTGAGAAGGACGAGTTAGCCACTTACCAACTAAAGGATGTGGCCCAAACTTGGTATGTGCAATGGAGGGACAATAGGCCACTAAGAGGTGGACCGGTGACTTGGGAGACTAGGGAGATGAGGGAAGCTAAAGTGGTGGAGTTCATCAACCTTCGTCAAGGAGGTATGAGTGTGCTTGAATACTCCATGAAATTTACTCAATTGTCAAAATATGCTCCTTCTTTGGTTTCCGATCCTAGAGATGAAATGAGCCGCTTTGTGATGGGGATGTCGGAAGACTTATAAGAGGAGTGTCATTCGGCTATGCTACATGACAACATGAAAATCTCTCGTCTCATGGTTCATGCTAGGAAAGTGGAAGAGGCAAGGGCTAGAAGAAGGAGTAGAGATGCAAAAAGGGCAAGATCTTTTAATGGTGGTTCTTCTAAGAATAGGCTTGAGATTCAAGACAAGCCTAAGTTCAAAAAGAGGTTCTCTAATCAAGTTCCATCTAAGTTCCCTAAGGCTCGTGATGATAAGGTGGAAAAACCTAGAGCTCAAAAGGGAAGGAGTGGAAACTCACCAAATGAGAAGCCTACATGTGCCAAGTGTGGAAAGGGTCATTTTGGTGAATGCTTGGTTGGAACGTGCAATTTTTTTGGTTGTGGCAAGAGTGGCCACAAGGTTAGGGATTGCCCCAACATGAAAGGTCAAGAGAAGAGTGGTAAATCAAGTGGTTCTAGTGATGCTCCTAAGAAGAACCGCTTCTATGCTCTCCGCTCTAGGGGTGAGCAAGAGACCTCTCCCGATGTGGTGACCGGTATGTTGAAAGCTTTATCTATTGATGTTTATGCTTTATGTTATCCGGGTGCTGCTTTGTATTTTGTTACACCTCTTGTAGCATAAGACTTCATGAGACAAAGGTAAGGAGCATGTTTGATGTCACTTTTATGTATGGTGTTTTAAGCCATCAATGAGAAATCGAGTCTCCTTAAAATGAAAAACTGATGAGTCTCTTGAAAAATTATGTGACTTTTATGGTTTGGAAATAATGATTATAAGCTCACTCTTGAAAAGTGATGGCATGTCTATCTAGTATCTTTGTGTGTGCCCATAAATTGTAAGATTTTTCCTAAATGATGCATATTTATGAAAGCTAGTGTTATGCTAGAAATTGAAATTATGGGAAATGACTACCTATTATTGTAATGTGTGTGGTGTGATTTACCATGTTGACTTCATTAGGAAGAAACTATGAGTATGCTTTGGTTAAAAGTTGAGAAATTCTCATTAAAAAAATGAATTGATCGTTGTGCATTGCTTGTATATGAACTCATGAGACATGTAAGTGTGTTGAGGATAAGGACATTCCTCCTTAAACATAACTAAGAATGGTATGGTTGAGTATGACATTCATGGCACTATGCATAAATGATGAGGAACCTAGTTGATCTACTTAACTCAAGTCTATGTGCATTGAAGTATGAGTTCTTAATTGCTTCTTGAGTGATGTTGAACTTGCCTTAGTGTAACTTAAAGGTTGTTGCATAATGATTTCTTAATAAAATGAAATGGAAAGACCATTTTATTATAAGGAGAAAGATGTTCCTCTTATGAACATGACAAGAGCCTGCGTGTTTGATGCATTAAAAAGGTGAGCGAACAAATGTTTTGCTTTCTATGTTGCATTAAGTGCTAAATGGTTTGAAGTTGGTGTTCCTTGTATATTTGGTGCATTGACTTCTATGTTATGATGTTATGAATGTTGTGAGCTGATCAACTGGTCATTGAAGTCCTTGTTGTGTTTAAAGTGTTCCAAGTGTCATGGAGGATGAATTTTTTACAATATGCATGTTTAATTTGAAGTCATTTCGAGGTCAAACATCCAATATCGTCCAATGACTTTGAAAGTTAACCTTGAGAAGTGCATATATGTCTTGGTGTGTCTTGACATGTCCTACGTGTTTGTTTTGGTTAAGACTCATGTGGAAGGTCCCTAACATGTTAATGAATGTGTTTACGTTGGAAACGTCTGGGCACGACTCCCCAAGGGCCCCACAAACGGCCCTCAAGGAGAACCCAAAGACTGCCTGGACACTGCCTGTGCAGTATCTACCAACGCCCATAAACGATGCCTCATCAGTGCACCAACACCCTGTCGATGGGAGGGGACATCCCACAGTCAGCCTGGGAGCTAAATCCTCTAAATGAAAAGCCTCAAACCCAAACGATGGTTTCTAATACGACCCATCGATGGGTCTACTGGTCGTCGATACAGCCTGCAACATGCTGCCAGGCGCACTGTTTTATTAAGGGGTGGATGGGAAATTTACCCCACGTCCTAACATGACGCTAGGCGGTTAGTTTAGGTATTTTTTGGTATATTAAGTTTGTTATTAAGATCAAAACCCCATACCCCATTCATTATTCAAAATTAGACTTCCCTCTCCAAAAGAAACCTCTCTAGAAACCTCCATTGGAGATGAAGCTCAAGAACAACTTAGAGCTTGGATTCCCATGGGCTCTTCATGAAGATTTTGTGGTTCTCTCCTACAATGAGGTATGGCGATCCTTCATTCTTATTCAACCTTTCTTCTAAGTAGTTCCTTCTAATGTTTTCAATGAGAATTCTATAATCAAACCTTCTGTCTTTCAATCAAGCCATGGGTTATTTCTCAAAACATTTTCAAAAGCATGTTTATGATGACTTGATGTCTATGTTATGATTCTAAATTGAATTTCAATCCAATTTCATGATAAACCCATGTTCCTTGCAATTCTCAAATTAGCCTATATATGGGCATTGTGATATTGACTCTAGGTTCAATTGAATTATGAAACTAGCATGTGGAATGGCTTATAGGTACTGCCTAATATGTATATTGATGGTTAATTGTGTGAAATTGATCCATGTGGATCAACGCTTGAAGATTTGGTAAGGATTAACCTATGTTCTTCCAATTTCTATAGATTGCTAATATAGTGAATTCAATGTGATTTCGATCCTATAGTAAATGAAGCATGATTTCGTTTATGTAATGGTACCTTTTGCTACTGTTTTATACATGTATTTATGCTGAATTATGAGAATTGATCAAGGATGATCAAATCTTGGAGGAATTGTAATTTGGCCCCATTCTCTCTACTTTTCTATAGACGTGCTAGATGATTGGCCTTGTATGACATTGTGTGGTATGGTGCACTTATGGTGGAGGTGTTTACTTTATAGTCAATGTATATGTGATTTGATCATGTCCTTGAAGGAAAATTGTATTTTGAATGAGTGGTGATAATGATCACCCAATGTGAAGATTATGTCTAGTATTCCATTCTAATTATGATCTAGGTTGTGTTGCTAATGTTATAAGCATGTGAATGACTATTTTAGGGTTAGGTATAGGTGATACCATTGATAATGTGATATTGGTACATGACCCCTTACCTATGTAACCTATATGAATGTGTGATATTAGTCAATGTTAGGAGTCTTGAATGCAAGTATTGAAGTTATCCTGTCTCCTATGCTAGTATGTGATGTGTGGTCTATGCTTGAAGGTCCATTATGGTCTTAAGAGGGTGACTGCCTCAATATGATGTTAATAGACATTATGTTATCATGTTGACCAATGCACACAAACTTACACCTCATGCATGATTATAAATAATATAGGTTCATAGTGTCTAATTAAAGGGTATTCTCATATCGACTTGTGTCTACTACCTATGCATGTAGAGTATATGTCCATGAGTTATGTTATGTATACCTTAACTAGGATGACTTTATAGGTATACTAGTATGGACAAGGGTATGGGACCTTGTCTATGCATTGCACATGTGTGCCTTGATAGGATAGGTCCTAGATTTGTGATCTATGTACATGAACACGAATGAATGAGTATGTTATGAACATGTCTTGTATGTTATGATGTCAAGTATATGATATGATGAAGTATAAATATGTATAATGTCTAAATGTGTTTATATGAAAGGATTGCTCATATAGTTACACCTATACACTTAAGTATGAATGAAGTGAAGTATGAACATGTGTGGCCTAAGGGTGTTTATGTGAAAGGTTTGCTCACATATATGTACACACATAAAAACATGTCCATTATGCATGTATGATGATCTACTGAATAGAGGGTCTCTTGAAAGGTCTTCTCAAGGATATCCTAAACTAGATGGTGCTTGAATATGCTATGTCCTTGTGAAGGGGTTTCTCACATGATTTAAGTTGATGAAATGTTAAATGTATGAGGAGTCAATATCCTAAAGCCTACTCTTATAAAGTAATGTTAATAAAGGCTTTTAAATAAAAGGGAACTTAGCTTAGCACTGAGAGAACTTGAAGTTGAGGGGTGTCCCTTCCCAATGTGGGAAGGTAGGATCACAAAAATCCTCCCGATGTGGATAACTACAATGCCCCATTTGGCATAAAGAGGGTTTCCATATATGCCTCCAATTTCCATAAACTATGCTTGCCCCATTGGATATAGCAAGGGATATCACCTAATATGCTAGCATTATGTTAATGTTCTACTTTTGCAAGGTAGAGCACCTTCCCTTCGTGTAAGGTTCTACAACACCAAATTCGATGTTTAGCACCCATGGTCTTAGTGTCGGTTAAGACTATAGTTTCCCTAAAGTAAAATGGATAAGGGAAGTAAAGTAAGGACCCTAACTAGGATATTCTAAGTGAAGTTGCTTAGTTTAGGTGAGGGTATGGGACTTGACCTATGCATTGCACAAGTATCTCTTAAAGGGAGTTCTAGGAAGGTGTTCTAATATATATGACTATGTTTATGTTCCTTATGCATGACATTCTAGTGTTCTCACTTGTTGTGAAAATATGCATGGTATGAGTCCTAATGAGTCTATATGATGTGGCCTTACCTTATATGCATAACGTGAGTCTTATTGACTATACTAGTTTCTGAGAACGTGCCTTGCACGTTTGTCCCTTATTATTATTAAATTTTTATATACTAAAAAGTTGAGTAATAAAAAAGATGCTGAAATTAACAATAGTAGTTTTACCTTTTATCTTTTATTCACTAAATAATAACAAATATAATATGAAGAAGAACATTAAACAGATGATATATCTAGTTATTTTTTTGTTATCTTTCTCTCACTCTCTTTTCATCTCATGTTGAATAGTGCAGTTTCCCTACTATGATAATATCAATCTTAGTAAATTGGTTCTTAAAAGTCATATTAAAAATTTAATTATCAAAATGTTTTTACATAAATAGTGGAGAATGACTCTTCACATTGAACTTTTAATTTTTAAAAATTATGTGTATGAGAAATAATTAACATTCAATAATTAGGTAGAAGAATATCACATTATCATAAATAAATTAATATCTCTAAGGCAAAAGTAGACATTCTAGTTTGGACAATAATTACTACTTAACTATTTATGGGTCCATCTCCAGTGAATAATCTATAGATGGGAGTTTGACAATTTTCCAGCTATAGTTAAAATTTTACATCAATAATAAATAACTTATTATCACAATAGATAGACGTTTGATGCATAAAATTTATAAATTCTAAAAGATTTCGTCAATGTGGTACATATGCAAATTTATGAGATAAACACTTTATGTATTATGAAACACACATGATTTATGAAGATAAAAGAATAATACTCCTTTTTCATAAAATTTCTCTTTGAATAATTAATATACATTGAGCAATGTAAACTTTTCAAAATGACTTATTCTAGATATATGATCAATTTGAGGAATGAATGTTCCAACACACAAATAATAGACTAATAAGATCAATAAATTATACATATAAATGAAAAGTTTAAATAAAATACAACCTCAAAATCACATATATACTATATAAAGTATGATCCATTCTTTATCTCCAATTAGATGGGCCATTTTATTTTAGGATATGGATTCTTTATATATATATATATATATATATATATATATATATATATATATATATATATATATATATATATATATAAATCATATTTGATTTCTCATTTAGTTATTCCTCTAACTACTCATAAAAGTAGTGAGAGGAATGACTAAATGAGAAATCAAATATGATTTTTATATATATATATATATAAATCATAATTAATTTCTCATTTAGTCATTCCTCTCACTACTCATAAATAATAATTTCAAAAATATATTTAAACTGAAGTAGAATACTCTATCGAGAGCCAAATAAGCATGTCAAATGAACTGATTAATCTTTCATTAATATGAATTTCATTAGTAATTAAGCAACATAGTAATACATGAATTGTATATGACTAATTTCTTCATGTAGGACACAAAATATTCTAATAAAAAACAAAATCGTAAGAAAGTACATCAAAATATTTAAAAAGGAAATATAAAATACTTTGGATGGACAAAAAGGAGCGGATAAAAACAAAAAAAAATTATTGCACATACAATATGATTTGCAAATTTCATTTTTGCATGATAATCTCTCGTCCTCCTTTTGTCATTTACAGGAAGATCATGCTAGACATTTTATAGCAGTAGCTAGGATGAACTTTGAGTAGATAATAAATTTTCATAAATTAGTTCAATGATTTTAGTCCATATCAAATTTGTTTAATGGAAAAACTGTTTAAATACTTTTGACTTTTACAGTAATAGAGTAATTAATTATTAATGTGAATTTGATTCATGACCAATCTAAATGAGCTATTTATTAAATATTTAATTATATTTTATAATATTTGTTTTAATTATTTTAATATAAGGGTAAAATGATAATTCAACTTTGAGCTTTAAATCTTCCCACTTATAATATACTTTGATGAAGAAGGTCTTACTTGGCATATATGAAGTTTTCTATACTTGTCTTGTTGATGTATGAAGTAAAATATATGATTGTAGTCTCTTAATGAGTTTACTAAGTATGTGTGATGTTATGGGACTTCACATGTACATTGCACTAGTAGACTTAGATTGAGATTATGAGTAAGGTCTTATGATGTATAAGTAAAGTGAAGTCTAAATATGCTATTAATTGACTAATGCCTCTTATGATGATATTATAAGTCTTGACTTGTATGTTAATTTGTAATGTGTTTTTCCATGTGGTCCATGAATTGTATTGAGTCAAATGTGAAGTATATGTCTTATTATGTGAAATGGTTCTATGAATGTATGTATAGATTAATGAAGGTTGTAGCTATGACTACCTAGTGGCCTTAAGGTGATGCTTTAGTGTGTATAGTGTAACGGGACATTATCTATACATTGCACCAAGCATCACTAGAGGATTACTTGGGAAGTCAAGGAGTTAAAGTAAAACGAGCTTACTATAAAGAGAAAAAATAGCTTACTGTAAAGTGAGGTTACTGTAAAGTGATTCTAATTGTGCCTAATATGCAATGTATGGTTTTATTTGATGTTGTGACTATTGTATATGCCTAAATGAAGTATGTGAATTGTGTGATGCTTATTGTATGAAGTTTTATGAAGTTTTCACAAAAAGGCTTGATGCATGGTTTCAAAGTAAAATGTCCCCTTTTAAATACATGTTTTTGCATGGTTGCCATACTTAGTGCATTCTTGTACTAATACCATTCTTCCTTACCTTTTTACACAAAGTGTATGTTATGGATGCTTAAAGGATGTCTCTAAGGTGAAGGAATTGATATGTGTTTCCCAAGCTCAAGGAAAGGAATCCTTAAGTTCAAGGATTTCCTATGTCATGTTTTTATAAAGTCTTGTAATAGTTTAGTTTATGATTTTACGTTATAAGGGTCGGGTCCCTAATGTACTCTAATGATGTTTAGTCTAAGAGGGCAAAGAGACTTAGAGTCTTTAACTATATATATATATATATATATATATATATATATTGGAAGTGATTTTCTAGCATATGATGTGCTATGAAGTTTTAAATTTTCCACTAAATTTACCTATGATAATGCGATGAATGATAACTATGGGCTTGTATATGACATCCGAGAGGTCAAGTACGCCATATTACTTCTAGCGGATGCTCCCCGGTCGTGACAAACGTGGTATCAGAGCATGAGGTTTATAAAAGTGGTTTTAGGGTCAAAAGTCGCATATTGCCAAGTCTAGTAGAGTCTCATTCATCGGGTGGTGAGTCGCGACACATCTATGAACGAGAGGCTATTGGACGATAGAGTTTACCTTCTTGATAATTCTCATGTCGTGCCATAGAACTTAACTCTATAATATCTCTCTCTTATGTTTTCTTGTCCGGTGGTCTTTTAGATGTGATTGCTTGGAAGAGATGGTATCTCTATGCTTGAGTGAGAAAAGGTGAGTTTTGATGCTTATCATTTTTTTATGGTTTGATGAGTATGTGTGAAGGTGAACTTTGACATGTGTTTATGTGATGCCCTTTGTGGCTATATATGAGATCTATGTCAAATGACATGTTATGTGATGATTTATGTTATGATATGGTTATAGATTGTTAAAGAAGTTGTTATAGTTGAATTGAGCTTCCTTGAGTTGCTTTATGAGTATAGATGATTGTATCATAATGTTACGGTTTGAGTTGAAATGCTTTGAAAAAGTGTGGTAAATAACTAAAGATGCATGTTGCCTTATTATGCGTGTAATGGTTCGATGTTGCCCTTTGTTTACATGAGTGATTCTTCATAGTTGCTTTGTACGGATTGGAATCCTTGTATAGGCTTGGTCATACAAGGGAAAGTAGTGTTCTTACCTTGTAGGGTGATGATGTGGGGTGGAATGACCTAGAAGTTACCTTACCCTAGTGTTTATAGAAAAAGAAAGAGGCCCTATGGCTAAGTCTCCTCTATTGTTTCATTAAGGTGTTATGACCCTTGGTGTTTATGGTATAGTTGAGACCTTATGTGGTTGGGTAGTATGACCTAACTTGATTGTTATGGATTTCCTTTGGGTGTTAGGCCTAGAGAAATGATGATGGTTGAGTTAAGTTGCTCTTAAATGGGTTTATCCTAAGTGGGGTATGATGATGTGAGTAGTAAGGGTGTTGATATTTCTATCTTGTCCTTCTATTTGTACTTTAGCTTGAAACTAAAGAGTTCCTAGACGCTTGTTCATAATAAGAGTCTTGCATAAAGTATGAGTTGCATGTTCTCCATATATTATGTATGTCTTAATTGAGACTATGTTAAGCATGTTTTGAAGATTCTAAATTTCATGAAATTTTTTTTTAAACTAAATTCATGTTCTCTCATGTTGCTTGTGCATCTTGATGTGTAGATTGTGCATTAGACTTCATGACACAAGGTAAGGAACACGTTTGATGTCACTTTTATGTATGGCGTTTTAAGCCATCAATGAGAAATTGAGTCACCTTAAAATGAAAAATGATGAGCCTCTTGAAAAATTATGTGACTTTATGGTTTAGAAAGCATGAATATTGGCTCACTATTGAAAAGTGACTGCATGTCTAGCTAGTGTCTTTGTGTGTGACCATAAATTGTAAGATATTCCTTAAATGATGCATATTTATGAAAGCTAGGGTTATGCTAGAAATTGGAACTATGGGAAATGACTTTCTATTGTTGTAATGTGTGTTGTGTGATTTACCATGTTGACTTCATTTGGAAGAAAGTATGAGTATGCTTTGGTTAAAAGTTGAGAAATTCTCATTTAAAGAAAATGAATTGACCTTTGTGCATTGCTTGTATATGAACTCATGAGACATGTAAGTGTGTTGAGGATAAGGACATTCCTCCTTAAACATAACTAAGCATGGTATGGTTGAGTATGGCCTTCATGGCACTATGTCTAAATGATGAGGATCCTAGTTAATCTACTTAACTCAAGTCTATGTGCATTGAAGTATGAGTGCTTAATTGCTTCTTGAGTGATGTTGAACTTACCTTAGTGTCACTTAAAGGTTGTTGCATAATGAGTTCATAATAAAATGAAATGGAAAGACCATTTTATGATTAGGAGAAGTATGTTCCTCCAATGAACATTACAAGAGCCTGTGTGTTTGATGCATTCAAAAGGTGAGTGAATAAAGGTTTTGCTTACTATGTTGCACTAATTGCTAAATGGTTTTAAGTTGGTGTTCCTTGTAAGTTTGGTGTATTGACTTCTATGTTATGATGTTATGAATGTTGTAAGTTGATCTATGGTTCATTGAAATCCTTGTTGTGTTCAAAGTGTTCCAAGTGTCATTCGAGGACGAATGTTTCCCAAGTGGGAGATATTGTAAGGACCCTCAAAATGAATTAAGGTGCTTAGATCCTCACATGTGTATAAAAATGTTTTAAATTATTTTAAATAAGTGTTTTACAGTATGCATGTTTAATTTGAAGTCATTTCGAGGTCAAACGTCCAAGAACGTTCGATGACTTTGAAAGTTAGCCTTGAGACGTGCATATGTGTCTTGTTGTGTCTTGGCATGTTTTACGTGTTTTTTTGGTTGAAAATCATGTGGAAGGTCCCTAACATGATAATTAATGTATTTAAATTTGAAACGTCCGGGCACAACTCCCCAAGGGCCCCGCAAAAGGCCCTCAAGGAGGACCCAAAGACTGCCTAGACACTGCCTTGGCAGTGTCTACCAACGCCCATAAACGATGCCTCGTCAGTGCACCGACGCCCTGTCGATGGGAGGGGGCGTCCCAAAGTTAGCCTGGGAACTAAAGCCCCCAAATGAAAAGCCGCATACCCAAACGAAGGTTGCCAGTACAGCCTGTTGATGGGTCTATTGACCGTCGATGGTGGGCATCGATGCAGCCTGCAACATGCTGCCAGGCGCACTGTTTCATTAAGGGGTGAATGGGAAATTCACCCCACGTCCTAACATGATGCTAGGCGGTTAATTTATGTATTTTTGGGTATATTAAGTTTGTTATTAAGATCAAAATCCCATACCCAATTCATTATTCAAAATTAGACTTCCCTCTCCAAAAGAAACCTCTCTAGAAACCTCCATTAGAGATGAAACTCAAGAACAACTTGGAGCTAGGATTCCCATGGGTTCTTCATGAGATTTCGTGGTTCTCTCCTACAATGATGTATGGTGATCCTTCATTCTTAGTCAACCTTTCTTCTAAGGATTTCGTTCAAATGTTTTCAATTAGAATTCTATGATCAAACCTTCTATCTTTCAATCAAGTCATGGGTTCTTTCTCAAAACATTTTCAAAAGCATGATTATGATGAATTGATGTCTATGAACAGATTCTAAAGTGAATGTCAATCCAATTTCATGATAAACCCATGTTCCTTACAATTCTCAAATTAGCCTATATTATGGGCATTGTGATCTTGACTCTAGGTTCATTGAATTATGAAACTAGCATGCAGAATTGCTTATAGGTACTGTCTAGTATGTATATTGATGGTTAATTGTGTGAAATTGATCCACGTGGATCAAGGATTGAAGATTTGGTTAGATTAACCTATGTTCTTCTACTTTGTATAGAGTGCTAATGTAGTGAATTCAGTGTGATCTCGATCCTATAGTAAATGAAGCATGATTTTGTTTATGTAATGTTACCTTTAGCTACTATTTATACATGTATTGATGTTGAGTTATGAGAATTGATGAAGGATCATCAAAGCTTGGAGAATTGTAAGTTGGACCTATTCTTGCTACTTTTACAAAGACTTTCTAGATGATTGGCCTTGTATAGCCTTGTGTGGTATGGTCCACTTATAGTGGCGGTGTTTACTTTATTGTCAATGTATATGTGATATGATCATGGACTTGTAGGCAAATTGTATTTTGAATGAGTGGTGATTATGATCACTCAATGTGAAAATTATGTCTAGTATTCCTTTCTAGTTATGATCTAGGTTGTGTTGCTAATGTTATAAGCATGTGAATGACTATTTTAAGGTTAGGTATAGGTGCTGCCATTGATGATGTGATATTGGTACATGAAACCTTACCTATGTAACCTATATGAATGTGTGATATTAGCCAATATTAGGAGTCTTGAATGCAAGTGTTGAAGTTATCGTGTCTCCTATACTAGTATGTGATGTGTGGTCTATGATTGAAGGTGCATTATGGTCTTATGAGGGTGGATGCCTCAAAATTATGTTAATAGCCATTATGTGATCATGTTGACCAATGTACAAACACTTACACCTCATGCATGATTACAAGTAGTATAGGTTCATAGTGTCTAATGAAAGGGTATTCTCATATCCACTTGTGTCTACTACCTATGCATGTAGAGTATATGTCCATGAATTATGTAATGTATCCCTTAACTAGGATGAATTGATAGGTGTACTAGTATGGACAAGGGTATGTGACCTTGTGTATGCATTGCAAATGTGTGCCTTGATAGGATAGTTCCTAGGTTTGTGATCAAAGTAAATGAACATGAATGCATGAGTATGTTATGAAAATATGTTGTATTCTATGATGTCAAAGTATATGATATGATGAAGTATGAATATGTATAGTGTCTAAATAAGTTTATATTAAAGGATTGCTCATATAGTTACACCTATACACATAAGCATGAATGAAGTGAAGTATGAACATGTGTGGCCTAAGGGTGTTTATGTGAAAGGTTTGCTCACATATATGTACACACATGAAAACATGTCCATTATGCATGTATGATAATCTAGTGAATAGAGGGGCTCTTGAAAGGTGTTCTCAATGGTATCCTAAACTAGATGGTGCTTGAATATGCTATGTCCATGTGAAGGGTTTTCTCACATGATTTAGGTTAATGAAAGGATACTCTCCTCTATGACCTATGAGCTAAATGTATGGGGAGTCAATCTCATAAAGCCTACACTTATAAAGTAATGTTAATAAAGTTTTTTCAATAAAAGGGAACTTAGCTTAGCATCGAGTGAACTTGAAGTTGAGAGGTGTCCCTTCCCCATGTAGGAAGGTAGGATCACCAAAATCCTCCCGAGGTGGATAACTACAATGCCCCATTTGGCATAAAGAGGGTTTCCATATATGCCTCCAAGATACATAAACTATTCTTTCCCCATAGGATATAGCAAGTTATATCACCTACTATGCTAGCATGATGTTAATTTTCCACTTTGGCAAGGTAGATCACCTTCCCTTCGTGTAAGGTTCTACAACACCAAAATCCATGTTTAGCACCTATGGTCTTAGTGTCAGTTAAGGCTATAGTTTCCCCAAAGTAAATTGGACAATGGAAGTAAAGTAAGGACCCTAACTAGGATAACCTAAGGGAAGTTTCTTAGTGTAGGTGAGGGTATGTGACTTTCCCTATTGCACAAGTACCTCTTGAATGGAGTTCTAGGAAGGATTTCTAATGTATATGACTATGTTTATGTTCCTTATGCATGACATTGTAGTGTTCTGTACTTGTTGTGATGATATGCATGGTATGAGTCCTAATGAGTCTACATGATGTGTCCTTACCTTATATGCATAATGTTGGTTTAATTGACTATATGTAGAAGGTCTTACTTGGCATGTATGAAGTTGTCTATACTTGTCTTGTTGATGTATGAAGTAAAATATATGCTTGTAGTCTCTTGTTTAGTTTACTAAGTATGTGTGAGGTTATGGGACTTCACATGTACATTCCACTAGTAGGCTTAGATTGAGATTATGAGTAAGGTCTTATGATGTCTAAGTGAAGTGAAGTCTAAATATTCTATTAATTGACTAATGCCTCTTATGATGATATTAGAAGTCTTGACTTGTATGTTGTCTTGTAATTCGGTTTTCTATGTGGTCCATAAAGTTTATTGAGTCAAATGTAAAGTATATGTCTTATTATGTGAAATGGTTCTATGAATGTATGTATTGATTAATGAAGATTGTAGGTATGACTACCTAGTGGCCATAAGGTGATTCTTGAGTGTGGATAGTGTAATGGGACATTATCTATACATTCTACCAATCTTCACTAGAGGTTTACTTGGGAAGTGAAGGAGTTAAATTAAAATTAGCTTACTGTAAAGAGAAAAAGAGCTTACTGTAAAGTGAGTCTAATTGTGCCTAAAATGCAATTTATGATTTTATGTTATAAGGGTCGTGTCCCTAATGTACTCTAATGATGTTGAGTCTAAGATGTTAAATAGACTTAGAGTCTTGAACTATGTATTATGATATTTTATATATATCTTGGAAGTGATGTTCTAGCATTTGATGTACGATGATATTTTAAATTTTCCGCAACATTTACCTACGATAATGCGATGAATGATAACTGTAAGAACCCTAAAATGAGTTATGGTGTCTAGATCCTAACATGTTAATCATAAGGGTATAAGGTCCTAAAATGGTTTATAATGTGGTATTGAGGTTGTGTCTAAAGTTTGAGGTAATTTGGAAGTCAAACGTCAAGGGACGACCAAGACATTCGACGACTAGTCACCAATGTGGCCTAGATGCTTTTATGCGTTTATGTGTGTTTAATGAGATTATGAGGTACTTATATGAGTTATAATGATGGTTATAGGCATTATGTTAAGTTTCATGATGTTTAGAGGTCAAACATCCAAAAACGTCCAAGTCGTTCGAAAGTTATCCCTTGAGACGGTCATGTGTGTCTTGAGTGTGCCTTGCATGTTTTGATGTGTTTCACGTGTTCATTTTGGGTGAAACTTTAATGGAAGGTCTTCAACATGTTAAGGTGTATATTAATGTCGGAAAAATTCATGTACGACTCCCCAAGGCCCCCACAAGAGGCCCTCAAGAAGGACCCAAAGGCTGTCAATTGGCAGTGTCAATCGACTGAGCCAAACGATGGTACGTCAGACAACCAATGCCCCATCGATGGTGAGGCGACGATGGACACTTATCCTGGGGAAGGCTTAGCCAAAAAACAGCCTAATACCCACACGAAGTAAGCCACAAACGGTCCGTCATTGGGCTAACATGGCGTCGATGGCTGGCTGTCGATTTAGGCTTCAATTACTGCCATGCACGCTGCCTAGAATGGTGTAACACTTCTGAAATCCAAGATATGTCTTAAATCCTAACATAAGTGCCATAGTGTCTAGACACTATTTTAAGAGTCATTTTAATGAATATAGGGCATTTAGGAAGTTTAGAAACCAAAACGTCAAAAAACGTCCATGACGTCCGGGAAACTAGCTCATGGAGCTACTAACGTGTCCTAGACTATTTGACTAGCTTTTAGGAGTCGTAAATTCATGAAAATTCGTGGAAGGGTTTATAATATGTGTTTAGGTTGATTCATGGTCGAAACGTCCAGGTAGAAATCCCCAAGGACCAACCAAGGGCCCTTGAGGAGGACCCTTGCAAGGGGAGTCAAACATTACCTGGGCAGGGTGCACCCACGAGAAGGCAACGACGGAACGTGTGTGGATTTATGGGGCGTCAATGCCATCCATCGACCAACACTTAGAAAATTCCTTGAAGTAACCTTTTTTCACAATCTCTAACCAAAACCACGGATGTGCAGCACCGAAGAAGGTAGGAACCGTCGACTCACAGACAGACCGTCGATCGGGGTCTCTTCTGTAAGGGGTCCAACTTGTTGCGCGTTTTCACTTAACTCCAATTAAATAATTAAGGGCTAATATTGTTGGTTAGGGTATTAGGGAATCCTAATTAAGTTATTTAACACCCCATATAAAGACCCCAACCCCATTAGAATAAACATAACTCTCTTCCTTCTCTTTTCTTTCTCTCTCTAGTGAAGAACTCCATTGAAAACCAAGCTAGGGGAGGGTTTTAAGGGCTGTAAAGGGAAGATTTTACCATCAAATCTTCATCAAACATTGAGGTATGAGATGTAATTCACCTTTGAGACCTCTTTCCTCAAAGGCTTCCTTCAAAGTATTTTCAAAAGTTGAGTTTTAAAGTGGGTTTCATCCAATCTTTAAATTAATGTCATGAATTGATTTGTTTATGAATTCTTATGAATATATTGAATATATTGATATGTACTCTAACTTAATTATGATATATCTTGATGGTTTGGTCTAGTTTGTAGAAGATGACCTTCCCCCCTTAACCGTAGGTTATGATCTTGATATGAATTAGGTTATATTGGTTCAATTGACTTGATTATTGGTTTAGTTACTATTAGATGATGTTGTTATACTAATAATGAATGAATTAGGGTGAATTGTAGTCTTTCATGCTAGTTCTTGAGAAGTGATCTAGGTTATGAAGTGAATTGACCTAAGTATCTTGTCTTAAGCTATGATCAAGTATTGTATTATCATGTAGTGATTCTTCTACACTTATTATCATGTTGGTCATGGAATTATGATGATTTTATGCCCTAATTGGGTTTAGTTAAGGATTTATGGTAAGACCTTGGTGATGGATGATGAAGGAGACTTGGTAAGTCTAATGATCCCTACTCTTTACTTCAAATTATGGTTAATTGTGATTAAGTCATGATATTGTGTTGGAGTATGCCTTATATTAGGATTGATAGGGTGGTATGATGTTGAATTGAAATATCTTGACTATGGTTGTGAAGTTGATTAAGATGTAAATGTCATAAGGATGGTGATGACTAACAGTGTGCCTTATTATGAAAGAATATGTAAATGTGCTAACCTCAAATTGTAATGAAAGGACAATACTCATGCAATTAATATTGAGCTATGATGATTATGATTATACAAGGGCTAGACGCTATGACCTACAATAAGCTCTAATGATTAATAAAGGCTTACAGACATTTCAAATGTACTCTTTAGATTGGATACTATAATGCATGTAGCATAAAAAGGGTCCCAATTATATCTCCTAGATCTTGAACTCTGTTGCCCCCATAGGAATACTAGCTAGTGGATCTACGTAGTTGCTATGTTCATGTTGTAGGTACTACTTTGGTAAGTAGTCCACCTTCTTTTGGTGTAGGGTTCTATGACACCGAATTCCACATTAGCTCATGTGGTCTATGTCGGTTAAGGCAAGATATTTCCAAAAGGTAAAATGAATTTATGAATGAACTCTAACTAGGATGACCTAAGGGGGTTAGCTTAGCCTAGGTAGGTGTATGAGACTCTACCTAAACATTGCTCTAGTTAACCTTGAGGGAAGCCTTAGGTGGATGTTCTTATGTATATATATATATATATATATATATATATATATATATATATATATATATATATATATATATATATATATATATATATATATATATATATATGCTTATAAATGTAAATGATATGTATATGATGACCTCACATGTAGATGGCATTTATGTGGTGTTGGTTATTCTTATGGACATGTATTTGGTCTATATTGCTAAAAGTGTGATGTTATGTATCGTTAAAGCTTATGTTATGTGACGTTGGACATTAGTTAGGGTTCTTGTTGGGTTACTTGATTGAGTAAGGTGATGGGGATTTGATTGGTCATTAAACTTGTTGACTTTATGAGGATTCATGAGTAGTTGTCTTGCTTTATTATGATATGATGAACTCTTATTCATGCTTGTGATGTTATTACTTGATGATAGGGTTGTATTAGATTATGGGTTCAAGTATGTTGATATGCATGTAACTTGATTTGACTTAATGAATATGTCTTGTTGATTGTTATGGTTTGCTTGATTGTGCATAAGACTTTCAAAAGATAAAATAGCATGCTTTACTTAAATGTCCCCTTTTAACATGATTTGATATTATATGTGCACATGGTCTCATACTTAGTACAAGTGGTGTACTAACCCCATTTTCTCCCTTTTCCCAAACATTTTAGGGCCCGGACGTTGAAGGCTCTTTGAGATGACTTGAAGAAACTTGAACTTTCTCAATCATCCAAGTGGGTAGGTCCTTACTTTCCGAGGGCGATGCCAATATCGAGCTTATAAAGTTATTTTTGTTTTAAGACTCTTATGTTCTTTGTCTTTTTATTTGTGTACGAATTTTATAAGCCTATATTTGGCTCCTTCATGTTGATGTATGGGCTATGCCCAAATTGCTATGATCGTATTAGATGCTTATGAGATAAGACAATCTTTAAAGACTATGTTCTATCTTATGTATATATGATTTGGCAATAAAAGTAGAAGACTATGTAATCTTTCTATACGAAGGGTCTATGTATACTCGATGTGAATATATTATGTATATGTAGAGGTCTATGTAAACCTCCATGTAGAATTAATTAAGAAGTTTTAAATTTTCCGTATTTTTGACCTATGAATGTAATGATGAATGCTAAGAGGTTAGTCTTAGTCCTCAAAGAGGACGAAGACGCCGGTTACGTCGAGGGGGTGCTCCCCAATGTGACAAACTTGGTATCAGATCATGATGTTGAATATCCTTGATGTTGATGTCTCTCTCAACCACGTCTATGTAGATTCGTACTCATAATTGTGAAGCGCGCCACACTTATGAATAGGAATCTATATGATGCTTAGGAAACTCTCTCTTTCTTGGAAATCCAAAATCGTGCCTCTAGAGTATACTATTGTGTACTTTCACCTAAACCTTGTATTTTTGTTATAGGCAATGACTACTCAAAAGAATGCGTCTCGAAGACTTGAGGAAGAGATTGACAACGAGAGAGTTCCTCCACGTGGTGATCAATTCCCTCCTCTTGAAGAAGATGCTAATGTTAAAGAAACTCCGGCCAATCCTCCTTCTTTGACGGATGGTGACATAAGGGCTGCACTCTTCCAAATGGCCCAAGCCATTACTACTCTAGCCCAAGCCACCACTACTCAATCCCAAGCTATGACGGCCCAAGCTTATCGGGAGGTTTTACCCCAAGCAAATCAACAAGTTACTACCATGGCCTCTCATCTAAGGGATTTCACTAGGATGAATCCTCCTACTTTTTATGGGTCCAAGGTTGAAGAAGACCCCCAAGAGTTCATTGATGAAGTCTACAAGATACTCTTTGCTATGGGGTTGACTACTAGTGAGAAGGCTGAGTTAGCCACTTACCAACTCAAAGATGTGGCTCAAACTTGGTATGTCCAATGGAGGGACAATAGGCCTCTAAGGGGTGGACCGGTGACTTGGGAGATCTTCAAGAAGTCTTTTCTTGATCGGTTCTTTCCTAGAGAGATGAGGGAAGCCAAAGTGGTGGAGTTCATCAACCTTCGTCAATGAGGTATGAGTGTGCTTGAATATTCTTTGAAATTCACTAAATTGTCCAAGTATGCTCCTTCTCTGGTTTCCAATCCTAGGGATGAAATGAGCCACTTTGTGACGGGGGTGTCGGAAGACTTGCAAGAGGAGTGTCATTCGGCTATACTACATGACAATATGCACATTTCTCATCTCATGGTTCAATCTCGACAAGTGGAGGAGGCAAGGGCTAGGAGGAAGAGTAGAGATGCTAAGAGGGCAAGATATTTTGATGGTGGCTCTTCTAAGGGTAGGCTTGAGATTCAAGACAAGCCTAAGTTCAAGAAGAGGTTTTCTAGTCAAGTTCCATCCAAGTTCCCAAAGGCTAGGGATGATAGGGTGTCTAACCCTAAGTCTCAAAAGGGAGGGAGCACTAGTTCACTAACTAAGAAGCCAAACTTGTGACAGGTGTAGCAAGAAACATTATGGTGATTGTTTTAAGGGAACGGATAATTGTTTTGATTGTGGAAAAAGTGGGCACAAAGTTAAATATTGCCATAATGGGAAGGGTCAAGATAGGGGTGGAGGTCAAGCTCAAGCAAGTGGTTCCAATGATGATTCTAAGAAGAACCGTTTGTATGCTCTTCGCACTAGGGGTGAGCAAGATACATGCCCGTTGTGGTGACCACTATGTTGAATGTATTTTCTATTGATGTATATGCTTTTCTTGATCCCGGTGCTACTTTGCCATTTGTTACACCTCTTGTAGCTAAAAAGTTTGACATTTTACCCGATATCTTGCATGAACCCTTCAAAGTGTCTACCTCAGTGAGTGAGTCGGTTGTTGCAAAAAGGATGTATAGAAAGTGTCCTATAACGTTTCCCAATAGAGTTTCTTATGTTGAACTAGTAGAACTTGATATGCTTGATTTTTATATCATATTTGGTATGGATTGGTTGCATTCTTGCTTTGCATCTATTGATTGTAGAACGAGGGTAGTGAAGTTTAACTTTCCAAATGAACCCGTTGTAGAGTGGAAGGGGGGAAATTCTATTCCTAGAGGCCGTATCATCTCTTGTCTAAAAACATGCAAAATGATCTAAAAAATTTGTCTATATCGCATAGTAAGAGTCCAAGATTTAGACTCCGAAATTCCTCTCATTGAGTCGGTCTCCATAGTGAGTGAATTTACGGAGGTCTTCCCTAATGATCTTTCCGGTATTCCTCCCGAATGGGAAATTGATTTTGGTATAGATTTGATACCGGATACAAATCCCATTTCAATTCTTCCTTATCGGATGGCTCCGGCCGAATTGAAGGAGTTGAAGGCATAACTCAAAGATTTACTAGACAAAGGCTTCATTAGACCTAGTATTTCTCCACGGGGTGCTCCAGTTTTGTTTGTGAAGAAGAAGGATGGGTCCTTAAGAATGTGAATTGATTATCGCCAACTCAAAAAATTCACTATTTAAAACAAGTATCATCTCCCTCGGATTGACGACTTGTTTGATCAACTCCAAAGGGCAAGCTACTTTTCTAAAATTGACTTGAGATCGGGGTATCACCAACATAGGGTGAGAGGTGAGGATATACCAAAGACGGCATTTCGGACTAGATATGGTCATTATGAGTTCTTAATAATGTCCTTTGGTCTCACTAATGCTCCGGCGGCTTTTATGGACCTAATGAATAGGGTGTTTCGAAGTTACCTAGATTCATTTGTCATTGTATTCATAGACGACATCTTGGTATATTCGAAAAATGAAAGTGATCACATGGGTCATCTGAGAGTGGTGTTGTAAGTACTTAAAGAACATCAATTGTTTACCAAGTATAGCAAATGTGAGTTTTGGTTGAGGTCGGTGGCATTTCTTTGTCATATCATCTCTAGTGAGGGAGTTGAGGTTGATCCAAGAAAAATGGAGGCGGTGAGAAGTTGGCCTAGACCATTGACTCCAACCGACATTAGGAGTTTCTTGGGTCTAGCGAGTTATTAGCGGAGGTTAGTGGATAGTTTTGAGTCCATTGCATCTCCCTTGACTACTTTCACCCAAAAGAGTAAGAAGTTTTAGTGGTCAGAGGCATGTGAGAAGAGCTTCCAAATCTTCAAAGATAGACTTACTTCCGCTCCGGTGTTGACTTTATCGGAGGGTAGAAAGGGCTTCGTTGTGTATTATGATGCATCCCGAGTGGGTTTAGGGTGTGTGCTTATGCAACATGGGAAAGTAATCGCCTATGCTTCTAGACAACTTAAAGTGCATGTGAAGAACTATCCCACTCATGTTCTTGAGTTAGTAGGCATGATATTTGCCTTGAAATTATGGAGGCATTACTTGTATGGTGTTCATGTTGATGTGTTTACCGACCACAAGAGTCTCCAATATGTATTTACTCAAAAGGAGTTGAATCTCCGACAAAGAAGGTGGTTAGAATTGTTGAAATATTACGACATGAGTGTTCTCTATCACCCCGACAAGGCCAATGTGGTTGCGGATGCTCTAAGTCGTATGACCATGGGTAGTGTGTGTCATGTAGAAGAAGCCAAGAAAGAACTAGTAAAAGATGTTCATAGGTTGGCTAGATTGGGGGTTAGATTGGAAGATTCTCCAAATGGTGGTTTTATGGTCCATCATAACTCTGAGTCATCCTTAGTTGTTGAGGTGAAGTCCAAACAACACCTTGATCAGCCATTGATGGAGTTGAAAGAATCAGTTCTTAGTAAGTTTAATGAGTCATTCTCATTAGGGGGGATGGTGTTTTGTGGTATCAAGGGAGGTTGTGTGTTCCCAATGTTGATCTTTTGAGGAACCGGATTCTTGAGGAAGCTCATGGGTCCCGTTATTCCATTCATCCGGGGTCAAAAAAGATATATCATAACCTTAGAGAAGTGTATTGGTAGGAAGGTTTGAAAAAGGACACTGCGGAGTTTGTTGCTAAGTGTCCAAATTACCAACAAGTGAAAGTCGAACATCAAAAGCCGGGTGGTTTACTTCAAGAAATCCAAATTCCTACTTGGAAATGGGAAGACATCAATATGGATTTTGTGGTAGGTTGCCTAAGACTCAAAAACAATATGACTCCATATGGGTGGTAGTCGATAGGTTGACCAAGTACGCTCGTTTTCTTCCCGTCAAGTCCACTTATTCAGCGAAGGATTATGCAAAGATCTTCATAGATGAGATTGTGTGTCACGATGATATTCCGTTATCCATCATATCGGATAGGGGTGTACAATTCACGTCAAGGTTTTGGAGGTCTTTCCAAGAGGGGTTAGGTACCAAGGTGAAATTAAGTACCGCTTTTCCTCCCCAAACGGATGGTCAAAGGAGATTACAATTCAAACCCTTGAGGATATTCTTAGATCTTGTGTCATCGATTTCAAAGGAAGTTGGGATAAACACTTGCATTTGGTGGAGTTTGCCTACAATAATAGTTTCCATTCATCCATATCCATGTCTCCCTATGAAGCCTTGTATGGTAGGAGGTGTAGGTCTCCTATTGGGTGGTTTGAAGTCGGTGAGTCTTCGAATCTTGGTCCAGATTTGATTTATAAGACTTTGGAGAAGGTTCATATTATAAGAAATCGCTTTCAAGCGGCCTATAGTCGGCAAAAGTCTTATACCGATCATAGGATAAGGGACTTAGAGTTTGAAGAAGGTGAAAAAGTGTACTTGAAAATTTAACCTATGAAAGGGGTGGTTAGATTTGGCAAGAAAGGGAAGTTAAGTTCTCGTTATATGGGTCCCTATGAAATCTTGCAAAGGGTTGGTAAGGTTGCCTATGAGTTAGGTTTCCTAGTGAATTAGCATCGGTTCATCCGATTTTCCATGTCTCTATGTTAAAGAAGTGTATCGGTGATCCCGAGTCCATTATTCCTATTGAAGGTCTTGGTGTGAAGGATAACCTCTCCTATGAGGAGGTTCCGATTCAAATCCTTGATAGGCAAGTAAAGAAATTGAGGAACAAAGAGGTAGTTTCCGTAAAGGTGTTATGGAAAAATCACCTACTTGAGCTGCAACATGGGAGGCCGAGGCCGACATGAAGTCCCGTTACCCTCATATATTTGATAAATAAGGTCAGTTACTTCTATTACTAATGAAAATAATGACTAGAAATGAAAGTTTCTTGATTTTTGGTGAAGTTTTGCAAAATGTGGATTTTTGAATATATTTAGAGTAACTTACAGTGAAGTTGTGCCTAAAATTGAAATTTAGCTCCTTTGACTGCTTGAGTTATGTTGTGAATTTTATATGGTGAGTCTTTATGAAATGATATGTATCATATTGTTAAGTTGAACTTTGGCATAATTGACTCATGTAAACTATGTTGAGCTCATGTTGTTGTTGTGAAAAGGAAATTCCTCATAATGTGATGTTTGAGCCTTATGTGTGGTAATTCAAGCTTTTGAGTTGCCTTTGTTTAAGTAATATGATTTATGCTGTCTTGTATTGTTGTTGGTTAGGATGCTAGTCTTGAGTCTATTCCTTCCTTTAAAAGAGTTTTAGTGTCATTCGGGGACGAATGTTCCTAAGGGGGGATAATGTAACACTTTGAAAATCCAAGATGTGTCTTAAAACCTAACATATGTGACATAGGGTCTAGACACTGTTTTAAGAGTCATTGTAATGAATATAGGTCACTTAGGAAGTTTAGAAACCAAAACGTCCAAGAACGTCCATAACGTCCGGGAAACTAGCTCATGGAGGTACTAGCGGGACTTAGCATATTTGACTAGCTTTTAGGAGTCGAAAATCCATGAAAATTGGTGGAAGGGTGTCTAAAATGTGTTTAGGCTGATTCATGGTCGAAACGTACGGGTACGACTCTCCAAGGACCAACCAAGGGCCCTTGAGGAGGACCCTTGCAAGGGGAGTCAAACACTGCCTGGGTAGTGTGCACCCACGAGAATGCAATGACGGAACGTGTGTGGATCGACAGGGTGTCGATGCCATCCGTCGACCAACACATAGAAAATTCCTTGAAGGAACATTTTTCACAGTCTCTGACCAAAACCACGAATGTGCAGCACGGAAGGAGGTAGGAATCGTCGACTCACAGACGGACTGTCGATCGGGGTCTCGTCTATGAGGGGTCCAACTTGCTGCACATTTTCACTTAACTCCAATTAATTAGTTAAGGGGTTAGGTCGTTAGTTAGGGGACTAG
Organism: Solanum sitiens; assembly: GCA_016801875.1. Lineage (NCBI taxonomy): Eukaryota > Viridiplantae > Streptophyta > Magnoliopsida > Solanales > Solanaceae > Solanum > Solanum sitiens. The sequence continues at coordinate 2,322,635 of JABWTJ010000094.1, read as the reverse complement.
GGAAGCCTAACTAATTTATTTACCCCCCCCATATAAAGACCCCGACCCCATTAAACTAAACATAACTCACAAAACAAAACCCTCTTCCTTCTCTCTTCTTTCTCTCTCTAGTGAAGAACTCCATTGAAGACCAAGCTAGGGGAGGGTTTTAGGGTCTGTAAAGTGATTATTTCACCATAGAATATTCATCAAACATTGAGGTATGGGATCTAATTCACCTTTGAGATATCTTTCCTCAAAGGGTTCCTTCAAAGTATTTTCAAAAGTTGAGTTTTAAAGTGGGTTTCATCCAATCTCGAAATTAATGCCATGAATTGATTTGTTTATGAATTCTTATAAGTATATTGAATAGATTAATATGTTCTATAACTTAATTATGATATATCTTGATGGTTTGGTCTCGTTTGTAGAAGATGACCTTCACCCCTTAACCCTTAGTTATGATCTTGATATGAATTAGGTTATATTGGTTCAATTGACTTGGTTATTGGTTGAATTACTATAAGATGATGTTGTTATACTAATCATGAATGAATTAGGGTGAATTGTAGTCTTTCATGATAGTTCTTGAGAAGTGATCTAGGTTATGAAGTGAATTGACCTAAGTATCTTGTCTTAAGCTATGATCTAGTACTGAATTGTGATGTCATGACTCTTCTTGTAAGGTCTCGACAATGAATTAGGTGAAGCTAGAGCCTAACGTGGTTCTAACGATGGTCTAAGGTCCTAAAATGGTCTATAAAGTGTTATTGAGGAAGTATCTAAGAGTTTAGGTGCATTGAAAGTCAAACGTCAAGGGACGACCAAGACGTTCGACGACTAAGTCACCTAAGTGACTTATATGTGGTTGTATGTGTTTATGTGTGAAGAATGAGCTTATATGGTTCTCAATTGAGTTTATATAGTGTATATAGGCAGTGTGTCATGTTTCGAGAAGTTTGGAGGTCAAACGCTCAAGAACGTCCATGACGTTCGAAAGATGTGCCTTGAAACGACCTTGTGTGTCTATGCATGTTTCGTTAAGTTTTACATGTTCGTTTAGGGTGAAATTCATGTGAGAGTTCCTAAACTCGTATACGCACATGTTTGGGTTGGAAACGTCTGGGTACGAATCTATGTATAACCTACAAGGGGCCCTAGAGGAGGACCCCAACTTGGAGCTCAACACTGCATGGCAGTGGAAAACGACGATCCAAACGACGGCCGGTCGACCAGGAGATGGCCCGTCGATGGGTGGCGTCTATGGGTACTGAAAGATTTCAGGTTGAGGAGATTCAGGATCAAACCTCGAGACCCCATCGACGGGGCTTGGTCTCACACACGGACCGTCGATGGTGGGGCGTCGATGGTATTGTGAAATCTGCCAGCTTTTCTGTTAAGACTTGGGGTTTTCGGGAAATTAACCCCAAGTATTATAAAACGTGGGGATGGTTGTTTTAGGTGTTTAGGGGTATTTTAAGAGTATATAATTGATTAAACTCTCATTTAAACTCTAGCATCTAAATCAAAACCCTTTCCCTCCTAAAGTTTCTCCGAAAACCTCCATGAGAGTTCAAAGTAAAGATGAAGGTTGAAGATGAAGCTTGAAGATAGCTCTTCAATGGAGTTTCTTCTTCAATTAGCATTGAGTTCTTCAAATAATGTATGGGAGTTATTCATCTAAGGATTGGTATCACCTTAGAGCCAATTTCAAAGATGATTTTCAAAGGATTTCAAAAAGATGAAAAAGTCCAATTTCTACTCTAAGTCTTGAGTTCTTGCATGAAACGTTTTCAAAGCTTAAGATATGATGTTATTGATGTATAATTGATGTTTTCCAATGAAATTCTCCATGAGCCCTTGATATTCTCAAATCTCTAAATTTCACTAAAGTATGGGTGAATTGATTATGCTTTGATATTCATGAATTCATGTGTAGATTGTTATGGGCTTTTGATTCATGTATAGATTATGTATGTATGGTTTATAGACTGTTTCAATTTGATCAATTTACTAATGAATACTGTTAGATCTATTGCATGTTAAGATTATAGAATTGATATGAACTTAATGCTTATAGATTCTAGTGTAGATTTCTAGGGGCTTTCTAATGATGTAAGAATTGTATTCAATTGACATCTAATTGGTATTAGATTGATTAATATACATTGAATTGACTTAGATTCATTGAGTATTATGATTTATGCTTTGAATTAATGTTCATGGCCATGGGTAATGGCCTTATGATATTAAATTGGATGATTTAGCTTTGGATTGAAGTGGTGAGATAAAATGGGTGGTATGCTTCCCTAACTCTCTTAATATTATGTATAGCTATTGTAATTTAGCTCTTGAATTATGTGTGATTGGTATGGTCCACTTATGGTGGCGGTGTTATGTGATTGATGTGGCCTTGTCGGCGTTATTTTAAGTATTATGATGATCATGGCCTTGTCGGCACTACTTGAAGTATTATGTTGATTTGGGTAGTTGATTATGTGAAGTATGATCATATCTACCTCTATGTGAAGTAACGTGAAAGTATGTGTTTTCTTATGAGATTAGACATAAAGTCATCATTGAAGTTGTCTCGGATTTTAATAAAGAAACCTTAATTTTGTGACTGTCCTATTACCCCACTAAACAATTTTGAACAGATATTATTATACGATTTTTCGATCAACCCCAAATTTTTGAAGCAAGTGAGTTCACACCCAATCATTACATGACACGTGTTAATTTAATTAAAAATACAAAGAAAATCATTTTAAATTTTCCTTTTATCTTTTTCTTTTTTTATTTCTCTCTCTCTCTTACTTTTTGAATTTTAATTTTGATATATCTTAAATTTCATTCATCTTCCATCTCCCACCTTCAAGTGATTTATCCCTTCATTTTCTTTTTTTTTCTTCACCTCCCACCCCCATGTCAAATTGAAACCCACTTCCATTTTATTTCTTTTCTTTTCTTCTTCTTCTCCGGTCAAATTCTTTATAAAATTCATATTATTATTTAGGCTTTATTGAATTATTGATGACAAAATTAATTATTTTTTAAGAAAATTTAAAATTTTGAAGGTATCATCAACTACTCATTTTCATAAAAATTCAAAATTAGAAATGATAATTTTAAAAGAATCAATTAATTTCTCAGAAATTGAAAAAACTTAATTAAAATCGAATAAAAAACTATATGATACTTTCTAATCATATTGAAATCTAATGAGTTTATCGAATTGTTCGAAATGTAAGAATATATTTAGATAAAATTTTCAAACTAAAGAGAGTAAACTAATAGTAATAAAAAAAGGAAGGTGCAATTATGGTAAAAATGGTGACATTGAAAATAAGAAGTTTCAATGAATGGAGATAACAATGAATTTTTGAAAAGAAAGAAGAAAGAAAGAGAAAAAATAAAAAGAAAAAAAAAGTTAAAATAATAAGAAAAATAAGAAAATATATTTTATAATAGAATACTTGTAAAAATAAAATTATATTTGTTATTTTAGGCTGCTCACTCTCTTTGAGAGAGTGCACACCACACTCTATGTCAGATGTACGAAAAATGATGTAATTATATCTATTCAAAATTGTTTAGTGGGGTAATAGGACGGTTGCAAAGTTAAGGTGTCTTTTTAAAAATTCGAGACAATTTCAGTAGTGACTTTATGTCTTTTCTCTTTTCTTATATTGATGCTATTTAAGAAATCATGTTAGACTAATGACTATGTGTTGTGGGTAGTCTTAGAGTTGAATGCATGATTGTTCCTAATTTGCTATATGAGTCTATGATGACTATATTTATGAGTATATAGTAGTGTATAGGATGACTTTAAGATTATAATGGTTGTTCCTATGTGCTTCTTGAATAACATGTAATATGTGCTAAAGTGGAGTATGTTGTGTCTTGTTTAGGTAGACTTGTGTCCCTTACTTGATGCATGTATGAATATGAATAGGTGATGTCTTGACTTAAGAAGCTAAAGCATCTTAGTCTTGAATGAATGAATGATGTGAGACCTTGAATGATGATAAGAGGGTCCCTTATGTGAAACCTTGAACCTAGAAGGTAAGGTCATGAAACTTGAAGTCGAAAGCCGTAATTGTATCCTTCATGTAATGTAATGATGGACTTAAGGTTGATTGGCTGGAACGGCATCATATCAATACTTAGGAAAGTCATGATGAGATTCTTGTCGCCATTGGAAGGTATCCCTAGAGGACTTCTTTGGTAGGGTAAATGTGATTGGGTTATGAACATGATGTAAAACCCTTTGAATGAACCTTAATGTGATATAATCTATGAGAACAAATGCTAGCACCGAGTGAGTATGGCAAGGGTAGTAGCTCTAGTTAAAGGATGAGGCTAGAGTACAAAGAAGCCCTTCATATTCCTTAACCATGTGCCTACATGGGATGTGTCCATGTTCTACCATTGGCTAATAGAACAACCTCATCGGAGTATGATAGAACTCCAGATTCCATGCTTTGCTGACATGGTCTATGTCGGTTATTTCCTATTCTCATCATGTGGGATACTTATGAGCATTATAGAAGTTCTATGAAGTTTAGGTAGTGGTATGGGACACTATCTAGACATTGCACAATAGGCTTTGAAGATGTTAGTGATAGTCCCTAGGTATTACCCAAGACCATTACTTGAATGTCCTTATGTGATGAATGTCTCTAATATGAACTAAGGAATGTAATGACTTAAGTTAAGAAAGAATGTTAAATGAATAAGTACTTACTAGAGTAGTTAAGGGTTGTCTAGTTAAGGTATGAAGGGGGTAAGGGAATGGTCACTTCATCTCTTACTTAGATAAGTCTTAGTTATGATTCTACATAAGGAAATTGATTGGTTATGTAGACATGATCCAAACTTATATAAGTCTTAAGGACTACTTAGGTAATATTGAAGAGGTCAATTATGGACATTCTCTTCTTGAGTTACTTGAGTAGGTCTTTGTATAACCTTTAAAAGGAGAATGTCATGTTTGATGTATGTCATGGTATTAAGTGAGAATGATTCTATCTTAGGTAGTCTATAGGATCCCTTGTGTGTGTGTGAAAGGGATTGTATGGGCGGTCTCTCCACACTCATCCAAGTGAACCTTGGAATCACCTTTGGTCGGAGGATCTCATGTTCATGTGTTTGATGTATTGTAAGTGTGTATGTGTCTCATTCTAAGTAGTCTTAAGGATCGTTTAGGCATGCTTTGAGAGGGTGTATATGCGATCTCTCTTTGTGTGACTTAAGTGACTCTTAGGAAAGATTTTAGTGGGTTTACTACATGCTAGGAGATGTCAAATGTGAAGGCTAAGCACTTCACTGTAACAGTGAAGGAACATCACTGTACAGTGAAGTAGTTCACTGGAAAGTGGGCACAAAAATGTGAATAATTGCTTGGATGATTTCTTATGTATATCTAAGTTGATAAATGTTGTTCTTATGCTTATAGTATGATGTTTTAATCAAAATTCATGAAAAGCATGTTATTGACTAAATGTCCCTTTTTCATGGTTTTTGCATGACTTCCATACTTAGTACATCTAATGTGCTAACCCCTTCTTTTCCCTTTTTGACTAAAGTGTAGGGAATTGGAAGTCTTGATGTTCCATGAAGGATGGATAGGTTTCTAAGGGTTGAAGGTTAAGTATTGGTGAGTCCTCATAGATTCGAGGACAATATCCACATGTTCGTTTATGTCTTAGTCTTTACTTTGTGTCTTGTATGGGCTTAGTCCCAAGTGTTGTATACTCTAAAGTTTAGATGGTTCAATGAGATGTTGTAAAGATTTAATGTTTTAAATGAAAGTCTTCCCTTTGCGTATTGTTTATAGAAAGAGTTCTTCGTGTGTGAAGAAAGTTTTAAATTCTTACTCATTTTAGAGTGTTTATTGTGCAATAAATGATACGAGTGACTTAGATGAGACTTCTTGAAGTCTCATTTGCCGTGTGACGAACTCAAGGATACTCTAACTTCTAGGGTGTATTTGAGGGTCGTGACACTTCTAGCCTTATTATAATGTTGGTCATTGAATTATGATGATGTTATGTCCTAATTGGGTTGACTTAAGGGTTTATGGTAAGACCTTGGTGATGGATGATGAAGTAGACTTGGTAAGTCTAATGATCCCTACTCTTTACTTCAAATTATGGTTAATTGTGATTAAGTCATGATTTTGTGTTGGAGTATACCTTATATTAGGATTTATAGGGTGGTATGATGTTGAACTGAAATGTCTTGACTATGGTTGTGAGATTGATTAAGATGTAAATGTCATAAGGATGGTGATGACTACCAATGTGCCTTATCATGAATGAATATGTAAATGTGCTAACCTCACTTATATAAATTGTAATGAAAGAACAATAGTCATGAAATTCTTATCGAGCTATGATGATTATGATTATACAAGGGCTAGACCCTATGACCTACAATAAGCTATGATTATTAATAAAGGCTTAAAGACATTTCAAAAAGGGACTCTAGCTTAGCTCCGAGTGAGCTTGATTGAGGAGTGTCCCTTCCCACATAGGGAAGGTAGGATCACTAATGTACACTTGATATTGGAGACTATAATGCATGTAGAATAAATAGGGTCCCAATTATATCTCCTAGTTCTTGAACTATGTTGCCCCCATAGGAATACTAACTAGTGGATCCACGTAGTTGCTAGTTCATATTGTAGGTACTACTTTGGCAAGTAGTCAACCTTCTTTCGGTGTAGGTTTCCATGACACCGAATTCCACATTAGCTCATGTGGTCTATGTCGGTTAAGGAAAGATATTCCCAAAAGGTAAATGAACTTATGAATGAACGCTAACTAGCGTGACCTAAGGGGTTTAGCTTAGTCTAGGTAGGGGTATAGGACTCTACCTAAACATTGCACTAGTTAACCTTGTGGGAAGTCTTAGGAGGATGTTCTTATGTATATATATATATATATATATATATATATATATATATATATATATATATATATATATATATATATATATATATATATATATATATATATATATATATATATATATATATATATATATATTCTTATAAATATAAATGATATATATATGATGACCTCACATGTAAATGGCATTTATGTGGTGTTGGTTATTCTTATGAACATGTATTTGGTCTATATTGCTAAAAGTATGATGTTATGTATCCTTAAAGCTTATGTTATGTGAAGTTGGACATTGGTTATGGTTCTTGTCAGGTTACTTGATTGAGTAAGCTTATGGGGCTTTGCTTGGTCATTGCACTTGTTGACTTTATGAGGATTCATGAGTAGTTGTCTGGCTTTATTATGATATGATGAACTCTTATTCATGTTTGTGATATTATTACTTGATGATAGGTTTGTATTAGATTATGGGTTCAAGTATGTGTATATACATGTAACTTAATTTGACTTAATGAACATGCCTTGTTGATTGATATGGTTTGCTTGATTATGCATAAGACTTTCAAAAGATAAAATAACATGCTTTACTTAAATGTCCCCTTTTAGCATGATGTGATATTATATGTGCATATGGTCTCATATTTAGTACAAGTGGTGTACTAACCCCATTTTCTCCCTTTTCCCAAACATTTTTGGTTTCGATCAATGAAGGTTCTTTGAGACGACTTGAAGAAGACTTGGACTTTCTCAATCATCCAAGTGAGTAGGTCTTCACTTTCCGAGGGCGATGCCAATATCGATGATTTATTGATGAAAGAGTAGTAATGGTCAATGATGACCAAAAGCTAAAGGATTGGTAAGAATTGATCTACTCTACTGTTTCTCTACTTTCCTTATAGTATTTGAGTTGATGAAGCCTTGTATGAAATTGTGTGGTATGGTCCACTTATGGTGGCGGTGTTAATTTTATTGTCATTATATATGTGTTGACCATGGCCTTGAAGGCAAATTGATGAATATATGAATGAGTGGTTATGATGATCACCTTATGTGTAACTTGTGCCTAGTCTTCTACTTTAGTTGAGAATCTAGGTTTTGTTATTATTGTTATGAGCATGTAAATGGTTGTATAAGATCATGTGTAGGTGTTGCCATTAATGAAGTGTTAAGGATTGGTGACCCCTACCCATGTACCCCTATGTAAATATGTGAATAGCTAATGTTAGGAGTCTTAAAGTATAATATGAAGTTATCTTGCCTCGTATGCTAAATTGTGTTGTGTGGTCTATGCTTGAAAGTGTAATATGGTCTTAAGAGGGTGGCTGACTCAATGTGTTGTTGATGGTCATTATGTGATCACGTTGACCAATGTACACACACACTCACACTTCATGCATGCTTAAAAGTAGTAAATGTTCATGGTGTCTAAATGAAAGGTAGTTCTTATATTCACTAGTGTCTACTACTATGCATGTTAAGCTTATGTATATAGAAGTATGATATGTGTTTCCTTAACTAGGATGACTTAATAGGTATACTATTATAGACAAGGGTATGGGACCTTGTCTATGCATTGCACATGTGTGCCTTCATAGGATAGTTCCTAGGTTTGGTTTCTATGTGCATGAATATGAATGTATGGTCATGTATTGTCTTAATGTGTTTGTGTGAAAGGAGTGCTCACATATATGTATACACACACACATGAATGATGATCTAATCAATAAAGGGGCCTTGAAAGGTGTGCTCAAGTGTATCCTTAAGTAGATAGTGCTAATACATATGCTATGTCCATGTGAAAGGATTTCTCACATGATTTAGGTATATGAACTCTCATATATGACCTATGAGCTAAGCATATGAGGGGATGACTCTCCTAAGCCTATATTTTATAAACAAATGATAATAAAGGCTTTTTCAATAAAGGGAACTTAGCTTAGCATCGAGTGAACTTGTATATGAGTGTGTGTCCCTTTCCAATGTGGGAAGGTAGGTCTACCATATATCTAATGAGGTGGAAAGCCTCATAGCCCAAGGTCATAGAGGGTTTTTTCCATGATGGACTCCAAGTTCCATAACTATGTTGACATATATGATCTAGCAAGTGATATCACCTAATATGCTATCATGATACTCATTACCTAGGCAAGTAAGGTGCCCTCTTTTTGGTGTGAGGGGATTGTAACATTTCGAAATCTCGAGACGTGTTGTGAAGCCTAACCTAGGTGACAATGAGGTCTAAGTACTGTTTCTAAGTCAATTTAAATGAATTTAGGTCAATTAAGGTGTCTAAGAACCAAAACATTCAAGAACGTCCATGACGTCCAAAAAGTTGGCTCACAAGAGTACTAGGGTGTCTTAGTCATTTAACTAGTTTTTAAGAGTCGGAATTGAAAGAGATTTGGTGAAAATATGTGTGGCACGTGTTAGGGATGTTTCATGGTCGAAACATCCGGGTACGACTCCCCAAGGGCCAACCAAGGGCCCTTGAGGAGGACCCTCATGTTAAACCCAACACTGCCTGGCAGTGTTCAATCGACGGACAAAGGAACGGACCGTGTGTGGACAAACGGGGCGTTGATGCCACCATTGTCCCACACTTAGCCATGGTGAGGAATAACCTCGCCTGCACAGTCTCTGTTAGCAACGACGGAGTGCAGGACGAGAGGGGCAGTGCCCGTCGACTCACAGACGGCCCGTCGTTCGGGGTCTCGTCTGTAAGGGTCGAATTTGCTGCCAACTATTAAATGATTCCATTTAATTAATTACGTGATTTGGTGGTTAGTTAGGGGTTTAGGGAAGCCTAATTAACTAAGTTAACCCCTCATATAAAGACCCCAACCCTCATTAGTCTAAACACAACTCACAAAATAAACTCTCTCCCTTCTCTCTACTTTCTCTCTCTATTGGAAGACACCATTGAAGACTTAGCTAAGGAAGGGCTTTGGGGTCTGGAAAGGGACGAATTCACCATCAAATTATCGTCAAACCTTAAGGTATGAGATCTAATTCACCTTTGAGACTTCTTTCCTCAAAGGGCTCCTTCAAAGATTTTCCAAAAGTTGAGTTTTCATATGGGTTTCATTCAATTACTAAATTGATGTTATGAATTGAGTTCTTTATAATTTATTTAGGATATAATGAGTATATTATCATGTATTGTAACTTAATTTGGATTAATTTAGATGGTTTGGTCTAGATTGTAGATTATGACCCTTAATCCTTAACCCTAGGTTTGATCTTCATATGAATTATGATGGGTTTGATTGAATTGACTTTATTATTGGTTAAATCATCCTTAATTGTTGTTATTACATTGATAATAAACCTATTGTGATGAATTGTAGTCTTTCAAGCTAGTTCTTGAGTATTGATCTAGGTTAAGAAGATAGACTTAGATATAATGTTTTCAAGCTTTGATTTAGTATTGAATTATGGTATAGTGATTCTTCTAATTCAATTATCATGTTGGTTATTGGATTACATTGGTGTGATGACCCAAATTGGGTTGAGTTATGGGTTGATGGTAAGGCCTTTATGATGAACTGTGGAGGAGTGTTGGTAAGTCTTGACTATTCTATTTCTTACTTTAATTGTAGTAAATTGTGATCAAGTCATGATGTTGTGTTGAAGTGTACCTTGTTTAGGGTGATAGGATGGTATGATGATTAAATTGAGATGTCTTATGCTTTGGTTGTGAGGTTGTTTAGGGTGGACATGTTATAAGGATGATAATGTGTAATTATGTACCCTATTATGATGTGATATCCAAAGTGTTAACCTCACTTATATAAATTGTGATGAAAGGACTATTACTCATGCAATTCTTATTGAGCTATGATGATGAATATACAAGGGCTAGACCCTATGACCTAAACTAAGTCATGATGTTAAATAAAGCTTTAAGACATTTCAATAAAAGGGACTTAGCTTAGCACCGAGTGAACTTGGCAATGGGAGGTGATGGCTTTCCATAGAAGAAGTGTTACCCTATAGTTCTATATGAGATATTGACTCCCCTTTTGAGGGATACTCATCTCATGATTCCCATGAGGTGAGGACCCAAATACCAAAACTTATGTAGAGGGAATACCTATCTCTTAGTTCCTTAAACTATGTTGCCACCATAGGATACTAGCTAGTGGATCCACCTAGAAAGCTACGTTTATGTTAGGTTTTAACTTGGCCGGTAGACCACCTTCCATCGGTGTAAGGTTTCATGACACCGGATTCCACATTAGCTCATGTGGTCTATGCCGGTTAAGTCAAGTGTCCCCTAAACTAAAATGAATATAAACCAATCGAAGTGACTTGAGGGGTTTGACTTTAGCCTAGGTAGCGGTATGTGACTCTACCTATGCCTTGCACTAGTTTGCCTTGATAGGAGCTTTGAGAAGTTAATATTATGTATGTTAACAATACTATCGAAATGCAAGATCAGTAGCTATCATAGATAAACCTTAAGAATGACAAAATTCGACTTAATGGTCCGCACATTTAATCACACATAGCCAAAAAATGATACCAATGATGAGATAAATCTTAAATATATTGAACAAATGTAAGTTTTTCGTGGTAGCTCTCCTATAAATTCTCATAAGCCAAGTTGTGCGTGTAGAATCACTAGTATACATCAACTATCCCAAACAACACCAAATCTTTCACAACTGAAATAACAAGTCTAGCCAAGGATGCCACATTACCAGGAGAACAATCACATAATCGGTACATCCGATCCACAACTAAAAAAATACACACAGACATAGAAAGTGAATCATACTCTAAACCATGCCCATAATTAAGTAGTTGGTCACATAAGAATGTATATAACCAAAGTCGAATAATTCTAGGTACTCCTTTCATAGTGACCATATCAAACATTTCCATTCATTAGACTCTTTTTCCTTGATTTTATAGCTACCCTCAATCACCAATTAGTCACTATAATAATTGCACACATACTTAGTCTATCGAACTTCACATTCATCGAAGTTAACACTCTTAATACTAACAAAACATCATAGTCATATTGATCATCTACCTTATTCCCACACCATCATTAGTATCAAAGTATTCTTATCAAATACATGTTCAAACTATGGCTATCTCTATTTCTATTTAAGCATTTCATAAAAAAAATATGAGTTCCCAAACAAGATCAATATCACTAATTTCGAGTTTGATAATACCTATTCATCAAGATAAAATTATTAAATCACCCCAAGGGTTTATAAAAGAGGTCTTATTCCTTCACTTTTCTCAAATTCTTTCCATGGTGCAAAATTCTAAATATATAAACCCTTCTATATTTAAGACTTTTGTTCTCTAGCTCGCTTACCGATGTTATTCCTTAACCCATAATCTATAATATTTTACCTTATACTCTAAACTAACAATTTAAAGTGAAATCCTCCTTCGGTCCTTTAAAAATCAAACGTGACAAGAAAAAATTCAATCAAAACTATGCATTAGTCCTTCCATATGTTTAATATCTGATGTAAACAATATATTATTTACTTTTATTTTACCTCACCAATTCATACCTTTATAAAACATACCACCACAAAAGTAGATTCGAAATGAAACGTTTGAATTGTAAATTGAACAATGTAACTCAATCTTCTTATCTATCAACATGAACAATACCTTGAAGATTTTTATGAATTTACATATCTTAACTTATCGTTGATCGCCTCTTCATTGATCTTATCATATCCTTCGCAAAATTTTTCAACCGTTGTCATCAACAAACTCAAAATCACAAGAGAACTTATCATCACACTCAAGCTGAACGTAGGTACACTCCTCTCTTAAGTCTTATTCCATAGTTTTTAACCAATCTAATAAACATGTGACACTATTACAATAACCGTAGTAAAATATATGAAACTACACGTCTCTGAATCCAATTCTCAACTTCCTAAAAATACCGCTTTAGCCCTTGTAATTAGATAAAATATTCTTGTTCTCACCTTTTCTGAAGGCTACACTACCTTCCACATTTTTTTCATTACGAATCTAGCTCCTTTAATTCTATGTGAGCGGTGACCCAACATTCCTCAAAATTTTCCATACAACCACGTTACTCACTGAATAGTAGAAATCACAACCTTACATACTCACAAGTATTTATTACCATACAAAATTTATCCAACAAAAACAAAACAAAAAATAAATAAATTTTATTTATATAGTTTCATCCCAATCACAATTCCTCACCAATCCCTTATCATCATTATTAACTGTAATCACCTTCATTGTCTTAAATTAAGATTCCTCTTATTAAATATTATATTAAAACACCTCATAATACACACTATAAATATAATGCCTCTATAATTTTAATGCAAGTATTACTTAAACGCAGCTTTTTTCAGAAACCAACAAAAAATGATCTTGCCGATATCCAAATCTAATCTCCACCGTTCAAATCAACCACCAAGATGTCCGAAACACGTAGTACAAATATTAGCCCGATCCAACGGTTAGTTAAATAATAAACACGATCTGAATGTTTCTGGTCAGAGAAAAGGTATGCAGCAAAGTAAATCTTTTTCTTCTCTCTTCTCTCTTGTTGAAAGCTCTCTCAAAACCTCTCTTATGTCCTAATGTCTTTCAAGGAGAATACTAATGAGTAGTTCAATTTTTATCTTAAGACCATCCTCCATTTATACAATTGTGTTTTTCCTTACAAAGTCAAAATCAACTACAAATAGGATTACAATTCCAATTCTTTTCCTAATAGAATTGAAAATCAAATAAAAAGAATAATTTCAATCCTTTTTCAAGTAGGATTAGACCTAGTTTTCAACTCTTAAGCAAATACTAAATTCGATATCAGAATCGGTGAAACATTTTCAAGACTTTGTTGCCACTAAAACTGATTCTAAATGAGAATTTTTGATACTAGTACAACAAACATAAATCATATAGGTCATATATCACTTTCTCTTTGCTTAGCTAGACCTTTTCATCATCAAGATGTGAACATTTTCCTCGACATGACACCTTAAACTCCAGTATATCAATCAAATTTAAGGGACTAATTCAATTTTATAAGCATTTTCTTACTAAAATCTTCAATTTTGTTCACCCAAGTATACTCAATAGGACTTTCTTTCCTTATAAGTTTGTCATCCTAGTATCAATCTACCTTTTGAAGCTTAAGATAAAATCGTTAGTCCTCATTCAGAATCCTCAAGATACATTTCACAACCTAAATATATTAATATTGTACCAAAGATCCACCACTATTTTATTTTATTTTATTTCTTTTTTCAAAATAAAATAAAATAATGCTCAATTCATATATGTTATGATAACTTTACTAACTGTATTTTTTGAAGAAATGGTGTTCATTATCTATCCATCCCTCACAAAACTTCTTGAATGTTATAACCTTGGCAAAGTCATCTTGCTTCACCCCATCGACCTCCATCACCAAAATCAATTACTTCATAAAATGATTTTGTTGAAACAACCATTTATAAAACTTGAACATGCAAATATGACCTCAATCCCTTCACAAAGTAGTGAATTCACTCTTTTAGATTGAAGCAAAGTTAAGTCGCATATATTAATAAAACAAGAATTTGGACTCTTAAGAAAGAACATATATCTTCCCTTAATCAATATTCAGGAACTCATCTCTCCCCATATTCCTCAAAATCTATGGGATATACTTACCCATGATAAAATAGAAAAATGTTGCCCAACTATTAATTAGTGTCTTTGATAATTGACACTTAACCTGAGACTACTACCATCTCTTTGAAATTGGTATGCCATAAACTCAATACAAAAAGCGAAGTACCATATCAATCTTATGAAACAACTCAAAACAATCAGCAATGAACGCATAAACATCTTCATGATCAACACCTATGAAGAATGAGGATTTCAACTTTAAGAACTTAATAAAAAGATCATACAAGTCACTTGTCTTTATATGTTAAATAAGATGCTTATGAACATGGAATTGGTTATTATTGTTAAAGAAGGAACATCATATGAGATTGAAGACTATGCTATGTGAAGTGAATTACTAATTATGATCTTTAGAAGGTTACTTGATTAAGTAGGGTTATGGGGCTTTGCTTGGTCATTTCACTTGTGGATTTATAAGGATTATGATTGGTTGCTTTACTTTGCTATATACATGAGTTACTCTTATTCATGCTTGTGATGTTATTACTTGATGATAGAGTTTTATGAGATTATGGGTTTAAGTATGTTGATATGCATATGACATAATAAACTTGGTTAGTATGTTTAAAGGATTGGTTTAAATGGCATGACTTCATTAAATGTCCCTTTTTAGTATGCTATGATGATATATGTGCATATGGTCTCATACTTAGTACATGTGGCGTACTAACCCCATTTCTCCCTTTTTCCCAAACATTTAGGTTCCGGTCGTTGAAGTTTGATTTGAGGTGATTGGAAAGAAGACTTGGATATTCTATCATCCAAGTGGTAGGTCCTTATTTTCCCGAGGATGATACCGATATTCTCTTTACAGATTTACTTAGCTATTACGACTTTTGTATTGACTCTATCTTTCATTTGACACAAAGTTGTATAAATCCTATATGTGGCTTACTTTTATTGTTGTAGGGCTATGACATATGTTGTTATTGTCGTTTAGATGGTTATGAGATGAGACATATTTTATGACTCTAATTCTATCTTATATATGTGTATGAAATAAAAATAAAAGCCTAAGTAATCTTCTTATATGAACGAGTCTATGTATACTCGATATTAATATTATTATGTGTATGTAGAGGTCTTTGTAAATCTCCGATTAGATATAATTAAAAAGTTTTATTTCTTTTGTATTTTTAATCGATGAATGCAATGATTTAAGACTAAGAGGATAGTCTTAGTCCTCAAAGAGGACGACGACGCCGGTTACGTCAGGGGGTAAACCCGGATGTGACAGGGATTACACCAAATTCCATGTTTAGCACCCATGGTCTTATTGTCGGTTAAGGCTATAGCTTCCCTAAAGTAAAATGGACAATGGAAGTAAATGAATAGGACCCTAACTAGGATGACTTAAGGGAGGTTACTTAGGATAGGTGGAAGTAATTAACCCATCTTGACATTTCACAAGTAGCTCCTTAGGAAGTCCTAGGGAGGTGGCCTTATGTGTATGATTATGCTTTATATCTTTATGCATGACATTGTAGTAATTGTCTACTTGTTATGAAGATGTGCATGGTATGAGTCTATATGATGTGATCTTATACTTATATGCACTATGTTGGTCTAAATGAATACATGATGAAGGTCTTGTATTGACATGAATGATGTTGTCATCACTGACTATGTTGATGTATGAATTGGATGTTAAGGCTTGTGATCTCATGATAGGTTTATTAAGTATATGTGAGGTTATGGGGCTTCACATGTACATTGCACTAGTAGGTCTAGATTGGGATTGTGAGTGTGGTCTTTGAATGTTCTATATGAAGTGAAATTAGTATATGTGAATAATGAGTAAAGTTCACTGTAATGCCTTATGGTCTTGACTTGAATGTGTCTTGTAATGTGCTATACTTCTATGATGATATGTGTTGGCTTGTGTAAGTTGTATTTATGGTTTTTCCTTGTGACCTTAAGGTCATGCATTGCACCAAGTATCACTAGAGGGTTACTTGGGAGGTTAAGGAGTTAAAATAAAGGATGTTCACTGTTAAGGTAAATGAGCTCACTGTAAAGTGACATCAAATATGGCATATATTCTAAATGTGATTTTATATGATTTTTGACTTTTGAATAGTTATATATGAAGTATGTGAATGATATAAATGCTATTGTATAAAGGCTTTATGAAAATTTACTCAAAAAGGCATGAAGTATGATTCAAGAAAATGTCCCTTTTAAATGCATGTTTTTGCATGGTTGCCATACTTAGTGCATTCTTGTACTAATCCCATTCTTCTCTACTTTTTACACAAAGTGTAGGTTATGGATGCTTAAAGGATGTATATATGATTGAGGAGCTTGATATGTGATTCCCAAGCTCAAGGAAAGGAATCCTTAAGTCCAAGGATGTCCTAATGTTTAGTTACAGTAAAGTTTCTCATAAATTTTATAGTTATGTATTATGTTATAAGGGCCGCATCCCTATTGTACTCTTACGATGTTGTGTCTAGGATGGCAAAGAGAATTAAGGTCTAAGTATGTAGTATGATATTTTATATATATGAAGTATTGTTTCTAGCATATGATGTGCTATGAAAAGTTTTAAATTTTCTGCTATATTTACTATGTCAATGCGATGAATGATAACAATGGGATTATATAAAACCTCCGAGAGGTCAAGTACTCCATGTTACTTATAGGGGGTACTCCCCGGATGTGACAAATGTGGTATCAGAGCATGAGGTGTATAAATTGGTTTAAGGTTCTAAAAGTTTCATATTACCACGTCTAGTAGAGCCTCATGTTCGTTGGTGGTGAGTCGCGACATCATCAAATGATAAGAGAGGCTATAAGACGATAGAGTTTCCCTTCTTCATCATTCTCATATCGTGCCATAGAACTTATCTCTATAAGATCTCTCTCTTATGTTTTCTTGTCCGGTGGTCTTGTAGATGTGATTGCATGGAGTGGATGGTATATTATAGGCTTGAGGGAGAAAAAGTGAGTTAAAACTTAACTTGGTTTAATGGTTTGATGAGTATGTGTGAAGGTGAATTTTGGCATGTTTTAATGATGAGATGTCATTTATGGCTAGGTATGAGACTTATGTGAAAAGTTTGTTATGTTGAGAAATGTATGTCATGATATGATCAAAGCATGATAGAAGTTATTTTGATTAAAATGAGTTCTTTTTTTTGAATGATGTGTTACTATATGGTTTTAGATGATGGTAGCTTAATATTATGATTTGAGTTTGAACTGCTTAGTGACTACCTCTGAAAGCATGCTACCCTAAGAATATGTGCTTAAAAGTGTTCAATGTTTCCCTTGGTATATATGTGGTCCTTGATAAGTTGCCTAGTATGGATTAGAGTCCTTGTTATAGACTTGATCCTAGGTGTGAAGATAGTGTGCTTGTCTTGGTAGGGTGATGATGTGGGTTTTAGTGACCTAGAACTCACCTTACTGTAATGACCAAAGAAAAAGAAGAAATTTTATGGCTAAGTCTTCTCTCTTGTTTCCCCTAATGTTGTATGACATTGGTGTCTATCGTATTGTATGAAAACCTTATGTGGTTGAATAGTATGACTTAACTTGAAAGTTTGGGAATAATTTGCATAGGTGATAAAGTTTAGAATGAATTTGAAGCCCTTATGGTAAGTTACTAAAATTCCTTTATTGATTGATAACTAAGATCCTCTTAAGGTTGGGTTAAGTTGCTCTTAATTGGGTTTACCCTAAGTGGGGGATGATGAAGATGAAATAGTAAGATTATAGATATTTTCTACCTTGTACTTCTATTTTCGCTTGAACTTCAAAACTAATGAATTCTTAGTAAGCTTTTTCATGAATAGGGTTTTGATTAAAGTATGAATTGCATGAACTTTATATGTGTGGTATGTATTGATTGACATTACCTAAAAGATATTTTTAAGATTCCAAAGTGCATGAAGGAAAATTTTGATAAAAATCCATGTTTTCTTATGTGTATTGTGCATCTTAACATGCTAGTTGTGAATTTGACTTCATGAGGTAAGGTAAGAAACTTGATTTTAGTCACTTTTGATATGTAAGGTTTAGCCTTATAATAAGTAATTGAGTGCCTCTTTAAAATGAAAAGTGTAGAGTCTATTGAAAACTATGTGACTTGTATGGTTTGGAAAGCATGATTGTAGACTCACTCTTGAAAAGTGAAATCATGTTTAGCTAAGTGTTCATGTGTGTGCCTATGATTTGTAGTGTTTTTCCCAAATGATGCTTACTGTGGAGGTGAGTACTATACCATTTGTGAAATGGCTTCCTAATTGTTGTGATGTATTGGTGTAACTTACCATTTAGACTTCACAAGGAATAAAACATGAGAATGTCTTGGTTTGAGAAGTTAGAAATTCTCATGTTACAGTAAAGATGACCTTTGTGCATTTTCGTGGGTATGAACTCATGATACATGTACGTGTGTTGAGTAGAAGGACATTCCTCCATGGACACCACTAAGCATGGTATGGTTGAGTATGACTTTCATGGCACTAGGTCTAACTAATAAATATATTTATTGATTCAATTAACTCAAGTCTTTGAGCATTGAAGTATGAGTGCCTACTTGTTTTTGAGTGTTGTTGGAATCTACCTTAGTATGATTTAAAGAAGGTTACATGATGAGATATTAAATAAAATGAAGTGTAATACCATTTTATGATTAGGATAAGGATGTTCCTCCTATGAACATGATAAGAGTCTTTGTGTTTGATGCAATAAAGAGTGAGTGAATAAAAGTTTTGCTTGCTTGTGTGCATTGAGTGCTAAAATCATTTGAAGTGGTGTTCCTTGTAAGTTTGGTGCATTGACTTCTATGTGATGATGTGATGAATGTAATGAACTTCTCTATGATTCCTTGAAGTCCTTGTTGTGAATAAGTGTCCCAAGTGTCATTCGAGGACGAATGTTCCCAAGTGGGGGATATTGTAAGGCCCCCAAAAATGAGTTAGGGTGTCTAGAGACTAACATACTTGTATTAAGGTTCTAAGTTGCTAAAAGGTATTATAATACGGTATTGAGGCCATGTGTAAAGTTTGAGGTGATTTGGAAGTCAAATGTCAAGGGACGACCAAGACGTTTGACGACTTGTCACCCATGTGCCTCATGTGTATATACGTGTTTATAATTTTATGAAATGAGGTTATGAAGTCTTAAAATGAGTTATAATGATGTTTCTATACAGTATATGGAGTTTCGTGATTTTTGGAGGTCAAACGTCCAAGACGTTCAAAAGTTAGCTCTTGAGACGCTCATGTGTGTCTTGATGGGGCCTTGCATGTTTTGAGGTGTTTTACGTTTGAATTTTGGGTGAAACTTGCATGGAAGATCCTTGAATTTTCAATGTGCATATTTACGTTAGAAACGCCCGGTTAAGACTTCTCAAGGGCCCCGCAAAAGGGCCCACAAGAAGGACCCAAGGGTTGTCGAGACACTGCTTTGGCAGTGTCAATCGACTGAAGCAAACGATGCCCAGTTGGTTGACCAACAGCCCGATAGTGAGGTGTCGTCGATGGAAACTTAGCCTGGTCAAGACTCAACCAAATAACAGGCTAAGGTCCAATCGACTGAAGCCACAGACGGCCTGTCGATGGACCTACTGGCCATCGATGGTGGTCCGTCGATGCAGGATGGTGCATCACTGCCTGCGACTGTTTCATTAAGGGGTGAACGGGAAATTCACCCCACGTCCTAACCTGACCCTAATTGATTTATTACCTATTTTTGGGTGTATATAGGTGATCTAAAAGGTGACCAACCCATTCCCAATCCCATTCACACAAATTAAACCTTCCCTCCAAATATATTCTCCCTAGAAACCTCCATTGAAAGTGAAGCTCAAGAACAGCTTGGAGCTTGTATTACTATGGATTATTCATCAAGGTTTAGAGGTTTTCTTACACATTAAGTTATGGTAATCCTTCATCTCCAAGTAACCTTTCACTATGAGAGTCAATGTCAAAGTTTTCAAAGAAGGTTTCATGATCAAATCTCTTCTTCTTCAATCTAGCCATGGGTTCTTTATAAAAATGATTTTAATGATTAATTCATGATGAATTTATGTTAATGTATTGGTTTTAACGTGATTTTAATCCAACTGCATGATGAACCCTTGTCCCTTCCCAAAAATCGATTTAGCCCTTGCATGGGCGTTGTGATCATGGCTTGTTATTGGTAGATTTGTGATTCTCTTACGTTGAATTGCTTATACCGACTGTTATTTATGTGAATTGATTATGAATTGATGATGAAGGATCCATGTGGATCAATCTATGAAGAATTGAACATGCCTAGTTTAGAATTCTAGGAGTTCACTGTAACATTGCTTTTTAAATTATTAAATGTTGAATTCGATTAGGTGAAGATGATTATAGCTACTGTTTTAAGTTGATATTAAGAATAGATTGTGGGTATAAACCCTTGATGATCAAATCAAAGGAACCTTGATATGGATTAATCTACATGTTTTAGCCTAAAAGTTGATAATGCTATGAACATAATGTGATCTCAATTTAGGGTAGATGAAGCATAATTTAGTTTTGATTATTATGGCTTTAGATACTACCCTAGGTTGGTATTATTGGAATATTATGAATGTTAACCATGGTAATCCAGGTAAATCATAACAGTAAGTGATCTATGACTTCTCTACTTTCTAGTATAGATGTGATGCCTTGTATTATGTTACAGTATGATCTTGTAGTAGCTTATACATGACTTAATATATAATTATGGTACTGTAGCTACTGCCCTATACTTGATTTATTGATGAAAGAGTAGTAATGGTCAATAAGGACCAAAAGCGAAAGGATTGGTAAGAATTGCTCTACTCTTCTATTTCTCTACTTTCCTTATAGTATTGTAGTTGATGAAGCCTTGTAAGGCATTGTGTGGTATGGTACATTTATGGCGGTGGTTTTTTGTTATTGTCATTATATATGTGTTCACCATGGATTGAAGGCAAATTGATGAATATATGAATGAGTGGTTATGTTGATCACCTTATGTGTAACTTGTGCCTAGTCTTCTACTTTAGTTGTGAATCTAGGTTATGTTACTATTGTTATGAGCATGTAAATGGTTATATAAGATCATGTGTAGGTGCTGCCATTAATGAAGTGTTAAGGATTGATGACCCCTACCCATGTACCCCTATGTAAATGTGTGAATAGCTAATGTTAGTAGTCATAAAGTATAATATGAAGTTAGCTTGCCTTCTATGCTAAATTGTGTTGTGTGGTCTATGCTTGAAAGTGTAATATGGTCTTAAGAGGGTGTCTACCTCAATGTGTTGTTGATGGCCATTATGTGATCACGTTGACCAATGTACACATAAACTCACACTTCATGCATGCTTAAAAGTAGTAAAGGTTCAGGGTGTCTAAATGAAAGGTAGTTCTCATATTCACTAGTGTCTACTACTATGCATGTTAAGCTAAAGTATATAAAAGTATGATATGTGTTTTCTTAACTAGGATGACTTGATAGGTATACTAGTTTGGGCAAGGGTATGGGACCTTGTCTATGCATTGTACATGTGTGCCTTGATAGGATAGTTCCTAGGTTTTGTTTCTATGTGCATGAATATGAATGTATGGTCATGTGTGGTCTTAATGTGTTTGTGTGAAAGGAGTTCTCACATATATGTATACACACACATGAATGATGATCTAGTCAATAGAGGGGCCTTTAAAGGTGTGTTCAAGTGTATCGTTAACTAGATAGTGCTAATACATATGCAATGCCCATGTGAATGGATTTCTCACATGATTTAGGTTGATGAACTCTCATCTGTGACCTATGAGCTAAGCATATGAGGGAATGACTCTCCTAAGCCTATGTTTTATAATAAAATGATAATAAAGTCTTTTTCAATAAAGGGAACTTAGCGTAGCACCGAGTGAACTTGTATATGAGTGTGTGTCCCTTTCCAATGTGGGAAGGTAGGTCTACCATAAATCTCATCAGGTGGAAAGCCTCATAGCCCAAGGGCATTGAGGGATGTTTCCATGATGGACTCCATGTTCCATAACTATGTTGCCACATAGGATCTAGCAAGTGATATCAGCTAATATGCTAGAATGATACTCATGTATTACCTTGGCAAGTAAGATGCCCTCTTTTTGGTGTGAGGGGATGACACCAAATTCCATGTTTAGCACCCATGGTCTTATTGTCGGTTAAGGCTATAGCTTCCCTAAAGTAAAATGGACAATGGAAGTAACTAACTAGGACCCTAACTAGGATGACTTAAGGGAGGTTACTTAGGATAAGTGGAAGTAATGAACCCATCTAGACATTGCACAAGTAGCTCCTTAGGAAGTCCTAAGGAGGTGGCCTTATGTGTATGATTATGCTTATATCTTTACGCATGACATTGTAGTAATTGCCTACTTGTTATGAAGATGTGCATGGTATGAGTCTATGTGATGTGATCTTATACTTATATGCAGTATGTTGGTCTAAATAACTCTATGATGAAGGTATTGTATTGACATGAATGAAGTTGTCTTCACTTACTATGTTGATGTATGAATTGGATGTTAAGGCTTGTGATCTCATGATAGGTTTATTAAGCATATGTGAGGTTATGGGGTTACACATGTACATTACACTAGTAGGTCTATATTGGGATTGTGAGAAAGGTCTTTGAATTTTCTATATGAAGTGAAATTGGTATATGTGAATAATGAGTAATGTTCATTGTTATGCCTTATGTTCTTGACTTGAATGTGTATTGTAATGGGCTATACTTCTATGATTATATGTCTTGGCTTGTGTAAGTTGTATGTATGGTTTTTCCTTGTGACCTTAAGGTGATGCATTGCACCAAGTATCACTAGAGGGTTACTTGGGAGGTTATGGAGTTAAAATAAAGGATGTTCACTGTTAAGGTAAAAGAGCTCACTGTAAAATGACCTCAAATATGACATAAATGCTATATGTGATTTTTTATGATGTTTGACTTTTGAATATGTCTATATGAAGTATGTGAATGATATAAATGCTATTGTATGAAGGTTTTATGAAGATTTTTTCAAAAAGGCATGAAGTATGATTTAGAAGAAAATGTCCCTTTTGAATGCATGTTTTTCATGGTTGCCATACTTAGTGGATTCTTGTACTAATCCCATTTTTCTCTACTTTTTGCACAAACTGTAGGTTATGGATGCTTAAAGGATGTCTATATTATTGAGGAGCTTGATATGTGATTCCCAAGCTCAAGGAAAGGAATCCTTAAGTCCAAGGTTTTCCTAATGTTTAGTTACTGTAAAGTTTCTCATAAATTGTATAGTTATGTATTATGTTATAAGGGTCGCGTCCCTATTGTACTCTTATGATTTTGTGTCTAGGATGGCAAAGAGACTTATGGTCTAAGTATGTAGTATGGTATTTTATATATATGAAGTAAAGTTTCTAGCATATGATGTGCTATGAAAAGCTTTAAATTTTCCGCTAAATTTACTATGTCAATGCGATGAATGATAACTATGGGCTTGTATAAGACCTCTGAGAGGTCAAATATTCCATGTTACTTCTACGGGGTGCTTTCCGGATGTGACAAACATGGTTTCAGAGCATGAAGTTTATAAAGTGGTTTTAGGTTCTAAAAGTCTCATATTGCCACGTCTAGTAGAGTCTCATGTTCATTGGTGGTGAGTCGCGACATCATCAAATGATATGAGAGGCTATAAGAGGATAGCGTTTCCCTTATTCATAATTTTCATATCGTTCCATAGAACTTAACTTTATAAGATCTCTCTCTTATGTTTTCTTGTCCGATGGTCGTTTAGATGTGATTGCATGGATGAGATGGTATCATATATGATTGAGGGAGAAAAAGTGAGTTAATGCTTAAATTGTTTTATGGTTTGATGAGTATGTGTGAAGGTGAATTTTGGCATGTTTTAATGATGAGATGTCATTTATGGCTAGGTATGAGACTTATGTGAAATAGCATATTATGTTGAGAAACGTATGTCATGATATGATCAAAGAATGATAGAAGTTATTTTGATTAAAATGAGTTCTTTTTATTTTTGGAATAATGTGTTACTATATGGTTTTACATGATGGTAGCTTAATATTATGATTTGAGTTTGAAATGCTTAGTGACTGCCTATGAAAGCATGCTACCCTATGAATATGTGCTTAAAAGTGTTCAATGTTTCCCTTGGTGTATATGTGGTCCTTGATAAGTTGCCTAGTATGGATTAGAGTCCTCTGTATAGACTTGATCCTAGGTGTGAAGATAGTATGCTTGTCTTGGTAGGGTGATGATGTGGGTTTTAGTGACCTAGAAGTCACCTTACTGTAATGACCAAAGAAAAAGAAGAAATTTTATGGCTAAGTCTTCTCTCTTGTTTCCCCTAATGTTGTATGACATCGGTATCTATCGTATTGTATGAAACCTTAAGTGGTTGAATAGTATGACTTAACATGAAAGTTTGGGAATAATTTTCATAGATAATAAAGTTTAAAATGCCTTTGAAGCCCTTATGGTAAGTTACTGTAATTCCTTTATTGATTGATAACTAAGATCCTCTTAAGGTTGTGTTAAGTTGCTCTTAATTGGGTTTAACCTAAGTGGGGGTGATGAAATAGTAAGGTTGTATATATTTTCTACCTTGTACTTCTATTTTTGCTTGAACTTGAAACTAATGAATTCTTAGTAAGCTTGTTCATGAATAGAGTTTTTCATGAAGTATGAATTGCATGAACTTTACATGTTTGGTATGTTTTGATTGACAATACCTTAAAGATATTTTTAAGAATCCAAAGTGCATGAAGGAAAATTTTACTAAAAATCCATGTTTTCTCATGTATATTGTGCATATTAACATGCTAGTTGTGAATTTGACTTCATGAGGTAAGGTAAGAAACTTTGTTTTAGTCACATTTGATATGTAAGGTTTAGCCTTATAATGAAAAATTGAGCCTCTTTAAAATGAAAAGTGTAGTCACTTGAAAACTATGTGACTTCTATGGTTTGGAAAGCATGATTGTAGACTTACTCTTTAAAAATGAAATCATGTTTAGCTAAGTGTTCATGTTTGTGCCTATGATTTGTAGTGTTTTCCCCAAATGATGCTTACTGTGAAGTTGAGTACTATGTTAGAAATTTACATTTTGTGAAATGACTTCCTAATTGTTGTGATTTATTTGGTGTGACTTACCGTTCATACTTCACTAGGAAGAAAACATGAGCATGTCTTGGTTTGAGAAGTTGAGAAATTCTCATGTAACAGTAAAGATGACCTTTGTGCATTTTCTTGGGTATGAACTCATGATACATGTAAGTGTGTTGACGAGAAGGACATTCCTCCATGGAAACCACTAAGCATGATATGGTTGAGTATGACCTTCATGACATTAGGTCTAACTACTAAAGATCATTGTTGATTCAATTAACTCAAGTATTTGTACATTGAAGTATGAGTGCCTACTTGTTTTTGAGTGTTGTTGGAATCTGCCTTAGTATGATTTAAAAAAGGTTACATGATGACCTCTTAAATAAAATGAAATGTAATTACCATGTTATGATTAGGAAAAGGATGTTCATCCTATGAACATGATAAGAGCCTTTGTGTTTGATGCATTAAAGAGTAGGTGAATAAAAGTTTTGCTTGGTTGTGTGCATTGAGTGCTAAAATGATTTGAAGTGGTGTTCGATGTAAGTTTGGTGCATTGATTTCTATGTGATGATGTTATGAATGTAATGAACAGCTCTATGATTCCTTGAAGTCCTTGTTGTGAATAAGTGTCCCAAGTGTCATTCGAGGACGAATGTTCCCAAGTGGGGAATATTGTAAGAACCCCAAAAATCAGTTAGGGTGTCTAGAGACTAACATGCTCGTATTAAGGTTATAAGGTCCTAAAATGGCTTATAATATGGTATTGAGGCAATGTATAAAGTTTGAGGTGATAAACCCCAACCTACTTATTGGGTTCTTTACTTGATACGACCGCTTATACTTTTGTAAAGAAGTGTAATTTGAGCGTATCAAATTTTGGCGCCGCTGCCGGGGAAAGTGACTTTTAGATTAAGTTTAAGCACATTACCGAATTTTAGTCAACAATTCCTGATTTTACTTTTTATTTTTGTTGTTGTCTCTCTCAAGTCTAGCTCTAGTGTATGGCAAGTACACGGAGTCGAGGAGAACCAATACTTCCACTTGATCCAGAAATAAACCATACACTCCGCAGAATAAACGATCCACATAATCCTGCTAATCTTGGTGATGGGATAACCCGTCAACTTCCTCCACTGGTTGATGCTCATAATCAAGTGATAGTGGAGAACCCTGGTAAAGGTGATCTGAGGAGGCAACCTCCCGCCCCACGAGCCCAAGAGTACTATAGGGGCAATGTTAACATCATTGACTCTGATGGGCCACTTGTCCTACCTCCTTTACCACATGGTCATACTTTCGTGGTAACTAGTATCTTGATGCAGATGCTCACCGCAAGAGGTTTATTTTTGGGGCTACCATCTGAGGATCCACATGCTTACATCGCCAAACTGAAGTCGGTGTGTAAGAGTTGTGTAGGGAGGCCTGATTTGGACATGGATGACATCGAGTTAAGAGTGTTCCCTCTCTCACTGACGGGAGAGGCTGCTATATGGTTTACTGAGTTGCCCTATAACTCGATCTATACTTGGAACCAGTTGAGAGATGTGTTCCTAGCGCGTTACTATCCGGTGTCTAAGAAGCTCAATCACAAAGATAGGGTGAACAACTTTGTGGCATTACCTGGAGAGTCAGTAAGTAGGTCTTGGGATAGGTTCACCTCATTTTTGAGAAGTGTCCCAAACCACCGCATTGACGATGACTCATTGAAAGAGTACTTCTATTGGGGGCAAGATGATAATAATAAAGTAGTGCTTGATACGATTGCGGGTGGTTCTTATGGGGAGTGTACTTATGTAGAGATCGCCGAGAAGTTAGAGAAAATCTCTCGAAATAATAAAGCTTGGAGCACTAGAAAGTCGTATACTAGGAGAAACACTTTTGCAGTACAAGCTACACACAACCCAGCCGCAGATGAGATTCGTGAAGAGATGGCTCAAATGAGAACTGAGCTTGGGTTGGTGTTGAAACATATCACCGGGGGTGCGGAAAAAGTAAATGCGGTGAATTATTTGGCTAAACCACCACCGCCAGTGGATGACTACTACTACGAACAAGATTCTTATGCAGTGAATGAGTAGACGGGGGGTTTCCGACCAAACACCCAAGGCTCCAATAAGGAGAATTGGCGCCAAGGTCAAGGAAATCAAGGTCGAAACTATGGAAATTACAACCGAGAGGGTCACTAAGTTCGATATAGAAACTACAACTGCGACAACAACTTCAACATGGGTAACTATGGTAACAGAAATGATCGGAGTGGGCCCTATGTTCCACCTCAAAATTGGGAAGTTGCTCCTAGGGATGGTGGAGGTAGTATGGAGCGAGTTGAGGACATGTTGCAAACGATGATGAGGAGGTTCGACGCGAGTGATGAGCATGCCAAAGAGTTTAGAGGTGATTTATCTAATATTGGGCAAAAGGTGGATGCACATGCAATCTCAATCAAGCATCTTGAGTTGCAAATGACCCAATTGTCTTCTACTGTTAACCCACGTCAACCGGGTACTCTTCCAAGCAAAACTGTCCAAAATCTGAAAAATGATGGACATTGTATGGCAGTCACTACTCGAGGGGGTAAGCAAACTGTGGACCCACCTATGCCGTCTGGCGTTGAAGACAAGGTGAGAAGAGAAGATGAGGTAGTAGAAGCTAGTGGTGAGTTGGTAAATGATGCGGTGAAAGAAGTAGAGATGCCCCAAAAGGTGACCCCCGTTCCTAGACCACCACCACCATTCCCACAAAGATTGGTGAAGAAGACCGAGGATGGGAAATACCGGCGTTTTATTACTATGTTGAAACAGCTTTCAATCAATGTCCCTTTGATAGAAGCTCTTGAACAAATGCCCGGTTGTGCCAAGTTCATGAAAAATATAGTTACTAAGAAGAGGTCGGTGAGTTTTGAGGATGATGATAGGATGCAACATTGTAGTGCTATTGCTACAAGGTCACTGGTGCAAAAGAAAGAAGATCCGGGCGCTTTCACTATTCCATGTAATATCTGGTTGTTACACTTTGCTAAAGCACTATGTGATCTTGGTGCAAGCATAAATCTCATGCCTCTATCTCTCTACAAGAAGTTGGGTTTGGGTGACCCAAAGCCCACTGCGATGCGGTTACTGATGGCCGATCGAACGGTGAAGAGGCCTATTGGGATACTCCATGATGTGTTGGTGAAAGTAGAGTTATAAATTTCCGGCCGATTTTGTGATTCTTGACTGTGAGGTCGCCTTTGAGGTGCCTATTATTCTTGGGAGGCCATTCCTTGCTACTGGTCGCGCTTTGGTTGATATGGAAAAGGGGCAGATGAAGTTTCGGTTAAATAATGAAGAGGCAACTTTTAACATTTGTAGGTCCATGAAGCAGAGTGGTGAGCTCCAAACGGTATCTGCTATATCTTACAGGGTTAAGAGTATGCCTGAGGTACAAATTGAAGAGCACCTTGGTGTTGAGGCACTAGCGGCAGTGATCATGAATTTTGAGAGTGATGGTATTGAAGAGTATGGGTCATTGGTTGCGGCACTTGATCGAGGTGATTTTCGGTTCAAACCAAATAAATTTGAGTTAGACATGAAACATCGCGAGTCTCCACCCGCGAAACCATCTATTGAAGAGGCTCCAAAATTAGAGCTTAAGGCTCTACCACCTCATCTGAGGTATGTATTCTTGGGAAAAGATGACACTTTGCCGGTAATCATTGCATCAGACTTGAATGTGGAGCAACTAGAGTGTTTGGTGGAAGTGTTGAAGAGATTGAAGAGAGCTATTAGGTGGACTATTGCGGATTTTATTGGGATCCCTCCCGGTATTTGTTCACACAAAATCCAACTCATGCCCGATCATAAGCCAAGTATTGAGCACCAGAGACGTTTAAATACACCTATGCAAGAGGTAGTGAAGAAGGAGATTATTAAGTGGATAGATGCCGGAGTCATATATCCGATCGCAAATAGTAGTTGGATATGCCCTGTTCAGTGTGAGCCTAAAAAAGGGGAAATGACTGTGGTCCCTAATGAGAAGAATGAACTTGTTCCAATGAGGCCGGTGATCGGATGGAGAGTGTGTATGGATTACCAGAAATTGAATGCATGGACTGATAAGGACCATTTTACTATGCCCTTCATGGATCAGATGCTAGATATGCTTGCAGGAAAAGGGTGGTATTATTTTCTGGATGGTTATTCGGGTTACAACCAGATCTCTATTGCACCGGAAGATCAAGAGAAAACCACTTTCACTTGCCCTTATGGAACTTTCGCGTTCAAGAGGATGCCCTTCGGGTTGTGTAGTGCACCTACTACTTTTCAGAGATGTATGATGTCGATATTCTCCGATATGGTGGAGGACACCATTGAGGTGTTTATGGATGATTTTTCTGTTGTTGGAGACTCATTTGAACATTGCTTGAGTCACTTGGCCGAAGTTCTCAATTAATGTGAAGATTGCAACCTTATGCTAAATTAGGAGAAATGTCACTTCATGGTGAAAGAGGGTAATGTATTTTTCCATCGCATCTCTGAGAAGGGTATAGAGGTTGATCGAGCCAACGTTGAGGTGATAGAGAGACTTTCTCCACCCATCTCTGTAAAAGGTGTGAGGAGTTTTCTTGGGCATGCGGGCTTCTACCTGAGGTTTATCAAGTATTTTTCAAAAATTGCACATCCTCTGTGGAAGTTACTTTTGAAAGAGTGCAAATTTTATTTTGATGAATCCTGTATGAAGGCATATGGAGAGTTGAAGGGAAGTTGGTGTCTGCGCCCATTATTATTTCCCCGGATCGGAGCAAACCATTTGAGATGATGTGTGATGCTAGTGGGGTTGCTCTTGGTGTATTATTGGTACAAAGAAGGGATAAAATCCTTCACCTCATTTATTACGCCAGTAAGGCCCTTAATGAAGCTCAAAAGAATTATACTGTGACTGAACAAGAGCTCCTTGCGGTGGTATTTGTGTTCGAAAAATTTTGATCCGATTTGCTTGGCACGATAGTCATAGTGCATACTGATCATTCTGCTTTGAGATATTTGATGGCAAAGAAGGATGCGAAACCAAGGTTGATTAGATGGGTATTGCTGTTTCAAGAGTTTGATTTCAAGGTGAAAGACAGAAAGGGGATCGAAAACCAAGTTGTCAATCACTTGTCCAGATTAGAGGATGAAGCTATGAGAGAGTTGGGTGAAAAGTCTGAAATTGATGATAATTTCCCTGATGAGCATGTATTGGCTGCTTCTCATGACTTGATTCCATGGTTCGTCGATTTTGCAAATTATTTGGCGAGTGATATAGTCCCATCGGACTTGTCCTTTAATCAGAGGAAAAAGTTCATGCATGATGTGAAAAATTTCTTTTGGGATGAGCCTTATTTATATCAGAGTTGTGCCGATGGGCTTATTCGTCGATGTGTGCCGGAATTTGAGATGCTAAGTATTTTGGAGGCATGTCACTCCTCGCCTGTGGGAGGGAATCATAGTGGTATCCGGACAGCCCATAAGATTTTGCAGTGTGGGTACTATTGGCCGACCATCCACCAAGATGCTCATGAGTTCGCCAAGTCTTGTGATAAGTGCCAACGAGATGGGGGTATTTCAAGGATGCAAGAGCTCCCTTTGAATCCCATTCTAGTAATTGAGTTGTTTGATGTCTGGGGCATTGACTTTATGGGCCCTTTTGTGAGTTCTCATGGGATGAAGTATATTCTTGTGGCGGTTGATTATGTGTCAAAATGGGTGGAAGCCGTAGAACTTACAAACAATGAAGGGAAGAGTGTCACCGCGTTCTTGAAAAATAACATATTTTCCAGATTTGGCACCCCTAGGGCCATTATTAGTGATGGGGTATCCCACTTTTGCAACAAGTTTTTCAAAGGGTTATTGGAGAAATATGGGGTTCGCCACAATGTAGCCACTCCTTACCATCCACACACTAGTGGGCAAGTCGAGGTGTCAAACAGAGAAATCAAGCAAATTCTGGCAAAAATGGTGAATGCTAGTAGAACGGATTGGTCAAGGAGGCTTGATGATGCTCTTTGGGCCTACTGGACAGCATACAAGACTCCCATAGGTATGCCTCCATACCAACTTATATATGGGAAGGCTTGTCACTTGCCGGTTGAGTTAGAGCACAAGGACCTGTGGGCGATGAAGAAATTGAAGATGGATTGGAATGAAGCAGCGGAACAATGATTAAATGGGTTAAATGAGCTAGATGAACTTCGCTTGAAGGCATATGCAAGTTCATCCCTCTAAAATGAAAAGATGAAGAAGTACCATGACCAAAAGATTGAGAAGCGCGAATTTGCGGTTGGGGATTTGGTGCTTTTGTTCAACTCTAGGTTGCGCTTGTTTACGGGTAAACTCAAGTCCAAATGGACTGGCCCATTCTTGATCACTCAAGTGTTCCCTCATGGTGTGGTTGAGTTGGAGAACAAGGAGGGTGCAAGGTTCAATGTAAATGGGCAAAGAATCAAAATCTACCTCGGGCATGCGGAAAATGCAAATGAAGTGGTTGAGGCATACCATCGTGATGAAGTTTGAGTAATCAAGAGTCCTACGTCTTGCTGCGATGTTAAATCAAGTGCTGATTGGGAGGCAACTCAATGTGTATCCTCTAGCCAACAATAGGTTTTTCTTATCTTTGTAGGAATAGTTGCATTATTTCGGTTTTTTCTCAATGTCATGTGTGAATTTTCTTTTATTTCTTTTAAGTCTGTTGGCTAGAGAGTAGTTTAGGGTCCGTGTCTAAAAAGTGTCCAGAAAACACAAAAAGAATGGCTTATTGGGTGCTCAATGTAAAGGGACCAAACCAAAGAAAATCTGCAGAAATTGGTCTGGTGCACTGATCTACGGACCAATCGACGGACCGTCGATGGTGTCCGTGGATCTCAGGTATGATTTTCAATTTTGTCTAAGTTAAGGGCACAATAGACGGAGCAGTCGACGTACCATCGATTGACTTACGGTCTGTCGACCGGGAATCATTAGTTCCCCAGAACCCATGAACCGACCCAACCCGACCGACTATATATTAAAAATCACCCTTTCAGTTACCCCATACCTTTTCAAATTATCCCCCCAACCGTTTCCCTCCCCTATTCCCTTATTCCCCCATTCACTCCCCCATTCATTCCATCATAATTCCCTTCTGATTTCTCATCCTCTCCACAATCCATAAACTCCCTAAACCCTAGTCTCCAGAATTATCCATCCATCTCTTCCATTTTCTGGTAGGTGTTCGAAGGTGGGGTTGTCAACCGTTGTTGCAAAGTTCACCATCACATTCACTCCACTATAGCGTACAAGTATGCCATTCTCATCCGTTCAACGAATTCTCATTCATTTGTATGAGAAAATGACTAGATTGTATGTGGGTCTTGACTTAGGGACAAATTTTGCATGATTCACTTGTTAAAATGGGAGTTTCTTATCCCTTAGGATGATGGAAAGTGAATGGGTTCGGGGTGCTAATGGTCTAAATGAAATCTGAATGTTGGTTGATTTGTTGTTTTCCGACTTAGGGCTTAATAGTCTCTTAGTATCTAGGATCAAATTTTGAATATTCGAAGCCCTAGGAATGATGAAATTGTTTGATGATTGATATTGAAAATTATGTGTCTTGATGTGCTTGAATTTTCTATTTGTGGGGTGCTATGGATGTCTAAAATTTTTTGTCTCTGACCGATAGTACGAGACCCCATATACGAACCGTCGGTCAATCGACGGACCGTCAATGGGGTCCG
Source organism: Solanum sitiens (assembly GCA_016801875.1). Lineage (NCBI taxonomy): Eukaryota > Viridiplantae > Streptophyta > Magnoliopsida > Solanales > Solanaceae > Solanum > Solanum sitiens. Next base: position 2,289,189 of record JABWTJ010000094.1, on the reverse strand, counting down.
TCTATAGCTGCACCATGTATTAGTCCAAATCTGGGACGACGGAAGTGGACTACGGTCCGTCGATTGATCGACGGGCCATTCTGCACGTCCATTGTTTCTAACTTCAACCCTTATCTCTGAAGCTTTCTAAATTTTTCTAAGTGACGGAAGTGGACTACAGTCCGTCGATTCATTGACGGGACGTTATGCACGTCCGTCCTTTCTAACTGCAACTTCTGTGGATCTATAACTTCTTAAATGTGCTAAGTGTCCACTGACGGACCCTATCGACGGACCGTCGATAGTGCCCGTCGATCAGTTCTGCAGTTCTGCACTTCACTGTGTTTTGTGTTCCAAATTTGGTGTTTGATTCTTTTGTTTGTATAGGATAATTACAATAAGATTATTAACTCTCCCTTGCAGGTACCAATGGCCCCCAAACTGGATTTAGTCTATTCCAGAGGACGGCCCAAGTCCGTGGCACCTTCACGCCGGATAGTGATTGGTTCATCAGACGATGAGAGTGATCCAGAATACGTGCCACCAGGAACCTAGACATCGACACCTGCTGCTAGGACCACTCGGGGCACGCCCAATAACGTGGTGTCTGGCATAGTCACTGCCTCCCAGTCTGATGAGGAGTGCACACTGACCGGCACATTGTCTGGGTCTGCCTCGGGTTCTGAGGGAGCGTCTGGCTCAGAGGAGGCTTCCGGTTCTGAGTCGGCCCACTCTACAGGGTCGCATGAGGCCACTGCCTCCGGTTCAGGATCACAGGGTGACACTGTTCCTGCTGCACCTGCCCACCCTGCCTCGTCTGATGAGGCTCATAGTGCGGAGTCTACTTCGGCACCCCAGTTTGAGGTCCCTGGACCAGTTGCTGATCATCCTGACTGGTGGTGCATAGATGGCCAATACCAGGTTTACATGGATGCTAAGCTGCTGAATAATAAAGGGGTGATGACTCGGACTTTAGCAGTGGAGCGGCGGCTTCTGACAGGGAGTCTACACAGTCCCTGTGATATACACCTTATTCACCCACCACGAGCTCGAGTGGATGACTAGGAGCGTGGGACCTTACAGCGAGGAGATGGTTCGAGAATTCTATGCCTTCTACGTAGCATCTCTCCGAGGGCCTTTGTTTGGCGGGCTAACCCCGCCAAACAGGCACCACTTACATATGTCCAGGTTCGAGGCCGCCGGGTGGATATTTTGCCTCCCACAATTTGCCTTTTCCTTTACGGTGATGCCACTGATGCAGGGAGGGCCCCCCTCACCGTTGAGTTCAATTACAGATGGAACATGGTAAAGAGTGGCCATTTTCAGTGGGAAAGTGACTTGAGAGAGTACACCAAGAGGTGGATTGCCCAGCATATATCTATAGATGGTGAGGGCGCGGACTGGGTGACTGACCACAAAGGCCTTATCAAGAAGGACAACCTTACGTTTGCATCCAAGTTCATCTGGATTTTGATCTACCACAGCCTATCCCCTACAGCTGCAGATAATATACTTACCTGGGATAGGGCGGTCTTGGTAGCAGCGATGGTCGCCGGGTTTGAGATCAGCTATGCGAAATTGTTGATCTCGGTTATTCATGAGAGGGCTTTCAAAGCCTCTACCACTTACCCATTTGCATGCATGATCTTTTAGCTGTGCAGGACTGCTGGAGTGCCCGTATGGCACATATATGTCCTCCGTACTCCTACCGGGTCAGTAGATATTGGTCTCATTAGGTACGAGGCCAATGAGGCGGCACCACGGAGAGGGCCCAGAGTAGAGGTGCAACCACTAGGTGAGAACTTGGCGGATATGGTAAAGCAAGCCCAAGGGGCTGATCATGCTACATCAGAGCCTACCGATACTGCCCCGGTCGAGTCTGCCCCGGGCACTAGCAGGGTAATGAGTTCCTCCCGGTCTATACCTCTATCAGTAGCACTGGTCCCGCTTGCTAGGGTCCAAAAGTTAGAGGCCCAGATGGCTATCTTGCAGCACCATATCCATCCTTGGATGTAGAGATCCATTGTTGAGGCTGAGGACCGGCTTGAGAAGAATATTGCTCAGCAGACAGAGAGGAGGATTCAGGTGGTCCACCAGCGCCTCGATGCTTTTGAGTTGCGAGTCCTCGCACGTCCAGTCCCCACCATTGATTTGACGACTCTCCAGGTGGATGTGGCGAGTATGAGGGCTGATGTTGATGCCATATTGGATATGCGGGTACCCGAGACTGAGGCCGCACCTGTGGAACTTGCTAAGTATACGGTGCTTACTGCACTGTTCCAGACCACCACTTCACCACCGCCTCCGCCACGTGACCATGCCAAGAGGAACCAGTCCAGTGATACTAGTGAGGGTGAGGGTGCTCGGGCTAGTAAGAGGGAGCGAGTAACGATGGAGGCTTCAAGGAGAGCCTCATTGCTTGATGAGGAGGCCCGACAGATGAGGGCCCATGAGTTAGCTGTTGGGGCGTCTAGCTCCCGATTGGAGACTACTGAGAGGAGCACCACTGAGGGTGCCGACATTGCTGCGGACACTAATGATGGTGTCCCTACTACTGATGGAGCGGGTTCTGGGCAACCGGACCCGCCTGCTTGTTAATCTTCGACGTTATGCGCCTCAGGTTTGCTTCACCTACCGCCTTGTTATTATATTTCTTATGCATTGGGGACAATTTCATGCTTTCTTGTTGGGGTGGGGTAAATGGAAAGTGAGTGTTAGGGTGAAGTCTGAGTAGCCCAACTCATGATCCTCTCTTGGTGGTTTTCTTGGCTGTGTTCTTTTGCCCCAATAGACTGGTTATTTACTGTTGAACCGGCATGTTAGTATCTTGTACAAAGTATGAAATGTGTAGTCTGAAGCATGATGGCTAAATATAAATGATATGCCATTTTAAAAAGAATGCTTGCATGATTATGTCTAATGAATGATGAATGTGTATGCTCTAAGCATGACATAGAGATGCACCACTGCATAACCCTCAAATCTAACACTCAAACTAGGTGTCTGATAATCTGATAGGGTAATGAAATATCAAGAGAGTGTGAGGAAATTCGATTGTTCCACTGATGGTACCAAGCTAGAACTTACTCGGTTAGTCCTGCAAAAAGGAATCATCTGTGTTAGACATTTAGGAAAGGACCATACGCCTTTGTTCAAATTAGCCAATATTTAGCCTAAATAAAAGTAAACCAAATCAAATCGATCCCCTTTTGATCCAAATCTATTGAGCTTTAAATAGAACTTTCTTTTCTACACCAAATTGTCTTCTCTGGGTATAATGTGTTGGCCTGGTCCCTCCTTGGACATGTGCACCTCAACTTAGGCCAAAAGTATAAGTTGAGGGTGGCTAATGCAGAAACTGACCTCGTCTTGGCCCTGACCTCGTCTTGGCCCTGACCCAATCTTGGGTATTGTGTACCTTGAATTATGGCAAAACCATGAGTTGAGGGTGGCTATCATGAGTGAAGTCCCAAAAAGTGGGGATGAAAAGAGTAATGTGGAAAAGAAAAGAAACAGTGAATAAGAGAGGTGACTCAGTCAAAATTTTCAATTGAGTAAAGAAAGAAAAAGAGAGAAAAAGAGTGTTAAAGGAAAATAAGTAAGAGTCACTTCCACAAAAAGGGAAAGAAAGGAGAAATAAGGCAAAGATTACAAAAAAAAGAAAAGTAAGGCATAATAGACAATGAAAGAGGTAAGACGCTTAGCCGTAATGTCAAGGAGGGCAACAAGTCACCAAAATGTATCCATATGTACGATACCTGACCCTGAGCCTACGTTACCAGCCAAGAAAGTCCTATCGTAATCCTAAGAGTCTAACATGGTAAACTTAAAGCAGTGAAAATAAGGACAAGCCTATGGCGACAAGTATCAATTAGGTGTGAAGTTGTTTTGAGCGTGAGTGTTGAATAATGATCCTTATACTCAAATTTGAAATCACTGTGTGAAAAAAAAGAGGATATTGTTTTTGAAGTGAGGACACTAGTTGCAATATCAAAAAGTTGGTGCCTTGCTGAGAAATAAAAAAGGAGAGGTGTTGGTGCGTGGTTAGTCTGTGTCATGGTTTGATCCACATAAAGGAGCCTAGTGAGCCTAAGAGTAAAAGCATGCACTAAAGCAATAAAAAATTCGGGATTGATAGCCATATGATTGTGAAAGCTTAAAAAGAAAGTATTTTTGTACAAAAGTATTGTGGTGAGTCATAGTGTGTCGCTTGAGGACAAACAAAAAATTTAAGTTGAGGGTGTTGATGTACCGTGGTTTCACGATAGTTTCAATGCTTTTTCCTTAAGTTTAGTCTGTGTTTAGGGCCTTTTTGTAGTAATTTTAATGTGTTTTATCTGTGTTTTGCAGGGAAGTTGTCCAACATGAAAATGCAGACGGCTGTGCAGAAATCATTGCAGAAGTGACCCACGAAGCCATCGACGGTCCGTGGGTGGTGATCGTCGACTGGAGGTCCAAGCATCTAGAAGCAACTCGGGGAATTTTGACTAAGTGTGGGGCTACGAAATGATCAACGGTCCGTTGACTGATCGATGGACCATCCTAGCAAACCGTCAATCAGATCAGAGATTAGTCCAGTACCCGATGTTAAAGAAATCACTAAGTATGAAATGACGGAGGCATCGACGTGCCGTAAGGGAGACGATGAACCATGTTGTTGGTCCGTCGATTTGATCATAGAAGACGTAAAAAAATAAAGGCTGAAGAAAAATCTAAGTGTGGACCGACGGAGGTAGTCGACGGTCCGTCGTTCCATCAACGGATCATCTGTGGTCGTCGACTGAAGCCGCATTTTCTGGACAAACTTTCCTTATTTTGGACTCCTTTTAATTTAGGGATTTGTTATTATAAATAGGGTTAAAAACCTCGTTTTTGGGGTTAGACTTTTTATTATTTTTCATCTTTGTGTTCTTGGGTTCTTGATTTTACAAATTGACAATTTACGCAAGTTTCCGGAATTGATTATCAAGTAAAGTTTGTTATTTCTAGTGTTATTTCTAGATTTTCTTCAAACTTGTAAAAGTAAGTATATGAATTATTGTTTAACAACCATGAATTGTGTATTTTTAGGCGTGGGTAACTAAATCCACAACTAGGGTTGTGGGAACCATGGGTGATTAACAAGGTAAAACTAGCTAAATAACAATTCTAGAATAGATTCTTGCATGTATTGATAATTCTTTCGTTTAGAAGTCTTTTTAATGAGTGCACGTGTTAGAACTTTCCCTATCTCTACTTGCCGTACCAAGGGGGTAGTTAATAGGAAAAGAATTATCAAACATAGATTTAGTGGACACTATCTAATAGGCTAATTTCGATTGGTGCGAAGTAGTAACTAAGCCAAACATTGAATATGATGCTTAATATGAGGTAAAGGTAAGGTTTAGTAAATTAGACACACGTAGCCAGACCAAGGTACGGGGTGAAATTCTCTAAATGCCGGACCAAGGATTTAGAGATACATAGCTTATCACTTTGCATGCAAGATACTAGGAAAGAATTGTTATAGCTAGGATTACCGAGTTATGAACCTATGGGGAACACTTACTCCCTAGTTTCTCTCACCACTTGATAAAAACCAAAGTTTTAATCTTGCTACTTGTTTTACTTAGAAATAATTGAACACTTTAGTTTCACAACCCCCCCCCCCTTTAATTAACTTTTTTCGGAAAGGACTTGACTGAATAGACATAATAGTATATTAAAGTTAAGTCTAAAACATTTTCCTCGTGGGATCGACCCTAACCTACTTGTTGGGTTCTTTACTTGATACGACCGCTTATACTTCTGTAAAGAAGTGTAATTTGAGCGTATCAATGATCTTATGAAGTCTTAAAATGAGTTATAATGGTTTTAATAGGCAGTATGTGGAGTTTCGTGAAGTTTGGAGGTCAAACGTCCAAGAACGTCCAAGACGTTCGAAAGTTAGCTCTTAGATGCTAATGTGTGTCTTGATGGGGCCTTGCATGTTTGGAGGTGTTTTACGTGTGAATTTTGGGTGAAACTTGCATGGAAGGTCCTTGACTTGTCAATGTGCATATTTACGTTGGAAACGCCTGGTTAGGACTTCTCCAGGTCCCCACAAAAGGGCCCACAAGAAGGACCGAAGGACACTGCTTTGGCAGTGTCAATCGACTGAAGCAAACGATGCCCAGTTGGTTGACCAACGGCACGATGGTTAGGTGTCATCAATGGAAAATTAGCCTGGACAAGTCTCAGCCAAAGAACAGGCCAAGGTCCAATCGACTGAAGCCACAGACAGCCCGTTGATGGACCTACTGGCCGTTGATGGTGGTCCATCAATGCAGGCTGGTGCATCACTGCCTTCGACTGTTTCATTAAGGGGTGAACGGAAAATTCACCCCACATCCTAACCTGACCCTAATTGATCTATTTACTTATTTTTCGGTGGATATAAGTGATCTAAAACGTGACCAACCCATTCCCAATCCCATTCACACAAATTAAACCTTCCCTCCATTGAAGCTGAAACTCAAGAACATCTTGGAAATTGGATTACTATAGATTCTTCATCAAGTTTTAGAGGTTTTATTACACATTAAGGTATGGTAATCCTTCATCTCCAAGTAACCTTTCACTATGAGAGTCAATCTCAAAGTTTTCAAAGAAGGTTTCATGATCAAATCTCTTCTTCTTCAATCTAGCCATGGGTTCTGTATAAAAATGATTTTAATGATTAATTCATGATGAATTTATGTTAATGTATTGGTTTTAACATGATTTTAATCCAATTGCATGATAAACCCATGTCCCTTCCCAAAAATCGAATTAGCCCTTGCATGGGCATTGTGATCATGGCTTGTTATTGGTAGATTTGTGATTCTCTAATGTTTAATTTCTTATTTCTACTGTTATTTACGTGAATTGATTATGAACTGATGATGAAGGATCCATGTGGATCAATGTATGAAGAATTAAACATGCCTAGTTTAGAATTCTAGGAGTTCACTGTAACAATGCTTTTTAAGCGATTGAATGTTGAATTCGATTTGGTGAAGATGATTATAGCTACTGTTTTAATTTGATATTATGAATAGATTGTGGGTATAAAACGTTGATGATAAAATCAAAGGAACCTTGATAAGGATTAATATACATGTTTTAGCCTAAAAGTTGATATTGCTATGAACATAATGTTTTCTCAATTTAGGGTAGATGAAGCATGATTTAGTCTTGATTATTATGGATTTATCTACTGCCCTAGGTTGGTATTATTGGTATATTATGAATGTTAACCATGGTAAACAAAGTAAAGCATAATAGTAAGTGATCTATGACTCTCTACTTTCTAGTATATATGTGATGCCTTTTATTATGTTATAGTATGATCTTGTAGTAGATTATACATGACTTTATATATGATTATGGTACTGTAGTTACTTCCCTATACTTGATTTATTGATGAAAGAGTAGTAATGGTCAATGATGACCAAAAGCTAATGGATTGGTAAGAATTGCTCTACTCTTCTATTTCTCTACTTTCCTTATAGTATTGTAGTTGATGAAGCCATGTATGGCATTGTGTGCTATGGTCCACTTATGGTGGCGGTGTTTACTTTATTTTCATTATCTATGTGTTGACCATGGCCTTGAAGGAAAATTGATGAATATATGAATGAGTGGTTATGATGATCACCATATGTGTAACTTGTGCCTAGTCTTCTACTTTAGTTGTGAATCTAGGTTATGTTTCTATTGTAATGAGCATGTAAATGGTTGTATAAGATCATGTGTAGGTGCTGCCATTAATGAAGTGTTAACAATTGATGACCCCTACCCATGTACCCCTATGTAAATGTGTGAATAGCTAATGTTAGGAGTCCTAAAGTGTAATATGAAGCTAGCTTGAATCCTATGCTAAATTATGTTGTGTGGTCTATGCTTGAAAGTGTAATATGGTCTTAAGAGGGTGGCTGCCTAAATGTGTTTGATGGCCATTATGTGATCACGTTGACCAATCTACATACACACTCACACTTCATGCATGCTTAAAAGTAGTAAAGGTTCATGGTGTCTAAATGAAAGGTAGTTCTCATATTCACTAGTGTCTACTACTCTTCATGTTAAGCTTATGTATATGAAAGTATGATATGTATTTCATTAACTTGGATGACTTGATAGGTATACTAGTATGGGTAAGGGTATGGGACCATGTCTTTGCATTTCACATGTGTGCCTTGATAGAATAGTTCCTAGGTTTGGTTTCTATGTGCATGAATATGAATGTATGGTCATGTGTGGTCTTAATGTGTTTGTTTTAAAAGAGTGCTCACATATATGTATACACACATACATGAATGATGATCTAGTCAATAGAGGGGCCTTGAAAGGTGTCCTCAAGTGTATCCTTAACTAGATAGTGCTAATCCATATGCTATGTCTATGTGAAAGTATTTCTCACATGATTTAGGTTGATGAACTCTCATCTCTGACCTATGAGCTAAGCATATGAGGGGATTACTCTCCTAATCCTATGTTTTATAAAGAAATGATAATAAAGGCTTTTTAAATAAGGCAAATTAGCTTAGCACCGAGTAAACTTGTATATGAGTGTGTGTCCCTTTCCAATGTGGGAAGGTAGGTCTACCATAAATCTCATCAGGTGGAAAGCCTCATAGCCCAAGGGCATTGAGGGATGTTTCCATGATGGACTCCATGTTCCATAACTATGTTGCCACATAGGATCTAGCAAGTGATATCAGCTAATATGCTAGAATGATACTCATGTATTACCTTGGCAAGTAAGATGCCCTCTTTTTGGTGTGAGGGGATGACACCAAATTCCATGTTTAGCACCCATGGTCTTATTGTCGGTTAAGGCTATAGCTTCCCTAAAGTAAAATGGACAATGGAAGTAACTAACTAGGACCCTAACTAGGATGACTTAAGGGAGGTTACTTAGGATAAGTGGAAGTAATGAACCCATCTACACATTGCACAAGTAGCTCCTTAGGAAGTCCTAAGGAGGTGGCCTTATGTGTATGATTATGCTTATATCTTTACGCATGACATTGTAGTGATTGCCTACTTGTTATGAAGATGTGCATGGTATGAGTCTATATGATGTGATCTCATACTTATATGCACTATGTTGGTCTAAATGACTATATGATGAAGGTCTTGTATTGACATGAATTATGTTGTCTTCACTTACTATGTTGATGTATGAATTGGATATTAAGTCTTGTGATCTCATGATAGGCTTATTAAGTATATGTGAGGTTATGGGGCTTCACATGTACATTGAACTAGTAGGTCTAGATTGGGATTGTGAGTGTGGTCTTTGAATGTTCTATATGAAGTGAAATTGGTATATGTGAATAATGAGTAAAGTTCACTGTAATATCTTATCGTCTTGACTTGAATGTGTCTTGTAATGGGCTATACTTCTATAATGATATGTGTTTGCTTGTGTAAGTTGTATGTATGGTTTTCCTTGTGACCTTAAGGTCATGCATTGCACCAAGTATTACTAGAGGGTTACTTGGGAGGTTAAGGAGTAAAAATAAAGGATGTTCACTATTAAGGTAAACGAGCTCGATGTAAAGTGACATCAAATATGACTTAAATTCTATATGTGATTTTATATGATGTTTGGCTTTTGAATATGTCTATATGAAGTATGTGAATGATATAAATGCTATTGTATAAATGTTTTTATGAAGATTTACTCAAAAAGGCATGAAGTATGATTTCAAGAAAATTTCCCTTTTAAATACATGTTTTTGCATGGTTGCCATACTTAGTGCATTCTTGTACTAATCCCATTCTTCTCTACTTTTTACACAAATTGTAGATTATGGATGCTTAAAGGATGTGTGTATGATTGAGGAGCTTGATATGTTATTCCCAAGCTCAATTAAAGGAATCCTTAAGTCCAAGGATGTCCTATTGTTTAGTTACTATAAAGTTTCTCATAAATTGTATAGTTATGCATTATGTTATAAGGACCGCACCCCTATTGTACTCTTATGATGTTGTGTCTAGGATGACAAAGAGACTTAAGGTCTAAGTATGTAGTATATTATTTTATATATATGAAGTAAAGTTTCTAGCATATGACGTGCTATGAAAAGTTATAAATTTTCCGCTAAATTTACTATGTCAATGCGATGAATGATAACTATGGGCTTGTATAAGACCTCCGAGAGGTCAAGTATGCCATGTTACTTATAGGGTATGCTCCTCGAATGTGACTGTCACGACTGGAGTGTAGACCCCAGACGAGATCGACGTCGTTGACCTCTCAGAGGTCGCAGACAAGCCTACTTACGTCATTCTTACTTCATCTAGGTTAATTTTAGCGGAAAATTTGAAACTTTTTGTTTCTTATCATGCATAAAGGTCATTCTACTTACATTCATAATGTTCACCATCAACCATCTAACATTAAGATTATCAACTGAAAGAAATAGTTTAATACTGCATTAAATGTATAATTGCCAAAATGGCACCAATACAATGTGTGAAATAAAAACAAAAAGAAACACTAGTGGAACATACTCCACTAGCTAAAGCCTACATCTAAGCTAGATAGTAACAGTAGACATCCTCGAAAGCATGAGGGCCTACCAAGTCCAGATGAAAGCTCCACGTCCGGATAGCTGCAACGTCAACCTGTAAGCTCTAGCGTCCACCTGTGCCTGCACCTAAAAGTATAGAGTTGCATGGGATTAGTACACACTTGTCTAAGTATGGGTATATGCAAGCACACACCAAAGACATGCATGAGTAAGAATAGCTCTTTCCTAACAACATGTTTATGAGAAGTCAAGTTAGTGGACTTGCCAAATTGGGATTAGAAAAATTAGTGAGCTTTCCAAATTAAGATTAGGAAAGTCAGTGAGCTTTCCAAATTTGGATTAGGAAAGTCAGTGAGCTTTCCAAATTTGGATTAGGAAAGTCATGCCACGAGAGTAACATGTATCATCATACTTATCATAATGCACACAGTACATAACATCTTACACATAGCCCATATCATATTGCATATAGCACATAACATATTTCATATCATTCATTCATATGCCATGAGACCTTGGAATCATGGACTTGACATTAAGACTTCCCAAAATGAGGGCTCAACATATGGGATCTATCGGTGCTTAGTATAAAGTTCCATTACATTCAACTCATACATCATGGAAGCTGGCTTCTAGCATGAGGACATCATAGCTCATTAGATGATTTCTCATCTCATCATTAGTATTAAGTATGCATTAACTTCAATACTTTCATTAGAGTGTTCATAGAGACTGGTCTCTTCATTAACTTTACACTCTCATAGGTGAGTGCGTTTTGGTAACATTTACTTAGGCTCATTTGAGATTTCTCTCATCTTTCACATTAGCCTCTTATCATGTTGTCACCATATTCATTAACATTAGCACATTGTAAGTATGCCAAGAATTTGATTTCGATCTATGTAGGCAACATTATTTTTGAACATTTATTCACGTATGACTTATATATCAATAAGGAATTTGGGCAAGGGAAACCAGTTTTGAATCCCTTGGACAACACTTACATTATTCATTTAGTTTATATTGGTCCACACGGCTTGGGAACCCAAGATTGATCCCCAACACCTTCATTTTATTTTTCCCTTAGTTTTTCTCTTCATTTTTCGCTCAATGGAATTGAGAGGATGTGGGATCGAACCCCCAAAACCTCATTTTCTTTTAATTTCTTTTCTTTAAACTCTCTCTTCCTTGGCCGAGGGGTTGTGGGATCGAACCCCCACAGCCCCTTATTTTTTTATTTATTTCTTATTCCTTGACTTTTTCGAGTTGACCATGAGGTTGTGGGATCGAACCCCCACAACCTCACTTTATTTTTATTTTATTTCTCCTTTACTGCCTAGAGGCAGTGGGTTCGATTCCCACGCCTCCCATTTCTTTTCTTCTCATTTTTTTCTTAAGCTTGGCCAAGAGGTTGTGGGTTCGAATCCCACTCCTCTCATTTCTTATTTTCATATTTTATTTTCCAGCCAAGACCATGGTGCGAGTCCCCTTCACCACATTTCTTTTTACTTCTTTATTTTCATGGTTTTTAACATGGTGAGGTCACAGGTTCAATCCTCCATGACCTCACTTGTTTTAATTCATTTTTCACACCACTTTGAAACCTCTTAACTTGAACAAAATTCTTCACTTAAATCTGGATTTTTTTTTTGAAATTTTTCAGCATACTTTCATAAACTTTTATACGCAAATTCATAGGGTAATTCGTAGATCATTTAATACGTTATTAGGTGCACTTTTCATGGATTCGTTTAGCCAAGAGGTTATCACTCAAATCAGCCACATTTCAACTCATATGAACATCACGATTTACATAAACATTTGTACATGAAATACAACCACAACATCACATTAAAAGCCTTAACCCGAGGCAAATAAATACGGTTCACATTGCACACACACGTACACATAGTTTCGGAAAAACATCAACATAAGTCACATAATTTTGAACATACATATAAACACATAATCATCACGAAAACACGTTTCATCCCTTGTTTTCTACCAGCAAGCATAACCAACCTATGATTAAATGGGAGCTAGTGACAGGGACATGCAACGGGGAACAACCCTAGTTTTTGGAATAGATTCGTCTGAACCTTAGGGGTCTCTTGGGAAAGGGACCAAGAGAGAAGAGAACCCATACCTTTTTGACATTCAAACCTCGACTTGCTGCCCAAATAAATCCTCCAAACACACGTCCAACACCAAAAGTTCAACACCAAACTCGACGGAAAACCTTCTCTTTGCCTACGTGATTGATTAATTGTTTTATAATTTTCGTTGTGAGTTCTTCAAGTGTGAAGAACTTTGGTTTACCTACTATTCTTGAAGTTATTTGGCAAATAGAATTGTGAAAAAGAAGAGAGAATGATCGTGTGTTCTGAGAGATAGACGTGAGAGAGTGATAGTTTTATTAGGCTTAGGAGTCTAGTTTAGGACTTAGTCAAATAAGGTTTTTATTAAATATTAAAAATCTGATTTCCTTTTATTTTAAATCAGCTAATAAATAATAAATATAAATTAATTACATTAATTTACCAACTTAGATTAAAAACAAATTTAATTCATTGCTTCCACCTAGGTTCGAACCGGGTGGAGCAAGACTTCACTTCAAGAGCCAATTTTCGGCCCTCTCTCCCCAAATTGCCCCTCCACCTTATTAATTAAATAATTAATTATATATTTAGGGTAATTATGATACTACCCTTATCCTGGAAAAAGACCATTTTACCCCTAGACCCTCCAAAACTATTATTTCCCCTTTTTATGTCCGGTAAAGACTCATTCGAGTAAATCTTCGTAATCGAGAGCCCTACATGGTTGGACCCAACCTTTCCAAGCTCAAATAACTCCCCAAGTTAGTTGGCTTGGCTGTATCAAGGGTTTCGAGGTCTGGTTCTACGCGCATCAATCCGTGTGAACCCGGTCTAATCGTAGACATTTTAGACACATTAAGCATTACTTATCATATATTCATTTTTAGGGTTGTTACATTATCCCCCCCTTAGGAACATTCATCCCCGAATGACACTGCTAACTATCTAGCACAATGCTAGTCATAACATAACATAATCGCTATGCACAGTCAAGCAATCGCAACAAAGAATAGAGAGATAAGGAAACTTGGACTTAAGAGTAGGAAGTCTAACCTCAAGAGCTGAAAAGATGAGGCTAGCGGGACCTCATATCGGCCTCGGCCTCCCACGTAGCACCCTCAACAAGATGATTCCTCCACAATACCTTCACTGTGGCAATCTCCTTGTTCCTCAGCCGCTTGACCTATCTGTCTAAGATCTCAACAGGTACCTCCTCGTAGACAAGTCTTCATCGACCCCCAAACCTTCCACAGGTAGAATCGATGTTGGATCACCTAGGCACTTCTTTAACATGGATACATGAAAGTCTGGATGGACAAAAGCTAGCTCCGCAGGCAATGCAAATTCATAGGCCACCTCACCCACACGCTGTAGGATCTCGTATGGCCCAACATACCTCGGACTCAACTTTCCCTTCCTGCCAAACCTCATCACCCCCTTCATAGGTGATATCTTCAGATAGACCTGGTCACCAACATCAAACTCTAAGGGTCATTTTCTGTTATCTTCATATGAGTTCTGTCGACTGTAAGCAGTATCCAACCTGTCCCTAATCACACTGACCTTCTCTAAGGCCTCATGAATGATCTATGGACCCAAAATGGATGACTCTCCAACCTCGAACCACCCAACTGGAGATCTACACCTCCTACCATACAGTGCCTCAAACGGTGCCATCCCAATGTTGGAGTGATAGCTATTATTATATGAGAACTCTATAAAAGGCAGATGGTCGTCCCAGCTACCTATGAAGTCAATCACACACGCTCTCAACATGTCTTTCAATGTGTGAATGGTGCGCTCTGCCTGCCCATCAGTCTGAGGATGAAAGGCAGTACTAAGCTTTACCTGCGTGCCTAAGCTCTTCTGGAAAGATCTCCAGAAATGTGAAGTAAACTGAGCTCCTCTATCTGAAATGATAGACAAAGGAATCCAATACCATCCCACAATCTCATCAATGTAGAGTCTCGCATAATCCTCGTCTTTGTAAGTAGACGTCACAGGGATAAAGTGGGCAGACTTAGTCATCCTGTCCACAAAAACCCCTATGAAGTCATGCTGCCTCCTAGTCCTCGGAAGACCAACCAAGAAGTCCATATTAATGGCCTCCCACTTCCAAGTCGGAACCTCAATAATATGAGTAAGACCGCCAGGCTTAAGATGTTCTGCCTTAACCTGCTGACAATTAGGACACTTGGCCACATATTCTGCAATGTCCTTCTTCATGCCATCTCACCAATAAATCTGCTTAAAATCATGATACATCTTGGTGGAACCTGGATGTATGGAATATCTGGAACCATGGGCCTCTGCAACAATCCTTGTCCGCAAATCCTCCACATCTGGTACACACAGCCTGTCCTGGTACCTATGTATGCCGTCACCTCCCAAATCAAAAACTCATTCATCTTTATCAACACTGAGTCCTTCAGCTCCATCAACACAAGATCGAGATGCTGACCCTGCTTGACTTCAACTACCAAGGATGATTCAGAACTAGGATGAACTTAAACACCCCCACAAGTAGAGTCAACCAATAGCACACCCAGTCTGGACAGTCTGTGTACATCTTTCACCAACTCCTTCTTCTCATCCTCAACGTGGGATGTACTTCCCATGCTCATCCTGCTCAAAGCATCTGCTACAACATTAGCCTTACCTGGATAGTAGTGAACATTCATGTCATAGTCCTTCAACAGCTCCAACCATCTCTGCTGACGTAGATTCAACTCTCTTTGTGTGAACACGTACTGGAGACTCTTGTCGTCTGCGAACACATCCACATGCACTCCATACAAGTAGTGCCTCCACATCTTCAGTGCAAACACCACTGCTGCCAACTCCAGGTCATGAGTGGGATAATTCTTCTCATGAACCTTGAGTTGTCTAGACGCATAAGCTATCACCTTACCAACCTGCATAAGAACACAACCCAAACCAACCCTAGATGCATCACAATAAACAGTGTAATTCTCACCACACTTAGGCAAAGTAGCACCGGGGCTGAAGTGAGTCTATCCTTGAGCTCCTGGAAACTCTTATCACAAGTCTCTGTCCATTCAAACTTGGCCTTCTTCTTAGTCAAAGCTGTCAGTTGGGTAGCAATGGAAGAAAAGCCCTTCACGAACCTGCGGTAGTAACCAGCCAATCCCAGAAAACTACGGATGTCAGTGGGAGTAAGAGGTTTTGGCCAGTTCTTCACAGCCTCAGTCTTCCTGGGATCCACCTCCACACCCTGATCGGACACAACATGAACCAAGAAGGTCACTAATCTAAGCCAGAATTCACACTTGCTGAATTTGGCATACAACTGATATTGTCTAAGTACCTGCAAGGTTAGTCTCAAATGCTGTTCATGCTCTTCTTTGGTCCTAGAGTAGATAAGAATGTCATCAATGAATACTATGACGAAAGAGTCAAGGTATTCACAGAAGACCCTGTTCATGAGATCCATAAATGTAGCAGGTGCATTCATGAGACCAAATGACATAACTATGAACTCATAATAACCATAACGGGTACGAAAGGCTGTCTTTGGGATATCTCCATCTCTAACCCTAAGCTGATGATACCCTGAATGAAGATCAATCTTAGAGAAGAAACTAGACCCTTGAAGTTGATCGAACAAATCATATATTCTGGGAAGTGGATACTTGTTCTTTATAGTGACTTTGTTGAGCTGCCGATAATCGATACACATTCTAAGGGTTCCATCCTTCTTTTTCACAAACAACACTGGAGTGCCCCAAGGGGATATGCTCGGCTGAATGAAACCCTTATCAGTGAGATCTTTTAACTGCAGCTTCAACTCTTTGAGTTGAGCTGGAGCCATTCTGTAGGGAGGAATTGAAATTGGTTTAGTATCTGGTTCTAAGTCGATACCAAAGTCATTCTCTCGAGGGGGAGGGACTCCAGGCAAATAATCAGGAAATACATCTAGGAACTCATTCACTACAGGCACTGAGTCTATGGAAGGAATGTCATGATCTAAATCATTAACACTCACAACAAGATGACACAATAACCCCTTGGACATCATTTTATTGGCCTTAAGGTTTGAAATCAAGGGATTAGGATGACTCGAGTTGTACCCCTCCCAGACTAGATCTTCTTCATTAGGGAAACAAAATCTCACCACTCTACTACGACAATCCAAACAAGCATAACAACTGTGAAGCCAGTCCATGCCAAGAATTACATCAAAATCATGCATGGGTAACTCAACCAAGTCTGCACACATAGTCTTACCACTTACAACTATTGAGCAATCCTTGTATACTCTATCAGTTCTTACATGTTCTCCTAAAGGTGTACTAACCACTATAGGATCATGCAAAACTTCAGGAAATATCTCAAAAGTGAGAGCAAGCAAAGGAGTTACAAAGGAAAGCGCAGACCCTGGATCAAGTAAAGCATAAACTGAAGTTGAGAATACTTGCAGCATACCTGTGACCACATCAGAGGACTTCTCCTGCTCCTCCCTGCCCTTCAAGGCATAGAACCTGTTCCTCTTAGGAGGCTCGGCTGCTGCTGCACCCTATGGATTAGGCCTAGGCTAAGCATCACCTCCAGCCTGACCTCTATATTGTGTGCAGTCTCTAACCATGTGCCCACTCTTACCGCAACCGAAGCAGGCATTAGTGCCCTGTCTGCACTCTCCACTGTGAGCACGGCCACACTTAGCACAGTCTTTTCTGGGACGCTGCATCTCACCTCCATTTCCCTTCTTGGGCTCAGGTCTGCCTCCTCTAGGTGCTTTACTCCTCTGAGAATTAAAGTTCCCAGAACTCTGTTGCCCCTTTTTGAACCTGGGCTGCTCACGGACGCCAAAATTATTTCTGTGGCCTCCATGGCTGGGAACTGCATGATCTTGAGGCTTAGGCCTCCTAGCATCACGAATGCCCCTCTTCTTGTGGCTGTCCTCTACCTGCTGGACATGCACCATCAACCTGGAGAGGTCCATGTTATCATGGAGCATCGCAGACCGACACTCCTCCTCCATATCTCCGTTGATTCCTGTGAGGAACCTGCTCATATCATCCCTGCTGTTAGATACAAGGAAAGTAGCATACCTGGATAGTTTAACAAACTTCAGTACTCATATCATCCTTGCTGTTAGATACAAAGGAAAGCAGCATACCTGGATAGTTTAACAAACTTCAGGGAATACTCCCTGACTGTCATTGATCCCTACTTAAGGTTGATAAACTCCTCAACCTTTGCGTCCCTCATCTCCCTGGGAAAGAATCTCTCCAGGAAGGCTGTCTTAAACAGCTCCCAAGTGACCGGAACTCTGCCCAAAGCTCGGCTATCCTGCCACATCTTGCACCAAGTCTGTGCTACATCCTTGAGTTGATAGGAAGCCAGCTCAGCCTTCTCAGTATCTGTGGCTCCCATGGCCACCAAAAGCTTATGCACCTCGCCCACAAACTCCTGGGGGTCCTTTGAAGTCTTAGACCTTATGAAAATAGAAGGATTCATCCTCGTCAAATCTCTCAGCCTGTCAGCCATGCTACGAACCGGTGGGTTCTTCCTCTGAACATTTTGTCGGTTGACCTGGGCAGTCATGGCCTGGGCCTGCATAGTGATGGACTGTGCAATCTGGGCCAGAGATGCCCACACCTCCGCATCAGTCAACCCAGTTGGGTTAACCGGCATAGCCACTCCTTCAGCTAGAGCCTAGGGTGGAACCTGATTGTCCCCAGAAGCTGTACCTCTTATCCTCT
This sequence comes from Solanum sitiens, assembly GCA_016801875.1. Taxonomy (NCBI): domain Eukaryota; kingdom Viridiplantae; phylum Streptophyta; class Magnoliopsida; order Solanales; family Solanaceae; genus Solanum; species Solanum sitiens. The sequence goes on along the minus strand of JABWTJ010000094.1, from coordinate 2,270,841 downwards.
GACCAATGGTTCTCCTAGTATTCATTCTATGAAAACAATAAGAATTGATGTTAGACACGCTCATAACACCAAGAAATCAAAAATTAAGAAAAGCACGATAAGATCAGAAGAAAGGAAATTTTCCTACGCATCATGCAGTCTCTAATTCAAGATAGTGGTGCACTTCACTACCATGACTTAGAAACTACTCAATGTGGTTGATGTGAACTTATTATTCTCGAAAATTAACCAAGTGCTCTGATACCAACTTTGTCATGACCGGAGTGTAGACCCCAGACAAGACCGGCGTCGTTGACCTCTCAGAGGTCGCAGACAAGCCTACTTACGTCACTACCATGACCTGTTTCTTATCATGCATAAAGGTCATTCTACTTACATAATTAATGTTCACCATCAACCATGTAACATTAAGATTATCAACTGAAAGAAATAGTTCAATACTGCATTTAATGTATAATTGCAAAAATGGCACCAATACAATGTCTGAAATAAAAACAGAAAGAAACACTAGTGGAACATACTCCACTAGCTAAAGCCTATATCTAAGCTAGATAGTAATAGTAGACATCCTCGAAAGCATGAGGGCCTACCAAGTCCGGATGAAAGCTCCACGTCCGGATAGCTGCAACCTCAACCTATAAGCTCTAGCGTCCACCTGTGCCTGCACCTAAAAATATAGAATTGCATGGGATTAGTACACACTTGTACTAAGTATGGGTATATGCAAGCACACACCAAAGACATGCATGAGTAAGAATAGCTCTTTCCTAACAACATGATTACAGAAAGTCAAGTCAGTGGACTTTCCAAATTGGGAGTAGGAAAATTGGTGAGCTTTCCAAATTCGGATTAGGAAAGTCAGTGAGCTTTCCAAATTTGGATTAGGAAAGTCATGCCATGAGAGTAACATGCATCATCATACTTATCATATTGCACACAGCACATAACATCTTACACATAGCACATATCATATTGCATATAGCACATAACATCTTTCATATTATTCATTCATATGCCATGAGACCTTGGAATCATGGACTTGACATTAAGACTTCCCAAAATGAGGGCTCAACATATGGGACCTCAACTAGGGAGTCTTTTTTAGCAAACACAGAGTCTGCTTCATTCATTCATACGTACTTCATTTCATTCATTCATAAGCTAGTGTAAACACCAGCTATACCTAGGATGTAGTTTAAGACTCTCATCGGGTTTGTTGTGCAATGATCAAGAATAACCTACTGTCATTACTTGAGTCTAGCTCACCTCTTGATTATCCTATCCTAACACCTTTGGTGTCGTTCACTTCATTATGTGTATCATTTGAGGTTGGCCTCATTCATTCATTGAGAACTTTAACTTTAAACGACATAGATCATGTGAGCATCATGAAATCCAGTGTCTCCCCCACACCGAAAAGAGGTGGAATCACCGGCCAAAGTGACCCAAAACATGCTAGCGTACATGGGAATTGAACCCTGCCAGATCCCTATATTGGCAGTATAGGTTCGAAGACTAGGAGATATAAGGAGACCCATACCCGGAATGCCGGACAGTATCATCTCATGAGAGTTACGTGAACCTCCGCCCTTCCCGAAAGAAGGCATCACCGCTCACAGCTAGTCTATCGGTGCTCAGTATAAAGTTCCATTTCATTCAACTCATACGTCATGGAAGCTGGCTTCTAGTATGAGGACATCATAGCTCAATAGATGATTTCTCATCTCATCATTAGTATTAAGTATACATTATTCTCAATACTTTCATTAGAGTGTTCATAGAGACTGGTCTCTTCATTAACTTTACACTCTCATAGGTGAGTACGTTTTGGTAACATTTACTTAGGCTCATTTGAGATTTCTCTCATCTTTCACATTAGCCTCTTATCATGTTGTCACCACATTCATTAACATTAGCACATTTGTTCTTCATAATTACTCACCCCATTTTACGTGAATGTTCATTTCATCATATGCCAATGCACTTGGCTATTTGTGTGTTTCATACTCTTACTTAACGCTTCTAGGGTTTCATCAATTTATTACATAATATTCATTTCGTCGTATGCAATGCACTTGGCCATTTAGTGTGTTTTACACTCTTACCTAACCCTTCTAGGGTTACATCATTTCATTACATACATCTTAGGTTCACTTATTTTTAAACGTATGCTAGACTTATGGGTCTATACATACAAGCCATGAGGCTCCCTTCATAGTTCGTTTAAGTGATTTGTATCTTCCTAAGATTATGTGGTACAAGACTTATGCATCTTGTAAGTATGCCAAGATTTCGATTTCGATCTATGTAGGTAACATTATTTTTGAACATTTATTCACGTATGACTTATGTATCAATACGGAATTTGGGCAAGGGAAACCAGTTTTGGATCCCTTGGACAACACTTACATTTTTCATTTAGTTTATATTGGTCCACACGGCTTGGGGACCCAAGATCGAGCCCCAACACCTTCATTTTATTTTTCCCTTAGTTTTTCTCTTCATTTTTCGCTCAATGGGATTGAGAGGATGTGGGATCGAACCCGCACAACCTCATTTTCTTTTAATTTCTTTTCTTTAAACTCTCTCTTCCTTGGCCGAGGGGTTGTGGGATCGAACCCCCACAGCCCCTTATATTTTTTTATTTCTTATTCCTTGACTTTTTCGTGTTGACCATGAGGTTGTGGGATCGAACCGCCACAACCTCACTTTATTTTTTTTATTTTATTTCTCCTTTTCTGCCTAGAGGTCGTGGGTTCGATTCCGATGCCTCACATTTCTTTTCTTATTATTTTTTTCTTAAGCTTGGCCAAGAGGTTGTGGGTTCGAATCCCACTCCTCTCATATCTTATTTTCATACTTTATTTTCCAGCCAAGACCATGGTTCGAGTCCCCTTCACCACATTCTTTTTACTTCTTTATTTTCATGGTTTTTAACATGGTGAGGTCACGGGTTCAATCCTCCATGACCACACTTGTTTTAATTCATTTTTCACAACACTTTGAAATCTCTTAACTTGACCGAAATTCTTCACCTAAATCTGGAATTTTTTTTAAACAATTTTTCAGCATACTTTCATCAACATTTATACGCAAATTCATAGGGTAATTCGTAGATCATTTAATACGTTCTTATGTACACTTTTCATGGATTCGTTTAGCCAAAATATTATCACTCAAATCAGCCACATTTCAACTCATATGAACATCACGATTTACATAAACATTTGTACATGAAATACAACCACAACATCATATTTAAAAGCCTTAACCCGAGGCACATAGATACGGTTCACATTGCACACACATGTACACATAGTTTCGGAAAAACATCAACATAAGTCACGTAATTCTGAACATACATATAAGCACATAATCATCACAAAAACACTTTTCATCCCTAGTTTTCTACCAGCAAACATAACCAACCTATGATTCAATGGGAGCTAGTGACAGGGACATACGACGGGGAACAACCCTAGTTTTCGGAATAGATTCGTCTGAACCTTAGGGGTCTCTTGGGAAAGAGACCAAGAGAGAAGAGAACCCATACCTTTTTGACGTTCAAACCTCGACTTTATGCCCAAAGAACTTCTCCAAACACACGTCCAACCCCAAAAGTTCAACACCAAACTCGACGGAAAACCTTCTCTTTGCCTACGTGATTGATTAGTTGTTTGTTTATAATTTTCGTTGTGAGTTCTTCAAGTGTGAAGAACTTTGGTTTACCTACTGTTCTTGAATTTATTTGGCAGATATAATTGTGAAAAAGAAGAGAGAATGATCGTGTGTTTTGAGAGATAGACGTGAGAGAGTGATAGTCTTATTAGGCTTAGGAGTCTAGTTTAGGACTTAGTCAAATAACGTTTTTATTAAATATTAAAAATCTGATTTCCTTTTATTTTAAATCATCTAATAAATAATAAATATAAATTAATTACATTAATTTACCAACTTAAATTAAAAACAAATTTAATTCATCGCTTCCACCTAGGTTCGAACCCAGGTGGAATAAGACTTCACTTCTAGAGCCAATTTTCGGCCCTCTCTCCCCAAATTGTCCCTCCACCTTATTAATTAAATAATTAATTACATATTTAGGGTAATTAAAATACTACCCTTAGCCTGGAAAAAGACCATTTTGCCCCTAGACCCTCCAAAACTATGATTTTCCCTTTTTAAGTCTAGTAAAGACTCATTCGAGTAAATCTTCGTATTCGAGAGCCCTACATGGTTGGACCCAACCTTTCCAAGCTCAAATAACTCCCCAAGTTAGTTGTCTTGTCTGGAGCAAGGGTTCCGAGGTCTAGTTCTACGCACATCAATCCATGTGAACCAGGTCTAATCGTAGGCATTTTAGACACATTAAGCATTACTTATCATATCCATTTTTAGGGTTGTTACAGTGACAAACACCATACATACTTCAATATCATTGTAACATCATTTATAGGCTAACATAAAAATCATGGAGTAATCAAGACTTTAGAAGACTTAGCTCTTTCTTCCAAGAACCTTTATTAAGAACTTATGTTTAATATACAACAATCATCCAACAACATAGTGGAATACTCTATAGAATAATCAGTACTAACTCTTCAGCTCATAAAAAAGACTAATTCGTAAGGTAGAATAAGGGAAAAGGGTCATTTAGGAGTTCATTCAAGTCATAGTCCCAATCCCCAAAATTTCATGTTATCAATAGTAGGTATAACCCAATCAAAACCATCAATTTGCTAAGGAACATGCATTAAACAAAAATCTAACATTACAAGTCAAACAGTCGACAATATACACTTAATCAACCATAGAAAACTATTATTTTTCATCGATAGTCATAAATCTAGAGTTAAAAAGAAAGCCCATTTTGTAGAGTAAAATCCTAGAAAATGAATTTTTGAAAACCTTCTTTGAAATGACCTCTTGAGAAAAGGAATTCAAAGAGTGAAAAACCCATACCTTATTGACGAATAATCCACGAATTTTTGAAGAAAATCTTGAAGTCTTCGTCTTCTTCCTTAAGCTCTTCTTGTTCTTCAATGGAGTTTGGAAAAGAGAGTGTTCCTGAGAGAGATGAGAAAAATTCGTTTGATTTGATTTGGAGCGTGTAAAAGTGGTTTAAAACTGACCTATAATCCATATATAGTGGTCCTATAAAATATCCAAAATACCCTTCAATTAAATGGGCCTTTTTATAAAGTTAAATTACCAAAAATACTACTTAAACAAATCTGGGAAGTGGCTGCGCGTCGCGGGGACAATTCCCATTATTTTTTTGAATTTTTGGGTCGAGGCAGTGATCCTCGCATCGCGAGTCTGCCTCTCAAATTTTGAGGCTGTACACTACGTGAGGGCTGCGCGTCGCGCAACAGCCCCTCCCATCTTGCCTGCTCGCCCAAGTTTGGGTCCTTCCCAAGGACCCTTCGGGTGGTCCTTGGGGTGCCGTTACTGGACGTTTGGACCCTTTGTACTGCATACTACCTATCCAAAGTCTCTTTGTTAATTTTAGACTTCATATGAAACTTCTAAACCTTCACCAAACATAGGGACATCAACTAGTTCAAATTACCTAGTTTCCAGACGTCAAGGTCTTTCTTTGTCATTTTGGCTCTAACCTTTTCTAAATAAACTTATTACATTAATATAGTTCTGGAAACATCATTTTAAATATTATTCCATAAATTAAGCTCTAGTCTAAGTCATGGTCTTTCCGGAGTGTTACAGGTACTTGCCACTTGTCTTTGACTTAAGATAATGGGCACTAGCATCTAGCCCAATTCTAAGGCATAGGGCTAATCACCTCTTATTCTTCTCATTAAAGGTCAAGGGTAATCGCTTCTAGCCTCATCCTTCTAATAATTCCTAATCTTATATTCACTATAGGTGAGAAATCCTTTTGACCTATAATTATTCAATGTGAGGAAGCCTTTCACATTCATAAATAAGAAAATCATGTGGGAAATACCCCTTCACAACAATTACATCAATAATCAACAATCCATAACATATGCTTCACTCACAAAGCAATTCATATCATAATCATCACATATGCTTCAATCTCAAATAAAATTCATAATGTATCTTATTCATCCTATAAGAATACACACAAACATATAAATTTCTCCTTTCATAGATTATAATCCATTTACATCAATTTCATCTTAGAAACATGGGTTAAGAAGGGCTATATGGGAATTTATCATAAAAATCATAGAAACCTATCAATTCATGCATAACAATCATAATTCAATGAATTGAATCAACATTCATAATGACCCACAACCTAGGAGAAAACCCTAACTCAAATTGGGGAATTTCTACTTTTAAAATTTGGGGACTTAGGGGCTTCATTGAAACACCCGAAAATTGTATGACCTAAGCTAAGGCCCTACATGAGGACTAATAACATAAAAGGGATAAAATGAAGTTTTTATACCAAATATAATGCAATTAACTTATTTTTATAATTTTAGAAGTGAAGCGTCAAGAAACGACCATGACGCCCGGAAACTAGTCTAGTTGAACTAGTGTGTAGTAGGGTCTTGTAGTTGAGTTTTGGATTGTGGTATAAAGGTGAAATGGAGTGAAAAGGGTTCATACAACTATATGGACATGTTTAGGGTCCAAAATTACGGTCACTAATCCCCAAGGACTACCCTAGGGTCCTTGAGGAGGACCCAAACAATGGACCCAAAAGCTGTCAAAAGACTACAACCATTCACGAGCCTCGTTGACGGGCTGTCTATGGATTGATGTAGTGAGGGGTGGCTTCATGGGTTGGGACTTATTATACTCACCATATCCTACCCAACTCCCTCTCTGAACCAAACCACGTACTTCCAAGATGGTCAATCAAGCCATCCACAGTCCATGGATGGTGGTCGTGGTTTGGGGTCAGCAATCTGGTGCAAGATACGACCAAGCCAAGGGTTGTTTGGTAAATTCCACCCTTGTAAATTTAAGTAAAGGGACATTTATTTTTAGTTTTTTAGGTATTTTAAGTATATTAAAACAATTAATTATCTATTTATACTTCACTCTTAAAAATCAAAATCCTCCCGTCCCTAAAGTTCTCTCAAGATCACCATTGAAGAAGAAGGGAAGAAGGAGGCAACAACTAGGCCGAGTTTCACCAAGGTTTAAATCTTAGTTTAAGTCATTGATAAAAGGTATGTAAATGTTGTTCAGAAATGGGTTTTTGCATACATGGAGCCCCCATAGTTTCCCTCAATCACGAATCCAGAATACCCCAATCTTGCTAGGGTTGTGATTACATTGTGGGTAGAGCTTGATTGTGATTCCAAAGTAGTGGATAAAATTCAATTATGTTTGAATTATGTTTATGTTATGATTATATGATCTTTTCATGTGAATTTCTTGATGAACCCTAATATAAGTTGATGAAGGTGATCATTGTGGGCTTAGGCCATTAGAGGCAAGGTTGAAGGTTCTAAATTGTTCTTCTTAATTCAATTTTCTTGAATACTAATTGATCATAGTTAGGATCATGTAGATATGAATTCAACTAGGCTTAATTGAATAGTAAGGATCTTAACTTGTAAAGTTAGAATTGAACCTATATGATCATGTATGACTTGAATTATCTTCTAATTATCAAGGTGATTGAATGACTTGTAATTTAGACATGGATAATGATAGAATAAAGTTAGTATTGAAAAAAGGGATTGTAGACATTGTTTTTAGGGCTTTGGGGGTAAATTAAATATGAGGATCATTATCTTTCTCTTATATACTTAGACTTGAACAATTTTGGAGAAGTACGTTCTCTCACATAGAAGGATTCTAGGTTAATCTAATAACCTAAAATGACTCAAAGCATGTTAGACTAGAACAGCTTGAAGTTGATACTTGTGTTTCCTTCATATAAATCTTGGCTTTCTAAAATAAGACCAATGTTGGTAGTTTCGGATAGTAGACTTATACTATCCAAATAGTAGCTTGACTGGCATGTAAGGTGAACTACATGGAATAGATTGAGTTCGATTACTAATGGAAGCTTGAGATATTAAATAAGTTTGAGATGGTGTAACGACCCTCAAAATAAAATAGGAAAAACTACAGTTTCACATTTGTTTCATGAGTTAATAATGTATTACAATGATGAAGATTATCCTTATAGGTCAGTTTTAAAGAGTTTAGAAGTTGAACGTCAAAGAACGACGAAGACGTTCAGATACTAGTGTTGTATATGCTAGTGTGCTTTTGCAAGTTTTATGTGTTGTTTGGTGTTCAAATTGAGAGTAAGGGACCCTATAACCTATTTGGTAACGTTTAGGGTCAAAAGTTCAGGGTACGACTCCCCAATGACCACCCTAAGGGTCCTTGAGGAGGACCCAAACGTTGGCAAAAAGCTGCCAAGGACAGCTCCAAACCACGACCCAAACGACGGGCAGTAGTTGGATTGACGCCCCGTCAACAGGGGGCATGGATCCACACTTAGTTGTGGGATCTTAGAACCCATGTGGGAAGTCTCTCACAAAAACCACGCCTGTAGGACAGGTCGTAGTTCCATCGACGCCCAGTCAATTGGTGGCCTTCGTTTGGCCTGCAATTTTTCGCACGTGTCTCGGCCAACTTAGGGGTGAATTGGGAAATTCACCCCACATCCTAATTAACTAGTATATGGTTATTTTAGGGTATTTTAGGTATTTTAAGTTAGTTTATACCCCCTCAGACCTAAATTAGACTTCACTTTTCAAAATCAAAACCCACCTCCCAAGAAAAACTCTCTCAAGATTCCATTAGAGCTTGAAATCAAGGTAGAGATAGGATTGAAGATTTTTAGTGGTTTATTCATCAAATCTCGTGGGTTTTCTCCTAATAAGGTATGGTAATTCATCCTTGATTCTTCTCTCATTCAAGGAGCCAATCCAAATGGTGTCAAAATCCTAAATATTCTATTTTGAATTCTAAGCATGGTTCTTGCATGAAAAGGTTTTAATAGATAAATTATGATGTTTTCAATGTAACTTTATATTTTTATGATCAAAAACTCTATGGACCCATGATCATGCAAATTTTTCAAACTTTGACTTATAAATTGGGTTTAATGAATATGATTAGACAATGTTAGAATTGTGTTTATATCATGTTGCTTTGTGATTTATCTACTGCCATTTGTGCCTTATTATGATGATTTATTGGAGAATTGAGAAAAGGTGTTCAAGGCTTGGATAAAGAGTAAGTTGATCTAAATTGTCTAGTTCTTATTGAATTGATCTTGAGTGTTATGGCCCACTTATGGTGCCAGGGTTTACTTGATGCATATAAATAGATATGTGAATTGTGATTATGGCCTTGAAGGCATTGAATGTGAGGTAAAGTGATGTCATGATGTATAAGTATATGATGTTTGATGAAGTTAAGAATGTATATCTTGAAGATACTATGTCTAAATGAAGTAGAATGTGAATGTGAAGTATGATTGTGTGTGAATTATGATGAATGTAGGGTGGTCATATTTATAATGTCAAGGTTATGAATAATGGTAGTTATATGAAAGGTGTTCTCACATATACTCACACACACAATGAATGAATGAAGTTAATGAATTAAAATGAGGGATATTTGGGGTAGACACTCTTCGTTAGTAGAGATGAAGTGTCTAGAACAAACCCTAATATTCATAAGAACTCTAATGAATAAAAAAGGGGAGTTTTGGGGTGGACACTCTTCGTGAGTTGAGATATAGTGTCTAGTAGCAACCTCACTATTCCTATGAGCTTTCCAACGAATGAATGATAGTTTGGAGGTTGGATACTCTTCGTGAGTTGAGATGAAGTGTCCAAAAGTAACCTCTAGAGATCATTACTCTTCAAGAGTCGAGATGTAGTACTTAGTATCAATCTCTTAGCCTATAGCTAATGAATGTAATTAATGTGTAGGACTCCGTGAGGGAGTAATGCTTAGCAACGAGAGGATTTGAAAAAGGGGTGGATACTGTTTGTGAGTAGAGATGTTCTATCCAATGCACCTCTTGAGATGAGTTCTCTTCATGAGTTGCCATGTGGCACGTAAAAGCAATCTCCTTATACCTTAACTATGCTCTTGCATAGTTCTAGCTATTGGTGATCCATGTAAAATCTAAAATATTGACCCTACCTTAGGCAAGTAGGGATCTCTCATCCGGTAGGGGTTAATACCGGGATTCCATGTCAATATCTCATGGTCTATGTTGGTTAAAGTTATCCCCAACAAATGACTGTAATGAACTAGGTCTTCCTATGGGTGTACTACTTAGGGTAGGTGGTGGAATGCTATGTCATCTAAGCATTGCACAAGTAGACATTTGGAGGGAGTCTTGGTGTGTCCTTGTAATGAAAATTAATGAATGGGTCACTATATGATGTTGATGAAGTAAGTTGAGTATGTGACTAATGTTAATGAAGCATGTTGATCTTATGTCAAATATTGATGAAAGTTATGTAAATGATTGAATGTAATGTGCCTAGTCTATAGTGATTCCTAAGGAGCACTAAGTAGGAGTAGTAAAATGTGATTCTACTTTCACATTGCACTACTGTAAAGTGGGTGTTGTCTTGGAGGATGGTCTTTATGTGAAGTTTTAAATTGCATGTATGTTTCCTATAGTATCGTTAGTAATGAATGTTGAATTGTTTATTTGAAATGAAGTATGTTTATCTTTGGTAGTCTTAAGGATCACTTAGGTGTGTATTGAAGAGGTTGTATGGGCGGTCTCTTCATGTATTACCTAGGTGAGTCTTAGGATAACTTTGGATAGGAAGGTCTAATTGATTAATGGATTTCTTAATGAAAATGGCTATATGTTGAGAATTATGGAAGTATTACTTGTATGTTAAATGATGACTTGTATGATGCCTTTCACACTTGATTCATGAAGTGTAACAGCTCTAAAACGGCTTACGTGAATCTAGAACCTAACATGTGTGTCATGGGATTATGAAGTCCAAAATTAATTTATAATGGTGTTTTGATACAATGTCATAAGTTTGGTGATGTTTGGATGTCAAACGTCCAAGAACGTCCATGTTGTTCAAAAGATTCTCCTTGAGACGTTCTTGTATGTTTAGGTGTGCCTTTGCATGTTTTACGTGTTCATTTTTAATGAAATTGATGTGAGAGGTTCCTAACTTGTATACGAGTGTATTTGAATTGGAAATGTTCGGGAATGACTCCCCAAGGACCAAATTAATGGTCCTTGAGGAGGACCCAACTGGTGAGCAAAAGCTGTCAAAAGCAGTCCCAACCAACGAGGGGCAGTCAGCGGACCGTATGTCCATCAATGTCCCGTCGATTGGGGCGTAGGTTGACACTTAGCCTTGTCATATTAAGCTCCCATTTGGTGATTCTCTGATCCAAACCAAGGACCATAAGGACGGTCCGTAGGTGGGTCTACAAGGCATCGACTGGAACCATTGATTGACACCATCAAGTTTTCTACAAGTGTCTCGGCTAAGGCAGGGGTCTTTTGGGAAATTCACCTAATGTTCTAAAAATGGTTTGGGCGGTTACTTAAGGTATTTTTGGGTATCTTAAGTAGTTTTATAAGTATAGAACCCCAACTCAAGTTATTAGTCAAAATCAAACCCCAAACCCAAAGAAGAACTCTCTAGAACACCATTGAAACTTGAAGGGAGATTGGAGCATAGAGCTTGATTTATCCATCCATTTTCTCTAAATTTCGTGGATAATATTAATTAAGGTATGGTTTTCATCCTTTAATCTCTTTTCTTCAAGGAGCCAATCTTCAAAGTGATCTCTAAGATCTTTTCAAAAGATGAATTGTCCTATTTTGTTATTTAGCCATGGGTTCTTCCATAAAACGTATTGAATCAATGAGTTATGATTGAATTGATGTTAATTTGATGATTTTAGACTAAAAAACTCCATGAACCCATGCAAATCATGATTTCCTTATTTTGACTATACTATGGGTGATTTGATCATGTCTCAATTGTATTGATTTCTTGTGTAGTTTGATTTGGGCTATTGAATTATGTAAGAAAGATGTTAGAATTGTATGTAGGCTGTCCTAAATTGATGAATTCATATTGTATTATGTTGGATCATTGGATATTGTGATTACTGGTTGAATTGGTGACTATGGCTATTGGTAAGAGCCTTTGTGATTTGGTTGAATTTTTTTTGGATTGGAGTTGTTGAGATTGGATTGGTGGTATATTGACCTAACCTTCTCTATATTGTGTGTATATGTATTTCAATTATGATGTTTGGTATGGTACACTTATGGTGACGGTGCTTATGTGCTATACTTGTGAAGGATGTGGTCTTGTCGGCATTACTTTATGAATTGTGAAACAATGTGGCCTTGTCGGCATTACTTTATGAATTATAATATTATCATGTTATAACTTGAATATGTGATCATTCTGAAGGTCTAGGAGACTTATGTGTATATATGAAGTCAATTTATGTGTTCTTCTAATTAAATATAGGTGATCATGATAGGCTATAATGATGTCTTCATGGGTATTTACTTGAAGTTGAAGTGTGAATATTCCTAGTTGACTATGTGAACCTTATGATGAGTTATGTTAATCATTTTATAAGAGTGTGTAGGATGACTTGCAGTATGCTTAGTTGACCCTATATGCTACATGAATGATATTTTACATGTGAAAATATGATAATGAAGTGCGTCTTGTTTTGGTAGACCTATATCCCTTACTTGATACATGAGGAATGTAAATTTGAATCCTTGACTTATAGGCTAAAGAACCTTTGTCATGTATGTGTATGTATGATTGGAATGTGACCTTGAACATAGTTAAGAGCGTCATTTATGTGGAATCTTCTAGAAAAGAGATTATGATATCCTTGAAGTTGAAAGTGGTAATGGTATCCCTCTTGTGTGAATGATGGAATTAGGGTAGGTTGGCTGGAAAGGCATGAAACTATCCTTAAGAAAGTCATTGATCTATCTAATTTGACCATTGTGTAGTAGCCCTAGTGGACCCCCTTTGGTGAGGTGTATTTTTATGTGGTTGCGACTTCTGTATGGTACCTATACATATGCCCTTAGATTGAATTACTCTATGAGAACAAAGGCTAGAACCGAGAGAATATTCTTGGGGAGTGACTCTTCTTTAGATGAGACCAGAGTACAAAGAAACCCTTGATATTAGTTAACCATGTGCCTACATGGGATGTGTCCTAGTTCTACCCTCGGGAAGTGGAACATCCTCCATCTGAGTAGGGAAGACTCCGGATTCCATGCCTAGCTAGTATAGTCTACATTGGTTATTGCCTATTCTCATCATGTGGGATACATTCAAGTATTTAATAGGTTTTACAAAGTTTAGGTAGTGGAATGGGACGTTATCTAGACATTGCACGAGTAGTCTTTGAAGATGCTAGTATGTAGGTTCCCTAGGTCTGCTCAAGACCATTATGTGAAAGTCCATAATTGTTTAATGTCTCCTAAATAACTTAATGAACATAATGACTTAAGTTAAATGCATAATTAATGAAAATGTACTATCTAGAGTAGCTTTAAGGGTTTGTTAGGTAAGGTTGGAGAGGGTGTATGGGCGGTCTCTTCATGTCTTACTTAGGTGAGTCTTGGAGTAATTCTAGGTAGGCAGTTAAATTGATGTAATGGGAATAATATTATCTTAGGTAGTCTAAAGGATCAGTTTGGTGTGTGTGAAGGGGTTGTATGGGCGATCGCTTCATAACTCACTCAAGTGATCCTTAGAGCAACCTTTGGTAGGAGGTTCTCATGTTTGTGTTTTTGAAGGGATATTGATGCTATATTGTGGAATGTGACTATATGTGTTTATGTTGACTTGTAAGTGACTTGTATACTTGTCTTATGAAGTTTTTTACAAAAAAGAGCATGTTTTATACCAATATCCTTTTAGGATGGTTTCAATTGCATGTCACAATACTTAGTGCATTATAATGTACTAATTCCATATATTTTGTCTATCTCTAAATATGTAGGTGGCATTTGAGAGGAGTCCTTTGAAGTGGAAGCTTGGATTAGTATTCATTCAAGCAAAGTTGGGGTATGTCCTCAATAGATTCGAGGACATCATTATGTTTAGTTGTCTTATCAAAAGTACTGTAATAGACTTAGATATTTGAATGTTGATGTATGGGTCGTGTCCCAAGATATTCGTGTGTCTAAGATGGCGACTTTGAGACTTATACTTTCCTTATGATTTTCTATAAAAGAGATATTTTGAAGTATTATTATTTTGTGTAAAAGTTTTAATTCTTCACTACTTTTTATACATGTATGCAATGAATGATGTCAAAGGGCTTGTACAAGACCTCCAAGAGGTCAAAGATGTCGTGCCACGATTCGAGAATGCCATTTCTTCTAGGGTATACTCTCGGGTTGTGACATGAAGTTTTTTTTTTCAAAATAGCATAAAAAGTATGTTTCCACTAAAATTTCCTCTTTAAGCATGTTTTTGCATATTTCCATACTTAGTACAATGTTTGTATTAACTCCATATTCTTCTATATTTCTAAAAGTATAGGTTCAAGGGAAGTGAATATTACTGGAAGGTGAAGCTATAGAAGTAGATTTCTATGAAGATTGGTATGTCCTCATATGTTTGAGGACATGAATTGTGTTTCTTTTAGTTTCTTTCATTAAAGACATTGTATAAGACATAGTATGTTTCTTTCAATGTAAAGGGTTGTGACCCTATGATGTTAAGACGTGTCTAAGTTTGCTTGTGATGATGAGAATATGTTCCTTACGTTTTATGAAAGAGTTTCTTAGTAGTTATGTTGTGAATAGTTTTAATTCCTCACTACTTTTCATACCTCTGTGATGAATGAAAGCTAAGAGGTATGTACAAGACCTCCGTGAGGTCAAGTACGCCTTGTGACACCTAAAGGGTATTCTTGGATCTTACAAACTTGGTATCAGAGCATAAGGTTTTGGGAAATAGTCTTAGGGTCCAAAGTCTCAGAAGACACGCCTAGTAGCATCTTGTTCATTGGTGTGAGTCACGACACAACTATGAGCAATAATCTATAGGACAATACAAGTTTCACTTTCTTCATTAGTCTTGTGTTCTGTCATAGAGTTGACTTCTATAAGTGGTTTTTTCCTAATCTCTTCACTTGTGTTTATAGTTTATGAATACTAGAAGGACAACCAGAAGAAGAGTGGAGGAAGGAGTAGTTAATGAGGGGTTCCTCCCCGGGGTGAGCAAGTCATTAAAGCTAACAAAGAGAATGTGAATGAGGAGGTTCCCCCTTAATTACCCCAAGGTCCTCAAGCTCCCAATGTTGAAGTGGTATGTCTAATGTGGATATAAGGGCTTCTTTTCAAGCTTTGACCCAACTCATGACGACTCAAGCTCAAGTTGTCACTAATCATGTGACGGCCCAAGCTAACCTAGGAATTGGTCCTCAAGTGAACCCAATGCAAGTACTCCCGCTTCTAGAATCTGGGATTTCATGAGGATTCATCCTACTTTTCATGGCACTAAGGTAGATGAGGATCCACAATGATTCATAGATGAGATGTTCAAGGTGGTATATGTTATGGAGTTACTTCTAGAGAAAAAGCGGAGCTAGCCGATTATCAACTAAAAGAGGTGGAACAAGTGTGGTTTGAGCAATGGAATGATGAGAGACCCATAAGGGAAAGCCCGGTAGATTGGGAAGTATTTAAGACGACCTTTCTTGATAGGTGTTTCCCTTTAGAGTTGAGGGAGAAAAAGTTAGTAGAATTCATGAACCTTCATCAAGGGGGAATGAGTGTGAAGGAATACTCTCTCAAGTTCACCCAACTCTCTAAGTATGCCCCAACCTTGGTAGCCAACTCTAGGCTAGAATGAATAAGTTCGTGATGGGCATGTCTATTTTGGTTGAAGAAGAGTGTCGTACGACAATGCTCCATGAGGATATGGATATCTCTAGACTCATGGTGTATGCCCAACAAATTGAAGAGTCCAAGCTTAGAAAGATGAATAGAGATGGGAAGAGGGTTACATTGGATGAACCAATTCAACCTAAGTCTAAGAAGAGGTTTTACAATAAATATTCTTCCATGGGGAAAAAGGATAGGGTTCCCAACTAAAATTCTCAAGGAGGGAATGGAGGTGGCTCTACTTTTGAGAGGGTTAAGTGTAATACTTGTGGGAAGCAACACTTGGGTAAGTGTCTTGCCGGTATGAATGGATGTTTTGGATGTGGAAATAAGGCTCATAAGATGAGAGATTGCCCGGTCCTCAAATCAAAAGAGAAGGATACCAACCAAGCTCCTCAAGATGGTCCGGATCCCAATACTTAAAAGAAGAACCATTTCTATATGCTACAAGCTAACAAAGGATCCGTAATAAAGGCTCGGTAATTTATACTTGCTTATGGTTGTTTGATTTGTTCTTAGAAGGGTATACCCTAAGTGGGTAAGAATGATTTGAGTAGTAGGTGGTTGATATCTTTATCTTTTCCTTCTATTCTTACTCAAGATTGAGACCAAAATACTTAGTAGTTGGTTATGTTGTGGAGTCTTGCATATGAGTATAAGTTGCATGTTTCCTTATGTTATGAGTGTCATTGATGATAGGATGTTTTGCATGATCTTGATGATATAATAGTTACATGTGAAGATTGGTAGTTAATCTATATTTCACATGTCAATGTGCATCTAATGATAATTGCTTAATTGCCTTAAAAGTTGTAAGTCTATATTCCAATGTGTGTTCTGAAAGTTATTGCATGTTGAGCTTTGTAATGAAATGATGAGAATGTCAAAAGTTGGAGAAGGTAGTTCCTAAAAAATGCAATGAAAATGATAAAGTAGGTATGCACGTTGAATTGTTGAAATAGTTCTAAATTGCTTGTATTGTTTAAAGTGCATAATGAAGTGAAGTTGGTGTTTTGTGTAAGTTTGGTGCATTGAAAATGCATGTTGTATCCATGTTGACATGTGTTGTGAGATGCTATTTGAATCTTTTAGTCCTTGAAGGTGTTTAGTGTCATTCGAGGATGAATGTTTTTCTAAGTGGGAGAGATTGTAACGTCCCTCAAAATGAAATAGGACAAACTAGAGCTTGGCATGTGTTTCATGATTTAATAATGTGGTAAAATGATGAAGAATAGACTTAGAGGTCAGTTTGAAAGAGCTTAGAAGTCCAACGTCAAAGAACGACCAAGATGTTCGGAAACTAGTCATGTGTGTGCTAGTGTGCCTTTGTGTGTTTTATGTGTTTTTTGGTGTTCAAATTGATAGAAACGGACCCTAGAACATATTTGATCACGTTTAGGGTCGAAACATCCTAGTACGACTCCCCACAGACAATCCTAAAGGTCCTTGAGTAGGACCCAAATGTTGGCAAAAAGCTGCCAAGGACACGTCCAAACCACGACCCAAATGACAAGCAGTAGTTTGATTGACGCCCCGTCAATAGGGTGTGTGGCTCCACTCTTAGTTGTGGGAGCTTATCTCCATGTTGGAATGTCTCTGACCAAAACCACCCCCAGAAGGATAGGTCGTGGTTGCATCGACACCCAGTCGATTGGTGGCCGTCGTTTGGCCTGCAATTTGCTATAGGTGTCTCGGCCAACTTAGGGGTGAATTGAGAAATTCTCCCCACATCCTAATCAACTAGTACACACTTATTTTAGTTTTTTTTAAAAGTATTTTAAGTTAGTTTATACCCCTAAGACCTAAATTAGACTTCACTTTCAAAATCAAAACCCCTCTCCCAAGAAAAACTTTATCCAGACTCCATTGAAGCTTGAACTCAAGGTAGAGATAGAATTTAAGGATTTCAGTGGTTTATTGATAAAATCTCGTGGGTGTTCTCCTAATAAGGTATGGTGATTCATCCTTGATTCTTCTCTCAATCAAGGAGCTAATCAAAAGGTTTTTCAATAGGGTTTCAAAATCCTAATTTCTTCTATTTCAAATTCTAAGCATGAGTTGTTACATGAAAAGGTTTTAATAGATGAATTCTGATGTTTTCAATGTAAATTGATGGTTTTATGATCTAAATCTCCATGGACCCATGATCATGCAAATTTCTCAAATTTTGACTTATGAATTGATTTTGATGAATATGATTAAACAATTTTAGAATTGTGTTTAAAACATGTTGTATTGTGATTATAAACTATCATTGTGCCTTATTATTATGATTTATTGGAGAATTGAGAAAAGGTTATCAATCTTGGACAAAGAGTAAGTTCATCTATGTTGTCTAGTTCTTATCAAATTTATGTTGAGTGGTAGTGTCCACTCATGGTACAATGTTTACTTGATGCATATGAAAACATATGTGAATTGTGATTATGGCCTTGAAGAAATTGAATGTGAGGTAAAGTGATGTTATGATGTATAAGTATGTGATGTCTGATGAAGTTAAGAATGTGTGTCTTGAGGATACTATGTCTAACTGAAGTATAATGTGAACGTGAAGTATGATTATTTATGGATTATGATGAATGTAGGGTGACCATGTTTAGAATGGCAAGGTTATGGATGATGGTGGTTATGTGAAAGGTGTTCTCACATATACTCAAACACACAATGAATGAATGAATGATGTTAATGAATGAAAATGGAGGATTTTTGGGGTAGACACTCTTCGTGAGAAGAGATGAAGTGACTAGTACCACCCTAATATTACTAAGAATTCTAATGAATGAAAAGGGGTAGTTTTGGGGTGGACACTTGTCACAATCTGGGAGAACCCCCTAGCCTTAACCGGCATCGTCGTCTTCAGAGAGGACTAAGCCTATCCTCTTAGCATTCGTCATAACATTTCATAGGTTAAAAGGTGTGGAAAATTAAAAAGTTTACGTATTGAGGTTTACATAGACCTCTTGCATACTACACGTACATACATACGGAGTTTACTTAGACTCCTTGCATAGGAAGCTTACATAGTCTTCTACTTTTACATAACATAATCGATACATAAGAATTAGTCTATTGCTTTGTCTCATATTGAACCATCTAAAATGAGTACAACATTCGGGCATAGCCCTCAATACAAATTCATAATTTCCATATAGGGCTTACAATGATATCTTCAACAATAGGAGAGAAATGAATGTCTTTAGACTATAAAAATACTACTAAGGTATAGTACATGGCACAATCCTCAAAACTGAAGGACCTACCAAAACATGCGGAAGTCCATGTCTTCTTTCAATCGACCTTAATACCTCAACGGCCCGAACATACATATTGTAGAAACATAGAAATATGGGTAAGTACAACCATTTGTACTAAGTATGGGTATATGCACATAAAACATTCAAAGACATGCATGAAAATGGAAATTCATTCAAAACCATGCTAAGTTACTTTGAAAAGCCTTATGCACAACCAAGAACTCATATAAGTCAATAATCATATATTCCTTAAGACAATACCATATTCAACACAAGACCAACATCATCAAGTAAATTCAAGTCAACATATATAATAGCATAGTATACTATATTACCAAAGCAACTCCAACATCTTGTTCTAACAACAAAGCATGTACAAGAGTTCATAACATTACAACATAGGCAAGATCCTTGCTTATAACCCCTTACCAAGCTTACTAGTGCAATGACTAAGTAAAGTCCCATAACCTCACTCAACCAAGCAAACCAACCAAAGGATCATGAATAATGTCTAACTTTTTATAACATAGCATCATGAGTATTCCTCATCATATTTAGCAATATAGACCAACAAAATGTTCATAAGTGAAACCAACATCATATAGGATCATCAACATGTAAAGTCACATTTGCATATCATTAAAGTCATAAGAGCATAAGAACATAAGAACATCCTACTAGGAATTCCCTCAAGGCCAACTAGTGCAATGTATAGGTAGAGTCCCGTACCCCTATCTAGACTAAGTCAAACCCCTTAAGTCATCCTAGTTAGAGTTCACTTGATTACTTTATTTTTACTTTTGGGAACACTTTCCTTAACCGACATTGACCATATGAGCTAATATGGAATCCTGTGTCATAAAACACTACATGAAAAGAAGGTGGACTACTTGCCAAGGTAGTGTCACATCCATGGAGCACCCCCTAGACGTAACCGGCGTCGTCGTCCTCTAAGAGGACTAAGACTAGCCTCTTAGCATTCATCATTACATTCATAGGTTAAAAATGCAGAAAATTTAAAACTTTTCATCTACAGTACTTCATGAGGTTTACTTAGACCTCTCACTTACACACAATATATTCATATAGAGTATACACCAACCCTTCATATAAGAACATTACATAGTCTTCTACATTTATGGAACATATATATATAAGATACATAACATAGTCTTAAAAAAGATGTCTCATATTAAACCATCTAGACGGAGTCAAATCAACATAGGCATAAGCCCTTACACAATGTAGAAATGCCACTTAGGGATTAACACAATATCTTGAAACAACATGAATGAAAAGATTGTCTTTAGACTATAACGATGTAACATAGGTAGAGTGATAGAAAGGCATCATCCTTGGAACACGAGGACATACCCACTTGGAAAATGATTCCAACCCTTGGTTCAAAAGTCCTCACGGACCCTTCAATGATGGAACCTAAAATGTTGGGAAAAAAGGGAGAAATGGGGTTAGCACATCACTTATACTAAGTATGGAATCATATGCACATACAACATTGAAATCTTGCTAAAAAGGGAGATTTCATTAAATCATGCTAATTTACTTTGAAAAGCATTATGCACATTCAAGAACCAATACAATTCATTAGCACATATTCATTAAGTCACGACCATGTACATCACAAGAATAACAATAACAAGTCTAGTCAAGTCAACATGCATTTCAACATAATTGAGCACATAATTAAGACAACTCTATCATCAAGTTATAATATCAACAAGAATGTATAAAAGTTTATAACATCATAACCAAAGCAATACCATAACTCGTACACCCCCATTAAGTCCACTAGTGCAATGACTAAGTAAGGCCCCATAACCTCAATCAATCAAGTAAACCCAATAAGAACAATACAAAATGTCCAACTTCACGCACTATATCATTAAGAGTAAACATCATCATACTTTAGTAATATAGACCAATCACATATTCATAAGTAAAACCAATATCATATAGTGTCATTAACATGTAAGATCATCATATACATACCATTTACATTCATAAGTAAACAAGCATATAAGAACATCCTTCTAACACTTCCCTCAAGGCTAACTAGAGCAATGTATAGGTAGAGTCTCATACCCCTACCTAGACTAAGTTAAACCCCTTAGGTCATCCTAGTTAGAGTTCACTTCATTACATCATTTTACCTTTTGGGAACATCTTGTCTTAACCGACATAGACCACATGATCTAAGGTAAAATACAGTGTCATGGAACCGTACACCGAAAGAAGGCGGACTACTTGCCAAGATAGTACCAAAACGTGAACATAGCATATATGTGGATCAACTAGCTAGTATTCCTTTGGGGGCAACATAATTCAAGAACTAGGAGATGTAGTTGGGACCCTCTTTATGGGACATGCATTATAGTCTCCAATCTCCTGAGTACATTAGTGATCCTACCTTCCCTATGTGGGAAGGGACACTCCTCACTTCTAGTTCACTTGGTGCTAAGTTAGAGTCCATTTTGAAATGTATTTCATTAATAGTCATAGATTAGTTTAGGTCATAGGGTCTACCCCTTATATAGTCATCATTATAGCTCAGTAGGAATTGCATGAGTATTGTCCTTTCAGTACAATTCACACATGTGAAGTTAGCACATCTACATAATCACATTATAATAAGGCACATAGGTAAGTCATCACCATCCTTATATCATTACATCTTAGCCAACAACTCACAAGCCAAAATTCAAGACATTCCAATTAAACATCATACCAAACCTAATCAATCTTATCATAAGGTATGCTTCAATATAACTTCATCACAAAATACAAGTAATCAGAATTAAAGTAAAAGATTGAGATCACAAGACTTACCCCAATCTCCTTCACAAGCCATCATCAAGATTTTACCATCAACCATCCAATTAAACCCAAAAGTGGGTGTAATATCATCACTCAATAGTAATCAACACAATAATGAAGTCAATTGAATCACTACACAATAATTGATCACTAGTTCATAGCCTAGGGTTAGGGACTAGGGTCAAATTCATGATCTACTTCACAACCTAGGTTTATGCTTAAAGAACTAGCATAATTGAATCATAATACATAATAATCTAATAATAATAATCTAAAGGAATCATAAACAAAACAATTTAGAAGATCAAATTCATAATACAAGAAAACCCACGTGAAACTCATTTTTTTGAAATCAATTTGAAGGAACCCTTTGGGGAAAGGAATCCCATACCTTATTAATTGATGTATAATGATGGATAAAATCCCCCTTCTTTTTTCCATTAGACCTTGACCTAGCCTTCAATGGAGTTAAAGAAGAAAGAAGGAAAAGCAATTGGGTTTTGGGAAATATGATGGTTGGGTTAGTTTAATTAGGATTTGGGTCTTTATATAAGTCATTAACTAACTTAATTAGACCTTCATTAACCCCTAAATAATTAACTAAACACCTAATTAATTCATTGAATCAACTCTAGACAAAGCAGAAAAATAGTGACCTGACCTGTGAGACCCCGACCTATTAATCGTAGGTCAATCGACGGTGCCTTGGACCAACCGTCCTGCACAACCTTTGTTTTGGTTAGAGAGTGCACAAAATCAACCCATTTACAAAATTTATAAGTGTCCAACGACGGTTGCCATCGATGCCCCGTCGATTGGAGAAAGCCCCTTCGATGGACATCGTTGGTAGACTTTGTCCATTTGATAACTTTTGGCAAAAATTCAAGGGTCCTTGGTTGTTTTTTTGGGAGTCGTAACTAGACGTTTTGACTATAAAACAACTTTAATATGTGTTAGACACCTTTTCACCAAATTTCATCATTTTCTGACTCTTAAAACGTTGCCAAATAGACTAACTCATGCTAGCACCTCTTGAACTAGTTTCTGGACGTCATGGACGTTCCTTGACATTTTGATTCTAAAACTTCCTAAATGACTTATATTCCTAATATTTGACCTTAAAAAGTGTTAAAACTCTTAGACCCTCATGTTAGGATCTAGATTAGGCTTTAGACTTTCGGGGTATTACATTGTCCCCCCCTTAGGTACATTCGTCCCTGAATGACACTAAAATTCTGGAAAGGAAGGAATAGACTCAAGAATAGCAGCCCAACCAACAACAACATATCAAAACACGAGTTACAATTCAAATAAAAATAACCACATGACTAAAGCAACTCCAACATCATGTTCTAACAACAAAGCATGTACAAGAATTCATAACATTACAACATAGGCAAGACCCTTACTCATAACCCCTTACCAAGCTTACTAGTGCAATGACCAAGTATAGTCCCATAACCTCACTCAACCAAGCAAACCAACCAAGGAATCATGAATAATGTCTAACTTCATATAACGTAGCATCATGAGTATTACTCATCATATTTAGCAATATAGACCAACAAGATGTTCATAAGTGAAACCAACATCATATAGGATCATCAACACGTAAAGTCACATATGCATATCATTAAAGTCATAAGAGCATAAGAACTTAAGAACATCCTCCTAGGACTTCCCTCAAGGACAACTAGTGCAATGTATAGGTAGAGTCCCATGCCCCTACCTAGACTAAGTCAAATACCTTATGTCACCCTAGTTAGAGTTCACTTGATTACTTTTTTTTACATTTGGGAACACTTTCCTTAACCGACATTGACCATATGAGCTAATGTGGAATCATGTGTCATAAAACCCTACATGGAAAGAAGGTGGACTACTTGTAAAGGTAATGTCTCATCCATGGAGTTAAAAATGCTAGCCCCTTATGATTAATGCTAGCCTCTTAGCATTAATCATTACATTCATAGGTTAAAAATGCGGAAAATTTAAAACTTTTCATCTAAAATACTTTATGAGGTTTACTTAGACCTCTCACTTACACATAATACATTCATATCAAGTATACACATACCCTTCATATAAGAAAATTACATAGTCTCATATTAAACCATCTACGCGGAGTCAAATCAACATGGACATAAGCCCTTACACAATGTAGAAATGCCACTTAGGGCTTAACACAATATCTTGAAACAACATGAATGAAAAGATTGTCTTTAGACTATTACGATGTAACATAGGTAGAGTGATAGAAAGGCATCATCCTCAGAACACGAGTACATATCCACTTGGAAAATGACTCCAAGCCTTGGTTCAAAAGTCATCACGGACCCTTCAACGATGGAACCTAAAATGTTGGGGAAAAGGGGAGAAATGGGGTTACCACATCACTTGTACTAAGGATGGAATCATATGCACATACAACATTGAAATCATACTAAAAAGGGAGATTTCATTAAATCATGCTAATTTACTTTGAAAAGCATTATGCACATTCTAATGATGTAAGGATTGTATTCAATTGATATCTAATTCGTCTGAGATTGAAAATTCTATATTGAATTGACTTAGATTCATTGAGTATTATGATTTATGTATTGAATTGATGTTCATGGTCATGGGTAAGGGCCTTATGATATTGAATTGTATGATTTAGCTTTGGATTGAAGTGGTGAGATCAAGTGGGTGGTATGATGCCCTAACTACTTTAATATTATGAATAGAAATTTAATTTAGCTCTTTAACTATGTGTGATTTGTATGGTCCACTTATAGTGGCGGTGTTATGTGAATTGATATGGCCTTGTCGACGTTATTTTTAGTAGTTTGATGATCATGGCCTTGTCGGCACTACTTGAAGTATTATGTTGATTTGTGTAGTTAATTATGTGAATTTTGATCATATCTACCTATATATGAAGTAATGTGGAAGTATGTGTTCTCTTATTGAAGTTATTAGGTGATCATGTTATACTATGACTATGTGCTTATATGTGTAGTCTTAGAGTTGATACATGGTTGTTCCTAACTTGACTATATGAGTCTATATTGGTTATGTTGATGATGTTAAAGTAATAAATAGGTTGACATAATGATGTTAAGGGTTATTCCTAGGTGTCTAAAAGATGATATGTTATATGTGCTAAATTGATGTAATGTTGTGTCTTATTTAGGTAGACTTGTGTCCCTTACTTGTCGCATGTATGAATATGAATATGTGATGTCTTGAATTATGATTCTAAAGAGTCTTAGTCTTGAAAGAATGAATGTAGGTGATACCTTGAATGATGACAAGAGGGTCCTTTATGTGAAACCTTGAACTTAGTGGTAAAGTTACGAAACTTGAAGTCGAAAGTCGTAATGGTATCCTTCATGTAATGAATGATGGACTTAAGGTTGATTGTCTGGAACGGCATCATATCATACCTTATGAAAGTCATGATGAGCTTCTTGTCACCATAGTGAGATGGCCCTAGTGGACCTTGCTTTGGTAGGGTAAATGTAATTGGGTCATGAACTTGATATGGAACCCATTTGTATGAACCTTAATGTGAATTAATCTATGAGAACGAAGTCTAGCACCGAGTGAGTATGGTAAGGGAAGTAGTTCTACTTAAAGGATGAGACTAGAATACAAAGTACGCCCTTTATAATCCTTAACCATGTGCCTACATGGGATGTATCTATGTTCTACCATTGGCAAGTAGAACACCCGCCGTTAGAGTAGGTTACAACTCCAGATTCCATTCTTTGCTACCATGGTTTATGTAGGTTATTTCCTATTCTCATCATATGGGATACTTACTGGCATTAGAAAAGTTCTATGAAGTTTAGGTGGTGGTATGGGACGCTATCTAGACATTGCACAATAGGCTTTGAAGGTGTTAGTTGGAGTCCCTAGGTCTTCTTTAAGACCATTACTTGAATGTCCTTATGTGATGAATGTCTCTTAAATGAACTAAGGAATATAATGGCTTAAGTTAAGGAACTAATTTTAAATGAATAAGTACTTATCTAAAGTAGTTAAGGGTTGTCTAGTTAAGGTGTGACGGGGGCAAGGAAATGGTCACTTCATCTCTTACTTAGATAGGTCTTAGTAATGATTCTAGTTAAGGAAATTGATTGATTATGTGGACATGGTCTTAACCTAGGTAAGTCTTAAAGATTACTTAGGTAATCTTGAAGAGGTCAATTATGGACATTCTCTTCTTGAGTTACTTGAGTAGGTCTTTGGATAACCTTGGAAAGGAGAATGTCATGTTTAATGTATGCTATTGTATTAAGTGAGAATGATTCTATCCTAGGTAGTCTATAGGATCCCTTGTGTGTGTGTGATAGGGATTGTATAGGCGGTCACTCCACACTCACCCAAGTGAACCTTGGAATCACCTTTGGTAGGAGGATCTCATGTTTATGTGCTTGATGTATTGTAAGTGTGTATGTGTCTCGTTCTAATTAGTTTTAAGGATCGTTTAGGCATGCTTTGAGAGAGTGTATGGGCGGCCTCTATTTGTATGATTTAAGTGAGTCTTAGGATAGCTTTTAGTGGGTTGACTTCATGCTAGAAGGTGTATAATATGAAGGCTAAGCACTTCACTGTAACAGTGAAGGAATGTCACTGTACAGTGAACCACTTCACTGGAAAGTGAACTTTAAAATATGAATAATTTCTTGGATGATTTCTTATGTATTTCTAAAGTGATAAATGTTGTTCTTATACTTATACTATGATGTTTTAATCAAAATTCATGAAAAACATGTTATTAACTAAATGTCCATTTTTCTTGGTTTTTGCATGGCTTTTACACTTAGTACATCTAATGTGCTAACCCCTTCTTTTCCCTTTTTGACTAAAGTGTAGGGAATTGGAAGTCTTGATGTGCCATGGAGGATGGATAGGTTTCTAAGGGTAGAAGATGAAGTATTGGTGAGTCCTCATTGATTCGAGGACAATATCCACTTGATCCGTTATGTCTTAAGTCTTTACTTTATGTCGTGAATGGGCTTAGTCCCAAGTGTTGTATACTCTAAAGTTTAGATGGTTCAAAGGGTTATTGTAAAGGTTTAATGTTTTAATGAAAGTTTTCCGCTTGTGTATTGTTTATGAAAAGAGTACTTCGTATGTGAAGAAAGTTTTAAATTCTTACTTATTTTAGTATGTTTAATTATGCAATAAATGGTACGAGAGGCTTAATTGAGACTTCTAGAAGTCTCATTTTCCGTGTGATGAACTCAAGGATACTCTAACTTCTAGGGTATATTTGAGGGTCGTGACAAGCTTGGTATGAGAGCATAGGGTTTGGGAGTATCGTAATTGTCTTATGAACCACATCTAATAGAGTCTTGTTTATAATGTGAAGCGCCCCACATTATGAATAGGAGGCTATTGGGTGCTAGGAAAAGTTTCACTTCTTCATTCATCTAATCGTGCCTGAGATCTTGTGTATGATGTCTTTCCCTTGTCTCCCTTATGTGTTTGGTCATTAGAGTGTAACTTTATGAAGTTTGGGTTGAGGGAGAGAAAATATGAGATGTGGATTGTTAGATAAGGTGTGAAAGATGGTGTTGATGACATTTAGGTTTGTTTTTGTACCTTTTGAAGGGTAGTATAGTTGGGAAGAATGTTAAGGTATAAAGTTAGAAGTGTAAAGGGGGTGAAAAGACTTGAGAGAGTAATGGTGAGTTTATCCTAGTAAGGGGGATGCAATGGTTATATGGTTGAACCCTTGAGAGTACTTAGTTCTCATAAGCTAGTCTTTGGGTGAGAAGGTATTAGTAAGGTTTGAGGTGCCTTGAGGGAGTTCCTTGAGGTAGATAATATGTTGACCTTATAATGGGTTTCTCCTAAGTGGGGGAGTATGGTGAAGAGTATGGTTGTAGGGAGTGAGGTACCCTTAATCTTTCTATATGTGTTTATTCAAGCCTAAAACAAAGAGTTCTTAGTAACTTGATTTGTGTAGGAGTCTTTTGTGGAAACTGAGTTCCAAATATTCTCCTTATGATATGCATGCTTGGTTGAAATTCAATTTCTTTAACTTCTTGCATTGTGTATTTTATGAATCCATGACTATGTTGTAAATGGTGTTTTTATGAAGTTACCTTGCATATTAGAATGTTTATATCATGAATTGCCTAAAAGTTGCATTTTTGAAAAAAATTTGCACAATTCACTGTAATGCACTGCCAGTTCACTGTGAGATTTTTCAAAAATTGATTAATTGATTATTTGGTCTAAAGTTGTTTTTATGTGGCTAGAACTGATGTATATGAGTATTATAATGAATATAAAATGAGTTTTTACATGTTGGAATGAAGGATGTGAGTTTTATAGCATGATGAGTTATAAAATCTATTCTAGTTTCTTGTTGTATGGTAAATCTCTTGTAAATGTGAAATTGATTTTTTCTCCTTGATCGACTGTAATATGATATGGTTATGAGTTTTCTAATTGAATATCTATTCTTGGAAGTGTTCGGAGAGTGGCATGTGTCATTCGAGGATGAATGTTGTCCAAGTGGGGGAGATTGTAAGATCCCGAAAATGACTTAGGTGAAGCTAGAGCCTAACGTGGTTTTCATGATTGTTGAAGGTCCTAAAATGGTCTTTAAAGTGTTATTGAGGCATTATCTAAGAGTTTAGGTGCATTGGAAGTCAAACGTCAAGGGACGACCAAGACGTTTGACGATTAAGCCACCTAAGTGCCTCATATGTGGTTATGTGTTTTTCATATGTTTATGTGTGATGCATGATCTTATATGGTCCTTGAACGAGTTTATATAGTGTATATAGGAAGTGTGTCAAGTTTCGTGAAGTTTGGAGGTCAAACGCTCAAGAACGTCCATGACATTCGAAAGATGTGCCTTGAAATGACCTTTTGTGTCTAAGCATGTTTCATCGAGTTTTACGTGTTCATTTTGGATGAAACTCATGTGGAAGGTCCTAAACTCGTATACGTACATGTTTGGGTTGGAAACATCCAGGTACGACTCCATGTAGGACCCGCAAGTGGTAGAGGAGGACCCCAGCTTGGATCTCAACACTGCCAGGCAGTGTCCAAACGACGACCCAAACGACGGCCTTTCGGCCAGGCGAAGGCCCGTTGATGGGTATTGTCGATTGGGACATGTGGCCTTTAGGTTGAGGGGTCTTTGAAGCGACCAACGAGACCCCATCGACGGGGCGTGGGTGAGACCACGGACCATCGATGCTTGCTTCGATGGTGCTGTGTGTTTTTCCTGCCAGATTTCTGTTAAGTTGAGGGGTGAAGTTGTAAATTCACCCCACTCCCCTATAAGTCTTGGAAGGTTGTTTTGAGTGTTTATGGTTATTTTAAGAGTATATAAGTCATTAAACTCTCATTTAAACCCTAACACTAAGATCAAAACACATTCCCTCCAAAAGTTTCTCCAAAAACCACTATGAGAGTTCAAAGTGAAGATGAAGCTTGAAGATGGATCTTCAATGTAGTTTATTCTTCAATTAGCATTGTGTTTTTCAAATAAGGTATGGGAGTTCTTCATCTAAGAGTTGCTATCAGCTTAGAGCCAATTTCAAAGATGATTTTCAAAGATTTCAAAAAGATGAAAAAGTCCAATTTCTACTCCAAGTCTTGGGTTCTTGCATGAAACGTTTTAAAGCTTACGATATGATGATATTGATGTATAATTGATGTTTTCCAATGAAATTCTCCATGAATGCTTGACCTTCTAAATTCTTTAATTTTCACTAAAATATGGGTGAATTAATTATGCTTTGAGATTAATGAATTCATGTGTAGATTGTTATGGGTTCTTGATTCATGTATAGATAATGTATGTATGGTGTATAGGCTATTTCAATTTGATTACTTGAGTAATAAATACTCTTAGATCTATTGCATGTTAAGCTTATTGAATTGATATGAACTTAATGCTTATAGATTCTAGTGTAGATTTCTATGGGCTTTCTAATGATGTAACGATTGTATTTAATTGATATCTAATTGGTCTTAGATTGATAAATCTATATTGAATTGACTTAGATTCATTGTGTATTATGATTTATGTATTGAATTGATGTTCATGGCCATGGGTAAGGGCCTTATGATATTGAATTGGATAATTTAGCTTTGAATTGAACTGGTGAGATCAAGTGGGTGGTATGCTGCCCTAACTCCTTTCATATTATAAATAGATATTGTAATTTAGCTCTTGAATTATGGTGGCGGTGTTATGTGAATTGATGTGGCCTTGTTGGGGTTATTTTAAGTATTATGATGATCATGGCCTTGTCGGCACTACTTGAAGTATTATGTTGATTTGTGTAGTTTATTATGTGAAGTATGATCATATCTACCTATATATGAAGTAATGTGTAAGTATGTGTTCTCTTATTGAAGTTATTAGGTCATCATGTTATACTATGACTATGTGCTTATATGTGTAGTCTTAGAGTTGATACATGGTTGTTCCTAACTTGTCTATATGAGTCTATATTGGTTATGTTGATGATGTTAAAGTAATGAATAGGTTGACATAATGATGTTAAGGGTCATTCCTAGGTGTCTAAAAGATGATATGTTAGATGTTCTAAATTGATGTAATGTTGTGTCTTGTTTAGGTAGACTTGTGTCCCTTACTTGATGCATGTATGAATATGAATATGTGATGTGTTGACTTAAGAAACTAAAGAGTCTTAGTATTGAAAGAATGAATGTTAGGTGAGACCTTGAATGATGACAAGAGGGTGCTTTATGTGAAATCTTGAACCTAGTGGTAAGGTTATTAAACTTAAAGTCGAAAGCCGTAATGGTATTCTTCATGCAATGAATGATGGACTTAAGGTTGATTGTCTAGAACGGCATCATATCATACCTTAGGAAAGTCATGATGAGATTTTTGTCGCCATAGTGAGATAGCCCTAGTGGACCTTGCTTTGGTAGGGTAATGTAATTGGGTCATGAACTTGATATGGAACCCCTTTGTATGAACCTTAATGTGAATTAATCTATGAGAACGAAGGCTAGCAGCGCGTGAGTATGGTAAGGGAAGTAGTTCTAGTTAAAGGATGAGACTAGAAAACAAAGCACGCCCTTCATATTCCTTAACCATGTCCCTACATGGGTTGTGTCTATGTTCTACCATTGGCAAGTAGAACACCCTCCATCGGAGTAGGTTACAACTCCGGATTCCATGCTTTGCTACCATGGTCTATGTCGGTTATTTCCTATTCTCATCATATGGGATACTTACTAGCATTAGAGAAGTTCTATGAAGTTTAGGTGGTGGTATGGGAAACTATCTAGACATTACACAATAGGCTTTGAAGGTGTTAGTTGATGTCCCTAGGTCTTCTTTAAGACCATTAGTTGAATGTCCTTATGTGATGAATGTCTCTTAAATGAACTAAGGAATACAATGGCTTAAGTTAAAGAAATAATTTTAAAGGAATAAGTACTTATCTAGAGTAGTTAAGGGTTGTCTAGTTAAGGTGTGAAGGGGGAAAGAAAATGGTCACTTCATCTCTTACTTAGATAAGTCTAAGTAATGATTCTAGTTAAGGAAATTGATTGATTATGTGGACATGGTCTTAACCTAGGTAAGTCTTAAGGATTACTTAGGTAATCTTGAAGAGGTCAATTATGGACATTCTCTTCTTGAGTTACTTGAGTAGGTCTGTAGATAACCTTGGAAAGGAGAATGTCATGTTTTATGTATGCTATTGTAAGTGAGAATGATTCTATCCTAGGTAGTCTATAGGATCCCTTGTGTGTGTGTGATAGGGATTGTATGGGCGGTCGCTCCACACTCACCCAAGTGAACCTTGGAATCACCTTTGGTAGGAGGATCTCATGTTTATGTGCTTGATGTATTGTAAGTGTGTTTGTGTCTCATTCTAAGTAGTCTTAAGGATCGTTTAGGCATGCTTTGGGAGGGTGTATGGGAGGTCTCACTTTGTATGACTTAAGTGAGTCTTAGGATAGCTTTTAGTGGGTTGACTACATGCTAGAAGATGTATAATGTGAAGGCTAAGCACTTCACTGTAACAGTGAAGGAATGTCATCACTGTACAGTGAAGTGGTTCACTGGAAAGTGAACTTTAAAATATGAATAATTGCTTGGATGATTTCTTATGTATTTCTAAAGTAATAAATGTTGTTCTTATGCTTATACTATAATGTTTTA
Source organism: Solanum sitiens (assembly GCA_016801875.1). Taxonomy (NCBI): domain Eukaryota; kingdom Viridiplantae; phylum Streptophyta; class Magnoliopsida; order Solanales; family Solanaceae; genus Solanum; species Solanum sitiens. The sequence continues at coordinate 2,238,722 of JABWTJ010000094.1, read as the reverse complement.
ATCAAAATTCATCAACAACATGTTATTAACTAAATGTCCCTTTTTCATGTTTTTTGCATGGTTTCCAAACTTAGTACATCTAATGTGCTAACCCCTTCTTTTCCCTTTTTGACTAAAGTGTAGGGAATTGGAAGTCTTAATGTGCCATGGAGGATGGATAGGTTTCTAAGGTTAGAAGACGAAGTATTGGTGAGTCCTCATTGATTCGAGGACAATATCCACATGATCCATTATGTCTTAAGTCTTTACTTTATGTCTTGTATGGGCTTAGTCCCAAGTGTTGTATACTCTAAAGTTTAGATGGTTCAAAGGGTTATTGTAAAGGTTTAATGTTTTAATGAAAGTCTTCCGCTTGTGTATTGTTTATGAAAAGAGTTCTTCGTGTGTGAAGAAAATTTTAAATTCTTACTCATTTTAGTATGTTTAATTATGCAATAAATGGTACAAGAGGCTTAATTGAGAATTCTTGAAGTCTCATTTGCCGTGTGATGAACTCAAGGATACTCTAACTTCTAGGGTGTACTTGAGGGTCGTGACAAGCTTGGTATCAGAGCATAAGGTTTGGGAGTGTCGTAATTGTCTTATGAACCACATCTAATAGAGTCCTGTTTATAATGTGAAGCACGCCACATTATGAATAGGAGGCTATTGGGTGCTAGGAAAAGTTTCACTTCTTCATTCATCTAGTCGTACCTAAGAGCTTGTGTATAGTGTCTTTCTCTTGTCTCCCTTATGTGTTTGGTCATTAGAGTGTAACTTTATGAAGTTTGGGTTGAGGGAGAGAAAATATGAGATGTGGCTTGTTAGATAAGGTGTGAAAGATAGTGTGGATAACCTTTAGGTTGGTTTTTTTACCTTTTGAAGGGTAGTATAGTTGGGAAGAATGGTAAGGTATAAAGTTAAAAGTGTAAAAAGGGTGAAAAGATTTGAGAGAGTAATGGTGAGTTTCTCCTAGTAAGGGGGATGTAATGGTTATATGGTTTAACCCTTGAGAGTCCTTAGTTCTCATAAGCTAGACTTTGGGTGAGAAGGTATTAGTAAGGTTTGAGGTGCCTTGAGGGAGTTCCTTGAGGTAGATGCTATGTTGACCTTATAATGGGTTTCTCCTAAGTGGGGGAGTATGGTGAAGAGTATGGTTGTAGGGAGTGAGGTACCCTTAATGTTTCTATATGTGTTTATTCAAGCCTAAAACAAAGAGTTCTTAGTAACTTGATTTGTGTAGGAGTCTTTTGTGGAAACTGAGTTCCAAATATTCTCCTTATGGTATGCATGCTTGGTTGAAATTCAATTTCATCAACTTCTTGCATTGTGTATTTTATGAATCCATGACTATGTTGTAAAATGTGTTTATATGAAGTTACCTTGCATATTAGAATGTTTATATCATGAATTGCCTAAAAGTTGCATTTTTTTTTTTTGCACAATTCACTGTAATGCAGTGCCAGTTCACTGTGAGATTTTTCAAAAATTGACTAATTGATTATTTGGTCTAAAATTGTTTTTATGTGGCTAGAACTGATGTATATGAGTATGATAATGAATATAAAATGTGTTTTTACTATTTGGAATGAAGGATGTGAGTTTTATGGCATGATGAGTTATAAAATCTATTCTAGTTTCTTGTTGTGTGGTATATCTCTTGTAAATGTGAAATTGATGTTTTATCCTTTCTTGTGTGTTATCTTGTATGGTTATGATTTTCTAATTGAATCTATATTCTTGGAAATATTCGGATAGTGGCAAGTGTCATTCGAGGACGAATATTGTCCAAGTTGGGGAGATTGTAACATCCCAAAAATGACTTAGGTGAAGCTAGAGACTAACGTGGTTGTCACGATTGTCTAATGTCCTAAAATGGTCTATAAAGTGTTATTCATTCAGTAGCTAAGAGTTTAGGTGAATTGGAAGTCAAACGTCGAGGGACGATCAAGACGTTCGACGACTAAGCCACCTAAGTGCCTCATATGTGGTTATGTGTGGTTCTATGTGTTTATGTGTGATACATGAACTTATATGGTCCTTAAATGAGTTTATATGGTGTATATAGGCAGTGTTTCAAGTTTCGTGAAGTTTGGAGGTCAAACGCTCAAGAATGTCCATGACGTTCGAAAGATGTGCCTTGAAATGACCTTGTGTGTCTAAGCATGTTTAGTCGAGTTTTACGTGTTCGTTTTGGATAAATCATGTGGCAGGTCCTAAACTCATATACGCACATGTTTGGGTTGGAAACGTCCTGATACGACTCCATGTAGGACCCGCAAGGGGTAAAGGAGGACCCCAACTTGGAGAACAACACTGCCAGGCAATGTCCATATGACGACCCAAACGACGGCCTATCGACCAGGCGAAGGCCCGTCGATGTGTATCATTGATTGGGACATGTGGACTTCAGGTTGAGGGGTCTTTGAAACAACCAACAAGACCCCATCGACGGGGCGTGGGTGAGACCACGAACCGTCGATGCTTGCGTCGATGGTGCTGTGTGTTTTTCCTGCCAGATTTCTGTTAAGTTGAGGGGTGAAGTTGTAAATTCACCCCACGCCCCTATAAGTCTTAAACGGTTGTTTTGAGTGATTATGGGTATTTTAAGAGTATATAAGTCATTAAACTCTCATTTAAACCCTAATACTAAGATCAAAACACATTCCCTCTAAAAGTTTCTCCAAAAACCTCCATGAGAGTTCAAAGTGAAGATGAAGCTTGAAGATGGATCTTCAATGGAGTTTATTCTTCAATTAGCATTGGGTTTTTCAAATAAGGTATGGGAGTTCTTCATCTAAGGCTTTCTATCAGCTTAGAGCCAATTTCAAAGATGATTTTCAAAGATTTCAAAAAGATGAAAAAGTCTAATTTCTACTCCAAGTCTTGGGTTCTTGCATGAAACATTTTTAAAGCTTAAGATATGATGTTATTGATGTATAATTGATGTTTTCCAATGAAATTCTCCATGAATCATTGACCTTCTAAATTCTCTAATTTTCACTAAAATGTGGGTGAATTGATTATGCTTTGAGATTAATGAATTCATGTGTAGATTGTTATGGGTTCTTGATTCATGTATAGATTATGTATGTATGGTGTATAAGCTGTTTAAATTTATTTAATTGAGTAATGAATACTCTTAGATCTATTGCATGTTAAGCTTATTGAATTGATATGAACTTAATGCTTATAGATTCTAGTGTAGATTTCTATGGGCTTTCTAATGATGTAAGGATTGTATTCAATTGATATCTAATTGGTCTTAGATTGATAACTCAATATTGAATTGACTTAGATTCATTGAGTATTATGATTTATGTATTGAATTGATGTTCATGGCCATGGGTAAGGGCCTTATGATATTGAATTGGATGATTTAGCTTTGGATTTAAGTGGTGAGATCAAGTGGGTGGTATGCTGCCCTAACTCCTTTCATATTATGAATAGCTATTGTAATTTAGCTCTTGAATTATGTGTGATTGGTATGCTCCACTTATAATTGCGGTGTTATGTGAATTGATGTGGCCTTGTCGGCGTTATTTTAAATATTATGATGTTCATGACCTTGTCGGCACTACTTGAAGTATTATGTTGATTTGTGTAGTTGATTATGTGAAGCATGATCATATCTACCTATATATGAAGTAATGTCGAAGTATGTGTTCTCTTATTTAAGTTATTAGGTGATCATGTTATTCTATGACTATGTGCTTATATGTGTAGTCTTAGAGTTGATACATGGTTGTTCCTAACTTGGCTATATGAGTCTATATTGTTATGTTGATGATGTTAAAGTAATGAATAGGTTGACATAATGATGTTAAGGGTCATTCCTAGGTGTCTAAAAGATGATATGTTATATGTGCTAAATTGATGTAATGTTGTGTCTTGTTTAGGTAGACTTGTGTCCCTTACTTGATGCATGCATGAATATGAATATGTGATTTCTTAACTTAGGAACCTAAAGTGTCACATCCGGGTTTACCCCCTAGATGTAACCGGCATCGTCGTTCACTTTGAGGACTAGGTCAAACCTCTTAGTCTTACATCATTGCATTCATCGATTAAAAATACGGAAGAATTAAAAACTTTTCAACTATATCTAATTGGAGGTTTACGTAGACCTCTACATACACATAATCATAATAATATCGAGTATACATAGACTCGTTCGTGTAAGAACATTACATAGTCTTCTACTTCTATTTCATACACTTATATAATAAGGAAATAGTGTCATAATTCCGTCTCATCTCATAAAACCATCTAAACAACGATAACAACATTGGGCATAGCCCTACATCAATGAAAGTAAGCCACATATAGGCTTTGTACAACTTTGTCTCAAATAGGAAATAGAGTCAATACAAAAGTAAAAGTAGTAACTAAGTAAATTCGTAAAGAGAATATTGGCATCGTCCTCGGGAAAATGAGGACCTACCACTTGGATGATAGAATATCCAAGTCTTCCTTCAAATCACCTCAAATTAACTTCAACGATCGGAACCTAAAATGTTTGGAAAAAAGGGAGAAAATGGTGTTAGTACGCCACATGTACTAAGTATGAAACTAAATGCACAAATACCAACAAAGTATGCTAAAAAGGGACATTTAATGCAAACATGTCATTTAAACCAATCCTTTAAACATACTAAACTTAATTATATCATATGCATATCATCATACTTAAACCCAAAATCTCATATAACTATATCATCAAGTAATAACATCACAAACATGAATAAGAGTAAATCATGTAAATAGCAAAGCAAACCAACCAACTATAATTCTTATGAAGCCACAAGTCCAATGACAAAGCAAATCCCCATAGCCCTACTTGATCAAGTAACCTACCAAAGATCATAATTAGCAATTCACTTTACATAGCATAGTCTTCAATCTCATATGATGTTCCTTCTTTAACAATGATAACCAATTTCATATTCATAAGCATCTTATTCAACATATAAATTCATTTACATTATATCATCATTTATATACATAATATTAACTTCTCAAAGTTCCTATAAAGGCAAACTAGTGCAAGGCATAGGTAGAGTCTTATACCCCTACCTAGGCTAAAGTCAAACCCCTCAAGTCACTTCAATTAGTCTATATTTCATTCATTCATTTTGTTTAGGGAACATTTTCCTTAACCGATATAGACCACATGAACTACTGTGGAATCCAGTGTCATGAAACCTTACACCGATGGAAGGCCAAGGTAGAACCTAACATGAACATAGCTATCTAGGTGGATCCACTAGCTAGTATTCCTATGGTGGAAACATAGTTATGGAACTTGGGGCATCATAGGAAATATCACTCTACACCCTATTTGGGTCATGAGGCTGTCCAACCCGTGAGAACTGTAGTGAACCGTACCTTCCCTATGTGGAAAAGTGTCACACTCACCCAAGTGAACCTTGGAATCCCTTGTGTGTGTGTGTGATAGGGATTGTATGGGCGGTCTCTCCACACTCACCCAAGTGAACCTTGGAATCACCTTTGGTAGGAGGATCTCATGTTTATGTGCTTGATGTATTGTAAGTGTGTATGTGTCTCATTCTAAGTAGTCTTAAGGATCTTTTAGGCATCATTTGAGAGGGTGTATGGGCGGTCTCTCTTTGTATGACTTAAGTGAGTCTTAGGATAGATTTTAGTGGTTTGACTACATGCTAGAAGATGTATAATGTTAAGGCTAAGCACTTCACTGTAACAGTGAAGGAATGTCAATGTACAGTGAAGTGGTTCACTGGAAAGTGAACCTTAAAATACGAATAATTGGTTGGATGATTTCCTATGTATTTCTAAAGTGATAAATGTTGTTCTTATGCTTATACTATGATGTTTTAATCAAAATTCATGAAAAGCATGTTATTAACTAAATGTCCCTTTTTCATGGTTTTTGCATGGCTTCCATACTTAGTACATCTAATGTGCTAACCCCTTCTTTTCCCTTTTTGACTAAAGTCTAGGGAATTGGAAGTCTTGATGTGCCATGGAGGATGGATAGGTTTCTAAGGGTAGAAGATGAAGTATTGGTGAGTCCTCATCGATTCGAGGACAATATCCACATGATCCGTTATGTCTTAAGTCGTTACTTTATGTCTTGTATGGGCTTAGTCCCAAGTGTTGTATACTCTAAAGTTTAGATGGTTCAAAGGGTTATTGTAAAGGTTTAATGTTTTAATAAAAGTCTTCCGCTTGTTATTGTTTATGAAAAGAGTTCTTCGTGTGTGAAGAAAGTTTTAAATTCTTACTCATTTTAGTATGTTAAATTATGCAATGAATGGTACGAGAGGCTTTATTGAGACTTCTTGAAGTCTCATTTGCCGTGTGACGAACTCAAGGATACTCTAACTTCTAGGGTGTACTTGAGGGTCGTTACAGGTTCCTTATTATATGAAATTTCTCCAAAGTCTTATACATCAATTTGGGACCAAAAATTGAAGACTCTCCCACTTCAAACCATCCAATTGGAGACATACATCTCCTACCATACAAGGCTTCAAAAGGATCCATACATATAGATGAATGATAACTATTGTTGTAAGAAAACCCAGCCAAAGGCAAGTGTTTATCCCAATTTCCCTTGAAATCAATTATACAAGATCTAAGAATATCCTCAATGGTTTGACTAGTACGCTCCGCTTGACCATCCATTTGGGGATGAAAAGCAGTGCTTAGCTTCACCTTGGTACCCTACCCTTTTTGGAATGACCTCCAAAACCTAGACGTGAATTGTGCACCCCTATTCGATATGATGGATAACGGAATACCATGGTGAAACACAATCTTATCTACGAATATCCTTGCATAATCCTCCGCCGAGTTTGTGGACTTGTCGGGTATAAAATGAGCGGATTTGATTAACCTATCCACAACCACCCATATGGAGTCATGTTGTTTTTTTGTCTGAGGAAAACCTACCACAAAATCAATATTAATGTCTTCCCACTTCCAAGTGAGAACTTGGATTTTTTGACGTAAACCACCCGGCTTTTGGTGCTCGTCTTTAACTTGTTGGCAATTTGGACATTTCACAACAAATTTGGCTATGTCTCATTCTAAGCCCTCCCACTAAACACTTCTCTAAGGTCATGATACATCTTTGTAGAACCTGGATGAATGGAATAATGAGAACCAAGATCTTCCTCAAGAATCTGGTTTCTCAAGTTATCAACATTGGGCACACACAACCTTCGTTGATACCTCAAGACACAATCCCTTCTAAAGAGAATGACTCATTAAGCTTACCAATAATCGAATCCTTCAACTCCATCAATGGTTGATTAAGGTGTTGCTTAGACTTCACCTCAACCACCAAAGATGATTCAGAGTTATGGTTGATCATAAAACCACCATTTGGGAAATCTTCCAATCTAAAACCAAAATGAGCCAACCTATGAACATCTTTCACTAGGTCTTTCTTGGCTTTTTCTACATGAGACACACTAACCATAGTCACATGACTTAGAGCATCCTTAACCACATTTGCTTTTCCAGGGTGGTATAGAACACGCATGTCATAATCTTTCAACAATTACAAACACCTTCTTTGTCGAAGATTCAACTCATTTTGAGTAAACACATATTGAAGACTCTTGTGGTCAGTATACACATCAACATGGACACCATACAAATAATTCCTCCATATTTTAAAGGCAAATACTACGGCCTGTAACTCAAGATCATGAGTTGGATAATTCTTCTCATGAACCTTTAGTTGTCTAGAAGCATAACCTACTACTTTCCCATGTTACATTAATACACCTGTAACATTCCAGAAAATGTACTTGTATAGCGAAAAGTCTATTAGGCTTTAAGAATATGTATTGGGGTACATAGGTATCCCAATGCCCAATATTGAGTAATATTGGGCATGTTAGATAATATTGGCTTAAGGGCGTTAGCCAATGTCTACACAAATAAATTAAAATATACGTTGATGTCAAATACTCCAATCCAAGCTTGTTTAGGAATTGTACCTGCAATGAAGAACCTAAGCTAAAATAACTATATTCTTCACATAATCCACATTATGCACTAGGCATCCAAGTGTCAAGCCTAGGTATCATAGCACATAATCATTTAAAATAATTGTGTAGATTAAGCAGTGCCCAAGGACATAGTGAGGATCCTTGGGACGATAAGTGAACTTTACAAATGAACTTTCCAAAGGGATCAGTTAGGAAAGTGCATGGCAACACATGTGCAACCAGCCGAGAGACCAAGCTAATCGATTCGGTTAGAGCCAAGCTTCCTAACCGGTCCTAGGCTCTAACAAACAGAGGTAACTAGCTAACTAACCTAGGACTAACAAAAAATAACTAACTAGTGTGCCCGACATCCTAAGACCAAATCGGGTGACACTAACCGAGTAACTAACTAAAGAAACATCCAAGTACCTAACCTAGAATGGTCAAAATGGTTAGTTATGGTCCTAACAACTTAGGGGTATTTTACTAATCACCCTAGGTTACTTAATTAATTAAATTAGCAACTTAATTAATTAATTTAAATGGTACAACCGAAACCCTTAACCAATTTCAAGATTTCGGTTAAGTCAAGTGTTCTCCTATTTTTAGTCAACTTAGGAGGGACATTTTGCTAATTAACTAATTGATTTATTTAATTAATTTTATTAGTCTAAGTTGAATTAGTCATATTCAGTTCCTAAGACTTAGAATCACGTTTAATCATTAGAAAACCTATGACTAAAAACAATGAACGACGTAAGAAAAACCTTAGGCGATTTCAAGGCAGTTCTTCAAGGTTTTCGTGCAAAGTACAAGGTGATCTTCGTAGATTCAATTCTACAGTAAGGTATGGGTTTTATCTCTTGGATTCCTTTCTCCAAGAGGCTTTTCAACATTTTTGAATTTAAGAAATCGAAACTAGGGTTGTTCCCAATGATCGAATGCTCATATCCCTAGTTCTCCCTATTTCCGATTCTTGTAGTATGTACAATGTAAATCTCGAGCATGTTGTTGGTATGTGGTGCTAACTGATCATGATGTGTATGTTTATGAAATTTATAAACTCGAATGAGACATAATGATTAGATCCGTATGATTAGGGTATTATTTACATGAGATAGTAAATATTGTAATGCGTACTTGTGTTCCAGAAGATGAAATTGTTATAAGTTGTTCATTGAATTGTTCTTATAGACTAATTAAAGGCTAAAAGTTGGCTTGCTCAAAATGATGTGATTACTATAATATATTCATGAAGTAATTGAATTGGCTAGTGATAATATCATAGTTTGATTTATGCCAACAAATTGGCCATCAATATTATTTCCAAAATAAGTGAAGTCATAACAATCTTAACTCAATGAACTCATAACATAGGGTATGCCAATAATTGGGACAAGTCCCAACAATCCCTATCCACATGGACTTGTGAACATAATAGAAATTTGAGTAAATCCTTATAACTTTCATAAAGAATGGTACAAGACTATCAACTAACGTTGAACAAGATAAGGTGAGTAATGTAATAACTAAAGCTTATAAGCTATGAAATTGACCTAATATAGAGTGTTAAAGAAAGTGAGACAAGTCTCTCTTATACTTAAACGATTATGTCAAAGTTACTCACATAAAAGGGTGTTAGAAGACATGAGACAAGTCTCACTCGCTCCATGATGATAATGAAAGATTTAAGTTCACATTCATCAAGTAAAGAGAGGGATGACCAGTCATCCATTGAGCTAAGTAAACCTCATACTAGAAGCAAGCTTCCATAATGTTTGAGGCAACTCTAAAAGTTGTAAAGTATAATAAATCTGAGCAAAGCACCGATAGACTACCAATGAGCTTGTGCCAGCACGTGTAAGCCTCATGAGGCGAGATCACCACCAAGGTGGATAAGGGTCTCCAAAGTCTCCTAGTCTTTGAACTATGTTGCCAACATAGGAACTAGCTAGTGGATGTAACCACCTAAGAATGCTAGGTAGTATTCGGTTTCACTTTGGCCGGTGATACAACCTCTTTTCGGTATGGCGAAGACACATGATTTCATTTTTAGCTCACATGATCTATGTCGGTTAAATGCTCAAGAAAGTATTCGGTTTTACTTTAGCCGTGAACCACCTCTTTTCGGTGTGGGGAAGACACTGGACTTGGTTTCACTTTAGCCGGTGAACCACCTCTTTTCGGTGTGGAGAAGACACTGTACTCGATTTCACCTTAGCCGGTGAACCACCTCTTTTCGGTGTGGGGAAGACATTGGATTACATGTTAGCTCAGATGATCTATTTCAGTAAGAAAGATTTCAGTAAGAAAGTAAGAAAGAAAGAAAGTAACATGTTCAAAGTGAACAGCAGATCAAAGAAGAAGAAATGTAAGTTCAAAGTGAACTAAGTAAGCAAGAGCTTAAGAATATCAATCATCAGTGTTTGATAAGAATGAAGTCTTAACAGTTATTGGTTTATGCTAATATTGGAGTATGAATATATGCCCCAAGATATATGTATTATGCAAATAATCAAAGAATGGGCATAGCCAATATAGATTGGCTTATAAATACATTCATGCCCAATTTAACAAGAATGAGAAATCTAACTTGTAAGTAGGGTAGCCAAATCATTTCCTTAGTCTTTTGAATTACGTACTCGATTCATTGTAGGTATAGGACTACAATGAATCATTGCAATTGTAAGTAAAACATAGGATTAAAGGAGATCATTGTACTATACAACAACAAGAAGAAAAGACTGAAAAATAAACTAAGGTTGGGAAGAAGAGATCTCGGCCTAAGGGGAGCAAATTTATTAACTTTTGCTTGAGTTGTTCTAAAATTATGTTCATGATTCCAAGGTCTTACGTTTATATAGAAAATGAGTTGTGTGCTTAAATGCATGAAAACATGTCATATTCATACCATTATTTACGAATAATGAATTAGGAAAGTGTAGTGAAGTACTTTCTAGAAATGGCATGTTGCTATAGGAAGAGCGTTCCTTGATAATGCATAGTCCTTATGTGTTTATGTGTATACATCCATACTTAGTACAAGTGTGTACTAACCCCAATACTATTACTATTTTTATAGGTGAGGTTCTTGAGAAGATTGAAGATTCATTAAAGCGGTTTGCATTAGCGATCTCCAGACTTTGGTAGGTCCTCTTGAGTTCGAGGATACCTACGTTCATTATTCTAGCTTAGTACATTAGACATAGCTAGTGGATGTTGTCTCTAGTGTTTTATTTCAAACATTTGTTCAAGCATTTTTATTAAGGCCGGTTTGGCAAACTATTACTATTATTATGATTCTTTATTTTAATTGTTTAATCTATTGATAGATGGTTGCTTTATGTTGCGCTATTATTATATCACTCTTATGCAGTTATATGAAGTCTATGTACACTTTAATAAGTATTAAAAAGTTTTAAATTTTCTGCAAATTTAACTGTATGATTGTTATGAAAGCTAAGAAGAGGCTTTACTGTGACCTCTGAGAGGTTAACGACGTCGGTCTCATCTGGGTCTAGGATCCGGGTCTGAAAAACCGTAAGCCAACTTGGGATGCATCACAATATACAACGAAGACCTTCGTACCCTCTGGTAAAGTCAACACCATAGCGGAGGTAAGCCTCTCTTTCAAGATTTAGAAGCTTCTTTCACATGCCTCCGACCACTAAAATTTCATACTCTTTCGGGTCAAAGTAGTCAAGGGAGATGCAATGGACGCAAAACCATCCACAAACCTCCTATAATATCCCGCTAGACCCAAAAATCATCTAATGTCGGTTGGAGTCAATGGTCTAGGACAATTCTAGACCATCTCGGTTTTCCTTGGATCAACCTCAACTCCCTCACTAGAGATGATATGACCAAGAAATTCCACCGACCTCAACCAAACCTCACATTTTATATACTTGGTAAATAGTTGGTTTTCCTTAAGCACTTGTAACACCACTCTCAAATGGTCCATGTGTTCAACCTCATTTTTCGAATATACCAAGATGTCGTCAATGAAGACAATGACAAATGAATCTATGTAACATCAAAACACCCTATTCATGAGATACATAAATGCCTCCGGGGCATTAGTGGGACCAAAGGACATTACTAAGAAATCATAGTGACCATATCTAGTTCGAATGTCGTTTTTGGTATATCCTCACCTCTCACTCTATGTTGGTGATACCCCGATCTCAAGTCAATCTTAGAAAAGTAGCTTGCCCCTTGGATTTGATCAAACATTTCGTCAACCTAGGGAGAGGCTACTTGTTCTTAATAGTGACTTTATTGAGTTGGCGATAATCGATGGACATTCTAAGAGACCCATACTTCTTCTTCACAAACAATACTTAAGCACTCCATGGAGAAATACTAGTTCTAATGAAGTCTTTGTCTAGTAAGTCCTTGAGTTGAGCCTTCAACTCTTTCAATTCGGCCGGAGTCATTCGATAAGGAGGAATTGAAATGGGGTTGGTATCCGGTAGCAAGTCAATACCAAAATCAATTTCCCGTTTGGGAGGGATTCAGGGAAGATCATTAGGAAAGACCTCCAGAAATTCCCTTACTACATGGACTGACTCAATGGGAGGATTTTCAGAGTCTAAATCTTTGACTCTTACAATATGGTACATACACCCTTTTGAGATCATTTTACAAGCCTTAAGACAAGAAATAATACGACCTCCAGGAATAGAATTTCCCCCCTTCCACTCTAAGATGGGTTCAATTGGGAAATTGAACTTGACAATTCTTGTTCTAAAATCAATAGAAGCAAAACAATCATGCAACCAATCCATCCCCAAATGACGTGAAAATCGACCATATCAAGTTCTACTAATTCAACATGAGTAACTCCATTGGGAAACATTATAGGACAATTTCTATATACCCTCTTTGCAACCACCGACTCACCTACCGCGGCAGTTACAATGAAAGGTTCATTTAGAATATCGGGCAAAATATCAAACTTTCTAGATATCAAGGGAGTAACAAAAGATAATCTAGCACCTGGATCAAGTAAAGCATATACATCAATAGAGAAGACTTGTAACATACCAATCACCACATCGGGAGATCTCTCTTGTTCACCCCTAGAGAGAAGTGCATAAAGTGATTCTTCTTTGGAGCATCCACATTAGAACCACTAACTTGAGCTTGCCCTCTACCTTTGTCTTGCTCCTTCAAATCAGGACTATCCCTAACCTTGTGGACACTCTTGCCACACCCAAAGCATTATCCGTCCCAACAAGGAAATCACCATAATGCTTCTTGCCACACTTTCCACAAGTTGGCTTCTTGCTTGGTGAACTAGTACTTTTTCCCTTTTGAGACTTAGAATCTAGGTGGATTCACTATCTAGTATTCCTATGGGGGCAACATAGTTCAAGAACTAGGAGACATTCTGCAGACCCTCTTTATGCCATTGGCATTGTAGTCTCTATCTGATCAGTATAATAGTGAACCTACCTTCCCTACTTGGGAAGGGACACTCCTCACTACTAGTTCACTCGTTGCTAAGCTAGAGTCTCTTTTAGAAAGCTCTTTAAGCCTTCATTAATCATCTAGCTTAGTATAGGTCATAGAGGGGACCCCTTGTATATCATCATCATTAGCTCATTATGATCTGCATGAGAATACCCTTTCATGGCAACCCTTCATTTGTGAGATTAACACCATCATCATCATATCATAATAAGGCACATAAGTGATTCACAATCAACCTTATATCATCATACCTTAATCATAGTCTCACAATTCACATAGTCAAGACATTTCAATTACATTCATCATTTCATCACCTAGGTAATCTAATCAGATGGTATACTTCGATTCACCATCATCATCAAGTACAAGACATCACAATTGAAGTAAGAGTTCAAGATCACAAGGTCATACCAATTCACCTTCATAAGCCTCCTTCAGTGGTCTTACCATCAAAAAACGAAATTCGTTTGTCAATAGGCTTAATAACATCATACAATAGTAATCTATACAACAACTAGGTCAATTGTATCATCATTATCTCAATTAACTTCAATTTATAACCTAGGGTTAGGAGAAAGGGCTCATCATGAATTTTTCAATAAATAGATCCAATACCAACAATACATTACCCTAGTCAGTCCATGAATGAATTAGAATGGACAAAAACAAGTCTAACAATCAATATATTCTTCAATTCCCATCAATTTATAAGCAAGATCCAAGATTTGGGGAAATATGGGGAAGGGACATGATCCACACAAAATCCGATTAATTAGTATCAATTACTCAACAATTTCCACTTAATTAGCCATGGGTAATCACAATTAGACATAATCAACCATCATTTCAAGTTTATAAGAAAACCTATTTGTAAAAGAAAACTCTAAGAATTGGGTGATTTAGAAATCAACTTTGAAAGGACCTCTTGGGAAAGGAATCCCAAGAGTGAAGAACCCATACCTTAATGAAGCTTAATCCACGAAATTCGAGTGAAATCCTAGAGAAATTGGTCTTAGAGAGAGGTTAGAGCTTTTGGGTTTTGATTTAGTCATTTGATTTGAATGAGTGAATGTGAGGTAAAACTGATTTAAAATCAATGTATAGGCCTCCCATGAGATACCCAAAAGACCCCTCACTTAAGTGGACACTTTAGGGAAGTGAAACTTGGATTCTAAATTTCAGATTTTTGTCGGGAACAAGTCCCCATCGTCGAGCTTCTCTCGTAAGTTTTCATAATTTAATTTCCGAAACAGAAGAGTACACTGTGTATCCGCGTCGCAGACAAATATTTTGGATCTTGATGGACCAAGTACGTGACAGGGACTTATTTCATTTAAGGCCATTTGGCTGCTGCCTTGGGCAGCTTTTTGGGCCAAAGGTGGGGTCTCTTCGTGGACCCCTAGGGAAATCCTTGGGGGGTCGTACCTGGATGCCCCCTATATACGTGTTTTCACCTATATAATGTATTTTTAAAAGTTTTAGACTTTATATGACACCTCCAAACCTTCACAAAACCTAAGGACGTTTTACCAGTTCAAGTGCACTAGCTTCCATACGTCATGGACGTTTCTTGACGTGTTGACTCTAACACTTCCTAAATATCTTTAATACATTAAGTTAGTCTTATAAATAGTGTTTTAAGGTTTATTTCATCATGTTAGATTCTAGATTAGGTCATGGACTTTCGAAGTGTTACAACACTCTTCGTGAGTTGAGATGTAGTGTCTAGTAGGAAACTTACTATTCCTAAGAGCTTTCCAATGAATGAATGATAGTTTGGAGGTTGGATACTCTTTTTGAGTTGAGATGAAGTTTCCAAAAGTAACCTCTAGAGATTAGTACTCTTCGTGAGTTGAGATGTAGTACTTAGTAGCAATCTCAAAACGTATAGCTAATAAATGTAAAGAATGTATAAGACTCTATGGGGGAGTAATGCTTAGCACCGAGAGGATTTGAAGAAGTGGTGGATACTCTTCATGAGTAGGGATGTTGTATTCAATGCAACTCTTGAGATGATTACTCTTTGTTATTTGAGATGTAGTACTTAGAAGCAATCTCATTATCCCTTAACTATGTGCCGCATAGGTCTAGCTATTGGTGATCCATGTAAAGGTTAAAAGAATGATCCTATCTTAGACAAGTGGGGATCCATCATCCGGTACGGGTTAATACCGGGATTCCATGTCAATATCTCATGGTCAATGTCAGTTAAAGCTAGCCCCCACAAATGAATGTAATGAACTAGGTCTTCCTAAGGGTGTGCTACTTATGGTAGGTGGTGGAATCAGACGCCATCTATGCATCGCACAAGTAGACATTTGGAGGGAGTCTTGGTGTGTCCTTTTAATTAAAATGAATGAATGGGTCACTATATAATTTTAATGAAGTAAGTTAAGTATGTGACTAATGTTAATAAAGCATGTTGATCTTATATCAAATGTTGATGAAAGTTATGTAAATGATTGAATGTGATGTGCCTAGTCTATAGTGATTCCTAAGGAGCACTAAGTAGTAGTAGTAGTATGTGATGCTACTTTCACATTGCACTAGTGTAACTTGGGGGTTATCTTGGAGGATGGTCTTTATGTGAAGTTTTAAATGCATGTATGTTTCCTCTAGCATCTTTAGTAATGAATGTTGACTTGTTGAGTTGAAATGAAGTATGCTTATCTTTGGTAGTCTGAAGGATCACTTAGGTGTGTATTGATGAGGTTGTGTGGGTTGTATCTTCGTGACTTACCTAGGTTAGTCTTAGGATAACTTTAGATAGGAAGGTCTAATTGATTAATGGATTTCTTAATGAAAATGTCTATATGTTGAGGATTGTGGAAGTATTACTTGTATGTTAAATGATGACTTGTATGATGCCTTGCACACATGGTTCATGAAGGTTTTATTAAAATAGCATGAAAGTATGTTTCTGTAATGACCCTAAAATGAACTAGGATTATATAGATCTTTGCTAGTGATCTAATGGCTGATTTATTAGCTTAAGTAATGTGTATCTGAGTTTTGAAGTCATTCCGGTTGAGTTTGAAGTCAAACGTCAAGGGACGACCAAGACATTCGACGACTAGTCCTTATGTGATTGCATGTGCTTATAAGTGTATACTGAGGTTATAAGGTATTTAAATGATGAATTATAGTTTTTATAGGTAGTACATAAAGTTTGAAAGAGTTTGGATGTCAAACGTCCAAAAATGTCCGAGACGTTTGAAAGTTAGTCTTTGGATGCGCTTGTGTGTTTGTGTGTGCCTTAGTATATTTCGTGACTTGTTTGATGTTTAAATTGATTGGGGGGGGGGTTACTAAGACCTATATGTTCATATTTATGGGTTTAGCGTCCGTGAATTACTCCACCTAGGACCCACAAGGGTCCCTGAAGATGACCCCAACTCAAAGGTGCAGATTGTTTGGCAGTGACCAAACGACAACCCCCAATCAACGGCCAGTCATTCAAACGACGGCTCTTCGATGGGTGGAGTCGACAGATACTTGTAGCCTGAAGGTTTAGGAGTTTCATAACCAAAAAACATACCACAATCGACGGTCCGTTGATGGGAGGGTATCTGTGGCACCTTCACTGCCTGCAATTTTCTGCCATGCTTGGGGTGTTTTTGGGAAATTCACCCCAAGTCTTATAAATTTGGAGGACGGTTTATTTAGGTTTATTTGGGTATTTTATGATTATTAAAAAGGTTTCACCCTTATATAGACCCTAACACCTAAGTCAAAACCCTTTCCCTCCCAAACTTTCTCCAAAAACCTCCATGAGAGATCAAGATGAAGATGGAGCTTGATGATGGATTTTAAATGGATTTTCTTCTTCAATTATATTTGTATTTCTTCTAATAAGGTATTATAGTTCTTCATCTAAGTCTTTCTATCACCTTAGAGTCAATTTCAAATATGATTTCAAAGATTTCACAAAGATAAAAAGTCCAATTTCTACTCTGTGTCATGGGTTCTTGCATGAAACATTTTCAAACATTAAGATATGATATTAGTGATGTATAATTGATTTTTTCAAATGAAAATATCTATGAACCCTTGACCTTCTCAAATCTTTATATTTGGCTATGTTATGGGTGCATTGTTCATGGCTTGATGATAGTAAATTCATGTGTAGATTACTTTGGGCTATTGATTTATGTAAAGATTATGTTAGAATTGTATATAGGCTCTCTTAAATTGATTATATTCATATTGTATATTATGGGATTGTTGTCTTAAAATTGCATTGATGCCTATGGGTAAGAGCCTTTATGAGTGGATTTGATAGAAATGGCTAACGAATGTTGATGATGATGATGGAGAGGTGGTAACTTGGCTTGATATCTCTCTATATTTTGTAGAATTAATGTAGAATTGTACAGAATTGCTATTGATTGGTATGCTCCACTTATGGTGGTGGAGTTTAAGTATTGATTATGTGATGAACATGGCCTTGTCGACATTAATTATGTAAATTGTAGTAGTATCATGTTAGGGTTTATATGAATGTATAATTTGAAGTTGATTACGTGAAGTAATGTGATTATGTTGAAGGTGATATAGGCTTATATAATTATGTAAAGTGAAGTATAAAGAAATATATGTGTAATCTAGTATAATGTGAAGATGTGAAATGTAGTACTCTTGAAATGCTTATTTGATCTTATATGAATGCTTATGTTATGATTCTTCTTTAAGTGATGGTATAGGATTATAAGAGGTGTAAGATGTGTCTTATATGATGATGTTGTTTATGAATGTATCATACTAAATTATGTTGTTCTTAAAATATTATGTGTGACTATTGTAGACGATGATGTTCTCTTTATGTAATGATGTGGTATCTTGTGTTGTAGACCTACTGTCCCTACTTGGTACTTGGATGATGAATATGTGATATGATGAATAGTGTGTCTTGATGTGGTAGACCTAAGTCCCTCTTCTTGATGGATGAATGATAAGTGAATATCGGATTCCTTGACTTTGGTATGCTACAACACCCTTGTCATGTATGTGTATGAGTGACTAATGTATGACCTTGAAATAACTAAACAAGGTTATGATATCCTTTAAATTGAAAGTCATAATGGTATCCTTCTTGTGTGAATGATGGACTTACGGGTAGGTTGGCTGGAACGACATGAAACCATCCTTAAGGAAGTCATGAAGCTATACTAGTAACCATTGTGTGGCAGCCCTAGTGGACCCATTTTGGTAATATGTAATACGATTTGGTTATGACTACTATATGGAACTGTTCCTATGCCCCTTGATTGAATTATTCTATGAGAACAAAGTCTAGAACCGAGTGAGTATTCTTGGGGAGTGACTCTACTTAAGTTGAGAAAAGAAACCCTTCATATTCCTTAACCATGTGCCTATATTGGATATATCTTCGTTCTACCCTAGGCAAGTGGAACACCCTCCATCAGAGTAGGGTTGACTCCGGATTCCATGCCTAACTAGTATGTTCTATGTAGGTTAATGCTTATTCTCATCATGTGGGATACATTCTAGTGTTGGAGAAGTTCTACAATGTTTAGGTAGTGAAATCAATAGAAGTAAGCCACATATAGGCTTTATACAACTTTGTCTCAAATAGGAAATAGAGTCAATACAAAAGTTGTAGTAACTAAGTAAATTCGAAAAGAGAATATTGGCATCGTCCTCGGGAAAATGAGGACCTACCACTTGGATGATAGAATATCCAAGTCTTCCTTCAAATCACCTCAAATCAACTTCAACGACCGAAACCTAAAATGTTTGGGAAAAAGGGAGAAAATAGGGGTTAGTATGCCACATGTACTAAGTATGAGACCATATGCACAAATACCATCAAAGTATTCTAAAAATGGACATTTAATGAAAACATGTCATTTAAACCAATCCTTTAAACTTACTAAACAAGTTAATTATATCATGCGCATATCGTCATACTTAAACCCATAATCTCATATAACTCTACCATCAATTAATAATATCACCAACATGAATAAGAGTAAATCATGTAAATAACAAATCAAACCAACCAACTATAATCCTTATGAAGCCACAAGTGCAATGACTAAGCAAAGCCCCATAACCCTACTTAATCAAGTAATCTACTAAAGATCATAATTAGCAATTCACTTCACATAGCATAGTCTTCCATCTCATATGATATTCTTTGTTTAACCAAGATAACCAATTTCATATTCATAAGCATCTTATTCAACATATAAAGTCATTTACCTTGTAGCATCATTTATATACATAATATTAACTTCTCAAAGTTCCTATCAAGGCAAACTAGTGCAAGGCATAGGTAGAGTCCCATACCTCTACCTAGGCTAAAGTCAAACCCCTCAAGTCACTTCAATTAGTTTATATCTCATTCATTCATTTTAATTAAGGGAACTCTTGCCTTAACCTACATAGACCACATGACCTAATGTGGAATCCGATGTCATGAAACCTTACACCAATGGAAGGTGGTCTACCGGCCAAGGTAGAACCTAACATAAACGTAGCTATTTAGGTGGATCCACTAGCTAGTATCCTATGGTGGCAACATAGTTTAAGGAACTAAGAGATAGGTATTCCCTCTACATACCTTTTGGTAATTGGGGACACAACTCATGGGAATCATTATATGAGTATCCCTCAAAAGGGGAGTCAACATCCAATATGGAACTATAGGGTAACACTTCCTCTATGGAAGGCCATCACCTCCCATTGTCAAGTTCACTCGGTGCTAAGATAAGTCCCCAATATTGAAATGTCTTTAAACTTTATTAATCATCTCAACCTAGTTTAGATAATAAGGTCTAGCCCTTGTATATTCATCATCATAGATCAATAAAAATTGCATGAGTAATAGTCCTTTCATCACAATTCATATAAGTGAGGTCACCCCTTTGCATATCACATCATAATAGGGTACATAATTGCGCATTATCATTCTTATAGCATGTTCACCCTAAGAAACCTCACAACCAAAACATAGGCATTCCAACTAAATCATCATACCATCCTATCACCCTAAACAATGTATACTTTAAAACAACACCATGACTTGATCACAATTAACTACAATTGAAGTAAATAATAGGATAGTCAAGACTTACCAACACTACTCCATAGTTCATCATAAGGGCCTTACATCAACCCATAACTCAACCCTATTTGGGTCATCACACCAATGTAATCCAATAACCAACATGATAATGGAATTAGAAGAATCACTATAACATAATTCAACACTAACTCAAAGCTTGAAAACATGACATCTAAGTCTATCTTCTTAACCTAGACTAATACTCAAGAACTAGCATGTAGGACTACAATTTATCACTATTGGTTCATGATCAATGTAATAACAACAATTAAGGATAATTTAACCAATAATGAATTTCAATTGAATCAAATCCAACATAATTCATATCAAGATCAAACCTAGGGTTAAGGGTTAAGGATCAAAATCTACAATCTAGACCAAACCATATCAATTCATCCTAATCAATTTACAATACATGATAATCTATTCATTATAACCTAAAGAAAACATGAGCAATTCAAATTCATAACATAAAATTCATAACTGAATAAAACCCACATGAAAAATCAACTTTTGGAAAACCTTTGAAGGAGCCTTTTGAGGAAAGAAGTCTCAAAGGTGAATTAGATCCCATACCTTAAGATTGGATGACCCTTTGATGGTGAATTCGTCCTTAACCAGCCCCTAATTCACCTCCCAAGATAAACTTCAATGGTGTCTTCCAAAAGATAGAGAAAGTAGAGAGAAGGAAGAGAGTTTATTTTGAGTGTTGTTTTTAGGCAAATGAAGGTTGGGGTATTTATATGAGGGGTTAAACTACTTAATTAGACTTCCTAATCCCCTAACTAACCACCAAAATTCATTAATCAATTAAATGAGGACGTTTTAAAAATCTTGGCAGTAAGTTGGGCCCTCATAGACGAGACCTCCACCACGGTCCGTCTGTGAGTCGACGTCCCGTCATCCCCCCTCAGTCGCCTGGAACAGTGGCTAGGTAAGCAAGGGCTTTCTTGAAACTTTCTAAGTGTGGGACGACGGTGGCCTCGATGCCCCGTCAACACTTCTGTCGATGCACACTGCCAGTCAGTGTTGCATCCAAACCACAAGGGTCCTCCTCAAAGGCCCTTGGTTGGTCCTTGGGGAGTCGTACCCGGACGTTTTAACCATGAAACATCTCTAACACGCATTACACATATTTTTACCTAATTTTGATCAATTCCAACTCCTAAAATCTAGTAAAATGGCTAAGACATCCTAGCACTCTTTTGAACCAACTTCCAAACGTCATGGACGTTCTTGATTATTTTGATTCTTAAACATCTTAACTAGCCTATATATATCTAAATCAACTTAGAACAGTGCTTAGACCTCATGGAACCTAGGTTAAGTTTTACAACATATATTGACATTTCGAAATGTTACATTATCCCCCCCCCCCCTTAGGAACATTAGTCCCCGAATGATACTAGTCACTCTTTTAAAGGAAAGAATAGACTCAAGACTATCAGCCAAACCGATTCACAATATAAAACTAACATGAATCACATCATTTCAATAAGGCAAATTTCAAAACTCGATTTACCTCTCATAGGCTCAACATTCATTACATAATTCAATTAGCACCAAGTTCATTTCATCAATAGGTTACATCTAATTTCCACAAAGACTCACCAAATCAAAATGCATAACTTAACTCAAATACGCAACAAGCAAAACAATTTCCAAGTTTTCAAAGCCAAGTTACATTGACTTCACTATATCATCACTGTGAAGTCTCCAAAAATTTGGATTTTTGCAAGACTTCACCTAAAAATCAAGAAACCACAATTCCTAGTCATAATTATGTTATTAAAAAGAATAGCTAACCTTAATCATCAAAACGATGAGGATACCAGGTCTTCATGTCGGCCTCGGCCTCCCATGGTGCACCCTCAACTAGGTGGTTCTTCCATAACAGTTTTACGAAAACCACCTCTTTGTTCATCAACCTCTTCACTTGTATATCAAGGATTTGAACCGGAACCTCCTCATAAGAGAGTTTATCCTTGACTCCAAGGCCATCAATAGGAAGAATAGACTCGGGATCCCCGACACATTTCAACAACATAGATACATGGAAACCGGATGAACCGAAGCTAAATCATTTGGGAGTTTCAAGTGATAGGCAACCTTACCAACCCTTTCCAAAATATCATAAGGGCCCACATAACGAGGACTCAACTTCCCCTTCTTGCCAAATCTAACCACCCCCTTCATAGGTGAAATTTTCAAAGACACTTTATCACCTTCTTCAAACTCCAAATCCCTTCTCCTATTGTCAGCATAGGACTTTTGTCGACTATAGGCTATTTGTAACCGATATCTTATGATGTGCACATTCTCCAAAGTTCTATAAATCAAATCAGGACCAAGAATCGATGGCTCACCAACTTCAAACCACCCTATAAGAGACCTACACCTCCTACCATACAAGGCTTCATAGGGAGCCATGGAGATGGATGAATGAAAACTATTATTATATGCAAACTCCACCAAAGGCAAGTGCTTAACCCAATTGCCTTTAAAATCAATAATACAAGCTCTAAGCATATCCTTAAGGGTTTGAATAGTGCGTTCCACTTGACCATCCGTTTGAGGATGAAAAGCGGTACTCAATTTCACCTTAGTACCCAAACCTTCTTGGAATGACCTCCAAAATATAGATGTGAATTGTGCACCCCGATCCGAAATGATGGATAACGGAATACCATGGCGACACACAATCTCATCTAAGAAGATCTTTGCATAAACTTCCACCAAATAAGTGGACTTGACGGGAATAAAATGAGCGGACTTAGTCAATCTATCAACAATCACCCATATAGAATCATATGACTTTTGAGTCCGAGGCAACCCTACTACAAAGTCCATATTAATGTCTTCCCACTTCCAAGTAAGAATTTGGATCTCTTGAAGTAAGCCACCCGGCTTTTGATGTTCCGCCTTCACTTATTGGCAATTTGGACACTTAGCAACAAATTCCGCTATGTCCTTCTTCAAACCTTACCACCAATATATCTCCCGAAGGTCATGGTACATCTTAGTCGATCCCGGATGAATGGAGTAATATGATCCATGGGATTCTTCAAGGATCCGATCCCTCAACCCATCAACATCGGGAACACACAATCTCCCTTGGTACCTCAACACACCATCCCCCCTAAGGAGAAAGACTCATTCAACTTTCCAAGAAACGATTCCTTCAACTCCATCAATAGTTGATCAAGGTGTTGTTTGGACTTCACCTCAACCACCAATGATGACTCAGAGCTATGATGAACCGTAGCACCACTATTTGGAGAACTCTCCAATCGCACCCCAATCTAGCCAACCTATGAACATCTTTCACTAGGTCTTTCTTGGCTTCATCTATATGCGACACACTACCAATAGACATACGACTTAGGGCATCCGCAACCACATTGGCCTTGCCGGGATGATATAAGACACTCATATCATAATCTTTCAATAATTCTAACCACCTTCTTTGCCGGAGATTCAACTCCTTTTGAGTAAACACATATTGGAGACTATTATGATCGGTGAAAACATCAACATGGACACCATACAAGTAATGCCTCCATATTTTCAAAGCAAACACCACGGCCGCTAACTGAAGGTCATGAGTGGGATAGTTTCTCTCATGCACCTTAAGTTGCCTCGAAGCATAGGCAATCACCTTCCCATTTTGCATAAGCACACAACCCAAACCTATACGAGATGCATCACAATAAACAACAAAGCCCTTTGTGCCTTCCAGTAGTGTCAACACCGGAGCCAAAGTAAGCCTATGCTTCCATAAATTGAAACTTTTCTCACAAGACGCCGACCACTATAACTTTTTACCTTTTTGAGTCAATGTAGTCAAAGGAGATGCAATGGATGAAAAGACCTCCACAAACCTTCGATAATAGGCCGCTAGACCCAAGAAACTCCTAATGTCAGTCGTAGTCAAGGGTCTAGGCCAATTTCTCACCGCATTAGTCTTCCTTGGGTCTACCTCAACTCCTTCACTAGAGATGATATGCCCAAGAAACGCCACCGACCTCAACCAAAACTCGCATTTGCTATACTTGGCAAATAACTGATGCTCTTTAAGGGTTTGCAATACCACCCTCAAATGACTCATGTGATCATCCTCATTCTTCGAATACACCAAGATATCATCAATAAACAAAATAACGAATGAATCAAGATAGCTTCGAAACACCCTATTAATTAGATCCATGAACGCCGCCAGAGCATTTGTGAGACCAAAAGACATAACCACGAACTCATAGTGCCCATACCGAGTCCGGAAGGCCGTCTTTGGAATATCTTTATTTATCACCCTAAGTTGGTGATACTCCGACCTCAAATCTATCTTTGAAAAGTAGATTGTTCCTTGGAGTTGATCAAATAAATCGTCAATCCGAGGAAGAGGATACTTGTTCTTGATATTAACTTTGTTGAGTTGGCGATAATGAATACACATTCTCAAGGACCCATCTTTCTTCTTCACGAATAAGATCGAAGCACCCCATGGAGAAATGCTAGGACTTATAAAGCCCTTGTCTAGCAAATCTTTGAGTTGACTTTCAACTCCTTCAACTCAACTGGAACCATCCGATATGGAGGAATAGAAATAGGATTCGTTTCCGATACCAAATCAATACCAAAATCAATTTCCCATTTGGGTGGAGGAATATCGGGAAGGTCATTAGGAAAGAACTCCAAAAATTCACTCACCACGAGGACCGACTCAATCGTAGGAACTTAGGAATCCAAATCTTGGACCTTTACAATGTGATATAGACAACCCTTTGTGATCATTTTAAATGCTTTTAGAAAAGATATGATGTGACCTCTAGGAATAGAATTCCCACCCTTCCACTCAATAATGGGTTCATTTGGGCGACTAAACCTCACAACTCTAGTCCTACAATCAATAGAAGAGAAATTAGCATGTAACCAATCCATACCCAAAATGACATCAAAGTCAAACATATCTAGTTCAACTAGATCTACATGAGAAACTCTATTGGGCAAAGTGATAGGACAATTTCGATAGACTCTTTTTGCTACAATTGACTCACCCACCAGAGTAGACACCACAAAAGGTTATGCAATACATCGGGTAAAGTATCAAACTTTTTAGCTACTAAGGGAGTAACAAAAGACAAAGTAGCACCCGGATCAAGCAAAGCATACACATCAATAGTAAAGATTTGTAACATACCGGTCACCACATCGGGAGAGGCCTCTAGATAACCTCTAGTACGAAGAGCATAAAAGCGGTTCTTTTTAGGAGCATCACTAGAACCACTTGGCTGTCCACCCTTCTCTTGCCTCTTTGCATTAGGACAATCTCGCACCCGGTGACCACTTTTCCCACAACCAAAGCAAATCCCCGTTCCTACCAAACATTCACCAAGATGAACCTTTACACACTTAGCACACGTAGGCTTCTCATTAGATGAATTTACACTTTTCCCTTTTGAGCTCTCGGCCTAGGGGCCTTCTCATACCTAGCCTTGGGAAATTTTGATGGAACCTGATTTGAGAACCTCTTCTTGAATCTAGGCTTGTCTTGAATCCCAAGCCTATCTTTTGTAGCTCCACCCTAAAAGGACTTTGTCCTTTTTGAATCCCTATCCTTCCTTTTTGCTATAGCCTCCTCAACCCTTCTAGCATGCACCATAAGACGACCAATATTCATATTATCATGAAGCATAGCCGAATTACATTCTTCTTGCAAGTCATCCGATACACCCATCACAAATCGACTCATCTCGTCTCTAGGATCGGAGACCAAGAAAGGAGCATATTTGGCCAATTGAATGAACTTCAAAGAGTAATCATGAACACTCATACCTTCTTGGCCGAGGTTGATGAATTCCACCACCTTAGCTTCTCTCATCTCTCTAGGGAAGAACCGATCAAGGAAAGCCCTCTTGAAGATTTCCCAAGTCACCGTCCCACCTCGAAGTGGCCTATTATCCCTCCATTGAACATGCGAAGTTTGAGCCACATCCTTGAGTTGGTATGATGCCAACTCGGCATTCTCATTGGTAGACAACCCCATAGCACATAGTATCTTGTAAACCTCATGAATAAGTTCTTGAGGGTCTTCATCAACTTTGGACCCATAGAAGATAGGAGGATTCATCCGAGTGAAATCCCTAAGTTGAGAAGCCATAGTTTGCTCATGAACCCTAGGTGCAACATCCCGATTGGCTTGGGCAGTCATAGCTTGGGCTTGCACCATTGCGGCTTGAGCTTGAGTAGTCATGGCTTGGTCCATTTGAGCAATAATATCCCTCATCTGAGCCTCTGCCATAGGTTGAGGATCGTCCAGATCCTGATCATCAACAACTACCTCTTCAAGAGGAGGAACTGGATCATCACGGGGAGGAATTCCTGCATTAGCAATCTCCTCCTCAAGTCTCCTAGCCGCATTCCTCCGAGTATTCATCTCCTATAACCAAAATACAAGGTTTAGGTGAAATCATATAAGAAGTACACTCTAGAGGCACGATAATGGAATTCCAAAAATGAGAGTGATTCCTAAGTATCAAATAAGTTCCTATTCATAAGTGTGGCGCGCTTCACAATTATGAATACAAACATACATAGACGTGGTTGAGAGAGCCGTCAACATCAAGGATATTCAACCTCATTCTCTGATACCAAGTTTGTCACATTCGGGTTTACCCCCCAGATGTAATCGGCGTCGTCGTCCTATTTGAGGACTAAGACAAGCCTCTTACTCTTACATCATTGCATTCAACGATTAAAAATACAAAAGAATTAAAACTTTTTCAATTAAATCTAATCGGAGGTTTACATAGACCTCTACATACACATAATCATATTTATATCAAGTATACATAGACTTGTTCATATAAGATACATAGTCTTCTACTTTTATTTCACACATTTATATAATATAGAAATAGAGTCATAAATCCGTCTCATCTCATAAAACCATCTGAACAACGATGACAACATTGGGCATAGCCCTACATCAATAGAAGTAAGCCACATATAGGCTTTATACAACTTTATCTCAAATAGGAAATAGAGTCAATACAAAAGTTGTAGTAACTAAGTAAATTCACAAAGAGAATATTGACATCGTCCTCGGGAAAATGAGGACCTACCACTTGGATGATAGAATATCCAAGTCTTCCTTGAAATCACCTCAAATCAACTTCAACGACCGGAACCTAAAATATTGGGGAAAAGGGGAGAAAATAGGGGTTAGGATACCACATGTACTAAGTATGAGACCATATGCACAAATACCATCAAAGTATGCTAAAAATGGACATTTAATGTAAACATGTCATTTAAACCAATCCTTTAAACTTACTAACCAAGTTAATTATATCATACGCATATCATCATACTTAAACCCATAATCTCATATAACTCTACCATTAATTAATAATATCACCAACATGAATAAGTGTAAATCATGTAAATAACAAAGCAAACCAATTAACTATAATCCTTATGAAGCCACAAGTGCAATGACCAAGCAAAGCCCATAACCCTACTTAATAAAGTAACCTACTAAAGATCATAATTAGAAATTCACTTCACAAAACATAGTCTTCCATCTCATATGATATTCTTTCTTTAACCAAGATAACCAATTTCATATTCATAAGCATCTTATTCAACATATAAAGTCATTTACATTGTATCATAATTTATATACTAAATATTAACTTCTCAAAGTTCCTATCAAGGCAAACTAGTGCAAGGCATAGGTAGAGTCCCATACCTCTACCTAGGCTAAAGTCAAACCCCTCAAGTCACTTCAATTAGGTTATATCTCATTCTTTCATTTTAGTTTAGGGAACTCTTGCCTTAACCGACATAGACCACATGAGCTAATGTGGAATCCGGTGTCATGAAACCTTACACCGATGGAAGGTGGTCTACCGGCCAAGGTAGAACCTAACATAAACGTAGCTATCTAGGTGGATCCACTAGCTAGTATCCTATGGTGGAAACATAGTTTAAGGAACTAAGAGATAGGTATTCCCTCTACATACCTTTTGGTAATTGGGGCCACACCTCATGGGAATCATTAGATGAGTATCCCTCAAAAGGGGAGTCAACATCCAATATGGAACTATAGGGTAACACTTCCTCTATGGAAAGCCATCACCTCCCATTGTCAAGTTCACTCGGTTCTAAGATAAGTCCCCATTATTGAAATGTCTTTAAACTTTATTAAACATCTGAACCTAGTTTAGATAATAGGGTCTAGACCTTGTATATTCATCATCATAGCTCAATAATAATTGCATGAGTAATAGTCCTTTCATCACAATTCATATAAGTGAGGTCACCCCTTTGAATATCACATCATAATAGGGTACATAATTACGCATTATCATTCTTATAGCATGTTCACCCTAAGCAACCTCACAACCAAAACATAGGTATTCCAACTAAATCATCATACCATCCTATCACCCTAAACTAGGTATACTTCAACACAACACCATGACTTGATCACAATTAACTACAATTGAAGTAAAGAATTGGATAGTCAAGACTTACCAACACTCCTCCATAGTTCATCATAAGGGCCTTACATCAACCCATAATTCAACCCAATTTGGGTTATCACACCAATGTAATCCAATAACCAACATGATAATGGAATTAGAAGAATCACTATAACAAATTCAACACTAACTCAAAGCTCAAAAACATGACATCTAAGTCTATCTTCTTAACCTAGACCAATACTCAATAACTAGCATGTAGGATTAAAATTTATCACTATAGGTTCATGATCAATGTAATAACAACAATTAAGAATGATTTAACCAATAATGAATGTCAATTGAATCAAACCCAACATAATTCATATCAAGATCAAACCTAGGGTTAAGGGTTAAGAATCAAAATCTACAATCTAGACCAAACCATATCAATTCATCCTAATAAATTTACAATACATGATAATATATTCATTATAACCTAAAGAAAACATGAGCAATTCAATTCATAACAAAAAATTCTTAATTGAATGAAACCCACATGAAAACTCAACTTTTGGAAAACCTTTGAAGGAGCCTTTTGAGGAAAGAAGTCTCAAAGGTGAATTAGATCCCATACCTTAAGATTGGATGACACTTTGATGGTGAATTCGTCCTTAACCAACCCCCAATTCACCTCCCAAGCTAAACTTCAATTGTGTCTTCCAAAAGAGAGAGAAAGTAGAGAAAAGGAAGAGAGTTTATTTTGACTGTTGTTTTTAGGCTAATGAGGGTTGGGGTATTTATATGACGGGGTTAAACTACTTAATTAGACTTCATAATCCCCTAACTAACAACCAAAAATTAATTAATTAATTAAATGAGATCGTTTTAAAAATCTTGGCAGAAAGTTGGGCCCTCACAGACGAGACCTCGACCACGGTCCGTCTGTGAGTCGACGCCCCATCATCCCCCCTCCGTCGCCTGGAACAGTGGCTAGGTAAGCAAGGGCTTTCTTGAAACTTTCTACGTGTGGGACGACTGTGGCCTCGACGCCCCGTCAACACTTTCGTCAATGCACACTGCCAGGCAGTGTTGCATCCAAACCACAAGGGTCCTCCTCAAGGGCCCTAGGTTGATCCTTGGGGAGTCTTACCCGGACGTTTCAACCATGAAACATCTCTAACACGCGTTACACATATTCTTACCTATTTTTGATCAATTCTAACTCCTAAAAGCTAGTCAAATGGCTAAGACATCCTAGCACTCTTGTGAACCAACTTCCAAACGTCATGTACGTTCTTGATTATTTTGATTGTTAAACATATTAACTAGCCTATATACATCTAAATCTACTTAGAACAGTGCTTATACCTCATTGAACCTAGGTTAAGTTTTACAACATGTCTTGACATTTCGAAATGTTACAATTATGTGAAGTCCTCTAAATATATGGTTTTCACTCGAAATGGTTTTAATGAAAATATGATTTCTATATGAAGTATGTTTTATAAAAAGACACTTATCTAGGGAATCTTTAAGGATTTCTTAGGTAGGCTTGAAGAGGGTGTATGGGTGGTCTCTTCATGTTTTACTTAGGTGAGTCTTAGAGTAGCCTTAGGTAGGGAGTTTGTATGATGTAAAGACTTGCGTATTGAATATGGGCTCATGTGATATGAGGTGTATTGGAATAACTTATTTTAGGTTGTCCTGAGGATCATGCAGGTGTGTGTGAAGGGGTTGTATGGGCGTCCGCTTCATATCTTACTTAGGTGTGTCTTAGGATAACCTTTAGTAGGGGGTCTATGTTAATATGCTTATGTGATTGATATTACTTCAAAGTGCTCAATATGTGACTATTGACTTGTGTTATGTCTCGTAAACTATTTTATGAAGGTTCATTATCAAAATATCATGAAAAGATGTTTGTATTATAAATGTCCCCTTTTCATGGTTTTTGCATAGCTTACATACTTAGTGCATTCAATGTGCTAACCCCTTCTTTTCCCTTTTTGACAAAAGTGTAGGGAATCAGAAGTCTTTATATACCATGGAGGATGGATAGGTTTTGAAGGGTTGAAGATGAAGTATTGGTAAGTCCTCATTGATTCGAGGACAAGTAGCACATGTTCCTTTTATGTCTTTAGTAGTTATTGTTTAAGTCATGTATGGGCTTAGTCCCTATGTTGTACATTTCAAGTATTATATGGTTTAAACAGACGTTGTCAGAATATATGTTTTTTAAGAAACTATTCCGCTTGCGTATTAATGGAAGTATTTCTTTATGTGTGAAGAAATTTTAAATTCTTATGTATTTTAGAGTGTATATTATGCGATGATTGATACGAGAGACTCGTGTGAGACTCCTTGAAGTCTCATTCGCTATGTGGTAACTTGAGGATACCATTACTTCTAGGGTATACCTCCGGTTGTGACAGTTTCCACTAAAATGTCCTCTTTAAGCATGTTTTTACATATTGCCACACTTCGTACAATGTTTGTACTAACTCCATATTATTCTATATTTCTAAAAGTATAGGTCGAAGACATGTGAAGGTTACTTGTCACAGCCGGGGTGCACCCCCTAGACGTAACTGGCGTCATCGTCCTCGAAGAGGACTAAGACTAGCCTCTTAGCTTACATGATTACATTCATAGGTTAAAAATGCGGAAAATTTAAAATTTTTCGATTACTTCTACATTGAGGTTTACTTAGACCTCTCACTTACATACATAGACCCTTCGGATAAGAAGATTACACAGTCTTCTACTTTTATTGCACATATATAGTATAAGATAGTCTCATAAGAAATCTATAACAGTGTCTCATATTAAACCATGTATACAAGAGTATCACAATTCGGGCATAGCCCTTACATCAACAATTATAACCACACATAGGCTTTACATTGATAGTACCAAAATGAAAGAGAATGAACAAAGTGTCTTTAATACTAAACAACATCCAATAGGTAGATAACAACATCGTACTTGTAAAGTGAGGACCTACCGAACTGGTAAATAGGAATCCAAGTAGTCTTAAAAGCCTTTTCTAATATAAATAGTCGGACCCTACATTTATAGTAAACATCAAACATGGGTTAGTACAAACTTGTACTAAGTATGGGTATATGCATATAAACAAGTGAAATCATGCTAAAGAGGACATTTGATCAAAAACCATGCTAAAGTACTTTGAAAAGCCTTATGCACAATCAATAACCCATATAAGCCAATACTCACATAAGCAATAAGTCAAACCCATGTACAACACAAGCCCAACATCAACAAGTAATTGTCAGGTCAACATATACAAGAGTTCACAACATCATAATACAAGCAAGACCCTTACTCATAACCCACATTTACCCTACAAGTGCAATGACCAAACAAAGCCCCATAACCTTACTTCATCAAGTAAAACAAACTAAGGATCACAAATAATGCCTAACTCAACGTAACATAGCATCAATAATAACCATAATCATATTTAGCAACATAGACCAATAGCATATTCATAAATGAAACTAACATTATAATGGATCATCAACATGTAAAGTCAACATCTTCATAGCATACACATTGTAAAAACACAAGAACAACCTCCTAAGGATTCCCTCATGGCAAACTAGTGCAAGGCATAGGTAGAGGCCCATACCCTACCTAGGCTAAGTCAAACCTCTCAAGTCACCCTAGTTAGTGTATAGTCCATTACTTTATTTTACTTTCGAGAACACTTGTCTTAACCGACATAGAGCACAAGAGCTAAGTGTGGAATCCGGTGTTGTAAAACCTTACACAGATGGAAGGTGGTCTACCGGCCAAAGTAGAGCCAAACATAAACGTAACATTCTAGGTGGATCCACTAGCTAGTCTTCCTGTGGTGGAAACATAGTTTATAGAGCTTGGGGGCTGTCATGGAAACATCACTCTATTCCCTTTTTGGACTATGAGGCTATCCACCCCGTGAGGACTATGGTGAACCCTACCTTCTTTCCTTGGGGAGGCGCCACCCCTCATCTACAAGTTCACTTGGTGCTAAGCTAGAGTCCCTTTTTAAATGTCTTTCTTTATTAGTCATCACTTAGTTTAGGTTATAGGGTCTATCCCTTGTATAATCATAGTCATTTATATCAATAGGTTGCATGAGTGATCAATAGGTTGCGTGAGTATATCCTTTCAATACAACTCTCATATGTGAGATTTGAACATTATGTCATCATATCATAATAAAGTACATAGTTACGTCATAAACAACCTTATATCATTTCATCTTAAGCATAATCTCATAATAACATAGTCAAGACATTTCAATTCAATATCATACCAACACCTATGTAGGCTATTCACAAGGTATACTTCAATTGAACTGCATCACCAATCACAAGCCATCACACTTGAAGTAAAGGTTAGGATCATGAAAATTTACCAAATCTCCTTCAAAATCCATCATCATGGTATTACCATCAACAAACCAATTACATCCATTAAGTAGTAACATCAATCAATAGTAATTAATACAAGAACTAGGACAATTGCATCATCACTATCCCAATTAACATCAATTCATAACCTAGGGTTAGGGGAATTAGGGTTCATCATGAATTCATCAAGAAATATATCCAATCCCAACAATACATTACCCTAGTTAATGCATACATGAATTAGAATAGATAAAACAAGTCTAATGATCAAATCATTCTTTAATTCCCATCAATTCATGGCCAAGATCCAAGATTTGGGAAATTGGGGAAGGGAACACGATCAACCTGAAGTCGCATCAGTTAACATCAATTAATCAACAATCTATACTAAATTAGTCATAGGAAATCACAATTTATCATCAATGTGAAGTTTAGAAGAAAACCCATTAGAATTGGAAAACCACATGGAATTGGGTAATTTGAAAATCAACTTTGAGAGGACCTCTTGGGTAAAGGAATTCCAAGAGTGAAGAACCCATACCTTATTGAAGATTAACCCACGAAATTGATGTGAAATCGTAGAGAAATTGACCTCCTTCTTCAAGCTTTCTTCCTTCTTCAATGGAGGAATTGGGGAGAGAAAAAGTACAGAGAGGTGAGAGCTTTTGGGAATTGGGTTAGGATGAGTGATAATGACATAAAATGACCCTTAGGCTGTATATAATCACCCCCTAAATTACCCAAAACACCCCTCACTTACATGGGTCTTTTTGTGAAGTCAAAATGTCAAAAATACGATTTTACCGAATCTGGGAAGTGGCTCTGCGTCGCGGGGACAACACGCACTTTTATTTTTGAAAAATAAATTGAACCAGTGAGGTCCGTGTTGGATGCGCGTCGCACAGCATCCCACTGATTCTTGACATTCGCAGGCTTCTTTGGAAGCCTGCCCACCCATGTTGGGGCCCTCCTCCATGACCTTTGGATGGTCCTTGGGGTGTCATTTTTGGACGTTTAGACCCTCTATACTACACTATACCTAACCAAATTATTTTTACAAATTTTAGACTTCATTTGAACCTCCAAAACCATCCCGAAACATAGTGACATCAACTAGTTCAATTAGGCTAGTTTCCGGACGTCATGGACGTTCTTTGACGTCTTGGCTCTAAAACTTCTTGGATGACTTATATAAATTATTTTAGGTCTTAAAACAGTATTTAAACCTTTATACACTCATGTTAAGCTCTAGATTAGGTCTTGAATTTTCAGAGTGTTACATTATCCCCCCTTAGGAACATTCGTCCCCGAATGACACTTAAACTTTTTTTAAAAGTAAAAGGATAGACTCAAGACTAGAAGCCCAACAAACAACATACATCATCAACATGAGTAACAACTCAATTCAAAATAACAATATGGTATTTACATAATGACTCAAAATATCAATTTGGCACATATAAGGCTCAAAGCCACAACATGAGGAATTTTCCTTCTCACAACAACAACATGAGCTCAACATATCATTAAAGAGTCAATTATTCCAAAGTTCCTTTCTCAACATATCAACATGATCACTATCGCATCATGACCGCAACAATATACCAAATACACAAATAAGTGCAATTCGAGCAAAAGAGCATTTTTCCATGATAAATCATTTTAGCATAAATCTTTTTACCATAATTATGCATAATTTTGCAAAACAAGTCAAATGCAATAAACTCATTATTTTCATTATAAAGAAGAACAACTAACTTTAATTAGAAAAGAGATGAGGATAACGGGACTTCATGTCGGCCTCGGCCTCTCATGTTGCTCCCTCAACTAGGTGGTTTATCCATAACACTTTTATAGAGGACACCTCTTTGTTCATCAACCTCTTCACTTGACGATCAAGGATTTCAACCAGAACCTCCTCATAGGAGATGTTCTCTTCCACTCCAAGACCTTCAATAGGAAAAATGGACTCGAGATCACCAATGCACTTCTTAAGCATGGATACATGGAAAACCG
This sequence comes from Solanum sitiens, assembly GCA_016801875.1. Taxonomy (NCBI): domain Eukaryota; kingdom Viridiplantae; phylum Streptophyta; class Magnoliopsida; order Solanales; family Solanaceae; genus Solanum; species Solanum sitiens. The sequence continues at coordinate 2,203,288 of JABWTJ010000094.1, read as the reverse complement.
GGTGAACCGAATATAACTCACTTGGTAATCTCAACTCGTAAGCAACCTTTCCCACTCTTTTCAAAATTTCATAGGGACCCACATAACGAGGACTCAACTTTCTTTCTTACCAAACCTCATCACCCCTTTCATGGATGAAATTTTCAAGTACACTTTATCACATTCTTCAAACTCTAGCTCTCTTCTCCTATTGTCGGCATAAGACTTTTGCCAGCTATAGGTTGTTTTTAATCGATCCCTTATTAAATGGACACTCTTTAAAGTATCATAAACCAAGTCGGGATCAAAAAGTGAAAACTCACCAACTTCGAACCACCCTACTGGAGATCTACATCTCCTACCATACAAAGCTTCAAAAGGATCCATGAATATGGATGAATGGTAACTATTGTTATAAGAGAACTCCACCAAAGGCAAGTACTCATCCAAACTTCCCTTGATGTTGATGACACAAGCTCTAATCATATCCTCAAGAGTTTGAATAGTACGCTCCGCTTGACCATCCTTTTGGGGATGAAAAGCGGTGCTCAACTTTATTCTTGTACCCAACCCTTTCTGAAATGATCTCCCAAACCTAGATGTGAATTTTGCGCCCTGATCCGATATGATGGATAACAGAATACCATGAAGACTCACAATCTCATTTATGTAGATCTTTGCATAATCCTCCGCCGAGTAAGTGGACTTAATGGGAATAAAATGAGCGGATTTGGTCAATCTATCCACTACTACCCATATTGAGTCATGTTGCCTTTGAGTCTTAGGCAAACCCACTATAAAGTACATGTTAATGTATTCCCACTTCCAAGTAGGAATTTGGATCTCTTGAAGTAATCCACTCGGCTTTAAGTGTTCGGCTTTCACTTGTTGGAAATTGGGACACTTTGCAACAAAATCCTCTATGTCCTTTTTCAACCCATCCCACCAAAAAACTCCTCTAAGGTCATGATACATCTTAGTAGAACCTTGATGGATAGAGTAACGACTACATGAGCTTCCTCAAGGATCCTACTCATCAAATCATCCACATTAGGCACACACAATCTACCTTGATATATCAAAACACTATCCCCCCTAAGGAGAATGACATATTAAGCTTACCAAGAACCGATTCTTTCAACTCCATCAATTCCAAGTCAAGATGTTGCTTAGACTTCACCTCAACCACAAAAGACGACTCGGAGTTATGATGTACCACCATACCACCATTTGGAGAACATTCAATTCGAACCCCTAAACGAGCCAACCTATGAACATAATTCACTAGGCTTCTTTTAGATTCTTCCACATGAGACACACTTCCCATGGAAAATCTACTTAGAGCATCCGCTACCACATTAGTCTTGCCGGGTTGATAGAGAACACTCATACAATAGTATTTCAACAACTCTAACCATCTTCATTGACGGGGATTCAACTCCTTTTGAGTGAATACATATTGGAGACTCTTATGGTTGGTATACACATCAATATGAACCTCATAAAGATATCCTCCATATTTTCAAGGCAAATACCACGGACGCTAACTCAAGGTGATGAGTCGGATAGTTCTTCTCATAAACTTTGAGTTGCCTAGAAGCATAGGCTATAACTTTGCCATGTTGCATAAGAACACACCCCAACCCAACTCGGGATGCATCACAATATTCCATAAATCCCTTAGTACCCTCAGGTAGAGTCAATACCGGAGCGGAAGTTAGTCTATCCTTCAACATGTGGAAGCTCTTTTCACACGCATGCGACCACTCAAATTTCACATTCTTTTGGGTAAAGGTTGTCAAGGGGGAAGCAATGGATGCAAACCCGTCGACAAACCTTCTACAATAACCGGCTAGGCCTAAGAAACTCCTAATATCCATAGGATCCAACGGTATAGGCCAATTTTTCACCGCTTCGGTCTTTTTTGGATCAACCTCCACACCTTAACTAGAGATAATATGACCAAGAAACACTACCGACCTAAACCAAAACTCACATTTGCTATACTTGGCAAACAATTGGTGTTTTGTAAGCACTTGCAAGACCACTCTCAAATGGTCCATGTGTTCACCCTCATTCTTTGAATATACCAAGATGTCGTTAATGAAGACAATGACAAATGAATCTAGGTAATTTTGAAACACCCTATTCATTAGGTCCATAAATGCTGCTGGAGCACTAGTGAGACCAAATGACATTACTAAGAACTCATAGTGACCATATATAGTCCAAAATGTCGTCTTGGGAATATCTTCAACTCTCACCCTAAGTTGGTGATATCCCGATCTCAAGTCAATCTTGGAAAAGTAAGTTGCACCTTGGAGTTAATCAAATAAATCATCAATCCGAGGGAAAGGATACTTGTTCTTGATTTTGACTTTTTTGAGTTGACGGTAATCGATACACATTCTAAGGGACCCGTCCTTCTTCTCCACAAAAAATACCGGAGCACCCATGGAGAAATACTCGACAGAATAAAGACCTTGTCTAGTAAGTCTTTGAGTTGAGCCTTCAACTCTTTCAATTCAGCCAGAGCCATCCGATAAGGAAGAACTGAAACGAGATTTGTATTCGGTAGCAAGTCAATACCAAAATCAATTTCCCGTTAGGAAGGAATACCGAGAAGATATTTAGGAAAGACCTTCAGAAGTTCCCTCACTACGGGGACCGACTCAATAGGAGGAATCTCGGAGTCTAAATCTTTGACTCTCACAATATAGTATAAACACCCTTTAGATATCATCTTACAAGTTTTGAAACAAGAAATGATACGACCTCTAGAAATAGAATTTCCCCCCTTCAACTCTAAAATGGGTTCATTTGGAAAGCTAAACTTCACCACCCTTGTTCTACAATCTATTGAAGCGAAACAAGCATACAACCAATCCATACCCAAGATAACATCAACATCAACCATATTGAGTTCTACTAACTCTGCATGAGTAACTCTATTGGGCAACATTTAGGACAATTTCTATATACTCTCATAGCAACAACCGACTCACCCACTGGGGTAGTCACCATAAAAGGTTTATTCAATATATACCGAAAGATGTCGAACTTTTTAGCTACTAGAGGAGTAACAAATGACAAAGTAGCACCGGGATAAAGTAAAGCATATACATCAATAGACAAGACTTTCAACATACCGGTCACCACATCGGGAGATGTCTCTTGCTCACCCTTAGAGCGGAGAGCATACATGCGGTTATTCTTTGGGGCATCTACATTAGAACCACTTTCTTGTCCACTCCCCTTGTCTTGCCCTTTAAAATTTGGGAAATCTCGAACTTTGTGCCCACTTTTACCACAACTAAAGCAATTGTCCGTCCCAATGAGTAAATCACCAAAATGCTTCTTGTCATACTTTCCACAACTCGACTTCTTACTTGGTGAACTAGTACCTTTTACCTTTTGAAGCTTAGGGTTAGACACCCTATCATCACCAGCCTTAGGGAACTTGGAAGGAACTTGATTGGAGAACCTCTTCTTGAACCTAGGCTTGTCTTGGATATCAAGCCTACCCTTTTAAGAACCTTCATCAAAAGACTTTGCCCTATTTGCATCTCTACGCTTCCTCTTCACCCTAGTCTCTTCCACTTGTTGAGGATGCACCCTAAGACGAGAAATGTTCATATTATCATGTAGCATAGTTGAACGACATTCTTATTTCAAGTCATTCGACACTCCCGTCACAAAGCGGCTCATTTTATCTCTAGGGTCGGAAACCAAAGAAGGAGCATACCTTGACAATTTAGTGAATTTCAAAGAGTAGTCAAGTACACTCATACCTCCTTGGCAAAGGTTGATGAATTCTTCCACTTTGGCTTCCCTCTTCTATCTAGGAAAGAACCGGTCGAGAAAAGCCTTCTTAAAAATCTCCCATGTCACCGGACCACCCCTTAGAGGACTATTGTTTCTCCATTTGACGTACCAAGTTTGTGCCACATCTTTTAGATGGTAAGTGGCTAACTCGGCTTTCTCACTAGTAGTAAACCTCATAGAATAGAGAATCTTGTAAATTTCATCAATGAACTCTTGGGGGTGTTCCTCAACTTTGAACCCATAGAAAGAAGGAGGATTCATCCTAGTGAAATCCCTCAAACGGGAGTCCATAGTGCTAACTTGGTGGTTCCTAGGGGAACCACCTCCCGATTAGCTTGGGCTGTCATAGCTTGTGCTTGAGTAGTGACGGCTTGTGCTTGGGTTGTAATGGCTTGGGCCATTTGGATAAAAGTTGCCCTTATACCCCATCCGCCATGGGAGGAGGAGCAACCGAAACTTGATCACCCATAGAAACTTCTTCAAGTGGAGGCACTTGATTGTCTTGTGCTCCCTCATTAGCGATGCCTTCCTCGGCCCTTCTTGAGGCTGATCTTTTGGTATTCATACCTATAACCACCATACAAGGTTTAGGTGAAAGAACACATAAGATAGACTCTAGAAGCATGACATAGGATTACAAGAAGATGACAGTTTCATAAGCATCACATAGTTCCTCATTCATAAGTGTGGCGCGCTTCACAATTATGAATAAGAATCTAAGTAGACGTGGTTTTAATGAGACGTCAATCTTGAAGGTATTCAACCTCATGCTCTGATATCAAGTTTGTTACATCTGGGGAGCACCCCCTAGACGTAACCGGCGTCAGCATCCTCGATGAGGACTAAGACTAGACTCTTAGCTTACATCATTACATTCATAAGTTAAAATGCGGAAAATTTAAAACTTTTCGATTACTACTACATTGAGGTTTAGTTAAACCTCTCGCTTACACATAATATATATTTATCGAGTATACATAGACTCTTTGTATAAGAAGATTACATAGTCTTCTATTTTTATTACACATATATAGTATAATATAGTCTCATAAGAAATCTATAACATTGTCTTATATTAAACAATCTAGACAAGTGTATGACAATTTGGACGTAGCCCTTACATCAACAATTATAGCCACATATAGGCTTTACAATTATAGTACCAAAATGAAAGAGAATGGACAAAGTGTCTTTAACACTAAACAACATCCAATAGGTAGATAATGTCATCGTCCTTGGAAAGTGAGGACCTACCGAACTTGGAAGATAAGAATCAAAGTAGTCTTCAAATCCTTCTCTAATATCAACGGTCGGACCCTACATTTTTAGTAAACATCAAACATAGGTTAGTACACACTTGTACTAAGTATGGGTATATGCACATACACAAGTGAAATCATACTAAAGAGGTCATTTGATCAAAAACCATGCTAAAGTACTTTGAAAAGCCTTATGCACAATAAATAACCCATATAAGCCAATACTCACATAAGCAATAAGTCGAACCCATTTACAATACAAGACCAACATCAACAAGTAATAGTCAAGTCAACAAATACAAGAGTTCACAATATCATACTACAAGCAAGACCCTTACTCATAACCCACAATTTACCCTACAAGTACAATTACCAAAAAAAGCCCCATAACCTTACTTCATCAAGTAAAACAAGCAAAGGATCACAAATAATGCCTAACTCAACGTAACATAGCATCAATAATAATCATCATCATATTTAACAATATAGACCAGTAGCATATTCATAAGTGAAACTAACATCATAATGGATCATAAACATGTAAAGTCAACATCTTCATAGCATACACATTATAAGAACACAAGAACAACCTCCTAAGGATTCCCTCAAGGCAAACTAGTGCAAGGCATAGGTAGAGTCTCATACCCCTGCCTAGGCTAAATCAAACCTCTCAAGTAACCCTAGTTAGTGTATAGTCCATTACTTCATTTACTTTCGGGAACACTTGACTTAACCGACATAGACCACAAGATTTAAGTGTGGAATCCGGTGTTGTAAAAACTTACACCGATGGAAGGTGGTATAACGGCCAAAGTAGAGCCAACCATAAACGTAGCTTTCTTGGTGGATCCACTAGCTAGTCTTCCTATGGTGGCGACATAGTTTATGGATCTTGGGGATTGTCATGGATACATCACTGTATGCCCTCTTTGGACTATGAGGCTATCCACCCCATGAGAACTATGGTAAACCGTACCTTCCGTCCTTGGGAAGGCGCTACCCCTCATTCACAATTTCACTCGGTGCTAAGCTAGAGTCCCTTTTGAAATGTCTTTCTTTATTAGTCATCACTTAGTTTAGGTCATAGGGTCTATCCATTGTATAATCACATTCATTTAGATCAATAGCTATTGCATGAGTATATTCTTTCAATACTACCCTCATATGTGAGATTAGCACATTAACATCATCATATCATAATAAGGTACATGAGTACTTCATAACCAACCTTATATCATTTCATCTTAAGCATAATCTCACAATAATATAGTCAAGACATTTAAATTCAACATCATACCAACACATATGTAGGCTATTCACAAGGTATACTTCAATTGAACTACATCACCAATCACAAGCCATCAAACTTGAAATAAAGGTTAGGATCATGAAGACTTACCAAATCTCCTTCAAAAGCTATCATCATGGTCTTACTATGAACCAACCAATTACATCCATTAATAGGTGTAGTAACATCAATCAATAGTAATTAATACAAGAACTAGGTCGATTGCATCATCACTATCCTAATTAACATCAATTCATAACCTAGGGTTAGGGGAATTAGGGTTCATCATGAATTCATCAAGAAATATATCCAATCCCAACAATACATTACCCTAGTCAATCCATACATGAATTATAATAGATAAAACAAATCTAATAATCAAATCATTCTTCAATTTCCATCAGTTCATGGACAAGATCCAAGATATGGGAATTGGGGAAGCCAACATGATCAACATGATATCGCGTCAATTAACATATTTTAATCAACAATCTATACTCAATTAGTCATAGGAAATCACAATTTATCATCAATTTGAAGTTTAGAAGAAAACCCATTAGAATTGGAAAACCCCATGGAATTGGGTAATTTGAAAATCAACTTTGAGAGGACCTATTCGGGAAAGTAATCCAAAGAGTGAAGAACCCATACCTGCTTGAAGATTATTCAACGAAATTGAAGTTAAATCCTAGAGAAATTGACCTTCTTCTTCAAGCTTTCTTCCTTCTTCATGTAACAACCCTAAAATTGGATAAGATAAGAAATGCTTAATGTGTCAAGAATGCCTATGATTAGGCCAGGGTTCACACGGATTGATGCGCGTAGAACCAGACCTCGGAACCCTTGCTACAGCCAAGCCAACTAACTTGGGGAGTTAGTTGAGCTTGGAAAGGTTGGGTCCAACCATGTAGGGCTCTCGAATACGAAGATTTACTCGGAGGAGTCTTTACCGGACATAAAAAGAGGAAATCTTAGGTTTGGTGGGTCTAGGGGTAAAATGGTCTTTTTCCTGGATAAGGGTAGTATCGTAATTACCCTAAATATGTAATTAATTATTAATTAATAAGGTGGAGGGGCAATTTGGGGAGAGAGGGCCAAATTGAGCTCTTGAAGTGAAGTCTTGCTCCACCCGGGTTCGAACCTAGGTGGAAGCAATGAATTAATGTGATTTTTATTTAAGCTATTGAATTAATGTAATTAATTAATAATTATTATTCATTAGCTGATTTAAAATAAAATAAAAATTAAATTTTTAATAATTAACTAAACCTTATTTGACTAAGTCCTAAACTAGACTCGTAAGCCTAATATAACTCCCACTCTCTCACGTCTATCTCTCAACTCTCACGCTCAATCTCTCTTATTCTTTCACACGAAATTTCTCTGCCAAAATAAGATACAAAAGCATAAAAATAAACGAAGTTCTTCACACTTGAAGAACTCACACAAATTCACAAGAAAACAAACGTTAATCGCACACTAGGCTAAGGGAGGTTGTCATTCGAGTGGAGTTGATATTGAGGAGGATTAGACGTGTTCTTGGGTGAAATTTTTGGGCAGCAAGTCAAGGTTTTAACGTAAAAAAGGTATGGGTTTTCTTATTTCTTGGTCCCTTTCCCAAGAGACCCCTTAAGGTTCATATTATTCATTAGAAAACTAGGATTGTTTCCCCTTTTGCATGCCCCTGTCACTAGCTCCAAATGAATCGTAGGCTGGGTATGATTGCTGGTAGATTTAGGTGTATGTTATATTTTCGTGATGAATATGATTATGTTTGTGTACTTGAAATTGTATGAGAGACAACAATATATTCGAAATTATGTGCAAGTGTGTGCGTGTGCAAGTATGTTACTGTAAATGAGGTTCTCGGGTTAAGGCTTCAAATTTGATAATGTTTTGGTTGTCATTTTACGTGCATAAACTTATGTAAATCGTGATGTTCATTAAAATGGAAGTGTGGCTGATTTGAGTATCAATATTTTGGCTAAACGAATCTATGAAAATGCACCCCAAAAAGTGTTTCATGATCTATGAATTTCCCTAAGATTTCAAGTGAAAATGTTGGTGAAAATAAGCTTAAAAAATGACTAAATTTCCAGCAAACTTACAAGTTTAGTTTAGGCTAAATGTAGAGGAATAAATCTGGAAATTTAATTGAGTACAAAGGGATGAGGCCACCAGGATTCGAACCTGTGACCTCACCAGTGTAATGCCTTAAAATCATAAGAAAAGAAATGGGGTCAGGGGGAATCAATATGGGGTACGCTGGCTGAAAAAGTAGAGTGCAAAAATTTAATAAAATAAAATTGGAGGCGTGGGAATCGAACGCACGACCTCCAGGCAACGAGTGAAGTAAAGAAAAAAAATAAAAGAAAGGAAATGTGAGGCGAGGGAATCGAACCCACGACCTCAAGGCTGTGAAGGAGATTAAAGGAGAAAGGGAAAATAAAAGAAAATAAAGTGAGGCTGTGGGGGCTCGATCCCACAACCTCACTACCAACGCGGAGATAGTCAACATTTAAATGAAATTAAAATAAGGAGGCTGTGGGGGTTCAAACCCACAACCTCTCAGTCCAAAACGAATAAAAGAAAAATAAAGAGAGGCTGTGGGGGTTTGATCCCACAACCTCATGGTTAATGCGAAATAGACAAGGAAAATAAGTAGGAAAATAAAAGGGGGCTGTGGGGGTTCGAACCCACAACCCCTCGGCCAAGGGAGAGTGTTTCTAAATAAAAGGAACTAAAAAGAAATGTTGATGTTGGGGCTCGATCTAGGGTCCCAATGACATGATGACTAAAAATAAAATCAAGTAAAAATGTAAGTGTAGTCCAAGGGATTCGAACTTGGGTTCCCTTGCCCAAATTTCCGTATTGATACATAAGTCATACGTGAATTAAATGTTCAAGAATAATGCCACTTACTTAGATCTAAATCGAGATCTTGGCATACATACAAGATACATAAGTCTTGTACTACATAATCTAAGGAAGATATGAGTCACTTAACGAACTATGAATGAAGCCTCATGGCTTATATGTATAGACCCATAAGTCTAGCATACGTTTAAAAATAAGTGAACCTAAGATGTATGTAATGAAATGAAGTAACCCTAGAAGGGTTAAGTACGAGTGTAAAACACACTAAATGGAAGAGTTCATTGGCATATGATGAAATGATTATTATGTAATGAAATGATGAAACCCTAGAAGGGTTAAGTAAGAGTGTGAAACACACAAATGGCCAAGTGCATTGGCATATGATGAAATGAACATTCACATAAAATGGGGTGAGTAATTATGAAGAGCAAATATGCTAACGTTAATGAATGTGGTGACAACATGATAAGAGGCTAATGTGAAAGATGAGAGCAATCTCAAATGAGCCTAAGTAAATGTTACCAAACCGTACTCACCTATGATAGTGTAAAGTTAATGAAGAGACCAGTGTCTATGAACACTCTAATGAAAGTATTGAGATTAACACACTTAATACTAATAACGAGATGAGAAATCATCTATTGAGCTAAGATGTCCTCATATTAGAAGCCAGCTTCCATGACGTATGAGTTGAATGTAATGGAACTTTATACTGAGCACCGATAGACTAGCTATTAGCGGTGATGCCTTCTTTGGGGAAGGGCGGAGGTTCACGTAACTCTCATGAGATTAGACTCTCCGGCATGCCGGGTATGGGTCTCCTTATATATCCTAGTCTTCGAACCTATACTGCCAATACAGGGATCTGGCGGGGTTAAATTCCCATGTAACTGGCATGTTTTGGGTCACTTTGGCCGGTGATTCCACCTCTTTTCGGTGTGGGGGAGACACTGGATTTCATGATCCTCTCATGATCTATGTCGGTTAAAGTTAAAGTTCCCAATGAATGAATGAGGCCAGCCTCAAATGGTGCACACAATGAAATAAATGATACCAAAGGTGTTAGGATAGGATAATCAAGAGGTGAGCTAGACTCAAGTAATGACACTAGGTTATTCTTGATCATTGCATAGCAAGCCTGATGAAAGTCTTAAACTACATCCTAGGTATAGCTGGTGTTTACACTAGCCTATGAATGAAATGAAATGAAGTACTTATGAATGAATGAAGCAGACTGTGTGTTTGCTAATGAAGACTCCCTAGTTGAGGTCCCATATGTTGAGCCCTCATTTTAGAAAGTCTTAATGTCAAGTCCATGATTCCAAGGTCTCATGACATATGAATGAATGTTATAAAAGATGTTATGTGTTATATGCAATATGATATGTGCTATGTGTAAGATGTTATGTGTTGTGTGCGATATCATAAGTATGATGATGCATGTTACTCTCATGGCATGACTTTCCTAATCCAAATTTGGAAAGCTCACTGACTTTCCTAATCTAAATTTGGAAAGCTCACTGACTTTCCTAATCCAAATTTGGAAAGTTCACTAACTTTCCTAATCCCAATTTGGCAAGTTTACTGACTTGACTTTCCATAATCATGTTGCTAGGAAAGAGCTATTCTTACTCATGCCTGTCCTTGGTATGTGCTTGCATATACCCATACTTAGTACAAGTGTGTACGAATCCCATACAACTCTATAATTTTAGGTGCAGGCACAGGGGGACGCTAGAGCTTATAGGTTGACGTTGCAGCTATCCGGACGTGGAGCTTTCATTCGGACTTGGTAGGACCTCATGCTTTCGAGGATGTCTAACGTTATTATCTAGCTTAGATGTAGGCTTTATCTAGTGGAGCATGTTCCACTAGTGTTTCTTTCCACTTTCATTTCAGACTATGTATTGGTACCGTTTTGGCAAAAATACGTTTAATGCAATTATGAACTGTTTCTTTCATTTGATTATCTCTATATTAGATGGTTGATTTATGTCGCCCATGATATTAAGTTTAAAATGTTTACCATGAAATAAGAAAATAAAAAGTTCAAATTTTCCGCTAAAATTAAACTAGATGAAGTAAGAATGACGTATGTAGGCTAGTCTGCAACCTCTGAGAGGTCAACGACGCCGGTCTCGTCTGGGGTCTAGATTCCGGTCGTGACACTTCAATAGACGAATTGGGGAGAGAGAAAGTAGAGAGAGGTGAGAGCTTTTGGGTTTTGTTTTGGGAATTGGGTTTGAATGAGTGAATAATGACTTAAATGACCCTTAGGCGATATATAATCACCCCCTAAATTACCCAAAAGAACCCTCATTTAAATTGGTCTTTTTGTGAAATCAAAATGTCAAAAACACGATTTTACCGAATCTGGGAAGTGGCACCGCATAGTGAGGCCAACACGCACTTCTATTTTTGAAACATAAATTGAAACAGTGAGGTCCGTGTTGTCTGCGCGTCGCACAGCAGCCCACTAATTCTTGACTTTCGCAACTAGCTTTGGCAGCCAGCCCACCCCTGTTGGGGCCCTCCTCCATGAACCTTCGGTTGGTCCTTGGGGTGTCGTTTTAGGAATTTTAGACCCTCTATACTAAAATACCTAACCAAAGTCCTTTTACAAGATTCATACTTCTTTTGAACCTCCAAAACCATCCCCAAGCATAGCGACATTAACTAGTTCAATTAGGCTAGTTTCCAGACGTCATGGACGTTCTTTGACGTGTTGACTCTAAAACTTCTTGGATGACTTAGAAACATAATTTTAGGTCTTAAAACAGTATTTAAACCTTTATACACTCATGTTAGGATCTATATTAGGTCTTGACTTTTTGGAGGGTTACATTCCTAGAAGGTGAAACTTGGGAAGTATGTCCTCACATGTTCGAGGACACGAACTATGTTTCTTTTACTTTCTTTCATTAAATACATTGTATAAAAACTTCGTATGTTTCTTTCAATGTAAAGGGTCATGACCCTATGATGTTAATACATGTCTAAGTTTGCCTGTGATGTTGAGACTTCATTCCTTAGGTTTTATGAAAGAGTTTCTTATAAGCTATGTTGTGAAAAGTTTTAATTCCGCACTACTTTTCATGATGAATGAAATCTAAGAGGCTTGTACAAGACCTCCGTGAGGTCAAGTACGCCATATTATTCCTAGGGGTACTCTTGGGTCGTTAAAGATTGTAAATCTCATAGATGCTTAAGATGGTGAATCTCATGGTAATTGAGATAGTAAATCTCATGGAAGCTTGAGATGGTAAGTCTCATGGTATCTTGAGATAGCAAACATCATGGAAGCTTGGGGATGGTGATTCCCATGGTAGCTTGGGATTGAGCAATGAAACTCTAGAATGACTAGAATGCCTTCATGATAGCTTGACTTGGTTAGACAAAAACCATTTCAAGGTAGCATAGGATTGACACATGTGACTCTCCTAAGGATAAATTAGGGTTGAGGATTTAAAATCCCCTATGGATAGCTTGTATCTTTATGAGTGGGTGCATGGTTGATAGGTGGTTATACTTGTAACCTTCCTATGATAGCTTGGATTGCATGATAGGATGTTTTCCATGGTAGTTAGGTCTATGATGATATTATTCTATTCTTTGATAAATTAGTATGAAATATAGTTAGCATTGAGTAAGCTAGCCTAAATGAGTACTTAGTGTGAATGGTAGAATGGGATATTATTCATACATGGAACAAGTATGACTTAAAGCTACTTATGAAATGTCCTCTTATGAGTATTCCTAGCTTGGGTAGTGGCTATAGTTGCCTTCCATGGTATGAATGACTTAAGATGATAGTTCCTTATCAAATATGAAAGTAGGTCAATATTGTCATTTAGAAATGGTAACGCATGAATAGGGTGACTTCAACATATGCTTAGTATGTGTGGTAGAACGGGATGCTCCACATACATTGCACAAGTGTGATTGAGGTTATTTAGGGGTACAATGTTCTTATGTCATGAAGACCTAGGCCTTAATTATTAAGGTGGATACGACCAAGAATGACAAAAGAGAAGTACTTAGCTTAGTTAGTAGTATGGGATGCTACCTTGGCCTTTCTGTCACATCTGGGGAGCACCCCCTATACGTAACCGGCGTCGTCGTCCACGGAGAATACTAAGACTAGCGTATTAGCATTTATCATTAAATTCATATGTTAAAAATGTGGAAAATTTAAAACTTTTCATTTACATTACTTCATGAGGTTTACTTAGACCTCTCGCTTGCACATAATATATTTATATCGAGTATACATAGACCCTTCGTATAAGAAGATTACATAGTCTTCTACTTTTATGGCACACATATATATAAGATACAATATATTCTTAAAATGGATGTGTCATAGCATAACCATCTAAACAAGAGTATAACAATTGGGTATAGCCCATACATCAATACAATAAAAGCCACATATAGGCTATACAATCATAGTAGTAAAATGAAAGAGAATGAACAAATTTTCTTAAGACTAATAAACATCCAATGCTAGAAAGTGGCACTGTCCTTGAAGTAGTGAGGACATAACAACATGGAGAATGAGGATCCAACTCTTCTTCAATGGCCTCAACCTCGTCAATTACCGGAACCTAAAATGTTGGGGAAAAGGGAGAGAATAGGGGTTAGAACATCACTTGTACTAAGTATGGAAACAATGCACACAAAACATAGAAATCATGCTAGAAAGGGGACAATTTCTTGAAAACATGCAACTTACTGTAAAAATCCCATTTGACTTTAAGGAACTAGCTCAACCATTAAAACACATAATCATCAAGGCAATGTCATATTCCACACAATACCAACAAAACTAAGTAAAGTGAACATATGTATAGCCAAATAACTTCAATCATCATATCAACCACAAGGGATATACAAGAACTTCATAACATTTCAAAACATACTAGACCCTTCCCCACAACCCCTTATCAAGTCTACAAGTGCAATGACCGAGCAAATCCCCATAACCTCACTCAATCAAGTAAACCAAATAAAGGACCATAAGAAATGCCTAACTTCACATACCATAACATCAAGAGTAACCATTTTCATACTTTAGCAATATAGACGAACAACATTCTCATAAGTGAAACTAACATCATATAGAGTCAATAACAAGTAAAGTCAACATATACATAACATATACATTATAGAACACAATAACAACCTCCTAAGGCTTTCCTCAAGGTAAACTAGTGCAAGGCATAGGTAGAGCCCCATACCCCTAACTAGGCTAAGTGAAATCTCTTAAGTCAACCTAGTTAGTGTTTACTTCATTACTTTATTTTACTTTCGGGAAGACTTTCCCTAACCAACATAGACCACAAGAGCTAAGAGTGGAATCCGGTGTTATAAAACCTTACATTGATGGAAGGTGGTCTACTGGCCAAAGTAGTACCGAACATGAACATAGCATCTAGGTGGATCCACTAGCTAGTATTCATATGGAAGCAACATAGTTTATGGAACTTGGAGGCCTTTATTGGAAATATCACTCTATGCCCTTTTGGGACATGAGGCTATCCACCTCGTGAGGACTATGATGAAAACTACGTCCCCACCTAGGGATGGTGCCACCCCTCATCTTCAAGCTCACTCGGTGATAATCTAGAGCCCCTTTTTGAAATGTCTTTAAGTCATGTATTTTTATCGAAGTTTAGTTTAGGTCATAGGGTCTACCCCTTATATAGTCATTATCATAGCTCAATAGGAATTGCATGAGTATTGTCCTTTCATTACAATTCACACATGTGAGGTTAGAAAATTTAAACAATCATATTATATTAAGGCACATAGGTAAGTCATCACCATCTTTATATCATTACATCATAGTCAACAACTGACTAGCCATAATTCAAGACATTCCAATTCAACATCATAACAACCCTAGTCAATCTTATCATAAGGTATACTTAATGATAACTCCATCACTAAACACAAGTAATCGTAATTGAAGTAAAGGATTGAGATCACAAGACTTACTCCAATCTCCTTCACAAGCCATCATCAAGGTTTTACCATCAACCATCCAATTCAACCAAACAATCGGTGTAATATCATCACACCATAATAATCAACACAATTATTGTAAGATCCTGAAAATGAATTAAGGTGCTTAGAGACTTACATGTGTCAAAAAAGTTTTAAAAATATGTTGATTCAGTGTTTTATAGTATGAATAATTGATTTGAGGTGATTTGGAAGTCAACCGTCAAGGGACGACCAAGACTTTCGATGACAAATCACCAAAGGGCCTTAAGTGTTTTATGTTCTTATGTGTGTATCATGGGATCATTAGGTCCTTATATGATTATAACAATGTTTATAGGAAGTGTGTTAAGTTTAATGAAATTTGGAGGTCAAACGTTCAAGAACGTCAAGAGGTTCGAAAGTTAGCCTTTTAGACGTGCTAGTGTGTCCTTGTATGTTGGACTTTTTTTCTTGTGTTTTTTGAAGTGGAAAGTCAGTGTAGTTTTCCCTAGTACCTTAATAGACATGTTAAAGGTCAAAACATCTGGGTACGACTCCCCGGGGACAACCCAAAGGGCTCCCAAAGACGACCCAAACATTGGACAATAGGCTGCCCAAGGCAGCGAGCAAGCCAAGATTTGGATTTTCCCTGTGAAACGCGCGCCTAGAACGTACCTCACTATCCCAAAAATTATTTGGCGCAGAATAACGAGACTGCCCCGCGACGCGCAACCCACTCCCAGATTCGGTTGTGTCATTTTTAAATCAATTTTGACATGTCTAAAAGTCCCAATAAACATGAGGGTGTTTTGGTAATTTAAAGGGACGGTTATAAACTTATTTTATGACTTATTTAACCCCTTTTCCAAGACAAAAACCCCAACACCCAATAAGAAAATTAAAAATACCAAGTCTCTTTTCTTCTCCAAATTCTCTCAAACCTCCTCCAAACTCAAGTTAAAGCTATGGGGTGGATTTTCATGGTTTCTTCTCAAATTTCTCATGGATATTCAATAAATAAGATATGGTAATCCTTCATCCTTAGTTATCCATCCGTCGAAGGAGTTCCTTCAATAGTTTTCAAAGAGAATTCATGATCAAAATTGCTATCTTCCAATCTAGCCATGGGTTCTTATCAAATTGATTTCAAAAGAATGTTTATGATGATTATCTACTGTTTAAAGATGAATTTAAATTAAATTTCATGATGAACCCATGTTCTCTCCAAATCTACAATTAGCCTATGTTATGGGCATCGTGATCTTGACTTTGTATTGATTGAATTATGATTCTAGCACGTTGAATTGCTTATATCTAATGTCTAAATTGTATATTAATGGTGAATTGCTGATGAGTGATCCATGTTGATCAAGGTTTGATGGTTTGAATGAGATTCGTCTATAATTCTCCTATCTTCTCTAGATTGCTAATGTAGCTTCAATGTGATCTCGATTCTATGGTAAATTAAAGTATGATTTCGTTGATGCAATGTTCCTCTAGCTACTGTTTTATACATGTATTTATGTTGAATTATGGGAATTGATCATGATGATCAAATATTGGAGGAAATTGTAAGTTTTCCCTATTCTATGTACTTTTCCTATAGAATTGCTAGTTGATGTAGCCTTGTATGGCATTGTGTGGTATGGTCTACTTATGGTGGCGGTGTTTACTTTATTATTATGCTATTATGTGTTGTGATCATGTACTTGAAGGCATTTGTATATTGAAAGTGTGGTTATGATGATCACACAATGTGAAGTATTATGCCTAGTCTCCAAAACTAGTTTATGATCTATGTTATATTGATGATGCTTCCCATACGTTCAAGTGACTATGTTAGGGCTAGGTATAGTCTACATGTTGATGTTTGAATACTCTTGTGTAGTATGATCCCTACCTATGAACCTCTACATGAATGTGTGGTCTTAAGCATGACTAGGAGTCTTAGATTCAAGTAATGAAGATGTCTTGTCTTCTATGATATAATCTTGTTGTGTGTGGTCTATAGTTCATATTACTCGATATGTGAGTTGTCTATGGTTTAAGGGACTTAAATGTAAATTGTGATATTTGTAAGGTGGCTTCCTTAATGTTTGGATTGTTGCCTTTATATGATCATGTTGACCAATGTACACACACTCACACCTCATGCATGCTTATCAAGTAGTATAGGCTCATGGTGTCTAATGAAAGGATAATTCTCATTGCACTAATGTCTACTACTACGCATGAAAAGTATATGCTCATAAAGTATGTTATGTATCCCCTAACTAGGATTACTTCATAGGTGTACTAGTATGGTAAATGGTATGGGACCTTGACTATGCATTGCACATGTATGCCTTTATAGGATAGTTCCTAGGTTTGGTTTTCTATGTATATGAATATGAATGTATGGTTAAGTGATGAACATGTTTTATATGCATGAATAAATTAAACTGTGAATATGTGTGCTCTAAAGGTGTTATGTGAAAGCATTTCTCACATATATATATCCACACACATGTTTGATGATCTAGTCAATAGAGGGTCTCTTGGAAGGTGTTCCCAAGAGTATCATAAAACTAGATAGGTGCTTGAATATGCTATAAGAATATGAGTAGTGCCTTGATAGGATAGTTCCTAGGTTTGGTTTTCAATGTATATGAATATGAATGTATGGTTAAGTGATGAACATGTCTTATACGCATGAATAAAGTAAAATATGAATATGTGTGGTCTAAAGGTGTTATGTGAAAGTATTTCTCACATATATCTATCCACACACATGTTTGATGATCAAGTAAATAGAGGGGCTCTTGGAAGGTGTTCCCAAGAGTATCCTAAAACTAGATAGGTGCTTGAATATGCTATAAGCATATGAGGAGTCAATATTCTAAGCTTATGTTTTATGAAATAATGTAATAAAGGCTTTTCAATATCCTAAAATTTTTAATGCATCCCAAGACCATACCCTGGAAGATATGGCACTCTTGTAGTGAAACCGGCGTACTCGACCTCTCGGAGGTCTTATACAAGCCCTTTCATATCATTTATCGCATATACATAGTGAAAAGTAGTGTGGAATTCAAACTTTTCACAAAGCATATCATAGTCTTTTAAAAACTCTTTCATATAAAAATCATAGGAAATACTAAGTCTCAATCTCATCAAACTTAGACATAAGGGTACTTTGGACACGGCACATACGAAATAGAAATATAGTACTACTAAGTCTATTAAGATACTTCAATATGAACAATAAAAGACATCTATGCCCTCGAATCAAATGTGGACATACTTCAACTTTACTTGAACGATGTTACGATCCAAGTCTTGCTTCCCAAATGCTCCTCACCTACCAACCACTATAGAGATAGATAAAAGTATTTAATTAGTACAACCACATGTACTAAGTATGGCATAATGCCTAAAAATCATTAAAACAGACATTTATTGGAAATATGCATCTTTTCATTTAAATATCATAATATAATCATAAGAACAACATTTATCAACTTAGAACCACATAAAAAAGTATTTAAACCAAATATCACATTTTAAGAAGTCACTTTACCGTAACTTAATTTACTATTTCAGTGAAGTTCCTTCACTGTACAGTGAGGTGCTTAAACATCACCTAAGACACTTTCGAGCATGTAATCATCTCACTAAAAGCAATCCTAATATTCACTTAAGTAATACAAAGAGAGACCTCCCATACACCCTCTCTAAGAATTCCTAAACGATGCTTAAGACTACTTAGAATGAGACACATACACACTTACAATACACCAAATACATAACATACATAATATGACCATCTTATTACTAAGGCTATCACAAGACTTACTTAAGTACTCCTAGAAGATAATGCCCATACACTCTCTTCAAGGTTACCTAAATAATTCTTAAGACTTCCTAAGCTTAGATAATGTCTACTTCATCGACCAACTTCCCTAACTAGAGTCATTCTGAAGACTTCCCTAAATAAGACATGAAGTGATCATCCCATATTCCCTCTTCACACTTCAACTAAGGAATCCTTAAGTCACGTTAGATTAGGTGCACATTAATTTACATACTTTCTATCATTAAGTCATTACATTCTTTAGTTCATTAAGAAACATTCATCACATAAGGACAAACAAGTAATGGTCTTGGAGAAGACCTAAGGACTCTCACTAACATCTTCAAAGCCTATTGTGCAATGTCTAGATAGCGTCCCATACCACCACCTAATCATCATGGAACTTCCCTAATGCTAATAAGTATCCCACATGGTGATAATAGGCAATAATCGACATAGACCATGATAGCAAAACATGGAATCCAGAGTTCTATCCTACTCCGATGAGGTTGTTCTACTTGTCAATGGTAGAACTTGGACACATCCCATGTAGGCACATGGTTAAGGAATATGAAGGTCTTACTTTGTATTCTAGACTCATCCTTTAACTAGAACTACTTCCCTTGCCATACTCACTCGGTGCTAGCCTTTGTTCTCATAGATTAATTCACATTAAAGGTTCATACAAAAGGGTTCCATATCAAGTTCAAAACCCAATTACATTTACCCTACCAAAAAGGTCCCCTAGGGCTGCCGTACAATGGAGACAAAAAGCTCATCATGACTTTCCTAAGGTTTGATATGATGCCGTTCCATCAAATCAACCTTAAGTCTATCATTCATTACAGGAAGGATACCATTACGACTTTCGACTTCAAGTTTCATAACCTTAGCACTAGGTTTAAGGTTTCACGTAAAGGACCCTCTTATCATCATTCAAGGTCTCACATATCATTCATACATTCAAGACTAATATGCTTTAGCCTCCTATGTCAAGACATCACATATTCACATTCATACATGCATCAAGTAAGGGACACAAGTCTAGCTAACCAAGACACATCATACTTCACTTTAGCACATATTACATGTCATTCTAGAAGCTCATAGGTTCAACCATTATCATATTTAAGTCATCCTATACACTACTATTTCATCATCAATATAACCATCATAGACTCATATAGTCAATAGGAACAACCATGCATCAACTCTAAGACTACACACAAGAACACATAGTCATTAGTCTAACATGATCACCTACATAGCATCAATAGAAGAAACACATACTTTCACATTACTTCACATATAGGTAGATATGATCATACATCACATAATCAACTACAAAAATCATCACATTACTTCAAATAGTTACCGACAAGGCAATGATCATCATAATACTTAAAATTACGCCGACAAGGCCACATCAATCAC
The DNA here is from genome assembly GCA_016801875.1 of Solanum sitiens. NCBI lineage: Eukaryota > Viridiplantae > Streptophyta > Magnoliopsida > Solanales > Solanaceae > Solanum > Solanum sitiens. Next base: position 2,182,806 of record JABWTJ010000094.1, on the reverse strand, counting down.
ATAACACCGCCACCATAAGTGGTCCATAACAATCACAACATAATTCAAAATATATAACACTTAAAATAAAGTTAAATAGGGAAGCGTACCACCAATACATTCTCTCCACTTCAATCCATGTCTAAATCATCCAATTCATTACCATACGGCTCTTACCCATGGCCATGAACATCAATTCAAAGCATAAATCATAATACTAGATGAAACTAGGTCAATTCAATATATATTTATCAATCTAAGACCAACTAGATATCAATTGAATATAATTCTTACATCATTAGAAAATCCATAGAAATCTACACTAGAATTCATAAGCATTAGACTAATATCAAGTAACCCATAAATTAGTCAAACAGTAGGGTTCATCACTTACATGGGTTCATAGGTCAAGTGAGTTAAAATAATCTAATTAACAAAAATTCAATCAATATACAATGCTTAAAAACCATTAATGCAAGAACCCATGGATAGATCATGAAATAGGACAATTCAACTTTTAAAAGTTTAGAAAACTTCTTTGAATTGGGGCTCCTTGATGATTTGAGTTTCAAGGATCAAAAAGCATACCTCAATGATGTTAATCCTCCAATTTTAAGAAGAATCACAACTCAAATATCCAATCCAAGCTCTTCCTTGAGTTTTGTCTTCAATGGAGTCTTAAGGAATTTCTAAGGGATTTTGGTGTTTTGATTTGGAAGAATGAATTGTTCTAAGAGTTAAAGACATATATACATGTATAAAATGCCCAAAAGACCCTTATGGAACCTCCAAACCTTAAATTTGTACGTTGGGTGAATTTACGATATCACCCCTCACTTATCAGTGAACCTGCGCAGGAACACAGGCTCACAGACAGAAGGGCCATCGACGGCCCGTCCCCTGACCAACGGACCATCCTGTTGGTTCGTGGTCTGGGACTGAGGCTTGTATTTGGCCTCTCCTCTCGCATGAATAACTCCCAATAGATGATCCACCTCCAACGGGGTGTCGACAGGCCCACTGGGCATCGATTGCCAACCGTTGGTTGGGCTGTCTTGGGAATCTTGAAGGGTCCTTCCTCAAGGACCCTTGGATGGTCCTTGGGGTTATTTTCCAGTACTTTTCAAACCTAAACATGACCGTATATGATTTTAGGTCCTTGGAAACATGATTAGACACACATGGTCATTTCAAGGCACATCTTTCGAACGTCATGGACGTTCTTGCACGTTTGACCTCCAAACTTCACGAAACATGACACACTGCCTATATACATCATAATAACTCATTTAAGGACATTATAACCTAATGAATCACAAATAAACAAATAAAACCACATATGAGGCACATAGGTGACTTAGTCGTCGAACGTCTTAGTCGTCCCTTGATGTTTGACTTCCAATGCACCGAAAACCTTAGATACTTCCTCTATACAACATTATAGACCATTTTAGGACCTCAGACCATCATCATAACCATGTTAGTCTCTAGTTCACCTAAGTCATTTTTGGGATCTTACATTCTCCCCCACTTGGACAACATTCGTCCTCGAATGACACTTTCCACTCTCCGAACACTTCCACGAATAGAGATTAAATTAGAAGCACATAAACATACCATATAACACCTAATCAAGGAGAAAACATCATTTTCACACAATGTAACAACCCGAAAAATAACTAAGCTACGTAATGCTTAAACGTACCTAGAATGTATGGATTAGACCGGGTTCACACGGCTTGTTGCGCGTAAAACCAGACCTCAGAACCTATGCACTAGCCAAGCCAACCAACTTGGTGAGTTAGTTGAGCTAGGCAAGGTGAGAACCAACAATGTAGGGCACCCAAATTGAAGAGATTCACCCGGATGAGTTTTACCGGACTTAAAAGGGGTAATCTTAGGTTTGGAGGGTCTAAGGGTAAAATGGTATTTTCCAATATAGGGGTAGTATTTTAATTATCCTAAGTATTTAATTAATTAATTAATTAATTAATTTAATGATGAGGGGCAATTCGGGTAGGGTTGGCCGAAATTGACCCTTTTTCGTAAGTTAGGCTTCACCCGGGTTCGAGCCTTGGTGGAAGCAACGCTTAGGTGGATTAAACTGATGATTATAATTTGATTTTGCAGGGGCTTGATGGTCATTTCGCTTACCCTTTGAAAAAAATCAGATTTTTAAACAATTAAGAGAAGTCCTAATTTGACTAAGTCTCCACCTAATCTCCTAATCCTAAGCTAACTCATTCTCACGTCTCTCTCTCTACTCTCACCTTATTTACACGATCACTCATCTGTAAAACAAAAGAACAGAACAAAAATATAAAGTTCATCAAGAACTTGAACGCTCAAACTCAAAAGAAAAATAAGCTGCAAAACGAAAAGCAAAAACCAAGTTCTCTATGGATTATGCTTGTGATTTCGGTGGTGAGACGTAGGATTAGTGGGGGGATTTTGGCAGCACATAAGAACATATTTGAACGACTTCAGGTATGGGTTTTCTTCCCTCTTGATCCCTTTCCCAAGAGACCCCTAAGGTTCAGACTATTCACAATAAAAAACTAAGGTTTTCCCCATTGCATGCCCCTGTCATTAGATCCTCTGAAAGATTCAAGTATCCGTTGGTATGACTTCTGGTAAATGATTTTAGGGTTGGTTGTGATTACATGTTTGAATGTGTATTCGAAATTATGTATAAATGAAAGAAGTGTTTCCGAAAATGTGTGATACGTTAACTTGTTGTATTTTACGTGTATGAATATGTTAAAAACGTGATGTTCATATGAGTTCAAAGTTGCTGAATTGAATGATAATTCTTGATTGAAAGTAACCTTGAAAATGCACTTAAAGATCTCCCTAGAAACTACTCGAAATGTCTTAATGTTTAACGTGAAAGAGGGTGAGAAAATGGATTGCAAAAAGGTGATCAAATTTTCGAAAGTAACCATAAAAACTCACCTAAAGATGCACTAGATGCTACATGAAAATTGTCCTAAATATAACATTTAAAAGTTGAGAAAATGGACTGCAAAAAGGATGAACAAATTTCCAGCATTCTGGAAATTTATTTCGGCAGCTTACTGTTAAAAATCTTAGTTTTAATTTTTTTTTAAAATTGCATGAGGTCAGTGGGGATTGAAACCAAGACCTCACCATACCCTAGAAGATATGTCACTCTTGGAGTGCAACCGGCGTACTCGACCTCTCGGAGGTCTTATACAAGCCCGTTCACATCATTCATCGCATATACATAGTGAAAAGTAGTGCGGAATTTAAACTTTCACAAAACATATCATAGTCTTTAAAAACACTTTCATATAAAAATCATATGAAATATTAAGTCTCAATCTCATCAAACTTAGACATAACAGTACTTGAGACACGGCCCATACAAAATAGAAATATAGTACTACTAAGTCTTACAATACTTCAATAAGAACAATAAAAGACATATATGCTCTCGAGTCAAATGAGGAAATACTTCAACTTCACTTGAACGATGCTACGATCCAATTCTTGCTTCCCAAATGCTCCTCACCTACCAACCACTATAGAGATAGATAAAAGCATGGAATTAGTACAACCACATGTACTTAGTATGGCATAAGGCATAAAAATCATGAAAACGGTCATTTATTGGAAATATGTATATTTTAATTTAAATATCATAATATAATCATAAGAACAACATTTCTCAACTTAGAACCACATTAGAAATCATTTAAACCAAATATCACATTTTAAGAAGTCACTTTACAGTAACTGAATTCACTGTTACAGTGAAGTGTAACATTCCAGAAAAATATACTTGCTTAGGGAAGGTTCCATTAGGTTGAAAGGATACGTATGGGGATACATAGGCATCCCAATGCCCAATATTGAAAAATATTGGGCATATTAGAAAATATTGGCTTAAAGAGTGTCAGCCAATTTTCTAAGTATTAATAAGTTTGTTTAAGAAATGTACTTGCAATAAAGACCCTAAGCTAAAAAACATATATTTCCTAGCATTTGCACATTAGGTACGAGGCATCCATGTGTCAAGCCTAGGCATCATAGTACATGGCCAATTAAAATGATCAAGTAGATTAAGCAGTGCCTAAGAACATAGTGAGGATCCTTGGACAAGGAGTGAACTTTCCAAATGCGAAAAGTGCACGGTTGGGAAAAATAGGCAGCAACACATGTGCAAGCACATGTTTAACCAGCTGAGGGGGACCACACGACCAAGTCAACCGAATTCGATTAGGCGGTTAGGGGCAGGCGCGCGAACGGGTCCAGCCAAGTAGGGACTGGCTTCCTAACCAACTAGCTAACTAACCTAGGACAAACGAAAATGAACCAACTAAGGGACCCGACAACCTAAGACCTAGTCGGGTGACACCAAACCCTGTAACTAACTAAGAGACAACCTAGTACCTAACGTAGGATTGTCCAAAGTGGTTAGTTGTGGTCCTAGTGACTTAGGGGTATTTAAGTAATTTCACTAGGTCCCTTAGTTAATTAATTTAGCAACTTAATTAATTAATTTAAAGCCTTGGTCAAGCCGAGACCCTTAGCCAATTTTCAGATTTGGCTTAGTCAAATGCTCTCCTAGGTCAAGTCAATTTAGGAGGGGCGTTTTAGTAATTAGCTAATTAATTTATTAATTAGTCTAAAGTTGAATTATTCAACATCAGTTCCTAAGACCTAAAACCCACGATCATTCACTTAGAAACGCGACTCAAAGGCAGTAAGCAAAAACGTAGGAAGAGAAAAGTTCTCTTAGGCGATTTCAAGGTATTCATCAAGGTCTTCGTGCAAGGTGATCTCCGTAGATTCAATTCTACATAAGGTATGGGTTTTCTCTCCTGGAATTCTTTCTCCAAGAGTCTTTTCAAACATTTTGAATTCATGAATATCAAAACTAAGATTGTTCCCAATGATATTATTGAACGTCCATTTCCCTAGTTATCCTTGTTTTCGATTCTAATAAGTATGTAGATGTAATCTCGAACATGTTCTTGGTATGTGGTGCTAACTGATTATTATGTGTAGGTTTCTTGATTTGTTAATGACTAATGAGGCCTATAAATTTGATACATATGATTTGGGTATTAATTACAAGAAATAAAGAATGATGAAATGCTTAATTGTGTTCGAGAATATGAAGTTGCAATAAGTCGGTTGTGAAGTTTAGTTACTGTTAAATGTCGACTTGTTAATATATAGAATATCGCTACATTACATTTATGAAATTAATTTATTTGGCTAGTGATAACATAATGAAAATTGTTTAAGTAAAGTTTGGTTCATGCCAATAAATTGGCTAACAATGTTTTGCCCAAAAAGTTGAATGGAATTGGTTTACAATGTTATTTCCAAAATATGATATAGAATTGAATAATGACTAACTTAAACCAAAATAAGCATGACCAATGTAACTCATTGAATTCATAACCAAGGGTATGCCAATCATTGGGACAAGTCCCAACGTAGCCTATCAAAATGAACTATGAACATAGTAACTACATTGAACGAAGTTCATAACGTTCAAAAAGAATGGTATAAAGCTACCAAATGACATTGAACAAGATAAAGTGAGTAATAACATAAATAAAAGCTTAAAGTGTTATGAAAGTGACCAGAATGGGGTGTTAAAGGAAGTGATACAAGTCTCACTTACACCTAAGACAACTATGTTAAATATACTCACATAAGAGGGTGTTAGAAAATGTGAGACGAGTATCATTAATACCGAGATGATAATGTAAGGTTAAATGCACATTTCATCAAGTAAAGAAAGGGATGAAAATTTATCCATAGAGTAAGTAAACCTCATAACTAGAAGCAAGCTTCCATAATGTTTGAGTCAACTCTAAAAGTTATGAAGTAAAAGAGATTGAGCAAAGCACCGATAGACTAGCAATGAGCTTGTGCAAGCACATGTAAGTCTCATGAGATGAGGCTCCACCTAGGTGGATAAGAGTCTCCAAAAATCTCCTAGTCTTCGAACTATGCTGTCAGCATGGGAACTAGCCAACGGATTCCACCTAAGAGAGCTAGGTAGATTCGGTTTCACTTTGGACGATGAAACCACCCCTTTTTAGTGTGGGGTAGATATTGGATTTAATGTTTAGCTCTCATGATCTATGTCGGTTAATGCTCAAAGAAAGGTTTTGGTTTTAGTTAAGCCGTGAACCACCTCTTTTAGGTGTGGGGATGACACTGGACTTGGTTTCACTTTAGCTGGTGAACCACCCCTTTTCGGTGTGGGGCAGACACTGTATTTCATGGTAACTCACATGATCTAGGTTCACTTTGATCAGTGAACCACCTCTTTTCGGTGTGGGGAAGACACTGGATTTCATGTAATTTCACATGATATTAATGCTATAGACTTCTTTAACAAAGTAAGAAAGAAAGAAGAAGAGATGTAAGTTCAAAGTGAACTAAGAAAGCAAGAGTGTAAAAATATCAATCATCAATGTTTGATAAGAATGAAGTTTTCAACAAGTAAGGGGCATAGCCAATAATGACTTCTTATATTATGAAAATGATCAAAGACAAATGATATTGGTTTATAATGACTTCTTATATTATGCAAATGATCATAGCCAAATAAGATTGGCGTATAATGATTTCTTATATTATGCAACAAATCAAATAATAGGCATAACCAATAAAGATTGGCTTAATAAGATTTCATGCCCAATTGTAGTTAAATCATTTCCTTAGTCTTTTGGATTACTTACTTGATTCATTGTAGGTATGGGACTATAATGAATCATTGCACTCGTAGGTAAAACATAGGATCAAAGGAGATCTTTGAACTAGACAATAAAGAGAAGAAAAGACTGAAAAATAAACTTAAGTATTGAAAATGGTGCTCTCGGCCTAGAGGGAGTAAATTTATAATTTTTCGTTCGAGTTGTTCTAAAATTATGTTCATGATTCCAAGGTCTTATGTTAATATAGAAAATGATTTGTGTGTTTTGAATGCATTAAAAATACGTCATATTCACACCATGAATTACAAGTAACGAATTAAGAAAGTATAGTGACTTCACTTTCCAGAAATGGCATGTTGTTATAGGAAGAGCTTTCCTTGATCATGCATAGTCCTTATGTGTATGTGTGCATACACCCATACTTAGTACAAGTGTGTACTAACCCTATACTATTACTATTTTTATAGGTGCAGGTTAGAGAGGAAGTTGAAGACTCATTGAAGCGGTTTGTATTAGCGATCTCCAGACTTTGGTAGGTCCTCTTGAGTTCGAGGATGCTACATTTATCTTTCTAGCTTAGTACTTTAGACATAGCTAGTGGATGTTGTCCCTAGCATTTCATTTCAGATATTTTATTCAAAGCTTTGTATTAAGGCCGTTTTGGCAAACTATTACGATATATATATTGATTATTTCATTGAATTGTTTAATCGATTGTAGATAGTTGTTTAGTTGAGCTTATTAGAATATCAATCTATGTAGCAATTATATGGAGTCTAAGTATACTTCATTATGCTTTAAAACTTTTAAATTTTTCGCAAATTTAACTATATGATTGTGATGAAAGCTAAGAAGAGGCTTGTCTGCGACCTCTGAGAGGTTAACGACGCCGGTTGCAATTCGGATTCCAGAATCTGGATCGTGACAAACTTGGTATCAGAGCATGAGGTTAAATTACCTAGGAACAAAAGCTCAAAACAACCACGTTGCATAGTTTCTAACTTATGGTTGTGAAGTGCACCACAATCATGACTTAGAGACTTTGTGATGTTAGGAAATTTTCCCTTCTTCTACTCTTTATCGTGCTGTGTAGAGTTTTGACATCCTGCGTCATTCTAGTATCTAACTCCCTTCTTGTGTGTGCGTGTAGAACAAAGAACACAAGGAGAAACTCAGCCAAAAGAGTTGACGAAGCAGCTGCTGGAGGAAACCAAGATCCTCCTCAAGCCCCAGTTGCTGGAGTTCAAGTGCCTGTCAACCCAGCTGTGTTGACGGATGGAGATGTAAGAAAAGCATTGGTTCAGATGGCCCAGGCCATCACTACTCAGGCACAGGCCATTACGGCCCAAGACACTAGAGAGGGTGCTCCCAGGGAGAACCACATGCTAGAACCATGGCTATCAGACTGAGGGATTTCACCAAAATGAATCCTCTAGTCTACTTCGGGTCCAAAACTAATGAGGATCCATAGGAGTTTGTGGATGAGGTCTAAAAAATTCTCTGTGCCATGGGTGTTAATGAAAAGGAGAAGGCTGAGTTGGCTGCATATCAACTCAAAGATGTGGCTTAGGTGTGGTACAAAATATATCCAGATGGATGAGCACCAGGAAAAGTCCCCATCACTTGGGACATTCTCAAGATTGCATTCCTGGAGAGGTTCTTTCCCATAGAGCAGAGAGAGGCTAAGGTTGAGGAGTTCATCAACCTACGACAGCGAGGTATTACAGTCAAGGAATACTCCTTAAAATTTGTTAAGCTCTCAAAATATGCTTCTTCTTTGGTGTCCAATAGCAGGGATGAGATGAGCAGTTTTGTGATTGGTGTGTCGGAGGATCTGGAGGAGGATTGTCAGGCATCCATGTTGCATGATAACATGGACCTTGGTAGGTTGGTGGTACATGCACAGCAGGTGGAGGAGAGTCGTCGGAGAAAGAGAGGGCAAGAAGGCAAGAAGCCTAGGCCCTCGAATCAGACTGATTCTAGATCTGGTAGGGGTACATTTGGGGTCCAAAACCGGCCCAAGTTTAAGAAGGGGAACCAACACTCAGGTAATCCTACTCCTTCCAGGAACTCTAATGCAAAAGGGGACAAGTCTGGCCCCAAGAAGGGCAATACTAGAAATGCCCAGCGTAACAGCAAGTCGTGTGGCAAATGTGGTCATTTGCATGGAGGTGAGTGCCTGGTAGGTACTAATGCATGCTATGGGTGCGGCAAGAGTGGGAATATAGTCAGGGACTACCCATATGTGAAGAATTAGGCCTGGACAAATGCTCAGCCTCGGCCTAATTCTAATGCTGCTGCCGAGCCTCCCAAGAGGAACAAATTTTATGCTCTGAAGGGTAGAGAGGAGCAAGAGCAGTCAGCTGATATGGTCACTGGTACATTGCATGTCTTTTCTTTTCCTCTGTATGCATTGCTAGATCCAGGATCCACTTTTTCATTTGTTACTCCTTTAGTAGCTAGTAAATTTGACTTGCTTCCTAAGATATTGCATGAGACTTTTCTAGTTAGTACTCCCATAAGAGACAACATTAGAGCAGAAAGAGTATATAAAGATTGCCCAATTAATGTCCTTGATAGAATCACCCATGCTAACCTAGTAGAATTAGCCATGCTTGATTTTGATATAATTTTGGGTATGGATTGGCTCCATAAGTGTTATGATACCATAGACTGTCGAAACAGGGTAGTAAGTTTTCAGTTTCTAAATGAGTTAGAGTTAAAATGGGAAGGGTGTGGTTCAAATCCAACATGCCAAATAGTTTCCAATCTTAAAGCCAATAAGATGTTATCTAAGGGGTATTTATACCACTTAGTCAGAGTCAATGACTTAGAGCATGAGGTTCCTTCCATAGACTCTGTGTCCATAGTGAATGAGTTTCAAGATGTCTTTCCCGAGTATTTACCTGAAATTCCTCTTGAACGTGAAATTGATTTTGGTGTTGACTTAGATCCAAACACCAAACCAATTCCATTCCCCCATATAGGATGACACCAGCTGAACTCAAAGAGTTGAAGTTGCAGTTAAAAGATTTACTTGATAAGGGCTTCATCCAACTGAGCATATCCCCATGGGGCGCTCTAGTGTTGTTCGTTAAGAAAAAGGATGGACCTCTTAGAACTCAACAAAGTCACTGTAAAGAAAAAATACCCTCTTCCCAGAATTGATGATCTATTTGATCAACTCCAAGGTTCAAGTTTCTTTTCAAAAATAGATCTCCGCTCAGGGTATCATCAGCAAAGAGTGAGACAAGAAGACGTTCCTAAGACTGCTTTTCGTACTAGCTGTGGTTATTACGAGTTTCTTGTCATGTCATTTGGTCTCACTAACGCACCGCCACATTTATGGACCTTATAAATAGGGTCTTCCGTGAATATCTTGATTCTTTTGTCATAGTATTCATAGATGACATCCTCATATACTCTAAGACTACAGAAGAGCATGAAGAACACTTGAGAAAGACATTGTAAGTACTCAGAGAACATCAGATGTATGGAAAGTTCAGTAAATGTGAGTTTTGGTTGAGATCAGTGCCTTCCTTGGTCATGTTGTGACCGACCATGGTGTTGAAGTTGATCCGAAAAAGGTTGAATTGGTGAAAAATTGTCTGAGACCCCTCACTCCTACAGATATTCCGTTGACAACCTTAACAAAGAAGAAGGCAAAGTTTGCATGGTCAGAAAAGTGTGGAAAAAGTTTCTAAGAGCTCAAAAACCATCTCACTTCAGCCCCAGTGCTCACGTTGCCGAGGAGTGGTGCACGGTATGTGGTGTACTGTGATTCTTCTCGAGTAGGTTTGGGATGTGTTCTTATGCAATATGGCAAGGTGATTGCATATGCATCGAGACAGTTGAAAATTCACGAGAATAATTACCCTAGTCATGATCTTGAGTTAGCTGCAATGGTATTTGCATTGAAACTTTGGAGACATTACTTATATGGTGTACATGTTGATGTATATACTGACCATAAAAGTCTTTAGTATGTTTCTACGCAGAGAGAATTGAACCTTCGTAAAAGAATATGGCTAGAACTGCTCAAGGATTATGACATGAGTGTCCACTATAACCCAGGTAAGGCCAATGTAGTGGCCGATGCATTGAGTAGATTGATCATGGACAGCGTGTCTCATATTGATGATAAGAAGAAGGAGCTAGTTAAAGAAGTACACCAATTGGCTAGGTTGGGTGTACGGCTGGTAGATACACCAAGTGTGGGTGTTTCGGTTCATTCCAGTTCCGAATCCTCACTTGTTGTAGATGTTAAATCTAAGCAACATCTCAACCCAGTACTCATAGAGTTGAAAGACTCAGTGGTGAGTAAGCTAAATGAATCATTCTCCCTAGATGGGATGGGGTGCTTAGATGCCAGAATAGATTATGTGTGCCCAATGTAGATAATTTGAGGCCGAATATTTTGGCAGAGGCTCATGGCTCCAGATATTCCATTCATACAGGTGACACCAAAATGTATCATGATCTGAAGGAAATTTATTGGTGGGAAGGCATGAAGCGAGACATCTCTATGTTTGTGGATGAGTGTCCCAATTGCCAACAGGTTAAGGCCGAACACCTTAAGCCTGGAGGTATCACCCAGTCGATTGAGATTCCAACATGGAAGTGGGAGGCTATCAATATGAATTTTGTAGTAGGTTTGGCGAAGACTAGGAAACTGCATGATTCCATTTGGGTTATTGTTGACAGAATGACTAAGTCCTCTCATTTCATACCTGTGAAGTCTATTTATAAGACCGAAGATTATGCCAAGCTATATATTGATGAGATAGTTAGATATCATGGGATTCCTTTGTCTACTATTTCGCATAGAGGAGCCCAATTCACTTCTCACTTTTGGAGATCCTTCCAGAAGAGCTTGGGTACACAGGTGAAGCTTAGTACTGCTTTTCATCCGCAGACGGATGGACAAGCAGAACGTACCATTCAGACCCTTGAAGACATGTTGAGAGCACGTATTATTGACTTCAAGGGGAGTTGGGATGATAACTTGCCATTGGTTGAATTCTCTTATAATAATAGCTACCATTCCAGTATTGGGATGGCACCTTTTTGAAGCATTGTATGGCAAGAGATGTAGGTCTCTAGTTGGGTGGTTTGAAGTAGGAAAATCTTCCATTCTTGGCCCTGAGATCATACATGAGGCTATAGAGAAGGTGAGGATGATCAAGGATTGGTTGGCTACTGCTTACAGTCGTCAAAAATCCTATGCTGATAACAGAAAGAGAGCTCTTGAATTCGAAGTAGGTGATCAAGTCTACTTGAAGATATCACCCATGAAAGGGGTGATGAGGTTTGGTAAGAAAGGGAAGTTGAGTCTGAGGTATATAGGTCCTTATGAGATCTTACAACGAGTAGGAAATGTGGCCTACGAACTGAAGTTACCACAAGACTTGGCTTCTATTCATCTAGTGTTTCACGTTTCGATGCTTAAGAAGTGTCTAGGCGATCCAGCATCCATCCTGCCTGTTGAGGGGTTAGGATCCGATGAGAACCTTTCTTATGAAGAGGTTCCAGTTGCAATTTTAGATCGCCAAGTGAAGCAATTGAGGAACAAGGAGGTTGCCACCGTAAAGGTGTTATGGAGGAATTACCTTGCTGAGGGAGCAATGGGAGGCCTAGGCCTGAGATCCCGTTACCCTCACTTGTTCAGTTTTTGAGGTTAGATATACTTTTCTTAAGTCTGATTTTGTTTATGAAACTCTAAATATTATTGCATTAGTCGGTTTTTGTGTTTTAATTCCATAACTGTGTATTTTATACTTGCACTATATGAGTTAATATGAGTTCATGCTTGCATTCATGTTGTTTTTGTATAACGTTGACACGATTTTATGTGTTGCATGAGTGTGATGCGCATTAGGTTAAGGTAAGATTGAGAAAGAAGTTTCTCAATCTCAGATATGAAGCTTCATATAAGCTTTGAGTAATATGCATCATCCAGAATAAGTGTGAATCAGATATTCACAAAGAGTAAAGTTTCAAGTATGTTAAAGTGTTTTTGAAATTACCCTCTTTGTATTAAAATGATGTGTAGTGTCATCGGGGACGAACGTTCCTAAGGGAGGGATAATGTAACATTCCAGAAAAATGTACTTGCTTAGGGAAGGGTCCATTAGGTTGCAAGGATACGTATGGGGATACATAGGCGTCCCAATGCCCAATATTGAGAAATATTGGGCATATTAGAAAATATTGGCTTAAAGGGTGTTAGGCAATTTTCTAAGTATTAATAATCTTGTTTAAGAAATATACCTGCAATGAAGACCCTAAGCTAAAAACATATATTTTCTAGCATTTGCACATTAGGTACGAGGCATCCATGTGTCAAGCCTAGGCACCATAGTACATGACCAATTAAAATGATTAAGTAGTGTCCAAGGACATAGTGAAGATCCTTGGATAAGGAGTGAACTTTCCAAATGCAACCATAGAAGTGCACGGTTGGGAAAAATAGGCAGCAACACATGTTCAATCACATGTGTAACCGGCCGAGGGGTACCACACGACCAAGCCAACCGAATTTGGTTAGGCGGTTAGGGGCAGGCACGCGAACGGGTCCAGCCAAGTGGGACCTGGATTCCTAACCAACTCTAGACTGTAACTAACTTAACCAACTAGCTAACTAACCTAGGATAAACGAAAATGAACCTACTAAGGGAACCGACAACCTAAGCCCTAGTCGGGTGACACCAAACCGTGTAACTAACTAAGACACAACCTAGTACCTAACCTAGGATGGTCCAAAGGGGTTAGTTATGGTCCTAGTGACTTAGGGGTATTTTAGTTATTTCCCTAGGTCCCTTAATCGATTAATTTAGCAACTTAGTTAATTAATTTAAAGTCTTGGTCAAGCCGAGACCCTTAGCCAACTTTCAGATTTGGCTAAGTCAAATGCTCTCCTAGGTCTAGTCAATTTAGGAGGGGAGTATTAGTAATTAGCTAATTAATTTATTAATTAAGTTAATTAGTCTAAAGTTGAATTATTCAACATCAGTTCCTAAGACCTAAAACCCACGACTTAGAAACGCGACTCAAAGGCAGTAAGCAAAAACGTAGAAAGACAAAGGTTCTCTTAGGCGATTTCAAGGTATTCTTCAAGGTCTTCGTGCAAGGTGATCTTCGTATATTCAATTCTACATAAGGTATGGGTTTTCTCTCCTGGAATTCTTTCTCCAAGAGGATTTTCAAACGTTTTAAATTCATGAATATCAAAACTAGGGATGTTCCCAATGATATTGTTGAACGTCCATTTCCCTAGTTATCCTTATTTTCGATTCTAATAAGTATGTAGATGTAATCTCGAACACGTTGTTGATATGTGGTGCTAACTGATCATTATGTGTAGGTTTCTTGATTTGTTAATGACTAATGAGACCTATAGATTTGATTCATATGATTTGTGTATTAATTACAATAAATAAAGAATGATGAAATGCTTAATTGTGTTCGAGAATATGAAATTTGCTATGAGTCGGTTGTGAAGTTTAGTAATTGTTAAATGTCACTTGTTTATATTGAGAAGATCACTATAGTACATTCATGAAATTAATTGATTTGTCTAGTGATAACATAATGAAAATTGTTTAAGTAAGGTTTGGTTCATGCCAATAAATTGGCTAACAATGTTTTGCCCAAAAAGTTGAATGGAATTGGTTTACAATGTTATTTCCAAAATATGATATAGAATTGGCTAATGACTAAGTTAAATCAAAATAAGCATAACCAATGTAACTCATTGAATTCATAACCAAGGGTATGCAAATCATTGGGACAAGTCCCAACATAGCCTATCAAAATGAACTATGAAAATAGTAACTACATTGAACGAAGTTCATAACGTTCATAAAGAATGGTATAAAGCTACCAAATGACATTGAACAAGATAAAGTAAGTAATAACATAACTAAATCTTAAGAGTTATGAATGTGACTATAATGGGGAGTTAAAGGAAGTGAGACAAGTCTCACTTACACCTAAGACAACTATGTTAAAGATACTCACATAAGAGGGTGTTAGAAAGTGTGAGAGGAGTCTCATTAACACCAAGATGATAATGTAAGGTTAAATTCACATTTCATAAAGTAAATAAAGGGATGACAAGTTATCCATAGAGTAAGTAAGCCTCATAACTAGAAGAAAGCTTCCATAATGTTTGAGTCAAATCTAAAAGTTATGAAGTAAAAAAATTGAGCAAAGCACCGATAGACTAGAAATGAGCTTGTGCAAGCACATGTAAGTCTAATGAGATGATGATCCACCAAGGTGGATAAGAGTCTTCGATAATCTCCTAGTCTTCGAACTATGTTGCCAGCATGGGAACTAGCCAGTGCATTCCACCTAAGAGAGCTAGGTAGATTCAGTTTCACTTTGGCCGGTGAAACCACCCCTTTTCAGTGTGGGGAAGACACTGGATTTCATGTTTATCTCACATGATCTATGTGGGTTAATGCTTAAAGAAAGTTTTTGGTTTCACTTTAGCCGTGAACCACCTCTTTTCGGTGTGGGCAAGACACTGGACTTGGTTTCACTTTAGCCGGTGAACCACCCCTTTTCTGTGTGGGGCAGACACTGGATTTCATGGTAACTCACATGATCTAGGTTCACTTTGATCGGTGAACCACCTCTTTCGGTATGGGGAAGACACTAGATTTCATGTCATTTCACATGATCTTAATACTAAAGACTTCTTTAAGAAAGTAAGAAAGAAAGAAGAAGAGATGTAAGTTCAAAGTGAACTAAGAAATCAAGAGTTTAAGAATATCAATCATCAATGTTTGATAAGAATGAAGTTTTCAACAATTAAGGGGCATAGATAATAATGACTTCTTATATTATGAAAATGATCAAAGCCAAATGAGATTGGCTTATAATGACTTCTTATATTATGCAAATGATCATAGCCAAATAAGATTGGCTTATAATGATTTCTTATATTATGCAAATGATCAAATAATAGGCATAACCAATAAAGATTGACTTAATAAGATTTCATGCCCAATTGTAGTTAAATCATTTCCTTAGTCTTTTGGATTACTTACTTGATTCATTGTAGGTATGCGACTATAATGAATCATTGAACTCGTAAGTAAAACATAAGATCAAAGGAGATCTTTGAACTAGACAACAAAAAGAAGAAAAGACTGAAAAATAAACTAAGTATGGAAAATGGTGCTCTCGGCCTAGAGGGAGCAAATTTATAATTTTTCGTTCGAGTTGTTCTAAAATTATGTTCATGATTCCAAGGTCTTATGTTCATATAGAAAATTAGTTGTGTGTTTTGAATGCATTAAAATAGATCATATTCACACCATGAATTACAAGTAACGAATTAAGAAAGTCTAGTGACTTCACTTTCCAGAAATGACATGTTGTTATAGGAAGAGCTTTCCTTGATCATGCATAGTCCTTATGTGTATGTGTGCATACACCCATACTTAGTACAAGTGTGTACTAACCCTATACTATTACTATATTATAGGTACAGGTCAGAGAGAAAGTTGAAGACTCATTAAAGCGGTTTGGATTAGCGATATCCAGACTTTGGTAGGTCCTCTTGAGTTCGAGGATGCTACATTTATCTTTCTAGCTTAGTACTTTAGACATAGCTAGTGGATGTTGTCCCTAGCGTTGCATTTTAGATATTTTATTCAAAGATTTGTGTTAAGGCCGTTTTGGCAAACTATTACGATATATATATTGATTCTTTCATTGAATTGGTTAATCGATTGTAGATGGTTGTTTAGTTGAGCTTATTAGAATATAAATCTATGTAGTAATTATATGGATTCTATGTATACTTCATTATGCTTTAAAAGTTTTAAATTCTCCGCAAATTGAACTATATGATTGTTATGAAAGCTAAGAAGAGGCTTGTCTGCGACCTCTGATAGGTTAACGACGCCGGTTGCAATTCGGATTCCAGAATCCGGGTCGTGACATGAAGTTCCTTCACTGTAAAGTGAAGTTCTTAAACTTTACCTAAGACACCTTCTAGCATGTAATAATCTCACTAAAAGCTATCCTAAGATTCACTTAAGTCCTACAAAGAGAGACCTCCCATACACCCTCTCTAAGCATGCCTAAACGATCCTTAAGACTACTTAGAATGAAACACATACTCACTTACAATACACCAAATACATAACATACATAATATGACAATCTCATTAATAAGGCTATCACAAGACTTACTTAAGTACTCCTAGAAGAGAACGCCCATACACTCTCTTCAAGGTTACCTAAATAAACCTTAAGACTCCCTAAGCTTAGATCATGTCTACTTCATCAAAAAACTTCCCTAACTAGAGTCATTCTCAAGACTACCCTAGATAATACATAAAGAGATCATCCCATATGCCCTCTTCACACTTTAACTAAGGAATTCTTAAGTCACTTTAGATTAGGTACTCATTCATTTACATACTTTCTATCATTAATTCATTACATTCTTTAGTTTATTAAGAAACATTCAACACATAAGGACAAACAAGTAATGATCTTGGAGAAGACCTAGGGACTCTCATAACATCTTCAAAGCCTATTGTGCAATGTCTACATATAGAGCGTCCCATACCACCACCTAAACTTCATAGAACTTCTATAATGCTAATAGGTATCCCACAAATAAAAATAGGCAATAACCGACATAGACCATGGTAGCAAAACATGGAATCCGGAGTTCTATCCTACTCCGATGAGGTTGTTCTACTTGCCAATGGTAGAACTTGGACACAACCCATTTAGGCAAATGGTTAAGGAATATGAAGGGCTTACTTTGTATTCTAGCCTCATCCTTTAACTAGAACTACTTCCCTTGCCATACTCACTCGGTGCTAGCCTTTGTTCTCATAGATTAATTCACATTAAAGGTTCATACAAAAGGGTTCCATATCAAGTTCATAGCCCAATTACATTTACCCTACCAAAGAGGTCCCCTAGGGCTGCCTTACAATGGCGACAAGAAGCTCATCATGACTTTCCTAAGGTTTGATATGATGCAGTTCTAGACAATCAACCTTAAATCTATCATTCATTACATGAAGGATACCATTACGGCTTTTGACTTCAAGTTTCATAACCTTAGCACTAGGTTCAAGGTTTCACATAAAGGACCCTCTTATCATCATTCAAGGTATCACATATCATTCATACATTCAAGACTAAAATGTTTTAGCCTCCTAAGTCAAGACATCACATATTCACATTCATACATGCACCAAGTAAGGGACACAAGTCTACCTAACCAAGACACATCATACTTCACTTTAGCACATATTGCATGTCATTCAAAAAGCACATAGGAAAAACCATTATCATCTTTATGTCATCATATACACTACTATTTCATCATCAATATAACCATCGTAGACTCATAGACTCAAGTAGGAACAACCATGCATCAACTCTAAGACTACACACAAGAACACATAGTCATTAGTCTAACATGATCACCTACATAGCATCAATAGAAGAAACACATACTTTCACATTACTTCACATATAGGTAGATATGATCATACATCACATAATAAAATACACAAATTATCACATTACTTCAAATAGTTGCCGACAAGGCCATGATCTACATAATACTTAAAATTACGCCGACAAGGCCACATCAATCACCTAACACCGCCACCATAACTAGTCCATATCAAACACAACATAATTAAAAAGATATAATACTTAAAATAAAGATAAATAGGTCAGCGTACCACCAATCCATTCTCTCCACTTCAATCCATGTCTAAATCATCCAATTAAATACCATAAAGCCCTTACCAATGCCCATGAACATCAATTCAAAGCACAAATCATAATACTAGATGAAACTAGGTAAATTCAATATGTATTTATCAATCCAAGACCAACTAGACACAATTGAATATAATTCTTACATCATTAGAAAACCAAAAAAAACTACACTAGAATTCATAAGCATTAGACCAATATCAAGTAACCCATAAATTAGTCAAAACCTAGGGTTCACCAAGTACATGGGTTCATAGGTAAATTGAGTTAAAATCATCTAATTAACAACAATTCGATCAATATACAATTCTTAAAAACCTTTAATGCGAGAACCCATGGATAGATCATGAAATAGGACAATTCAACTTTTAAAACTTTAGAAAACTTCTTTGAATTTGGGCTCCTTGATGAATAGAGTTTCAAGGATCAAAAAACATACCTCAATGATGTTAATCACCCAATTTGATGAAGAATCACCACTCAAATATCCAATCCAAGATCTTCCTTGAGTTTTGTCTTCAATGGAGTCTTAAGGAATTTCTAAGGGAATTTGGGGTTTTGATTTGGAAGAATGAATTCTTCGAAGTGTTAAAGACATATATACATGTACAAAATACCCAAAAGAACCTTAAGGAACCTCCAAGCATTCAATTTGGACGTTGGGTGAATTTACGATATCACTCCTCACTTAATAGTGAACCTGCACAGGAACACAGGCACACAGATGGAAGGGTCATCGACGGACCATCCCTTGACCAACGGACCGTCCTGTTGGTCCGTGGTCTGGTACTGAGGCTTGTATTTGGCCTCTATCTCCCATGAATAACTCCTAATCGATGAGCCACCACCAACGGGGCGTCAACTGACCCACTGGGCGTCAATTGCCAACCGTTGTTTGGGCTGTCTTGGGCATCTTGAAGGGTCCTTCCTCAAGGACCCTTGGATGGTCCTTGGGGATATTTTCCAAGACATTTCCAACTCAAACATGACCTATACGAGTTTAGGAAGTCTCACATGAATTTCATTGGAAAAGAACACGTAAAACTCAATGAAACATGCTTAAACACACAAGGTCATTTCAAGACACATCTTTCGAACGTCATGGACATTCTTGAACGTTTAACCTCCAAACTTCACAAAACTTGACAAAATACCTATATAAATCACAATAAATCATTTAAGGACCTTATAACCTCATGAATCACACATAAATATATAAAACCACATATGAGGCACATAGGTGACTTAGTCGTCGAACGTCTTAGTCGTCCCTTTACGTTTGACTTCCAATGCACCTAAACCCTTATCTATTTCCTCTATAAAACATTATAGACCATTTTAGGACCTTAAACAATCATGACAACCATGTTAGGCTCCAGTTAACCTAAGTCATTTTTGGGATCTTATAGACCAACCGTCCTGTTGGTCCGTCATTTTGGTTAGAGCATCTCCAAAAATGGTCCTTTGCCAAATTTTCTAAGTGACCATTGACGGTGGCCATCGACGCCCCGTTTGTTGGAAACCGTCAATGGCATTGTCTTTTGACAGCTTTTAGCAAAACAGGAAGGATCCTCCTCAAGGACCCTTTGGCTTGTCCTTGGGGAGTCGTACCCAGATGTTTCGACTATAAAGCAACTCTAATACGTGTTAGACACCTTTTCACCAAATTTCATCATTTTCTGACTCTTAAAACCTTGTAAAATAAACTAAAGCACGCTAGATCCTCTTGAACTAGTTTTCTGACGGCACGGACATTTCTTGCTGTTTTGATTCTAAAACTCCTTAAATAAATTTTATACATTATATTTGACCTTAAAATAGTGTTACAAATCTTACACTCTCATGTTAGTCTCTATATTAGGCTTTAGACTTTCAGAGTAGTACACTTGCAGAAGTATACTTGGACGTGGCTTCGTGAAGTGGTTCACTTAAGTATGAAAGACAAATGGTTGAAGTATGAAATTATAATTGTCTTATGTTGATTTGTTATGATGTGATGCTTATGTTATGATTGTTTATTGTCTCTTATGCTTACGTCTTATGTTGACTAACCATTTGAGATGCTCATATGATGTTATACTAGCTTTCATACTTAGTACTTTTGTACTAACGCATATTGCCTACATTCTAACCAAATTTAGCGTTGGAGCTTTGATTTGTTTGGAGGGTAGAGTTTCAGGACTTTGAAGAAGTGAAGAAGTGGTGAGTCCTCATAGCTTCGAGTACGAACATTTATATTCCTTTTATGTCTTTTGTTTTGTTTTAGACTTTGTGTGGGCCGCGTCCCAAGACTTTCATTCATGTCATTCACAGATGGTTTGAGATAAATGATGTTAGAAAGATTTCCGCTTTTATGAAATACTTTTCGAGATATGTTCCAAAGAAAATTTTAAATTCTTCCACATTTTCTATGTTTTTATGTAATTAATGCTAAGGTCTTGTATAAGATCTCTTCGAGATGAATACGCCATGTTACGACTTGGGGGTGCTCTCGGGTCGTGACATCCATGGATGCAAGGATTCCATGGATGAATAAAATTATCATACCTTGCTATCAAAAGTCCAGAATTGACTGGAGAACAGATAATTGACATTGAGCCCTAGCTTCAACCTTTCTTCTTCTATAGAGAGATAAATATCTTGGAAAGGAAAAACCCAATTTCTTTTGGTGAATTTAAGAGAATGACTTGAATGGGTAAGTTTTGGGGAATCTACAATGTAGGGTCCTAGGAATGGGTAAAACGACATTACTTTGTTTTAAAGAAACCTAGAAAAGATCAAACTACCATTTACTTAAAACTGTTGAAGCCCCCTTCACAAAGCTCTTCACGAGCCATCAAGGACCACACGACCAGTAGTGGTAGTCGTGGTCCTTGACCAGTATCTTGGCTTTCAACTCCGAATGCCCCTCATCACCACATCCATTCCCACGGCCCGTTAAGGCCTTCAGGAGCCGTCTAGTAGCTCATGTGGATAGTCATCATTTTGGCTGGCTACTGCCTCCCCTGCACGGCTATCACCATGGCTCGTTGACCTCTTCACGAGCCATTTTGGTGTTTATGGGAGGGGAGCCTTCCTTGTCTTAATTTTTTGATCCACCAAGGGCTACACCAATCTTCGTGGAGCCCTTCATGACCCATTTGGGCCTTTGTGGAGTGTGCCCAAACTCAAATACTCGGCTTGTGACTTGTCACCTAGCCGCTTACTTAGTCTACTAGATTCCGAGGTGTTACTTTATCTTCCCTTTGGTAACATTTGTCATCTAATTTAAATCTAGACATATCATGAAAGAAAATACTCAAGACTAGCATCCCATCATGCATGAAATCACATCTAAATGCACATATCTAAGGAGGAAACATAAACTCCAAGATAAACATACTCAAAGCATCATAAGGAATATAGGAACAAGACCTAGCAGCCCAATATGCATTAAATTTTGAGATTACTCATATTCGAGGAGGAACTACCATCTCCAACCTAAAATAATGTAACATTTCAGAAAATGTACTTGTCTAGTGAAGAGTCTAGTAGGATTTTAAGAATGCGTATTGGGATACATAGGCATCCCAATGCCCAATATTAAGAAATATTGGGCATATTATAGAATATTGGCTTAAGGGTGTTAGCCAATTTCTATGTATACACAAGTATTTAAAATATAATCCAAGATTTTTTAAGAATTGTACCTACAATGAAGACCCTAAGCTAAAATAACTATATTCTTCACATATTCTTCATATTCACTCATTAGATACTAGGCATCCAAGTGTCAAGCCTAGTACCATAGCACATAACCATTTAAAATGATCATGTAGATTAAGCATTGCTGAAGGACATAGTGAGGATCCTTGGGACAATAAGTGAACATTCCAAATGAACCTTCCAGAATAGTTAGTTAGGAAAGTGCATGGCAACACATGTGAAAGCACATGTGCAACCGGCCAAGGGACCAAGCTAACCGATTCGATTAGAGCGGTTGAGTACAGGCGCGCGTCCGGGTCAGCCCACGTGGGGCCAATCTCCCTAACCGGTCCTAGGCTCTAACTAACTGACCTAACTAACTAACCTAGGACTAACAAAAAATAACTAACTAGTGGACCGATAACCTAAGACCAAATCGGGTGACACTAAGCCGAGTAACTAACTAAGAAACATCCTAGTACCTAACCTAGGATGGTCCAAAGGGTTGGTTATGGTCCGAACAACTTAGGGGTACTTTAGTAATTACCCTAGGTTACTTAATTAATTAAATTAGCAACTTAATTAATTAATATAAATGGTCAAAACTGAAACCATTAAGCAAAATTCCAGATTTCGTTTAAGTCAAGTGTTCTCCTATTTTTTGTTAATTTAGGAGGGGAATTTTGGTAATTAGCTAATTGAGTTATTTAATTAAGTTATTTAGTCTAAGATGAATTAGTTAATATTCAGTTCCTAAAGACTTAGACTCACGTTATTCATCATAAACCCTGCGACTAAAAACAAGTGAAAACGTAAAAAAAACCTAGGCTATTTCAAGCAATTCTTCAAGGTTTACGTGCAAAGTGCAAGGTGATCTTCATAGATTAATTCTACAGTAAGGTATGGGTTTTCTCTCCTGGATTCCTTTCTCCAAGAGTCTTTTCAAACATTTTGAATTCAAGAATCCAAAAACTAGGGTTGTTCCCAATGAATCGCATGTTCATCTCCCTAGTTCTCCTTATTTCCGATTCTAGTAGATTGTTTAAATGTAAATCTCGAGCATGTTGTTTGTATGTGGTGCTAACTGATCATTATGTGTAGGTTTATGTGATTGATAATGTCGAATGATACCTATATGTTAGATCTGTATGATTAGGGTATTATTTACATGAGATGATAAATGTTGTAATGCCTACTTATGTTTGAGAAGATGAAATTTTGATAAGTGTTCGAATTGTTTCATACGTTAATCAAAGGTTAAAAGTTGTCTTGTTTAACATGATAGATTACTATAATGTATTCATGAAGTAATTGAATTTACTAGTGATAATACCATAGTTTGATTTATGCCAACAAATTGGCTAGCAAGATTATCTCCCAAAATATGTGGAGTCATACCAATCTTAACTCAATGAACTCACAACATAGGGTATGCCAATCAATTGGACAAGTCCCAACATACCCTATCCACATGAACTTGTGAACGTAATAACATTGAATAAGTCCTTATAACTTTCCTAAAGAATGGTACAAGACTATCAATTAACGTTGAATAAGTTAAAGTGAGTAATGAAATAACTAAAAGCTTAAGTTATGAAATTGACCTAATAAAGAGTGTTAAAGGAAGTGAGACAGACCTCACTTGCACTTAAAAGATTATTTCAAAGGTACTCACATAAAAGGGTGTTAGAAGCCGTGATACAAGTCTCACTCCCATAATAGTCAACACCTTGTAAACCTCATCAATGAAATCTTGAGAATCTTCCTCAACCTTAGAACCATAGAACTTCGAAAGACTCAACCTAGTGAAGTCCCTTACTCTAGATTCCATCATACCCACATTTGGGTTCACGGGGGACCACAACCTTCATGTAGGCTTGGGTCTTCATGGCTTGAGCCAAAACATGAAAATACGTCTTATACTCTTCATTAGTCACTTGCTCGGCCAAAGCTTCAATCGAAGCTTGAGAAGCTTGAGGAGGAGCTTAATGACCAACATTTTATCCATCATTCCTTCTAGAAAAAGCTCTTTGAGTAGTCATATCATGTCGACCATCGAGTAAGGATTTGGAGAGATACCTTATATAGTTTAACTCTATCACACGACTTAGAATATTGATAGAAGTAAAGTTTCCTAAGAATCATGTAGCTTCTCATTTATACATGTGGTGCGCTTTACACTCATGAACAGGACTCTACTTGACATGGTTTTGAGACATCCTAGAACCACTAAACCTTTTGCTTTGATTACCAAGTTTTGTCACGACCCAGGGGCACCTCCTAGATGTAACATAGCATACAATACCCCGAGAGGCCTCACATAAGCCAATTAGAATTCATAGTCAAGATAATAGAAAATTGATAAGATTTAAAACATTTAAAACATAACCAAAGTTTTCTCAAAAGAAGGGGAAGTCTAATACACTTGTTTTAAAAACCATTGAATGCAATAGAATCGTGGGACACAACCCATACAACAATGTTCAAAACAAGAAATGAAAGAACATAAGGAAAATAGTGGCCAAATCTCGAATGCTATGAGGACTCACCAATCTTCAACCATGCCTCTACTATGGATTCTAGCCACAGGGATGAGAGTCAGGAGCGTCGGATCCTACATTTGGATAAGAAATATAGGCAAGAGTATGTGTTAGTATAAAAATGTACTAAATATGATAGCTTACACAAACATAACATAAACATAAGAGTTCGACAACATAGGTCATAAAGCATAATCAATGCACATAATAGACCATTTCAACATATAAGGAGTACTTCTTTAAGTAACCTCAATTCATACATAGCCAATACATAGGTAATAAACTACTACTCTTACTCATCATAGAAGGCAAACTCAAGCAACAATCCAAGCTCATCGCCTATCATAACATATTCTAGCTTATCTTTTTAAGACATGGGGAACAACCTATTGCTTTATTATAAAGGAACATGGTTAATCGTTACATGTCTTTATTACTTTGGAATCATGGGTAGTCACCTCTTGTCCCTCTTACTATAAGATCATGGGTAGTCACCTCTTATTATTTCATAATGTTACATGGGTATTCACCTCTTTGTCTTTCTATCATATGACATGGGTACTCGCCTATTGTGTTTTACTTATGATCATGGTTTCACATCCCAAAACTACACCCTAGAAGTTAGGCACAATCTCGGATTGTGACGTGCGTACTCGACCTCTCGGAGGTCTCATACAAGCCTTTCATATCATTCATCGCATACACATAATGAAAAAGTAGTTCGGAATTAAAACATACTATTATATAGTCTATTACAATACTTCATAAAAGAAACATATATGCCCTCGAGTCAAGTGAGCACATACTTCAACTTCTCTTGAATGATCTTCTAAATCCAAGTCTTCTTCCCAAAATCTCTTCATCTACCAAGAACTATATAGATAGATAAAAACATGGAAATAGTACAACAACATGTACTAAGTATGACATTATGCATAAAATCATGAAAATGGACATTAATTGGAAATATACATCTTTTCATTTAAATATCATAATATCATCATAAGAACAACATTTATCAACTTAGAATCATATAAGAAATCATTTAAACTAAATATTACAATTTAAAACGTCACTTTAGAGTAACTCATCTTCACTGTACAATGAATTGCTTCACTGTTACAGTGAAGTGCTCTTTCTTCCCCTTTTAATACTTCCTAGCATGTAGTCTTCTCACTAAAGTCATCCTAAGATTCACTTAAGTCACACAAAGAGAGACCACCCATACACCCTCTCTAGATGTGCCCAAACGATCCTTAAAATTACTCATAATGAGACACATACACACCTACAATACATCAACATACAAGATATACATAATATGACAATCTGCCCTACCAAGGCTATCGACAAACTTACTTAAGTACTCCTAGAAGAGAACGCCGATACACCCTATTCAATGCCACCTAAATAATCCTTAAGACTTCCTAAGTTTAGATCATGTCAAACAGATCAAGCAACTTTCCTAACTAGAGTCATTCTCAAGACTTCCAAAGATAAGACATGAAGAGATCATCTTTTATGCCCTCTTCACACTTTAACTAAGGAATCCTTAAGTCACTTTAGATTAGGTACTCGTTCATTTACATACTTTTATATCATTAAGTCATTAGTTCATTAGTTCATTTAAGAGACATACATCACATAAACGACATTAAAGTAATGGTCTTGGACAAGACCTAGGGACTCTTACTAACATCTTCAAAGCCTATTGTGCAATGTCTAGATAGCGTCTCATACCACCACCTAAACCTCATAGAGCTTCTGTAATGCTAATAGGTATCCCATATGATGAGAATAGGCAATAACCGACATAGAACATGTTAGAAAAGCATGGAATCCGGAGTTCTATCCTACTCTGATGAGGTTGTTCAACTTGCCAATGGTAGAACTTAGACACATCCCATGTAGGCACATGGGTAAGGAATATGAAGGTCTTCTTTGTATTCTAGCCTCATGATTTAACTAGAACTATTTCCTTGCCATACTCACTCGGTGCTAGCCTTCGTTCTCATAGATTAATTCACATTAAGGTTCATACAAAAGGGTCCCATATCAAGTTCATGACCCAATTACATTTACCCTACCAAAGCAAGGTCCACTAGGGCTATCTCACTATGGCGACAAGAAGCTCATCATGACTTTCCTAAGGAATCAATGATGCCGTTCCATCCTATTAACCTAAAGTCCATCATTCATTACATGAAGCATACCATTACGGGTTTCGACTTCAAATTTCATAACCTTAACACTAGGTTTAAGGTTTCACATAACGGACCCTCTTATCATCATTAAAGGTCCCACCTACATTCATTCATTCAAGACTAAGACTCTTTATGTTCCTAATTTGAGACATTACATATTCATATTCATACATGTATCAAGTAAGGGACACAAGTCTACCTAAACAAGACACAACATATTTCCATTTAACACATATAGCACATCATTATTTAGACACTTAGGAATGAACCTTAACATTACTTAGTCAACCTATTCATTACCTTAACATCATCAACATAACCATTATAGACTCATATAGCCAAGTTAGGAACAACCATGTATCAACCCTAAGACTACACACTTAACACATAGTCATAGCATAACATGATTACCTAGATAGTATCAATTGCATACTTTCACATATAAGTAGATATGATCATACATCGCATAATCAACTACACAAATATCCATATTACTTCAAGTAGTGCCGAAAAGTCCATGATCATTAATATACTTAAAATAACGTCGACAAGGCCACATCAATTCACATAACATCACCACCAAAAGTGGGCCAAACCATTCATTACATAATTGAAGTCTAATTAACATTAATTAAAAGGAAATAGGGAAGCGTACCACCACTTCATCCTCAACACCTCAAGCCAATGCCAAATCACCCAATTCAATATCGTAATTCCCTCACTCATGGCCATGAACACCAATTCAATACATTAACTATAATAATCAATGAAATCTAAACCAATTCAATATAGATTCAACAATCTAAGACCAATTAGATAACAATTGAATACAATTCTTACATCATTAGAAAGTCCATAAGAAACTGCACATTAATGGGTTCAAAGGTATATTGAGTTAAAATTACCTTAATAACCACAATTCAATCACTAAACAATGATTAAAAACCATTAATGCAAGAACCCATGGTAAATCATGAAATAGGTCAATTCATCTTTTGAAAACTTTAGAAAACATCTTTGAAAGTTGGGCTCCTTGATGAAACAAGTTTCAAGGATCAAAAGCTATATCTTTATTGGAGAAAATCCACGAAATTTATTGAAGAAATCAATGAAGAACTTCAATACTAGCTTCAACCTTACCCTTATTTAAAGAATCTTGACAAATCTTGAATTTTCCTGAATGGAGTCTTCTACTTTAATTTTTTTCTTGAGGTTTTGCCCTAAGGTTTGAGAGAGAAGAGAATGATGAATTTAAAGATGGATTAGGATTATGTAAGGCTTTATAGGACTTGTGAAACCCGTTTTATTTAGGTTTTCCTAGTGGGAAAAGGAGAGGAAATTACCTTATTTACTATTTTCCCGCGGCCAAAACGGACTGCACCATACTATTCACTAAAATGGTCATACCTTTTTACTCGAAAACTAGATTGATGTGAAATTGGTGGCGTTGGAAAGAGTATTCAAATACCTTTAATTTGATAGGTCATGACTTACGTAAATCTTAATATTCTAAGAGATATGGTTGTTTGAAGTTTACCCAAATAACATCTTATGTCTAAACTTAATTGGTAAGAAAACTTTCAACTCTACTTTGTGCAAGGGTTTTCTAATGACCTTAACTGATATTGAAAATCGTTCGCACACTAATAAATTTACCTTAAAACCTAAGAAAATTAAGAGTCACTTAGTATGACCTTATACGAAAATTTAAGAATTGCTAGGGCTTAACTTAGAAATTTTTGGGATCTTACAATCTCCCCCACTTGGACAACATTCTTCCTCGAATGACACTTTCCACTCTCCGAACACTTCCAAGAGTAAAGATTCTGTTAACAACTCTGAACCATACCACATAACACATTATACAACACACAATCAAGGAGAAAACATCAATTTCACATAATCAAGAAAATCACAACACAGCAAGAAGATAGAAACAATTATACAACTCATAATGACATTAGACTCACATCCTTCTTTCCAAATAGTAAAAATTCCTTTTGTATTAATTATTACGCTCATATACATTAATTCTAACCACATTACAACCATTTTCAACCAAAGAATTAATAAGTCAATTTTGCAAAAATCTTACATTGGACTGACAGCTTTACAGTGAACTATGCCATAATTTTCAAAAAATGCATCTTTTCGACAATTGATGATACAAACATGCTAATATGCAAAGTAAAAATATGTAAATACATTCTTTAACATATTCATAGCTTCATGAAATTCACAATGCAAGGACCCAATGAAATTCAATTCCAATAAGACTCCTAAACACCATCCACATGCAACATGCTTCTATGACGTACTAGCACATCTGCTAACCATACTCCCCCACTTTGAAGGAACTCATATCACTAAAGAGAGAAATACAAGAACTTACCATCATCATCATCACCCTCATCCGGCTTTTCTCCTCTAGTGCGGAGTGTAAAAGAAACTCATAACCTTTCACTCTACGGCACGACATAGGAGTAGAAAAGAAGGGAAACATTATCGTCCTATAGCCTATCGCCCATAGATGTGTCGCGACACACACCGATGGTCGATACTCTACTAGACGTGACTTGATGAGACTTTTTGATTACTAAGACTACTTTCATTAACCTATGCTCTGATACCATCCTTGTCACATCCCAAAACTACACCCTAGAAGTTAGGTCACAATCTCGGATTGTGACGTGCGTACTCGATCTCTCAGAGGTCTCATACAAGCCTTTAATATCGTTCATCGCATATACATAATGAAAAAGTAGTGCAAAATTAAAACATACTACTGTATAGTCTATTACAATACTTCATAAAAGAAACATAAAAGACATATATGCCCTCGAGTCAAGTGAGGACATACTTCAACTTCTCTTAAATGATCTTCTAAATCCAAGTCTTCTTCCCAAAAGCTCTTCATCTACCAAGAACTATATAGATAGATAAAAGCATGGAATTAGTACAACGACATGTACTAAGTATGACATTATGCATAAAATCATTAAAACGGACATTTATTGGAAATATGCATCTTTTCATTTAAATATCATAATATCATCATAAGAAAAACATTTATCAACTTAGAATCACATAAGAAATTATCACAATTTAAAACATCACTTTAGAGTAACTCATATTCACTGTACAGTGAATTGCTTCACTGTACAGTGGATTGCTTCACTGTACAGTGAAGTACTCTTTCTTCCCCTTTTAATACTTCCTAGCATGTCGTCTTCTCACTAAAGTCATCCTAAGATTCACTTAAGTCGCAAAAAGAGAGACCGCCCATACACCCTCTCTAGATGTACCCAAACGATCCTTAAAATTACTCATAATGAGACACATACACACCTACAATACATCAACATACAAGACATAAATAATATGACAATCTGCCCTACCAAGGCTATCAAAAGACTTACTTAAGTACTCCTAGAAGAGAACGCCCATACACCCAATTCAAGGCTACCTAAATAATCCTTAAGACTTCCTATGTTTAGATCATGTCAAACATATCAAGCAACTTCCCTAACTAGAGTCATTCTCAAGACGTCCAAAGATAAGACATGAAGAGATCATCATGTATGCCCTCTTCACACTTTAACTAAGGAATCCTTAAGTCACTTTAGATTAGGTACTCATTCATTTGCATACTTTTATATCATTAATTCATTAGTTCATTAGTTCATCTAAGAGACATACATCACATAAAGGACATTCAAGTAATGGTCTTCGACATGACCTAGGGACTCTTACTAAGATCTTCAAAGCTTATTGTGCAATGTCTATATAGCGTCACATACCACCACCTAAAACTCATAGAGCTTCTCTAATGCTAATAGGTATCCCATATGATGAGAATAGGCAATAACCGACATAGACCATGTTAGCAAAGCATGGAATCCGGAGTTCTATCCTACTCCGATGAGGTTGTTCAACTTGCGAATGGTAGAACTTAGACACATCCCATGTAGGCACATAGTTAAGGAATATGAAGGGCTTCTTTGTATTCTAGCCTCATGCTTTAACTAGAACTACTTCCCTTGCCATACTCACTCGGTGCTAGCCTTCGTTCTCATAGATTAATTCACATTAAGGTTCATACAAAAGGGTCCAATATCAAGTTCATGACCCAATTACATTTACCCTACCAAAGGAAGGTCCACTAGGGCTATCTCACTATGGCGACAAGAAGCTCATCATGACTTTCCTAAGGATTGATATGATGTCATTCCAGCCAATTAAGCTTAACTCCATCATTCATTACATGAAGGATACTATTACGGGTTTTGACTTCAAGTTTCATAACCTTAACACTAAGTTTAAGGTTTCACATAACGGACCCTCTTATAATCATTCAAGGTCCCACCTACATTCATTCATTCAACAATAAGACTCTTTAGGTTCCTACGTCAAGACATTACATATTCATATTCATACATGTATCCAGTAAGGGACACAAGTCTACCTAAACAAGACACAACATACTTCCATTTAACACATATAACACATCATTGTTTAGACACTTAGGAATGAAGCTTAACATTACTTAGTCAACCTATTCATTACCTTAACATCATCAACATAACCATTATAGACTCATATAACCAAGTTAGGAACAACCATGTATCAACCCTAAGACTACACACTTAACACATAGTCATAGCGTAACATGATTACCTAGATAGTATCAATAGTCTAACACATACTTTCACATATAGGTGGATATGATCATACATCACATAATCAACTACACAAATAGCCATATTACTTCAACTAGTGCCGACAAAGCCATGCTCATTAATATACTTAAAATAACGCCGACAAGGCCACATCAATTCACATAACACCGCCACTAAAAGTGGACCAAACCATTCATAACATAATTGAAGTCTATTTAACATAAATTAAAAATAGGGCAGCGTACCACCACTTCATCCTCAACACCTCAAGCCAATGCCAAATCACCCAATTCAATATCATAATGCCCTTACCCATGGCCATGAACATCAATTCAATACATAAACTATAATAATCAATGAAATCTAAACCAATTCAATATAGATTCAACAATCTAAGACCAATAACAATTGAATACAATTCTTACATCATTAGAAAGTCCAAAAGAAACTACACATTAATTCATAAACATTAGACCAATATCAAGTAACCCATAAATTAGTCAAAAACTAGGGTTCATCAATTTCATGGGTTCATAGGTATATTGAGTTAAAATCACCTTAATAACCACAATTCAATCACTTAACATTGATTAAAAACCATTAATGCAAGAACCCATGGTAGATTATGAAATGGGTCAATTCATCTTTTGAAAACTTTAGAAAACATCTTTGAAAGTTGGGCTCCTTGATGAAACGAGTTTCAAGGATCAAAAGCCATATCTTTATTGGAGAAAATCCACGAAATTTGTTGAAGAAATCAATGAAGAACTTCAATCCTAGCTTCAACCTTACCCTTATTTAAAGAATCTTGACAAATCTTGAATTTTCTTGAATGGAGTCTTTTACTTTGATTTTTTTCTTGAGGTTTTGCCCTAAGGTTTGAGAGAGAAGAGAATGATGAATTTAAAGAAGGATTAGGATTATGTCAGGCTTTATAGGACTTGTGAAACCCGTTTTATTTAGGTTTTCCTAGTGGGAAAAGGAGAGGAAATTACCTTATTTACTATTTTTCCCGCGGCCAAAACGGACTGCACCATACTATTCACTAAAATGGTCATACCTTTTTACTCGAAAACTAGATTGATGTGAAATTGGTGGCGTTGGAAAGAGGATTCAAATACCTTCAATTTGATAGGTCATGACTTACATAACTCTTAATATTCTAAGAGATATGGTTGTTTGAAGTTTACCCAAATAAAATCTTATGTCTAAACTTAATTGGTAAGGAAACTTTCAACTCTACTTTGTGCAAGGGTTTTCTAATGACCTTAATTGATATTGAAAATCGTTTGCACACTAATAAATTTACCTTAAAACCTAAGAAAATTAAGAGTCACTTAGTATGACCTTATACGAAAATTTAAGAATTGCTAGGGCTTAACTTAGAAATTTTTGGGATCTTACAATCTCCCCCACTTGGACAACATTCTTCCTCGAATGACACTTTCCACTCTCCGAACACTTCCAAGAGTAAAGATTCTGTTAACAACTCTGAACCATACCACATAACACATTATACAACACACAATCAAGGAGAAAACATCAATTTCACATAATCAAGAAAATCACAACACAACAAGAAGATAGAAACAATTATACAACTCATAATGACATTAGACTCACATCCTTCTTTCCAAATAGTAAAAATTCCTTTTGTATTAATTATTACGCTCATATACATTAATTCTAACCACATTACAACCATTTTCAACCAAAGAATTAATAAATCAATTTTGCAAAAATCTTACATTGGACTGACAGCTTTACAGTGAACTATGCCATAATTTTCAAGAAATGCATCTTTTCGACAATTGATGATACAAACATGCTAATATGCAAAGTAAAAATATGTAAATACATTCTTTAACATATTCATAGCTTCATGAAATTCACAATGCAAGGAACCAATGAAATTCAATTCCAATAAGACTCCTAAACACCATCCACATGCAACATGCTTCTATGACTTTCTAGCACATCTGCTAACCATACTCCCCCACTTTGAAGGAACTCATATCACTAAAGAGAGAAATACAAGAACTTACCATTATCATCATCACCCTCATCCGGCTTTCTCCTCTAGTCCGGAGTGTAAAAGAAACTCATAACCTTTCACTCTACGGCACGACATAGGAGTAGAAAAGAAGGGAAACATTATCGTCCTATAGCCTATCGCCCATAGATGTGTCGCGACACACACCGATGGTCGATACTCTACTAGACGTAACTTGATGAGACTTTTTGATTCCTAAGACTACTTTCATTAACCTATGCTTTGATACCAACCTTGTCACATCCCAAAACTACACCTTAGAAGTTAGGTCACAATCTCGGATTGTGACGTGCGTACTCGATCTCTCAGAGGTCTCATACAAGCCTTTAATATCGTTCATCGCATATACATAATGAAAAAGTAGTGCAAAATTAAAACATACTACTATATAGTCTATTATAATACTTCATAAAAGAAACATAAAAGACATATATGCCCTCGAGTCAAGTGAGGACATACTTCAACTTCTCTTAAATGATCTTCTAAATCCAAGTCTTCTTCCAAAAAGCTCTTCATCTACCAAGAACTATATAGATAGATAAAAGTATGGAATTAGTACAACGACATGTACTAAGTATAACATTTTGCATAAAATCATGAAAACGGACATTTATTGGAAATATGCATCTTTTCATTTAAACATCATAATATCATCATAAGAAAAACATTTATAAACTTAGAATCACATAAGAAATTATCACACTTTAAAACGTCACTTTAGAGTAACTCATATTCACTGTACAGTGAATTGCTTCACTGTTACAGTGAAGTGCTCTTTCTTCCCCTTTTAATACTTCCTAGCATGTCGTCTTCTCACTAAAGTCATCCTAAGATTCACTTAAGTCACAAGAAGAGAGACCGCACATACACCCTCTCTAGATGTACCCAAACGATCCTTAAAATTACTCATAATGAGACACATACACACCTACAATACATCAACATACAAGACATAAATAATATGACAATCTGCCCTACCAAGGCTGTCAAAAGACTTACTTAAGTACTCCTAGAAGAGAACGCCCATACACCCTATTCAAGGCTACCTAAATAATCCTTAAGACTTCCTATGTTTAGATCATGTCAAACATATCAAGAAACTTCCCTAACTAGAGTCATTCTCAAGACTTCCAAAGATAAGATATGAAGAGATCATCCTTTATGCCCTCTTCACACTTTAACTAAGGAATCCTTAAGTCACTTTAGATTAGGTACTCATTCATTTGCATACTTTTATATCATTAATTCATTAGTTCATTAGTTCCATTAAGAGACATACATCACATAAAGGACATTCAAGTAATTGTCTTCGACAAGACCTAGGGACTCTTACTAAGATCTTCAAAGCCTATTGTGCAATGTCTATATAGCGTCCCATACCACCACCTAAAACTCATAGAGCTTCTCTAATGCTAATAGGTATCCCATATGATGAGAATAGGCAATAACCGACATAGACCATGTTAGCAAAGCATAGAATCCGGAGTTCTATCCTACTCCGATGAGGTTGTTCAACTTGCGAATGGTAGAACTTAGACACATCCCATGTAGGCACATAGTTAAGGAATATGAAGGGCTTCTTTGTATTCTAGCCTCATGCTTTAACTAGAACTACTTCCCTTGCCATACTCACTCGGTGCTAGCCTTCGTTCTCATAGATTAATTCACATTAAGGTTCATACAAAAGGGTCCAATATCAAGTTCATGACCCAATTACATTTACCCTACCAAAGGAAGGTCCACTAGGGCTATCTCACTATGGCGACAAGAATCTCATCATGACTTTCCTAAGGATTGATATGATGTCATTCCAGCCAATTAAGCTTAACTCCATCATTCATTACATGAAGGATACTATTACGGGTTTCGACTTCAAGTTTCATAACCTTAACACTAAGTTTAAGGTTTCACATAACGGACCCTCTTATAATCATTCAAGGTCCCACCTACATTCGTTCATTCAACAATAAGACTCTTTAGGTTCCTACGTCAAGACATTACATATTTATATTCATACATGTATCCAGTAAGGGACACAAGTCTACCTAAATAAGACACAACATACTTCCATTTAACACATAAAACACATCATTGTTTAGACACTTAGGAATGAACCTTAACATTACTTAGTCAACCTATTCATTACCTTAACATCATCAACATAACCATTATAGACTCATATAACCAAGTTAGGAACAACCATGTATCAACCCTAAGACTACACACCTAACACATAGTCATAGCGTAACATGATTACCTAGATAGTATCAATAGTCTAACACATACTTTCACATATAGGTGGATATGATCATACATCACATAATCAACTACACAAATAGCCATATTACTTCAAGTAGTGCCGACAAGGCCATGCTCATTAATATACTTAAAATAACGCCGACAAGGTCACATCAATTCACATAACACCGCCACCAAAAGTGGACCAAACCATTCATAACATAATTGAAGTTTATTTAACATAAATTAAAAATAGGGCAGCGTACCACCACTTCATCCTCAACACCTCAAGCCAATGCCAAATCACCCATTTCAATATCATAATGCCCTTACCCATGGCCATGAACATCAATTCAATACATAAACTATAATAATCAATGAAATCTAAACCAATTCAATATAGATTCAACAATCTAAGACCAATTAGATAAAAATTTAATACAATTCTTACATCATTAGAAAGTCCAAAAGAAACTACACATTAATTCATAAACATTAGACCAATATCAAGTAACCCATAAATTAGTCAAAAACTAGGGTTCATCAATTTCATGGGTTCATAGGTATATTGAGTTAAAATCACCTTAATAACCACAATTCAATCACTTAACATTGATTAAAAACCATTAATGCAAGAACCCATGGTAGATTATGAAATGGGTCAATTCATCTTTTGAAAACTTTAGAAAACATCTTTGAAAGTTGGGCTCCTTGATGAAACGAGTTTCAAGGATCAAAAGCCATATATTTATTGGAGAAAATCCACGAAATTTGTTGAAGAAATCAATGAAGAACTTCAATCCTAGCTTCAACCTTACCCTTATTTAAAGAATCTTGACAAATCTTGAATTTTCTTGAATGGAGTCTTTTACTTTGATTTTTTTCTTGAGGTTTTGCCCTAAGGTTTGAGAGAGAAGAGAATGATGAATTTAAATATGGATTAGGATTATGTAAGGCTTTATAGGACTTGTGAAACCCGTTTTATTTAGGTTTTCCTAGTGGGAAAAGGAGAGGAAATTACCTTATTTACTATTTTCCCGCGGCCAAAACGGACTGCACCATACTATTCACTAAAATGGTCATACCTTTCTACTCAAAAACTAGATTGATATGAAATTGGTGGAGTTGGAAAGAGGATTCAAATACCTTCAATTTGATAGGTCATGACTTACGTAACTCTTAATATTCTAAGAGATATGGTTGTTTGAAGTTTACCCAAATAAAATCTTATGTCTAAACTTAATTGGTAAGGAAACTTTCAACTCTACTTTGTGCAAGGGTTTTCTAATGACCTTAATTGATATTGAAAATCGTTCGCACACTAATAAATTTACCTTAAAACCTAAGAAAATTAAGAGTCACTTAGTATGACCTTATACGAAAATTTAAGAATTGCTAGGGCTTAACTTAGAAATTTTTGGGATCTTACAATCTCCCCCACTTCGACAACATTCTTCCTCGAATGACACTTTCCACTCTCCGAACACTTCCAAGAGTAAAGATTCTGTTAACAACTCTGAACCATACCACATAACACATTATACAACACACAATCAAGGAGAAAACATCAATTTCACATAATCAAGAAAATCACAACACAACAAGAAGATAGAAACAATTATACAACTCATAATGACATTAGACTCACATCCTTCTTTCCAAATAGTAAAAATTCCTTTTGTATTCATTATTACGCTCATATACATTAATTCTAACCACATTACAACCATTTTCAACCAAAGAATTAATAAGTCAATTTTGCAAAAATCTTACATTGGACTGACAGCTTTACAGTGAACTATGCCATAATTTTCAAGAAATGCATCTTTTCGACAATTGATGATACAAACATGCTAATATGCAAAGTAAAAATATGTAAATACATTCTTTAACATATTCATAGCTTCATGAAATTCACAATGCAAGGAACCAATGAAATTCAATTCCAATAAGACTCCTAAACACCATCCACATGCAACATGCTTCTATGACTTTCTAGCAC
The DNA here is from genome assembly GCA_016801875.1 of Solanum sitiens. Lineage (NCBI taxonomy): Eukaryota > Viridiplantae > Streptophyta > Magnoliopsida > Solanales > Solanaceae > Solanum > Solanum sitiens. The sequence goes on along the minus strand of JABWTJ010000094.1, from coordinate 2,144,951 downwards.
ATCTGCTAACCATACTCCCCCACTTTGAAGGAACTCATATCACTAAAGAGAGAAATACAAGAACTTACCATTATCATCATCACCCTCATCCGGCTTTTCTCCTCTAGTCCGGAGTGTAAAAGAAACTCATAACCTTTCACTCTACGGCACGACATAGGAGTAGAAAAGAAGGGAAACATTATCGTCCTATAGCCTATCGCCCATAGATGTGTCGCGACACACACCGATGGTCGATACTCTACTAGACGTAACTTGATGAGACTTTTTGATTCCTAAGACTACTTTCATTAACCTATGCTTTGATACCAACCTTGTCACATCCCAAAACTACACCTTAGAAGTTAGGTCACAATCTCGGATTGTGACGTGCGTACTCGATCTCTCAGAGGTCTCATACAAGCCTTTAATATCGTTCATCGCATATACATAATGAAAAAGTAGTGCAAAATTAAAACATACTACTATATAGTCTATTATAATACTTCATAAAAGAAACATAAAAGACATATATGCCCTCGAGTCAAGTGAGGACATACTTCAACTTCTCTTAAATGATCTTCTAAATCCAAGTCTTCTTCCAAAAAGCTCTTCATCTACCAAGAACTATATAGATAGATAAAAGTATGGAATTAGTACAACGACATGTACTAAGTATAACATTATGCATAAAATCATGAAAACGGACATTTATTGGAAATATGCATCTTTTCATTTAAACATCATAATATCATCATAAGAAAAACATTTATAAACTTAGAATCACATAAGAAATTATCACACTTTAAAACGTCACTTTAGAGTAACTCATATTCACTGTACAGTGAATTGCTTCACTGTTACAGTGAAGTGCTCTTTCTTCCCCTTTTAATACTTCCTAGCATGTCGTCTTCTCACTAAAGTCATCCTAAGATTCACTTAAGTCACAAAAAGAGAGACCGCACATACACCCTCTCTAGATGTGCCCAAACGATCCTTAAAATTACTCATAATGAGACACATACACACCTACAATACATCAACATACAAGACATAAATAATATGACAATCTGCCCTACCAAGGCTGTCAAAAGACTTACTTAAGTACTCCTAGAAGAGAACGCCCATACACCTTATTCAAGGCTACCTAAATAATCCTTAAGACTTCCTATGTTTAGATCATGTCAAACATATCAAGAAACTTCCCTAACTAGAGTCATTCTCAAGACTTCCAAAGATAAGATATGAAGAGATCATCCTTTATGCCCTCTTCACACTTTAACTAAGGAATCCTTAAGTCACTTTAGATTAGGTACTCATTCATTTGCATACTTTTATATCATTAATTCATTAGTTCATTAGTTCCATTAAGAGACATACATCACATAAAGGACATTCAAGTAATGGTCTTCGACAAGACCTAGGGACTCTTACTAAGATCTTCAAAGCCTATTGTGCAATGTCTATATAGCGTCCCATACCACCACCTAAAACTCATAGAGCTTCTCTAATGCTAATAGGTATCCCATATGATGAGAATAGGCAATAACCGACATAGACCATGTTAGCAAAGCATGGAATCCGGAGTTCTATCCTACTCCGATGAGGTTGTTCAACTTGCGAATGGTAGAACTTAGACACATCCCATGTAGGCACATAGTTAAGGAATATGAAGGGCTTCTTTGTATTCTAGCCTCATTGTTTAACTAGAACTACTTCCTTTGCCATACTCACTCGGTGCTAGCCTTCGTTCTCATAGATTAATTCACATTAAGGTTCATACAAAAGGGTCCAATATCAAGTTCATGACCCAATTACATTTACCCTACCAAAGGAAGGTCCACTAGGGCTATCTCACTATGGCGACAAGAAGCTCATCATGACTTTCCTAAGGATTGATATGATGTCATTCCAGCCAATTAAGCTTAACTCCATCATTCATTACATGAAGGATACTATTACGGGTTTCGACTTCAAGTTTCATAACCTTAACACTAAGTTTAAGGTTTCACATAACGGACCCTCTTATAATCATTCAAGGTCCCACCTACATTCGTTCATTCAACAATAAGACTCTTTAGGTTCCTACGTCAAGACATTACATATTCATATTCATACATGTATCCAGTAAGGGACACAAGTCTACCTAAACAAGACACAACATACTTCCATTTAACACATATAACACATCATTGTTTAGACACTTAGGAATGAACGTTAACGTTACTTAGTCAACCTATTCATTACCTTAACATCATCAACATAACCATTATAGACTCATATAACCAAGTTAGGAACAACCATGTATCAACCCTAAGACTACACACTTAACACATAGTCATAGCGTAACATGATTACCTAGATAGTATCAATAGTATAACACATACTTTCACATATAGGTGGATATGATCATACATCACATAATTAACTACACAAATAGCCATATTACTTCAAGTAGTGCCGACAAGGCCATGCTCATTAATATACTTAAAATAACGCCGACAAGGTCACATCAATTCACATAACACCGCCACCAAAAGTGGACCAAACCATTCATAACATAATTGAAGTCTATTTAACATAAATTAAAAATAGGGCAGCGTACCACCACTTCATCCTCAACACCTCAAGCCAATGCCAAATCACCCAATTCAATATTATAATGCCCTTACCCATGGCCATGAACATCAATTCAATACATAAACTATAATAATCAATGAAATCTAAACCAATTCAATATAGATTCAACAATCTAAGACCAATTAGATAACAATTGAATACAATTCTTACATCATTAGAAAGTCCAAAAGAAACTACACATTAATTCATAAACATTAGACCAATATCAAGTAACCCATAAATTAGTCAAAAACTAGGGTTCATCAATTTCATGGGTTCATAGGTATATTGAGTTAAAATCACCTTAATAACCACAATTCAATCACTTAACATTGATTAAAAACCATTAATGCAAGAACCCATGGTAGATTATGAAATGGGTCAATTCATCTTTTGAAAACTTTAGAAAACATCTTTGAAAGTTGGGCTCCTTGATGAAACGAGTTTCAAGGATCAAAAGCCATATCTTTATTGGAGAAAATCCACGAAATTTGTTGAAGAAATCAATGAAGAACTTCAATCCTAGCTTCAACCTTACCCTTATTTAAAGAATCTTGACAAATCTTGAATTTTCTTGAATGGAGTCTTTTACTTTGATTTTTTTCTTGAGGTTTTGCCCTAAGGTTTGAGAGAGAAGAGAATGATGAATTTAAAGATGGATTAGGATTATGTAAGGCTTTATAGGACTTGTGAAACCCGTTTTATTTAGGTTTTCCTAGTGGGAAAAGGAGAGGAAATTACCTTATTTACTATTTTACCGCGGCCAAAACGGACTGCACCATACTATTCACTAAAATGGTCATACCTTTTTACTCGAACACTAGATTGATGTGAAATTGGTGGCGTTGGAAAGAGGATTCAAATACCTTCAATTTGATAGGTCATGACTTACATAACTCTTAATATTCTAAGAGATATGGTTGTTTGAATTTACCCAAATAAAATCTTATGTCTAAATTTAATTGGTAAGGAAACTTTCAACTCTACTTTGTGCAAGGGTTTTCTAATGACCTTAATTGATATTGAAAATCGTTCGCACACTAATAAATTTACCTTAAAACCTAAGAAAATTAAGAGTCACTTAGTATGACCTTATACGAAAATTTGAGAATTGCTAGGGCTTAACTTAGAAATTTTTGGGATCTTACAATCTCCCCCACTTGGACAACATTCTTCCTCGAATGACACTTTCCACTCTCCGAACACTTCCAAGAGTAAAGATTCTGTTAACAACTCTGAACCATACCACATAACATATTATACAACACACAATCAAGGAGAAAACATCAATTTCACATAATCAAAAAATCACAACACAAAAAGAAGATAGAAACAATTATACAACTCATAATGACATTAGACTCACATCCTTCTTTCAAAATAGTAAAAATTCCTTTTGTATTAATTATTACGCTCATATACATTAATTCTAACCACATTACAACCATTTTAAACCAAAGGATTAATAAGTCAATTTTGCAAAAATCCTACAGTGGACTGGCAGCTTTACAGTGAACTATGCCATAATTTTCAAAAAATGCATCTTTTCGGCAATTGATGATACAAACATGCTAATATGCAAAGTAAAACCATGTAAATACATTCTTTAACATATTCATAACTCCATGAAATGCACAATGCAAGGAACCAATGAAATTCAATTCCAATAAGACTCCTAAACACCATCGACATGCAACATGCTTCTATGACTTTCTAGCACATCTGCTAACCATACTCCCCCACTTTGAAGGAACTCATATCACTAAAGAGAGAAATACACGAACTTACCATCATCATCATCACCCTCATCCGGCTTTTCTCCTCTAGTCCGGAGTGCAAAAGAAACTCATAACCTTTCACTCTACGGCACGACATAGGAGTAGAAAAGAAGGGAAACAATATCGTCCTATAGCCTATCGCCCATAGATGTGTCGCGACACACACCGATGGTCGAGACTCTACTAGACGTGACTTGATGAGACATTTTGATTCCTAAGACTACTTTCATTAACCTATGCTCTGATACAAACCTTGTCACATCCCAAAACTACACCCTAGATGGTAGGGCACAATCTCGGATTGTGACGTGCGTACTCGACCTCTCAGAGGTCTCATACAAGCCTTTCATATCGTTCATCGCATATACATAATGAAAAAGTAGTGCAAAATTAAAACATACTACTATATAGTCTATTACAATACTTCATAAAAGAAACATAAAAGACATATATGCCCTCGAGTCAAGTGAGGACATACTTCAACTTCTCTTGAATGATCTTCTAAATCCAAGTCTTCTTCTTAAAAGCTTTTCATCTACCAAGAACTATATAGATAGATAAAAGTATGGAATTAGTACAACGACTTGTACTAAGTATTACATTATGCATAAAATCATGAAAACGGACATTTATTGGAAATATGCATCTTTTCATTTAAATATCATAATATCATCATAAGAAAAATATTTATAAACTTAGAATCACATAAGAAATTATCACAATTTAAAACGTCACTTTAGAGTAACTCATCTTCACTGTACAGTGAATTGCTTCACTGTTACAGTGAAGTGCTCTTTCTTCCCCTTTTAATACTTCCTAGCATGTAGTCTTCTCACTAAAGTCATCCTAAGATTCACTTAAGTCACACAAAGAGAGACCTCCCATACACCCTCTCTAGATGTGCCCAAACGATCCTTAAAATTACTTATAATGAGACACATAAACACCTAGAATACATCAACATACAAGACATACATAATATGACAATCTGCCCTACCAAGGCTATCAAAAGACTTACTTAAGTACTCCTAGAAGAGAATGCCGATACACCCTATTCAAGGCTACCTAAATAATCCTTAAGACTTCCTATGTTTAGATCATGTCAAACATATCAAGCAACTTCCCTAACTAGAGTCATTCTCAAGACTTCCAAAGATAAGACATGAAGAGATCATCCTTTATGCCCTCTTCACACTTAAACTAAGGAATCCTTAAGTCACTTTTGATTAAATACTCATTCATTTGCATACTTTTATATCATTAATTCATTAGTTCATTAGTTCATTTAAGAGACATACATCACATAAAGGACATTCAAGTAATGGTCTTCGACAAGACCTAGGGACTCTTACTAAGATCTTCAAAGCCTATTGTGCAATGTCTATATAGCATCCCATACCACCACCTAAACCTCATAGAGCTTCTCTAATGCTAATAGGTATCCCATATGATGAGAATAGGCAATAACCGACATAGACCATGTTAGCAAAGCATGGAATCCGGAGTTCTATCCTACTCCGATGGGGTTGTTCAACTTGCGAATGGTAGAACTTAGACACATCCCATGTAGGAACATGGTTAAGGAATATGAAGGGCTTCTTTGTATTCTAGCCTCATGATTTAACTAGAACTATTTCCCTTGCCATACTCACTCGATGCTAGCCTTCGTTCTCATAGATTAATTCACATTAAGGTTCATACAAAAGGGTCCCATATCAAGTTCATGACCCAATTACATTTACCCTACCAAAGAAAGGTCCACTAGGGCTATCTCACTATGGCGACAAGAAGCTCATCATGACTTTTCTAAGGATTGAATGATGCCGTTCCATCCTATTAACCTAAAGTCCATCATTCATTACATGAAGGATATCATTACGGCTTTCGACTTCAAATTTCATAACCTTAACACTAGGTTCAAGGTTTCACATAACGGACCCTCTTATCATCATTCAAGGTCCCACCTACATTCATTCATTCAAGACTAAGACTCTTTATGTTCCTAAGTCGAGACATTACATATTCATATTCATACATGTATCAAGTAAGGGACAAAAGTCTACCTAAACAAGACACAACATACTTCCATTTAACACATATAGCACATCATTATTTAGACACTTAGGAATGAACCTTAACATTACTTAGTCAACCTATTCATTACCTTAACATCATCAACATAACCATTATAGACTCATATAGCCAAGTTAGGAACAACCATGTATCAACCCTAAGACTACACACTTAACACATAGTCATAGCATAACATGATTACCTAGATAGTGTCAATAGTCTAACACATACTTTCACATATAAGTAGATATGATCATACATAGCATAATCAACTACACAAATATCCATATTACTTCAAGTAGTGCCAAAAAGTCCATGATCATTAATATACTTAAAATAATGTCGACAAGGCCACATCAATTCGCATAACATCGCCACCCAAAGTGGACCAAACCATTCATAACATAATTGAAGTCTAATTAACATTAACAAAAAGGAAATAGGGAAGCGTACCACCACTTCGTCCTCAACATCTCAAGCCAATGCCAAATCACCCAATTCAATATCATAATGCCCTCACCCATGACCATCAACACCAATTCAATACATTAACTACAATAATCAATGAAATCTAAACCAATTCAATATAGATTCAACAATCTAAGACCAATTAGATAACAATTGAATACAATTCTTACATCATTAGAAAGTCCATAAGAAACTGCACATTAATGGGTTCAAAGGTATATTGAGCTAAAATCACCTTAATAACCACAATTCAATCACCAAACAATGATTAAAAACCATTAATGCAAGAACCCATGGTAGATCATGAAATAGGTCAATTCATCTTTGAAAACTTTAGAAAACATCTTTGAAAGTTGGGCTCCTTGATGAAACAAGTTTCAAGTATCAAAAGTCATATCTTTATTGGAGAAAATCCACGAAATTTGTTGAAGAAATCAATGAAGAACTTCAATCCTAGCTTCAACCTTACCCTTATTTAAAGAATCTTGACAAATCTTGAATTTTCTTGAATGGAGTCTTTTACTTTGATTTTTTTGTTGAGGTTTTTCCCTAAGGTTTGAGAAAGAAGAGAATGATGGATTAGGATTATGTTAGGATTTATAGGACTTGTGAAACCTGTTTTATTTAGGTTTTCCTAGTGGGAAAAGGAGAGGAAATTACCTTAATTACTATTTTCCCACGGCCAAAACGGACTGCACCATACTATTCACTAAAATGGTCATAACTTTTTACTCGAAAACTAGATTAATGCGAAATTGGTGGCGTTGGAAAGAGGATTCAAATACCTTTAATTTGATAGTTCATGGATTGCGTAAGTCTTAATATTCTATGAGATATGGTTGTTTGAAGTTTACCTAAATAAAATCTTATGTCTAAACTTAATTGGTAAGGAAACTTTCAACTCTACTTTGTGCAAGGGTTTTCTAATGACCTTAATTGATATTGAAAATCGTTACACACTAATAAATTTACCTTAAAACCTAAGAAAATTAAGAGTCACTTAGTATGACCTTATACGAAAATTTAAGAATTGCTAGGGCTTAACTTAGAAATTTTCGGGATCTTACACATGGGTAATTGCCTCTTTCCCAATTCTAAGCAATAAGGGTAATCTTCTCATATTATTCTCATAATAGGTCAAGGTTAATCGCCTCTAGCCTCATCATTCTCATGATTCCTAAGCTTAGATTCACTTTAGGTGTGCAATCATTTATGTTCCGACCGGGGAGCACCCCCTGGACGTAATCGGCATTGTCGTCCTCGGAGAGGATTAAGACTAGCCTCGTAGCATTTGTCATTACATATAATGGGTTAAAAATGCGGAAACATTATAACATTTACGTATTGAGGTTTACATAGACCTCTCTCACTACACTTATATACATCAGGAGTTTACTTAGACTCCTCGCATAGGAAGCTTACTTAGGCTTCTACTTTTACATTAAATAATCGATACATAAGAATTAGTCTAATAGTTCATTTTATATTGAACCATCTAAAATGAGTAGAACATTCGGGCATAACCCTCAATACAACTTCATAATTGCCACATAGGTCTTAAAACAATACCTTCAACAATAGGAGAGAAATGAATATCTTTAGACTACAGCAATACTACTAAGGTAGAGTATGTGGCACCATCCTCGAAACTAGAGTACCTACCAAAACTTGGGAAAAGGTCCAAGTCTTCTTACAATCGACCTTAATACTTCAATGGCCCGAACCTATATATTTGTAGAAACATAACAATATGGGTTAGTACAACACTTGTACTAAGTATGAGTATATGCACATAAAACATTTGAAAGCATGCATGAAAACGCAAAGTTGTTCAAGACCATGCTAAGATACTTTGAAAAGCCTTATGCACAACCAAGAACACATATAAGTCAATAATAATATATCCCTTAAGACAATACCTATTCAACTCATGACCAACATCAAGTAAAGTAAAGTCAACTAATAGCATAGTATAGCACATAACCAAAGAAACTCTAACATCATGTTATAACAACTAACCATGTACAAGAGTTCATAAGATTACAACATAGGCAAGACCCCTACTCATAACATTTTACCAATATTACAAGTGCAATGACCATGTGAAGTCCCATAACCTCACTCAACCAAGCAAACCAACCAAAGTATCATGAATAATGTCTAACTTCATATAACATAGCATCATGAGTATTCATCATCATATTTAGCAATATAGACCAACAATATGTTCATAAGTGAAATTAACATCATATAGGATCATCAAATTGTAAAGTCACATATGCATATCATTAAAGTTATAAAAGCATAATAACTCCTAACACTTCCCTCAAGGCCAACTAGTGCAATGTATAGGTAGAGTCACTTACCCTTACCTAGACTAAGTCAAACCCCTTAAGTCATATTAGTTAGAGTTCACTTTATGACTTTGTTTTACTTTCGGAAACACTTTCCTTAACCGACATTGACCACATGAGCTAATGTGGAATCCAGTGTCATGAAACCCTACAACAAAGAAAGCGGACTACTTGCCAAGGTAGTACAAAAATATGAACATAACATCTAGGTGGATCCAGTAGCTAGTATTCCTATGGTGCAACATAGTTCAAGAACTAGGAAACATGCTTGAGACCCTCTTTACGCCATTGGCATTGTAATCTCTATCTCAAGAGTACATTAGTGAACCTACCTTCCCATCTTGGGAACATACACTACTCAATACTAGTTCACTCGATGCTAAGCTAGAGTCCCTTTTTGAAATATCTTTAATCCTTTATTAACAATCATAGATTAGTATTGGTCACAGAGTATTACCCCTTGTATATCATCATCATTAGCTCATTACAAATTGCAGGAGAATGTCCTGTCATGGAAACCCTTCATTTGTGAGAATAACACATTATCATCATCATGCCATAGTAAGGCACATAGGTAGTTCATAACCAACCTTATATAAATACATCTTAATCCTAATCTCACAATCCATATAGTCAAGACATTTCAATTACATTCATCATACCATCACCTAGATAATCTAATCACATGTAATAGTTAAATTAACCATCATCATCAAGTACAAGGCATCACAATTGAAGTAAAAGATTTAAGATCACAAGGTCTTACCAATTCAACTTTATAAGCCTCGTTCAATGGTCTTACCATCAACTAACCATATTCATCCATCAATAGGATTAATAACATCATACAATAGTAATCTATACAAGAACTAGGTCAATTGTAACATCACTATCTCAATTAACTTCAATTCACAACCTAGGGTTAGGGAAAAGGATCATCATGAGTTCTTGAAGAAATAGATCCAATATCAACAATACATTATCCTAGGCAGTCTATGAATGAATTAGAGTAGATAAAACAAGTCTAACAATCAGTACATTCATCAATTCCCATCAATTTATAAGCAAGATTCAAGATTTTGGGAGGGCATGATCTACTCGAATTACGATTAATTAACATCAATTAATCAATAATATGCACTTAATTATCCATGGGTGATCACAATTAGACATAATCAACCATCAATTTAAGTCTAGAAGAAAACCCATTCGTAGAAGAAAACCCTAAGACTTGGGTGATTTAGAAATCAACTTTGAACGGACCTCTTGAGGAAAGGAATACGAAGAGTGAAGAACCCATACCTTAATGAATCTTAATCCATGAAATGCAAGTGAAATCCTATAGAAATTGATCTTCTTCTTCAAGATTTTTTCTTCCTTCAATGGAGGACGAATAGAGAGAAAGTACAGAGAGGTGAGAGCTTTTGGGTTTTGATTTGGGGATTTGATTTGAGTGAGTGAATGTGAGGGAACAATGATTGGAAATCAATATATAGACCTCCCATGAAATACCCAAAATACCCCTCACTTAAGTTGACCATTTACTGAAGTCAAACTAGAATTCCAAATTTCAGATTTTCATCGCGGAACAAGTCTGCGATGCGCAGCTGCTCCTGCAAGATTTTCTAAATTAATTTACGAGACAGAAGAGTCTGCAATGTGCCTGCGATGCAAACTTGATTTTTAACCAAAGTCACACCAAGTCCGCGACACGGACCTATTTCAGCCAAGTACAATTTGGAAGCTTCTTTGGCAGCTTGCTTGGCGATGTTGACTTCATCATTTGAGGCTCTATCTTAGGTTATGGACTTTCAGAGTGTTACATTATCCCCCCCCCCCCCAGGAACATTCGTCCCCAAATGACACTAAAAACATTTGTAGGGAAAAGCATCGACTCAATACTAGCAGCACAACCAACAACATGTATATAATGAGTCACATCTCATATGAGTACTTCATAACTCTATTCAACACATAACATGGCATTACACATAGAACCTCAAATCACAACACATGAGAGCTCAACATTTCATAACACATTATGAGGAACTACATTCTCAACATCAACATGAGCTCAAATGACATGAAAGATTTAACATGCTATTCTTCTCATGACAACATCAAAAGACCAAAAATATCAAGAACTCAAGACATATCTTTTGCATAACTGCAAGTTAGCACAAAAGCCTTTTTTCATGAAAACTCATTTTGACATCAACTTTACCAAAATATGCACATACTTGGAAAACAAGCCAAATTCATGTTATTCATTATTTCAATTTTAAGAGGGAATACCAACCTCAATTAGGAAAAAGATGAGGATAGCGGGATTTCACGTCAGCCTCGGCCTCCCGTGTTGCTCCCTCAACCAGGTGGTTTCTCCATAAACGTTTACGGAGGCAACCTCTTTGTTCCTCAACTTCTTGACTTGTCAATATAAAATTTGCAATGGAACCTCTTCATAGGAAAGGCTCTCATCAACACCTAACCCTTAAATAGGAAGAATGGATACCGGATCGCCAATGCACTTCTTAAGCATAGATACATGGAATACCAAATGAACCGAAGCTAGTTCACTAGGTTATCTCAATTCATATGCAACCATTCTAACCCGTTGCAAAAACTCATAGGGACCCACATACCGGGGATCAACTTCCCCTTATTGCCAAATCTCATCACCCCTTTCATAGGTGAAATCTTCAAATACACCATATTACCTACTTCAAATTCAAGATTTCTTCTGTTGTCAGCATAGGATTTTTACCGACTATAGGTTGTTTTCAATCTATCCCTTATCACCCTAACCTTCTCAAAAGCTTGATAGATTATTTCGAGACCAAAGACTGAAGATTCTCCAACCTCAAACCATCAGACCGGAGACCTACATCTCCTACCATAAAGTGCTTCAAATAGAGCAATGGAAATACTAGAATGGTAGCTGTTATTATGATAGAACTCAATCAAAAGCAAGTTTTCATCCCAACATCCCTTGAAATCAATCATACAAGCTTTTAAAATGTCTTGTAGGGTTTGAATAGTACAGTCCTCTTGACCATCCATTTGAGGATTAAAAGCGGTGATAAGCTTTACTTGTGTACCCTACCCTTTTTGAAAAGATCTTCAAAAATGAGATGTGAATTGAGCACCTCTATTCGATATGATAGACAAAGGAATCCCATGAAGACTCACAATATCATCAATGTAGATTCTTGCATAATCTTCCATTGTATAAGTAGACTTAACGGGGATAACACGAACGGATTTTGTCATTCTATCCACTATCACCCAAATTGAGTCAATTTGCCTCCTAGTTTGAGGCAACCGAACTACAAAGTCCATGTTAATTTCTTCCCCGGTAGAGGGAATTTCCGATGGAGCGGTGAAATGCGTAGAGATCATAAAGAACACCAACGGCGAAAGCACTTCCAAGTAGGAACACCCATTTCTTAGATTAGACCACTAGGCTTTAGATGTTCAGCTTTCACTTGTTGGCAATTTGGGTACTTGGATACAAACTCCGCTATGTCCCTTTTCAAGTCATCCCACCAATATACCTCTCTAAGATCAAGGTACATCTTGGTGGAACCTGGATGAATAGAATATTGAGAACCATAAGCTTCTTCCGAAACCCTTCTCCTCAAATAAACAACATCTGGCACACACAACCTATTTTAGTACATTAGCACACCATCCCCCCTGGGAGAATGACTCATTCAACTTGCTAAATACCGATTTCTTCAACTCCATCAATAGTGGATCAAGGTGTTGCTTAGACTTCACCTCAACCAGTAATCATGACTCGGAGTTATTTTGCACCACAAAACCACCATTAGTGGAATTTTCCAACATAACACCCAATCTAGGCAACCTATGAACATATTTCACTAGGTCTTTATTCCCTTCTTCAATATGAGGCACACTACCCATGGTCATACGAATCAAAGCATCCGCAACCACATTGGCCTTGTCGAGTGGTAGAGAATACTCATGTCATAATATTTCAACAATTCCAACCATCTTCTTTGTTGGAGATTCAACTCCTTTTGAGTAAAAATATTTTGAAGACTCTTATGGTCGGTATAGACATCCACATAACCACCATACAAGTAATGCCTCAATATTTTCAAAGCAAACACAACGGCCGCTAATTCAAGATCATGAGTTGGATAGTTTTTCTCATGCACCTTGAGTTGTCTAGAGGCATAGGCTACTACCTTCCCATGTTGCATAATAAGACACCCCAAACCCACTCGGGATGCATCACAATGTACCGTAAATCCCTAAGTACCCTCCGATAAAGTCAATACCATAGCGGAGGAAAGCCTATCATTCAAATTTTGGAAGCTTCTTTCACATCCCTCCGACCACTCAAATTTCACACTCTTTTGGGTCAAGGAAGTTAAAGGAGAAGGAATGGAAACAAAACCATCTACAAACCTCCTATAGTATCCGGCTCAACCCAAGAAACTTCTTATGTCGGTTGGAGTCAATGGTCTAGGCCAATTCTTAACCGCCTCAATTTTCTTTGGATCGACCTCGATACCCTCACTCGAGATAATATGACTAAGAAACACCACTGATCTCAACCAAAACACACATTTGTTGTACTTGTAAAATAGTTGGTGTTCTCAAATGACTCATGTGTTCACCCTCATTCTTCGAATATACCAATATATCGTCAATGAAGGCAATGACAAATATCTATTTCCTTCAAGGCCATAATCACAACATACAAATATAGACAAAATAAGAAAATCAGTAAATTTCCAGCTACTGTTCAAACAGCTACAAAGGTATCAAAATTTCGCACCGCTTCATCGGCGCGTGCGCCGCCGGTGGAGCTCCAACATATGCCGACCAAAGCCAACAGGATCGTCCTGATGAGGGCAACAAAACCCAGAAATACACGCACCACGAATCATCTCACAACTCTTCGAAATCGCAAGACAATGATGCGATGAACACTGAGTTTTCAGAGGAAGAGTTTGAGCGAGAACGAGAAAACATTTCCCCAGGAATTTCTGAGTTGAATCGAGGAAAAATGTTGGGGGAACCTGATAATAATAGTCACGATCTACAACATACCCAAAAATCAATCGATTCCATCGTCCCAATTGGCAGCAATCGCGAAATGAATTTGGCGAGAATCGCGACAGAATCGCCTGGGATGCGCACTCAAAAATCGAGCATCTTCGAGTCAATGTTGTAACGAATTGAGTACTGGGGTTTACTCCCCTGTTGATAAGGATCATCTCAACGAAAATTCAGCTGAAAAGGATCAGGAAATCACCGGCGGGGAGAAATCCAACATACACAGAGCTCAAGTCATCGGAAACCATGGATATTTGTCGATGAAGACTAATTCCCAGTCTATAAATGTTCACCTTAATGATGTTTCTAACGATTTTGAGGCAGGAAACAACTCTAACAATTCTAACAACAATTCACTATCACTCAAGGAGGCTGCGTTCAAAAGACAACAAGAGATACAAATAAGTGAAGTCGAGCAGCTGGAATCCAGTTGAAATGTTGAACAAAATATCATATTGAATGAACATCAATCAATTGAAACAATAATGATGATACAAGGCAATAAGAATCAACTGGGGGGAATTTCGACTGAGCAGCAGGGCATTAACAGCAGCACTATGAGGATGCATACAGCAACCTCATTGAATGGAGATAAAGCTTCGAAATTTTCCTTTGGAACTTCAGGTAAATCATCCTATCTAACACCTAACATCATTGCTGCTACTGCTCAGGTCATGCCAAATCAAGAAGACAAAAGTGAGGAGAATGGACAGTCACAGACTCAAAACCTGGATCAAACAGGCCAAAAACAACAGCTCTTAGGTAAGAAATTGCAGCAGGGAACAAAGAATCCAAACAAGGCTGCAAATGATAAAAAAAATCAAACAAATCACATACAAACTCCTCAACAAACTCAAAGACAAGAGGACAACAAACAGGGAGGAACAAATTCAACATACCAAAGCAATAAGGAAAACATGGAGTACCAAAGCAACTTCCCAAAGATTTCCAACAACTTTACAAGGTATGATCCTAACTCCCAATTAGATGGAAATAATAAAACTGGTAATAATGCTGCGCAAGGAAATGCTAGACCTCCTAACAGCCAACAACAAGGACAAAACATTAGTAACAATGCTAAACAGTACAAAGCTAGTGAACCTGCTCCATACACTGTGGTTCAATCTTTTGCAGCCCGCTTGAGGTATAATCAGTCTAATAATGAGATTCCAATTATGTTGAATGATCCCATACATACTACTAGACAAGGGTATCCTGCTGTGTTATTAGATGCGCATGATTACTATGTGAAGTTGGCTGAGTGTTGTAAGTATACGCTTGTGGGCAAGTTCACCAATACTATGCCTAAAATGGAGTTGGTTAGAAAGAGTTTCACACTTCAAACTCAACTTACTGGGGGGGTGAAGATTACACACTTTAACTCTAGACATGTGTATATTGATCTAGATAATGAATTCGATTATCAAACTGTTTGGACAAAATTGAGGATGACTATTGAAGGGCAATTGATGAGAATTCAAGCTTGGACCCCTGATTTTTCCCTAGAGAAAGAAACTCCTATTGTTCCTATTTGGGTGGCTGTGCCAGGCTTACCATGGCATTGTTATAATAAGGTTCTTTTGACTACTATCTTGGAATCTGTTGGGAAGGTTTTATATCTTGATTCTCCGACTTCTCAAAAGACTAGAGGTAGTACAACAAGGGTGAAAGTACAAGTTAACCTCACTAAGAAAAGGCCTGAACATGTATGGTTGGGTTTCAAAAATTCAGACCCCAACAAGGGGAGATGGTTGAAGGTTCAATATGAAGGTATCCTTGACTATTGTATGTATTGTAAACATCAAGGGCATATGGATTATGATTGCACTATAAAAAGTAGAGATGAAGAGGTGAACAAGAGGAAAGAAATGGAGCCTGATAAAATAAATAAATCAAGAGGAGATCAACATCAAGGTGGAGAGGTAATAGAGGAAACTTTCAAGCAAAATCAAAAAGGAAATCACCAAGATGGGAAACAGCAAAAGACAAGAAAGTAGGGCCAGAAAAATTATGATCAAGAGGTTGCAGAAAAGGAGGAGCAATGGCAGACACAAAGAAGAAAACAATCAAAGAACTTGGAGCAAATTCAACCCAAAACAGCATGGAGAGCTCGATCACCACAACACAAGACAAGCAGTGATAACAGGCAGCAAGCAGCAAATATCACAGGTATCACCCCTCCCATTACTACTCATAATGTTTACAGTGATTTAGAATTGTAGGAACAGGCTGTACAGGAGCAGCAAGTGACCACATCAGAAAAGAAAGGAGCTGCAGACAGTAATATCCAACAAATCCAAGAGCCAAATATTGTCTCACCATCAACAAATCAAAGATCAAATGTCCAAGAGCTGCAGATGGACAATTCAGCACAAGAAAGTAATGCAGACAGTGATACACAGCAAGTTCAAGATATAAATATTATTTCACCATCAACAAATCAAAGAACAAGTCTTCAACAACATCAAACTCAATCCACACAAGCCAATAATTACAAGAGAACAGATATTGACTTATCTCTCCCCACACCCCTGCAGCCCCCTGTAACTACTATTGTTAATGCTATGAATGTTGGGTTGGCTGTTGAAGTTGATGGAGGTACGGATGGAGGGTGTCAGGAGAAGCCCACTAATCTGCAGGAAGGGGTTACCAAAGGGGGGAATCTGCCTCATGTTCTGCATGAGGGGTTGGATATTGACCATATTTCTGACCTTAGAGCCTATATTGATAACAAATACAAACAGCAACAAGAGGTTCCACAACAGAGGCAGCAGCAGGACCTGGACAGTAATAACAGGGAACATGCAGTGCTGGAAAATCAAGAGAAACAACAAAATGAAAAAAGGAAAGAAAAAGATAAAAGGGAACCAAGTGACAATACTCAAGGCATCACCCCTAAGAGTAAAAACAAACCAAGTAAACAGAAAAGAGATGCTGCAAAAAGAAGACAAACCAGGCTGCAAGACAATGAAAATGAGCAGGAACAAGGGAGGAGGGATGATTCATGTAAGGATCAGTACATGACATCTCCATCAGCTGAACCTCCGGATATAAGACAGCAAGTTTGCAAGCTGAATACTGTTCCTCCTGTTGATGAGTATGCAGTTGATAACTATGAGGATGATCTGGAGAAAGATAATCAATCCCTAGAAGAACCTGAAGAGGATGATGAGACTAGGGAGGATCCTTTCAAGGCACTTAGCTCTCATAAGGACCAGGCCCTAGAAGAGGAGCTTCAACAGGCAACACAAAGTCAGGGATTATCTCCAAGAGGGCTCAAGCATGACAAAGTCAATACTGTCACTGCTGGCAGACCTAACACTAGGCTCTTCTCCTCTAAATCCTCTAAATGATTTGTACACTTATATGGAATGTGAGAGGGATCAACACTCAGGGAGTGTTGGAGAGATTAAAGATACTCAGAAAGCTTCACCATTTATCTGTTATTACCATTTTGGAACCTTTCTCTGATAGTGTTCATGTACAAAACTTCAAAGTTCAATTAAACATGGATAATGCCACTAGTAATTGTAATGGCAAGATTTGGTTTTTTTGGAGCAGCGATATTGACTGTAATATTCTTGATGAAGATGAACAGCAAATCACTTGTGACATGAAACACAATAAGTTACAATACCAATTTACTAGTACGTTTGTCTATGCAAAATGCAAGGATCACCTCAGGAGACCTCTCTGGGACAAGATGCTTCAGCAGGCAACAGTGAACACCAAACCTTGGTGCGCAGTTGGAGATTATAATGTTATAACTGCTGTAGATGAAAAACTGGGAGAAGTGCCTTACAATATGAGGAAGAGCATGGATTTTATTGCTATTATAGAAGCATGTGGACTCTTGGACATTGGGTTCAGTGGACACAAATTCACTTGGTCAAATAAGAGGGGTATCAATCACAGAATATGGAAGAGGCTTGATAGGGCTTTGGTTAATGATTCATGGTTAGAAAAGATGCCTCAAACCACCATCACTCACTTGTCTTCCACTGGGTCAGATCATTGTCCTCTGCTCATAGAAATGGTTTCCACAAATTCTGATCACATCAAGTATTTCAAATTCCTTAATTGTTGGGTTGATAACCCTCAGTTCATGGAAATTGTGAAAACTTGTTGGGATAAGGATGTAGAAGGTAATGGCATGTGGAAATTCCACCAGAAAATGAAAAGATTATCAAACACTCTTAGTACTTGGTCAAGAAAGGAATTTGGAGATATTTTTCAAAAAGTAAGGATGTATGAGGAACAGGCGCACAAAGCTGAAGAGGAATACATCCTTGACCAAAGTGACTCACATAGGAGTGCCCTTCATGAAATCAATGCTAAATATATTAAATTCCTCAAGATGGAGGATACTGTTTTGAAGCAGAAAACCCAACTCCAATGGTTCAAGGAAGGTGACACCAACTCCAAATACTTCCATTCTATTATAAGGGGAAGGATAAGGAAACTTTTTGTGCACAAAATTGTCACTGAAAATGGGGATTGGATTCAAGGTGAGGATAACATTGCTCTTGCTGCTTGCGACCACTTCAAATTTATATTCACAGGTGAGGAAAAGCCTATTAATGAGCACACCTTGGAGTGTATTCCAGGGATGGTTAGTCATGATCAGAATACTCATCTTACCAAGGTTCCAAATATGAATGAACTTAAGAAGGTAGTTTTTGCTATGAACTCTAATTCTGCAGCAGGTCCTGATGGCATGAATGGATACTTCTTTCAGAAGTGCTGGCACATTATCAAGCACGATCTAATGGGGGTGATTCAGGCGTTTTTCAGTGGACAAATGATTCCTAAATATTTCTCCCACTCTTGTATTGTGCTGCTCCCCAAAGTAAATAATCCAAACAAACTTACTGAGTTTAGGCCTATAAGTCTAAGTAACTTCACTAGTAAAATAATTTCCAAACTAGTGAGTAACAGACTTAGTCCTATTCTCCCCTCTTTGATTTCTCCCAATCAGTCCGGTTTTGTGAAAGGAAGAAGCATCTCTGAAAACATCATGTTAGCCCAGGAAATCATTCACCAAATCAAGAAACCCAACATTGGAAGTAATGTCATTATTAAACTAGACATGGTAAAAGCTTATGACAGAGTCTCATGGTCATATATTTGCTTAGTTCTAAGGAAAATGGGGTTTGATGAGGTGTTCATTGATATGGTATGGAGAATCATGGCTAACAATTGGTACTCAATCATTGTGAATGGTAAGAGGTATGGTTTTTTCAACTCCTCTAGGGGACTCAAGCAAGGTGATCCTCTTTCTCCGGCCCTATTTATTTTAGGTGCTGAGATGCTTTCAAGATCTCTCAACAGGTTACATAATCACCCGGATTATAATGGTTTCTTCATGAAAATGAGGGGACCCCAAGTGAACCATTTGAGTTTTGCTGATGACATAATTCTGTTTTCTTCTGGAAGGTACAAAACTTTAAAACTCTTAATGGCAACTTTAAAGGATTATGAGACCACTTTTGGACAACTCATTAATGGTGATAAAAGCCACTTTATGCTGCACTCTAATGCTTTTAATAGCACTAAAGATAGAATTAAGAGGCTGACAGGGTTCAAAGAAAAACAGGGTCCTATTACTTACCTAGGATGCCCTTTATTTGTTGGCAGGCCTAGAAATGTTTATTTTTCTGATCTTGTTAACAAGGTTGTTGGTAGAATTACAGGTTGGCAAACCAAACAACTTAGCTATGGAGGCAAGGCTATTCTCACTAAACATGTTCTTCAAGCTCTTCCTATTCACCTTCTATCCGCAGTAACACCTCCAGTGACAATACTTAAGCAAATCCAAATGCTTATAGCTGATTTTTTCTGGGGATGGAAGAACGATAGGAAGAAGTACCACTGGGCTTCATGGAAAAATCTAAGTTACCCCTATGATGAAGGGGGGCTGGGAATGAGGAACTTACATGATATTTGCAGGGCCTTTCAATTCAAACAGTGGTGGATCTTTAGAACCAAACACACTCTGTGGGGTGAATTCTTAAAAGCTAAATATTGCCAAAGATCCAACCCGGTTAGCAAAAAAGGGGATACAGGTGATTCTTTAAAATGGAAACATATGCTGATGAATAGACAGCAGGTGGAACAACATATTCAATGGAAGCTCCAAGCTGGGAATTGTTCCTTCTGGTGGGACAACTGGCTAGGTAGTGGACCCCTTGCAAACTTCTCCACCACCAATAATAGATTCAACCACTCCACAGTTGCTGAATTTTGGGAGGAAGGGAGGTGGAATTGGAGCAAGCTGTTGGAGGAGGCACCTGCCAGTCAATTATCCAATATACTAGCTACAGAAATTTCACCTCAACAATATCTTCTAGATCAGCCAGTTTGGAAACTCAACACTCATGGAGCATTCAGCTGTTCATCAGCCTGGGAGGAAATCCGCGAAAAAAGAGCTAAACATCACTTTAACTCTCTTTTATGGCATAAATACATTCCTTTTAAGATTTCCTTTTTACTATGGAGAACCCTTAGGTGTAAACTCCCTACTAACGACAGGCTAACTAGTTTTGGCATTGAGCCATCAAAGTGTGTTTGTTGTTTTGATAGGGCAGGTATGGATTGCATTGAGCATATGTTCAACAAAGGGAACTTTGCAACCAACATCTGGACCGACTTTGCAGCCACTGCAGGGCTGAGGCCAGACCAGACTGACTTGCACTCACTGCTCAAGCAGTGGTGGACTGCCACACCTAAGAATGCAGCCCACAGATTACTTCTGCAAGCGACCCCAATTTTCATTTGTTGGAACTTATGGAAGAACAGGTGTGCAGCTAAATATGGAGGCAAGACAACCAATATAAGCAGGGTCAAATATGCCATCTACAAGGATAACTACAAAATGCTTTCCACAGCCTTCCCTCAGCTTCAGTGGCCTGCAAAATGGACAGATTTAATTCAAAAATGTGAAAAGTGTGTGCACGACATCAAAGTGATTTTGGTAACATGGCTTAAACCTCCCGACCAATGGCTCAAAGTAAACACCGATGGCAGCGCAACCACTAATCCTGGCAGGTTGGGAGCTGGCGGCATTTTGAGGGATAAAAATGGTAAATTGGTGATGGCTTTCACAACACCCCATGGAGAAGGAACAAACAACAAAGCGGAAATAGAGGCAGCAATATTTGGTATGACTTGGGCACTTGAACTGGGATATAGAAACATAATTTTGGAGCTTGATTCTCAACTAGTAGTACATTGGATTTTAAAGAAGACAGCTCCTCAATGGAGTATCATCACACAGTTGGCAAGATTGCAAGATCTCATCTCTCAGACTCAGCAATTCAAGTGCTTACATATATTTCGAGAAGCAAATTGGGTGGCTGATGCTCTTTCAAAACACAGTCACATGATAACCAGTCCACATATATATTTCAGCAGCCAGCACATGCCTAAGGAAGCAAAATCATACTATCAGCTGGATTTACTGGAGATGCCTAGCTTTAGAAGAAGCAAGACCAGAAGAATTAAGGAACCACCTTGATCGACCTTGCAGATTTCAACTATAGCTATCTGAATAGGTTAGTTTACTTTTATTCTACCTTGTAAAGGGAGAGTCTCCCTTGTTTATGTTTCCTAGATACTTTGTATTGAGAGGAGTCCTCTCCTTAGGTGCTTAGTATTTCGGTTTCATCATTGATGTACGGGGAGGAGTTGACTTCTTCTTTTAGAAAGTTGACTCTGAACCACCTTAGGTTGGAGGTTAGGTTTATGTCCCCCTCCTTTGTATTTTGTTTTGTTTATTAATGTTAAGGCCTGGGGGTGCTGCTCAGCCCCTTACCCACCCAAGGGTAGTTCAAATAAAAAAAAAAAAGAATCTAGGTAATTTGTAAACATCCTATTCATTAGGTCCATAAAAGTCGCCTGGGCATTAATGAGACCAAAGTACATTACTAGGAACTCAGAGTAACCATACTTAGTTCGAAATGCCGTTTTAGGTACATCCTCAACTCTCACCCTAAGTTGGTGATACCCTGACCTCAAGTCAATCTTAGAAAAGTAGTTTTCCCCTTGGAGTAGATCAAACAAGTCGTTAATCCGAGGGAGATGATACTTGTTCTTAATAGTGACTTTATTTAGTTGACGATAGTCAATACACATCCTAAGGGACCCATCCTTCTTCTTAACAAACAATACTGGAGCACCCAATGGAGAAATACTAGGTTGAATGAAACCTTCATCTAGTCAATCTTTTAGTTGAGCCTTCAACTATTTCAATTCGGCCAGAGCCATCCGATAAGGAGGAATTGAAATGGGATTCGTATTCGATAATAAGTCAATACCAAAGTCAATTTCCCATTCGGGAGGAATTCCAGGCAAGTCATCCGGAAAGACTTCCAGAAATTCCTCACTACGGGGACCGAATCAATGGAAGAAGTGTCAGTTTAAAATTTTTTTACTCTTACAATATGGTAAAGATACCCTTTAGAGATCACTTTACATGTTTTCAAACAAGAGATGATTAGACCTCTAGGAATTGAATTACCCCCTTCCACTCTAAGGCGGGTTCATTAGTAAAATTGAACTTAACTACTCCTGTTCTACAATCAATGGAAGCAAAACAACCATGCAACCAATCCATTCCCAAAATAACATCAAAATAAACCATATCAAGTTCTACCAAATCCACACATGTAACTCTATTGTTCAAAGATATATGACAACTCCTAAAGACTCTTATAGCCACAACGGAGTCACCCACCGTGGTTGTAGCAAAAAATGTTTCATTTAAAATATCGGGTAAAACATCAAACTTTTTTGCTACTAGAGGAGATACAAATGATATTGTAGCACCGGGATCAAGTAAAGCATAAACATCAATAGAGAATACTTGTAACATACCATTGACCACATCGGGAGACTCCTCTTGCTCACCCCTAGAGCGGAGAGCATAAAAGTGGTTCCTCTTTGGAGCTTTAAAACTAGTAGCACTAGGTTGAGATTGACCACTTCCCTTCCCTTGACTCATTCTATTAGGGAGATCTCTAACTTTGTGGCCCTATTTTCTACGAGTAAAGCAATTTACCGTCCTAACTAGACACTCACCCTAATGCTTCTTACCACACTTTGCACAAGTTAGTTTATATTTTGATGAATTTCCACTTCTAGCCTTTTGGGACTTAGGGTTAGACACCCTATCTTTAATTGTCTTGGAAAAGTTGGAATGAACTTGGTTGTAAACCTTCTTGTTGAACCTAGTTTTGTCTTGAGTCTCAAGCCTACCCTTAGAAGTGCCTCCCTCATAAGCCTTGCCCTCTTTAACTCCTTATTCACTCTTTTGAGTCTAGTCTCTTCAACTTGTTGTGAATGAACCATCAACCTAGAGATATCCATGTTTTCATGGAGCAACGCCAAATGACACTCTTCAACCAAATCATCGGACACTCCCGTGATAAAGAGACTCATTTCATCCCTTGGGTTAGACACTAAGGAATGAGCATATTTGGACAATTTGGTGAACTTCAAGGAGTATTATTCCACACTCATACCTCCTTGATGAAGGCTGATGAATTCTTCCACTTTCACCTCCCTTTTCTCACTAGGAATGAAATGATCAAGGAAAGCCCTTCGAAACACCTCCCCAGTGATAGGGCTTCCTCTCAAGGTCCTACTATCTCTCCATTGGGTGTACCATGTTTGAGCTATATCCTTGAGTTTGTAGAACGCTAACTCGTCCTTTTCATTGGAAGTTAACTGCATGGCATAGAGAATCTTGTAAACTTTATCAATGAAGTCTTAGGGATCTTCATTTACTTTTAACCCATAAAATATAGGTGGATTCATCCTTATGAAATCCCTCAAGCGGGTAGCCGTAATGCTAGCATTAAGTTGAACACGAGGTCCAACCTCCCTATTAGCTTCAGCCGTCATGGCTAGAGACTGGGTGGTCATGGCTTGGGCCAAAGTCACGAATGTCAACCTTATATCTCCATCCGTCATAGGTGGAGGAATGACCGGAGATTGGACTTGTGGAGGCAATTGGTCATCTTGTGGAGGGACTTGGTTGTCTTGGGGAGGAACCCCCACATTAACCAACCCTTCCTCCACTATTCTTGCCACTGCACATCTTGTAATCATTTCCTATATCCACAAGAAAGGATTAGAAGAAAGAAGGGCACATAGTGTTACTACTCCTAAGTCACGACTTTCAAGATTACCAATAAGTGCGAATTCCTAAGTGTCACATAGCGTCTCATTCATAAGTGTGGCGCGCTTCACACCCATGAACAAGACACTAGATAGATGTGGTTCAATGAGACATCAATCCTAAGATTTCTTTAACCTGGCTCTTATACCATGTTTTTCACGACAAGGGAGCATCACTAGACATAACCGGCGGCATCGTCCTCAGAGAGGACTAAGAATAGACTCTTAGCATTCGTCATCACATATCATAGGTTAAAAATGCGGAAAAATTAGAACTTTTACCTATTGTGGTTTACATAGACCTCTCGCACTACACATATATACATAGGGAGTTTACTCAGACGCCTCGCATGGGAAGCTTTCTTAGGCTTCTACATTTACATAACATAATCGATACATAAGAATTAGTCTAATACTTCATCTCATATTGAACCATCTAAAATGAGTAGAACATTCGGGCATAGCCCTCAATACAACTTCTTAATTTCCACATAGGGCTTAAAACAATACCTTCAACAATAGGAGAGAAATGAATATCTTTAGACTATAGCAATACTACTAAGGTAGAGTATGTGCAACAATCCTCAAAACTAGAGGACCTACCAAAAATTGGGGAAAGGTCCAAGTCTTCTTGATATTGACCTTCATACCTCAACGGCCGGAACCTACCTATTTGTAGAATCATAACAATATGGGTTAGTACACCACTTGTATTAAGTATGACAATATGCACATAAGACATCTGAAAGCATGCATGAAATGTGACATTTGTTCTAGACAATCCTAAATTACTTTGAAAAGCCTTATGCACAACCAAGAACACATATAAGTCAATAATCATATATCTCTCAAGACAATACCATATTCAACACAAGACGAACATCATCAAGTAAAGTAAAGTCAACATATGTAAGACCATAGTATAACACATGACCAAAGCAACTCCAACATCACGTTATAACAATAAACCATGTAAAAGAGATCATAAGATTACAACATAGGCAAGACCCTTACTCATAACCCCTTACCAAGCTTACTAGTGCAATGACCAAGTAAAGTCCCATAATCTCACTCCACCAAGAAAACCAACCAAAGGATCATGAATAATATCTAACTTCATATAACATAGCATCATGAGTATTCATCATCATATTTAGCAGTATAAACCAACAACATGTTCATAAGTGAAACCAACATCATATAAAATCATCAACTTGTAAAGTCACATATGCATATCATTGAAGTCATAAGAGCATAAGAATATAAGAACATCCTCCTAAGACTTCCCTCAAGGCCAACTAGTGCAACGTATAGGTCGAGTCTCATACCCCTACCTGCACTAAGTCAAACCCCTTAAGTCAAATTAGTTAGAGTTGACTTTATTACATCATTTTACTTTAGAGAACACTTGCCTTAACCGACATAGACCACATGAGCTAATCTGGAATCCGGTGTCATGAAACCCTTCACAAAAGAAGGCGGACTACTTTCCAAGATAGTACCAAAACATGAACATAGCATCTAGGTGGATCTACTATCTTCTATTCCTATGGGGCAACATAGGTCAAGAACTAGGAGACATGCTTGAGACCCTCTTTATGCCATTGGCATTGTAATCTCTATTTCATGAGTACATTAGTATCCTACCTTCCCTTCTTGGGAAGGGACACTACTCACTACTAGTTCACTCGGTGCTAAGCTAGAGTCCATTTTTGAAATGTATTTAAGCTTTTATTAACAATCATAGGTTAGTATAGGTCATAGAGGACTACCCCTTGTATATCATCATCATTATCTCATTAAGAATTTGATGAGAATGTCCTTTCATGGCAACCCTTCATTTGTGAGAATAACACATTATCATCATCATGTAATAGTAAGTCACATAGGTAGTTCATAACCGAACTTATATCAGTACATCTTCTTAATAATCTCACAATTCATATAGTCAAGACATTTCAATTATATTCATCATACCATCACCTCGATAATCTAATCACATATAATACTTCAATTAACAATCATCATCAAGTACAAGGCATCACAATTTAAGTAGAGAATTCAAGATCACAAGGTCTTACCAATTCTCCGTCATAAGCCTCCTTCAATGGTCTTGTCAGATCACAAATGTATACCCTAGAAGATATGGCACTCTCGGAGTGTAACCGGCGTACTTGACCTCTCAGAGGTCTTGCACAAGGCCTTTCGCATCATTCATCGCATATATATATATATATATATATATATATATATATATATATGAAAAGTAGTGCGGAATTATAACTTTTCACAAACATTCAAATAGTCTTTCAAAATATCTTTCATATAAACCAAAGGAAATCCTAAGTCTCATATCATCAAATATTAGACACAAGAATACTTGGGACACGACTCATACAATCGAAATAGAGTACTACTAAGTCAATTACAATGCTTTAATAGAAGAAACTCTAAGATAGTGATGCCCTTGAGTCAAGTGAGGACATATTTCAACCTTGCTCGAAAGATCCTATAATCCAAGCTTCGCTCCCAAAAGCAAATTCACCTATGAATCACTTTAGAGATACATACAAGCATGGAATTAGTACAAACACATGTACTAAGTATGGCTTAATGCATAAATCATAATAACGGACATTTAATGAAAATATGCTCTTTTTGATTAAAACATCATAGTATAAACATAAGAGAAACATTTAACACCTTAGAAAAACATAAGATAACACATATACATTTTATTACATTTTAAGGACATTACAATGAACTATGTCATTGTTACAGTGAACTAAGTCCAATGTTACAGTGAAGTTCTTCAACTTCACAGTGAACCCTTTCTAACATGAAACCTTCTCACAAAAGCTATCCTAAGACTCACATAAGTAAGACAAAGAGACACCGCCCATACACCCTCTCTAAGAACACCTAAATGATCCTTGGGGCTACCTATAATGAGATGAATACACTTACAATACACCAAAAGACTTACTTAAGTAATTCTAGAAGAGAACGCCCATACACCCTCTTCAAGGTTACCTAAATAATCCTTAAGACTTCCTAAGATTATATCATGTCCAAGGTATCAACCAACTTTCCTATCTAGAGTCATTATTAAGACTTCCCTAGATAAGACATGAGAGAGCATCCATTATGTCCCCTTCACACTTTAACTAGGCAATCCTTAGAGTTACTCTAGACTAGGTACTCATTCATTTACATGCTTTCTAACTTAAGTCATTACTTCATTAGTTCAATAAGAGACATTCATCACATAAGGACATTGAAGTAATGGTCTTGGAGAAAAGACTTAGGGACTCACTCACTAACATCTTCAAAGCTCAATTGTGCAATGTCTAGGTAGCGTCCCATACCACCACCTAAACTTCATAGAACCTCTCCAACACTAGAGGGTTTCCCATATTATGAGAATAGGAAATAACTTACATAGACCATGGTAGTTATGCATGGAATCCGGAATCGTAACCTACTCCGATGGAGGGTGTTCTACTTGCCAATGGTAGAACTTGGACACATCCCATGTAGGCACATGGTTAATAAATATGAAGGGTTTGCTTGCACTCTAGCCTCATTCTTAACTATAGCTACTTCCCTTACCATACTAACTCAGTGCTATACTTTCTTCTCATAGAGTAATTCACATAAGGATCACATGAAGAGGTTCCATATCTAGTTCATAACTCAATCACATTCACCCTACCAATAAGGTCCCCTAGGATATCCTTTCAATGGAAAAGAAGATAGCTTAATGACTTTTCTAAGGATTATTTCATGCCGTTCCAGCCAACCAACCTTAAGTCCACCATTCACACAAGAAGGATACCATTACGGCTTTGGACTTCAAGGATATCATAACCTCTCAACTAGGTTGAGGGCTCCACATAATTTGACCTTCATCACTATGTTCAAGGCCACGTATCATTCATACATACAAGACTAAGAGGATTTAGCATCCTAAGTCAAGAATCTCATATTCACAATGTACATGTATCAAGTAAGGGACACAAGTCAACCATAATAAGACATATCAATACTTAACTTTATCACATATAGCATCTCACATAAGAAGCACATACGCATAACAAAGTAAACTATAGGTCATCCTATATACTACTATAGAATCATCAATGTAGCCATCGTAAGACTCATGTAACCAAGTAGGAAGAATCATGCATCAACTCTAAGACTACACACATAAGGATATAGTCATAGTCTAACATGATCACCTAACAACATCAATAGAAGAACACATGCTATCACCTTAATCACAAGTAGATAGATATGATCATACTTCACATAAGTCAACTACACCAATCATCATAATATATGAAGTAGTGCCGACAAGGCCATGATCATCATAATACATAAAGTAACGCCAACAAGGTCACATCATTCAAAATTATAACACATAACACCGTCAACATAAGTGGACCATTACAATCACAACATAATTCAATACCTACATTATATAAAGTAAAGAGAATTAGGGCAGCGTACCACCAATACATTCTCACCACATCAATCCATAGCTAAATCATCCAATTCAATACCATGGCCATGATCATCAATTCAATCAGTTCACTGTTAAGTCAAGGGGTGAATTGGTTAATTCACCCCACTTACAAATAAGAGTTTGGGAGGTTACTTAAAGGAATTTTGGGTATTTTAAACGTCTATATAAGTCCTAAATACCTAGATGAATTTATACTTCAAAATCAAAACCCAAATTCTCTTAGAAATTCTCTAGAACTCCATTGAAACTAAAACTCAAGGAAGACCTTGGATTGGAGATTTGAGTGGTGATTCTTCATCAATTTCGTGGATTAACATCATTGAGTTATGGGTTTTGATACTTAAAACTCTATTCATCAAGGAGCCCAAAATTCAAAGAGATTCTAAAGTTTTCTAAAGATGAGCTTGTCCAATTTTATGATCTATCCATGAGTTCTTGCATTAATGGTTTTGAATCATTATATATTGATTTTATTGATGTTAATTAGATGATTTTAACATAATTAACATATGAACCCATGTAATTCACTAACCCTAGATTTTGACTACTATGTGGTTGACTTGATATTGTCTTAATGCTTATGAATTCTAGTGTAGTTTTCTATGGGCTGTTGAATGATGTAATAATTGTATTCAATTGATGTATAGGCTGTATTATATTTATAAATCTATGTTGAATTGACCTAGATTCATTGAGTATTATGTTTTTTGTAATGATATGATGATCATGGCCATGGGTAAGGGCTTATTGGTATTGAATTGGATGATTTAGCTAAGGATTGAAGTGGAGAGAATAGATTGGTGGGATGCTGACCTAATTCTATTTATTATATGTAATGTAGATCTTGAATTATATTGAGATTGGTATGGTCCACTTATGGTGGCGATGCTATGTGAACGAGGAGGCCTTGTCGGCGTTACTTTATGTTTAATGAAGATCATGGCCTTGTCGGCACTACTTGAAGTATTATGATGATTTGTGTAGTTGATTATATGAAGTATGATCATATCTACCTACATGTTAAGTAATGTTAAAGTATGTGTTCTTCTATTGATGTTATTAGGTGATCATGTTAGACTATAACTATGTTCTTATGTGTGTAGTCTTAGAGTTGATGTATGATTATTCCTACTTGTCTATATGAGTTTATGATGGTTATATTGATGATATTATAGTAGTGTATAGGATGACTTAAATATGATAATGGTTATTCCTATGTGCTTCTAAAATGATATGATATATGTGATAAAGTGAAGTCATTGGTGTGTCTTGTGTGGTAGACTTGTGTCCCTTACTTGATACATGTATGAATGTGAATATGAGATTCTTGACTTAGGATGATAAAGCCAATTAGTCTTGTATGTATTAATTACATGAGACCTTGAATGTTGCTAAGAGGGTCCTTTATGTGAAACCTTAAACCTAGTGGTAAGGTTAGGAACCTTGAAGTCAAAAGTCGTAATGGTATCCTTCTTGTAATAAATCATGCACTTAAGGTTGCTTGGCTGGAACAAAATCATATCATTTTTTAGGAAATTCATTAATCTATCTTTGCCGCCATTATAAGGCAGCCCTAGGGGACCTCTTTGGTAGGGTGAATGTGATTGCGTTATGAACTAGATATGAAACCCCTTCGTATGATCCTCAATGTTAATTACTCTATGATAACAAAGGCTAGCACCGAGTGAGTATGGTATGGGAAGTAACTCTAGTTAAAGCATAAGTCTAGAATGCAAAGTAAACCCTTCATATTCCTTAACCATGTGCCTACATGGGATGTGTCCAAGTTCTACTATTGGCAAGTAGAACACCCTTATCGGAGTAGGTTACGACTCTGGATTCCATGTTTTTCTACCATGGTCTATGTCAGTTATTGCCTATTCTCGTCATATGGGATACCTACTAGTATTGGAGAAGTTCTATGAAGTTTAGGTTGTGGTATGTGACGCTATCTAGACATTCCACAATAGCTTTGAAGATGTTAGTGAGAGTCGCTAGGTCTTCTCCAAGACCATTTCTTGAATGTCCTTTATGTGATGTATGTCTATTAATGAACTAATGAAGTAACGACTTACGATAAGAAGCATGTAAATGAATGAATACCTAATCAAGAGTAAGTGTAAGGATTTCCTAGTTAAAGTGTGAAGGGGCATAAAGGACGATCTCTTCATGTCTTACCTAGGGAAATCTTCAGAATGACTCTAGTTAGGAATGTTGAGTTACTAAGTAGGCATGATCTAATCTTAGGAAGTCTTAAGGATTATTTAGGTAATCTTGAAGAGGGTGTATGTGCGTTCTCTTCTAGAAGTAGTTAAGTAAGGCTTTTGATAACCTTGGTGAGGTGAATTTCATATTATATATGTTATGTGTTTTGGTGTATTGTAAGTGTGTACATCTCACTATATGTGGTCTTAAGAATCATTTAGGTGTTCCTAGGGAGGGTGTATGGGCGGTCTCTCTTTATATTAGTTAAGTGAGTCTTAGGTTAGTTTTTAGTGGGGGAATTACATGCTATAAAGTGACTCAATGTGAAGTTAAATGACTTCACTGTAACAGTCAAGGAATTCACTGTAACAGTGAATTAGTTCACTGTAAAGTATTCCTTAAAAATGTGATAAATTTCTTAAGTGACTTCTTATGTGTTTCTAAGATGCTAAATTTTGTTCTTATGCATATAATATGATGCTTAAATTAAAAAGAACATATTTCCATTAAATGTCTGTTTCCATGATTTTTATGCATTATGCCATACTTAGTACATGTGGTTGTACTAATTCCATATTTTATCTATCTCTAAAGTGATTCGTAGGTGAAGGTGCTATTGGAGGTGAAGGCTTGGATTATAGGATCGTTCAAGCAAGTTAAAGTATGTCCTCACTCGACTCGAGGGCATAGATGTCTTTAGAGTTTTCGTTTATTGAAGTATTGTAATAGACATATAGTATTATATTTCGATTTTATGGTCCGTGTCCCAAGAATATTCGTGAGTCTTAGATTTAATGATATGAGACTTAGTTTCTTTGATTTTACATGAAAGATATTTCGAAAGACTATTAAAATATATTGTGAAAAGTTTTAATTCCGCACTACTTTTTATGTATGTATATACGATAAATGATGCCAAAGGGCTTGTATGAGACATCCGAGAGGTCAAGTACGCCGGTTTCACTCCAAGAGTCCCATATATTCTAGGGTATGCTCTCGGAATGTGACATGCACAATCTACACATCAAGATGCAGAAGCAACATGAGAGAACACGAATTTGGTCAAAAAATCATTTTTCAAGAAATTCAGAATTTTCAAAACATGCTTAACATATTCTTAATTAAGCCATACATAATATATGGAGAACATGCAACTCATACTTTATGCAAGACTCTTATCATGAACAAGCTTCTAGGAACTCTTTAGTTTCAAGCTCAAGTAAAATTAGAAGGACAAGATACAAATATCAACATCCTTACTACTCACATCATCATACCCCACTTAGGATAAACCCATTTAAGAGCAACTTAACTCAACCATCATCATTCCTCTAGGCCTAACACCCAAAGAAAATTCATAACAATCAAGTTAGGTCATACTACCCAACATCATAAGGTCTCAACTATACCATAAACACCAAGGGTCATAACACCTTAAGGAAACAATAGAGGAGACTTAGTCATAAGTCCTATTTCATTTTCTTCAAAAACTAGGGTAAGGTAACTACTAGGTCATTCCAACCCACATCATCACCCTATAAGGTAAGCATGCTACCTTCCCTTCTAGGACCAAGCCAATACAAGGACTCCAATCCGTACAAGGAAACTATCAAGAATCACTCATGTAAACAAAGGGAAACATAGAACTATTACACAGATAATAAGGAAACATGCATCTTGAGTTATTTACCACACTTTTTCAAAGCATTTCAACTCAAACCATACCATTACGCTACCATCACAACCTAGGGTTAGGGGTTGAGGATCATGTTCTTCAATTTAGACCAAACCATCAACAATTATCATAATCAAGTTAAAATATATGTTAATCTATTCATTATATCCTAAATAAATCATAAACAACTCAATTCATAACTTCAATTTCGAGATTAGATGAAACCCACTTAAAAACTCAAGTTTTGGAAATACTTTGAAGGAACCGTTTGAGGAAAGAAGTCTCAAAGGTTAATATATCCATACCTAAAAGTTTGATGAAGATTTAATGGTGAAATCGACCCTTTACAGCCCCCAAAACCCTTCCCTAGCTTGGTCTTCAATGGTGTCTTCCAATAGAGAGAGAAAGAAGAGAGAAGGAAGAGGATTTGTTTTGCGAGTTGTAATTAATCTAATGGGGTTGGGGTCATTATATTTGGGGTTAATTAACTTAATTAGAATCCTTTAAACCCCTAAATAACCACCTAACCACTTAATTAATTAAATGAGTCTAAGTTAAAATGTGCAGGAAAATTGCAGACCCCATCGATGGATTGTTGGTCCATCGACGGGCAGGCTTCCCTCCGTGCTGCACAACCATAATTTTGGTCAGAGACTTGTGAAGGCGAGGGCTTCAACCATTTTTCTAAGTGTTGGTAGATGGTTGGAAATGATGTCCCGTCGATCCATACACGAATCATCGCCTGCATCTCGTGGTTACACACTGCCCAGGCAGTGTTGACACCAACGTGCAAGGGTCCTTCTCAAGGGCCCTTTGGTTGGTCCTTGGGGAGTCATACCTGAACGTTTCGACCATGAATCATCTTAAACATGTGTTATACACCATTCCACCAAATTTCATGAATTTACGACTCCAAAAAACTAGTCAAATAGACTAAGGCACGCTAATACCTTTTTGAACCAAATTCCCGGATGTCATGGACGTTCTTGGACGTTTTGGTTTCTAAGCATCCTAAATGACCTATATTAATTAATATGGACTTAAAAATAGTGTGTAGAACTCATTCCACCTATGTTAGGCTTTAATACATGTCTTGGATTTTTGAAGTGTTACACTGCCCCTCCCCCCCCAAGGATCGCCCTAAGTGGACCCCAAAGGTAGCCAAGAAAGCTGCCAAAGAAGCAGACAAATTGCAGTTGGCTAAAATAGGTCCGCGTCACGGACTTGATGTGCCTTTGTCCAAAAATCAAGTATGCATCGTGGGCACGTCCTGAACTCTCTTGTCTCGAAAATTAATTTGGAAACTCTTGCGGGAGCAGATCCGCGTCGCGGACTTGTACCCTAACGAAGAACTGAAATTTGGAATTCAAGTTTGACTTCATTAAATGATCAACTTAAGTGTGTGGTCTTTTGGGTATTTCATGGGATGTTTATATTGATTGTTAGATTTATTTAATCTATTCCAACTCATTCATGGACTGCCTATAGACATGATCACCTAGTTTAAACTCAAGATCTCTTCTTCTATTGTCGCCATAAGACTTGATCATCCCAATTTCCCTTGAAATCAATAACACAGTCACTTAACATGTCTTCAAGGGTCTGAATGGTATGCTCCGCTTGACCATCCGTCTGAGGATGAAAAGCGGTACTAAGTTTCACTTGAGTTCCTAAACCCTTTAGAAAAGCTTTCCAAAAATTAGAAGTGAATTGGGAACCTCTATCTGAAATGATGGACAAAGGAATCCCATGAAGACTCACAATCTCATTAATGTAGATTCTTGCATAATCTTCGGCAGTATAAGTAAACTTAACTGGAATAAAATGGGCAGATTTGGTCAACCTGTCCACAATAACCCATATAGAATCATTTTGCTTTTGGGTTCGAGGCAACTTAACAACAAAGTCCATATTGATGGCTTCCCACTTTCATGTAGTAACATCCATGATTTGGGTTTAACCACCAAGTTTTACATGCTCAGCTTTAACTTTTTGGCAGTTTACACTTAGCAACAAACTCTGCTATTTCCCTCTTTAAACCATCCCACCAATAGACCTATTTAAGGTCATGATACATTTTGGTGGCACCTGGATGTTTTGAATAGCGAGAACCATAGGCTTCTTCTAGAATCTGATTTCTCAAATCCTCAACATCGGGTACACATAATCTCCCTTGGTACCTAAGAACACCATACCCCACTTGGGAGAATGACTCATTGAGCTTACTAAGTACCGATTCCTTCAACTCCATCAATAGAGGATCAAGGTGTTACTTAGACTTCACCTCAACCACTAATGATGAGTCAGAGTTATGGTGGACCATAAAACCACCATTTGGAGAATCTTCTAACCTGAAACCTAAGCGAGCCAACCTATTAACATCTTTCAGAAGTTCTTTCTTCTCTTCTTCCACATGAGACACACTACTCATAGTCATACGACTCAAAGCATCCGCAACCACATTGGCCTTGCAAGGGTAGTAAAGGACACTCATGTCATAATCCTTCAACAATTCTAACCATCTTCTCTGTCGGAGGTTCAACTCCTTTTGTGTAAACACATATTGAAGACTTTTATGGTTAGTAAACACATCAACATGAACACCATACAAATAATGCCTCCATATTTTAAAGGCAAAAACTACAGCGGCTAACTCAAGATAATGAGTTGGGTATTTCTTCTCATGAATTTTGAGTTGCCTAGAAGCATAAGAAATCACCTTGCCATGTTGCATGAGTACACATCCCAAGCCCACTCGGGAAGCATCACAATACACTACAAAGCCTTCATTACCCTCCGGTAAGGTCAACACCGGAGCGGAGGTAAGCTTATCTTTCAACTCTTGAAAACCTTTCTCACAAGCTTCCGATCACTCAAACATCACCTTCTTTTGGGTCAAAACTGTAAAAGGAGAAGAATTGGACAAAAATCCATCAACAAACTTTCTATAATAGCCGGCTAGACCAAAGAAACTCCTTATGTCTATGGGAGTCAAAGGTCTAGGCCAATTTCTGACCGCATCCGTCTTTTTCGGATCAACCTCTACATGATCATCAGAGATAATATGGCCAAGAAAAGCAACTGACCTCAACCAAAATTCGCACTTGCTAAATTTCGCATAAAGTTGGTGTTCTTTGAGGACTTGCAAGATCAACCTCAAGTGACTCTCATGCTCATCTTCATTCTTGGAGTATATCAAAATATCATCAATGAACACAATCACAAATGAGTCGAGGTAATCTCGAAAAACTCTATTCATTAAGTCCATGAACGCCGCCGGGGAATTCGTTAACCTAAAAGACATGACTAGAAATTCAAAGTGATCATTTCTAGTTCGGAAAGCTGTTTTGGGAACATCTTCACCTCTCATCCTATGTTGGTGATATCCCGACGTTAAGTCAATCTTGGAAAAATAGCTAGAACCTTGGAGTTGATCAAAGATATCATCAATCCTAGGGATATAATACTTGTTCTTAATGGTGACCTTATTGAGTTGGCGATAATCAATGCACATTTTATGGGACCCATCCTTCTTCTATACAAACAAGAATGAATCACCCCATGGACAAATACTAGGTTGAATGAAACCCTTGTCTAGTAAATCTTTGAGTTGTAGTTTCAACTCTTTCTATTCAGCCGGAGCCAATCTATATGGAAGAATTGAAATGGGTTTCGTATCCGGTAATAAATAAATGCCAAAGTCAATTTCCCTTTCGGGAGGAACTCTTGGAAGGTCATTAGGATAAACCTCTGGAATTTTCTCACTACAGGGACTGACCCAATAGAAGGAGTTTCACATTCTAGGTCCTTAACCCTCACCACATGGTATAAACAACCCTTGGCTATCATCTTACAAGCCTTCAAGCATGAAATAATTTTACCCTTTGGTATAGAATTTCCCCCTTCCACTCTAATAAGTTCATTAGGGAATTGAAACTTCACTACCCTTGTTATACAATCTATGGAAGCAAAACAATCATGAAGCCAATCCATACCCAAGATGATATCGAAATCAAACATGTCAAGTTCTACCAAATCAACTAGAGTAACTCTATTGGGCAGCATTACAGGGCATTTCCTATAGACTCTTTTTGCAACTACAGAGTCACCCATTGGGTTACAAACGGAAAAGGGTTCAATGAAAACATCGGGAAATACATCAAACTTCCTAGCTACCAAAGTTGTAACAAAAGAAAGCGTAGCACCTAGGTCAAGCAAAGCATAAACATTAACCGAGAAAACTTGTAAGTTACCTATAACAACGGCGGGAGAGCTTTATTGTTCACCACTAGCCTTGAGTGCATAGAAATTGTTCCTTTTTAAAGCTTCATAATTAGGGTCTCTTGGTTGAGTTTGGATATTCCCCTTACCTTGACTTCTCACATTAGGACAATATTTCACAATATGGCCACCTTTGCCACAACCATAGCAACTATTAGTTACAACAAGGCATTCACCCACCTATTTTTACCACAATTTGGTCTTTTTGTTTGTGGATAAAAATTTCTCCGCTTTTGAGGTTTAGTATTAGAACATCTATCATTTTGATTCATGGAAAAATTTGAAGGAACTTGGTTTGAAAACCTCTTCTTAAACTTAGGCTTGTCTTGAACATCAAGCCTACTCTTAGAAGAACCATTTTCAAAAGAATTTGCCTTTTTAGTTTCCCTATTCCTCTTCCTTAGACAACTTTCCTCAACCTATTGAGCATGAACCATCAATCTAGAAAGATCCATATTGTCATGAAGCATGGCTGCACGACATTTTTCTTCAAGCTCTTCAGACACGCCTATTACATAACGACTCATTGCATCCCTAGCATTAGAAACCAAAGAAGAAGCATATTTGGACAGGTTAATGAATTTTAAGGAGTATTCCTTGACACTAATACCTCCTTGAAAAAGGTTGATGAACTCCTGTACCTTAACTTCCTTTGTTCCCTTGGGAAGAATCTGTCAAGAAAGGCCTTTTTGAAGATCTCCCAAGTCACGGGACCATCTTCTAAAGCCCTATTATCCTTCCACTGATTGTACCATGTTTGTGCCACGTCCTTGAGTTGATAAGCAGCAAGTTCAGCCTTCTCAGTAGCACTCACCCCTATAGCAAATAAAATCTTGTAGACCTCATCAAGGAAATGTCTTTATTAACTTTTGATCCAAAGTACATGGGAGGATTCATTCTCGTAAAGTCTCTGAAAACGGATATCCATAGTACTAGAATGTTGGTTCTCTCGAGGAACAACCTCTTTGTTAGCTTGAGTCGTGATGTCTTGAGCTTGAGTGGTAATGGCTTGGGCCATTTGGAACAGGGCTGACCTTACCTCACCATCCGTCATAGCCGGAGGATTCACTGGAACTTGATCATTTGCAGCAGCTTGCACTTGAGGAGCATTTCGATTACCTTGGGGAGTAGCTCCCTCATTCGCAATCTCTTATCCTACTCTCCTCGCGGCTGTCCTTCTTTTGTTAATCACCTATAACCACAATAAAGGAATTAGATGCTAAAAGACACATAGTATCAAAACTCAAAAGGCACGACATAGGAGTATCAAGAAAAGAAAAGTTTCCTAATCATCACATAGCTCTGATACCA
This sequence comes from Solanum sitiens, assembly GCA_016801875.1. Lineage (NCBI taxonomy): Eukaryota > Viridiplantae > Streptophyta > Magnoliopsida > Solanales > Solanaceae > Solanum > Solanum sitiens. Next base: position 2,106,413 of record JABWTJ010000094.1, on the reverse strand, counting down.
AGTTTGTCACACCCGGAGAGCATACCCCAGATATGACCGACGTTGTTGTCCTCTCAAAGGACTCGGACAATCATTTAACATTCGTCAAAACATGTGATAAGTGTTAATTGCGGAAAATTTAAAACTTTTACATACATATGTGAAGTATACTTACACTTCATACTTATCATTCATATGGACATACGATATTCTAAAACTTGTCTCACATATAATAAAACCATCTAAGAGTACAAAATCTGGACTTAGCCAATAATTGTCAATATGCCATATAGCCTTAATACAAAAGAATCCAAAGGACATAATGGAGATAACGTATTCTTAAAACTACTAAAAATTTGCACAAGCTAGAATATGGAAGATAGCATCCCCGAATATGAGGACCTACAAAGACTTGGAGAAAGAGTTCCAAGCTTCTTCAAATCGACCTGCTTAAACTTCAATTGCCGGAACTTACAATTGTTGTAATATAAAATAATGGGGTTAGTACGTCATATGTACTAAGTATGGGTATATGCACATAACATATAATGACATTCATGAAGAAGTATCATTTATCATCTCATTAGAAAACATGCTAAGTCATGCGAAAGTCTTCAATGCACATACCCTATAACATATGCAAGTTAAGGATTCCAACAACATAAGGCATGATCATAATCAAAGACATTATCATAGAGTCATGTTAATATGACATATTAAATAGATAATATAAACATAATGTACAAACACTTACCAATGATTCCATCCCCAAATTACAAGTGCAATGGTCATCTTAAGCCCCATAACCCCACACAACCAAGTAGATAAGGTATGAGACCATGAGTAAAGCTTAGTTCATATGACTTGTAACATAAGTAGTCATTACTTCATTTAACCGTATAACTCAATAACATATTCATCGTAATGACCAACATCATATAAGAGTAACATCATGTATCATAAACATATATCTTTCATGTTATCATATTACATAAGACCAATCTCCTAGAACTTCCTTTAGAGTCAACTTGTGCAGTCTCTAGGTAGAGTCTCATACCCCTACCTATACTAAGTAGACTCCTCAAGTATCCCTAGTCAACGTTCATTTACTTGTCTTTCATTTTACATGAGGGAACATTCTCCTTAACCTACATAGACCATGTGAGCTAAACATGGAATCCGGTGTCATAAAACACCACACCGAAAGAAGGTGGTCTACCGGCCAAAGTAGAACCTAACATGACATAGCTTTCTAGGTCGATCCACTAGCTAGTATCCTATGGTGGAAACATAGTTCAAGAACTAGGAGATATATTAGAGACCCATAGTTAAACATTACATGGAAGCCTCTATATCATGAGAGTCATTGTGAACCTACCTTCCAACTAGGTAAGGGACACCTCTCATATCTAGTTCATCGGTGCTTAGCTTAAGTCCCTTTTTTGAATAACCTTTAGGTTTTCTTTTATCATAAACTTATCATAGGTCATAGGATATTAACTCCTTGTATAAACATGATCATGAGTTCTTTAGGATTAGATGATAATTCCCTTTCATTCTAACCCTTCGTTTGTAAGATTAACATAACATAGTCATCTTGTGTAAAGCATACAAGAAAATATCATAACTTGCATTTATCTTATTCTTATCATGATATCACAAGTAACATGTTCATAGCCCAACATGTACACATAAGAACATCATACATACTTTCATAACATAGAATCATATTTTATAGGCTAACAGAAACACTGGGAGTAATCACAACTTTAGAAGACTTACCTCTTGCTTCCAAGAACCTTAGTTAAGAATTTACGTTCAACTTACAACATTCATAACCAAAACATTTTGAAATACTCAATAGCATAATAAAAAACAACTCTTCAAATCATATGCAGGAGCAGTGCATAATGTAGGGTAAGGGAAAGGGTTATTTAAGAGTTCATTCAAGTCTTAGTCCTAATCCCAACGTTTTCATATTATCAAGTAGTAGAAACAACCATACGAAACCATCATTAATATAAGAACATGATTCACACGAAATTCAAACATAACTAACCACTTACTCATCAATTCGTGTGAAATCGACCATAGAAAACACTTACTTTACATAAAATATCATAAATCTAGGGTTAGAAAGAAAATCCATTTTGTAGAGTAAAAACCCTAGTATTTCAATTTCTTGAATACTTAACTTGAAAGGACCTCTTGGGGATAGGAATCCCAAGAGTGATAAAAACATACCTTATAGGTGAATAATCCACAAAATTTGTATGAAAAGCTTTAAGTCTTCGTCTTCTTCCTTAATCTCTTCTTGTTCTTCAATGGGGTTTGGAAAAGAGAGTGTTCTTGAAAAAGATGAGAGAAAACTTGTTTGATCTGATTTGGAACGTGTAAAAGTGTTCTAAAACTAACTTAATATCCATAGATAGTCTTCCTATGAATTACTTAAAAAACCCTCCACTTAAATGGGTCTTTTTAAGAAGTTAAATTACCAAAAATACGACTTTAACGATTCTGGGAATTAGTTGCGCTTCGCGTGGCCAAATCCCGTTATTTTTATTAAATTTTGGGTTGAGGCAGTGATATGAGTGTCAGACTCACATTGCGAGGCTGAACCTCACATCTTGAGGAACAACACCTTATGAGGAACGCGCGTCGCGTACCTGTTCGCAGCCTGCCCACTCATGTTTGGGTCCCCCCCGTGGACCCTTCGGGTGGTCCTTGGGGTTTTTTTACCGGACGTTTGGAACCTTTATACTACATACTACCTATACGAGGTGTCTTTTCTTGTTTTGGACTTCATTTGACATTTCAAAACCCTCACCAAACATAGGGACATCAACTAGTTCAAATTAGCTAGTTTTCGGATGTCAAGGTCTTTCTTTGTCTTTTTGGATCTAAACATTTCCAAATGAGTTTATTACATTAATATAGGTCTGGAAACACCATTTTAAACATTATTAAATAGATTAATCTCTAGTCTAAGTCATGATATTTCCGGAGTGTTACAAAAGGATCTCTCATCCCTAACCCTAGATCTATGAATTGGCTATGAAGTATGTAATTAAGTTATGGAATGATCATTATATGATTGAATGTAGTTTCGCATGATTATAATGCTGGGTCTAAAAGTGTAAGGATAGTTCTCACTTATGATCACCTATGAGCTATTATGATAAGTTGTTCACTTAAGGGTCTAAAAGAGGCTAATATGAACTTGTATTATTATATATGATGATTACTAAAGGGAATAATTGCTTCACATAGAAAGGGCTTAGAAATGAGATGGAGGTCTCACGTTAGTAAGTCCGTCCTTCCACATGGGTTTCTTCATGTTAGTAAGTCCGTATTCCCAATAAATATGTTATCTCATGAGATGGAAACCCTCACGGTAGAAGCAATCTCCTTGTCCCTTAACTATGTGCCCTCATAGGACTCTAGCTTAGTGGATCCACCTAGATATCTATGTACGAATGGTTTCACCTTAGGCAAGTTTTAACCCTCTCTTTTTGGTGTGGGAGTAGAACACTGGATTCCATGCATCTCACATGGTCTTATGTCGGTTATGGCACTTCCTTCCCTAAAGTAAAGGTATGAACAAGTTATGTATGTGAACTTCTATTAGGGTCGTCCTAAAGGTTACTACATAGTGTGAGGGAGGGTATGGTACTTCTCTTACACATTGCACATGTGGGATCCTATAGGATGATTCTAGTTTTGTTCTACTATGATTACGATTATGTTTATGATTATGTTGATAAGCTATGACTAGTATTGGTATATGAAGCATGATAAATATGACAATATGTTGTAAGTATGAAATGGGTTGCTTAATGTGATACATAGCTTTTGATAGGGTTATGGGGATTTATTCTTGGCATTGCACAAGTGTTGCTTGAGTTACTTATATGTTGGTATGATTATGATGTTCCTTATATGTATATATTGAATTGTTGGTCATTTGGCATAGTTTTGACTAAATTGTGCCTTTACTCATGCATTAACGATTTTTATGCATAAGGACCATACTTAGTACATGTGGTTTGTACTAACCGATATTTTTCCCCTTTTTACCCACACAATGTAGGTTCGGGCCATTGAGTTATCATTGATGATAAAGCAAGAATGCTTGGACGAGACTCTCCAAGTTTTGGTATGCCCTCTAGTTCGAGGATGCTACCACACACTCTATCTTAGTAATATTTATATTGTCTAGTAGACATTCATTTATTTTCTATTGTTTAATATATTGATGTAAGCCTTATGTGGCAAATATGTATTTGTATAAGGGATTTGTCTGGATTGTTTGACTTCGTTAGATGGTTAATATTAGACAAAGTATTAGACAAAATTCATATGTGTTGTTATGGTCTATTGCGAGAAGCTTATGTATGCTTCCTATGTAAAGGTCTATGTAAACCTTCTTTATATATAAGAAAAAAATTTAATTTTTCCATTTTTTGACTTATGATTTGCTATGACGAATGCTAAGAGGCTTGTATTAGTCCTCTTAGAGGACAAAGACGCCTGTTACGCCAAGGGGGTACATTGGGTCGTAACAAACTTGGTATTAGAGCACGAGGTTAAATCTTTTTAGGATTGATGTCTCATTAAACCACATCTATGTAGTGTCTTATTCATAATTGTGAAGCACGCCACACTTATGAATGAGAGACTATGTCATGCTTAGGAACTTTCACTCTCTTGTTATTCCTTAGTCGTTCCTAAGAGTCTTAACTCTATCTAGTCCATTCTTATAATCATTTACTTCTGCTTATAGGCAATGAATACAAGAAGGAACAATGCTCGAAGGGCTGGAGAGGAGAATTTGAATGAGGCGGTTCCCCCTAAAGCTCCTCAAAACCCTCAAGTTCCTATTGAAGAAGGGGCTATGTCTAATGTTAAGATAAGGTCAGCCATTCATAGCTTGACCTAAGTGTTGGCTACCCAAGTTTCTAGGGATACAAGGGTGCAAGTGGACCCCAATGCTAATACCACCGCTTAAAGTATTAGGGATTTCACAAGGATGAATCCCCCTACTTTGTATGGTTCTAAGGTCGAGGAGGACCCACAAGGGTTCATTGATGAAGTGTTCAAGGTTCTTGATTCTATGGGTGTTTCTTCTCAAGAAAAGGCGGAACTAGCCGCCTACCAACTCAAAGATGTGTCTCAAGTCTGGTATGAGTAATGCAAGGATGAGAGGCCGGGTATAGAAGGTCGGATTACTTGGGGAGATTTCAAAACAACTTTCCTTGATAGGTACTTTCCCTTGGAATTAAGGGAGAGGAAAATGCAAGAATTCATCAACCTTCGTTAAGGGGGTATGAGCGTGAAGGAGTATAGCCTAAAATTCACTTAACTATCAAAGAATGCTCCTCTATGGTTGCGGATTCTAGGTCCAAGATGAACAAATTTGTCATGGAGATATCCGATCTTGTAGTTAATGAATGTAGGTCGGCTATGTTGATTCCAATTATGGACATCTGTCGTCTCATGGTTAATGCTGAACAAATTGAGGAGCAAAAGCTTAAACAAGTTGGTAGGGAGTTTACGAAGGTGAGCACCGAAGAGGGGAATTCTTCTAAGAATAGGTATGAGGTTCAATACAAACCAAGGTTCAATAAGAGGTTTTCTAATCAAGGATCTTCTAGTGCTCCAAGAGTCAACAAGAGTAAGTCGCCTATTCCCAAGCCCCAAGAGGGGAAAGGTGGTGGTTCTTACGTTGATAGGCCTCTTTGTTTTAAATGTGGTAGAAAACATGATGGCAAGTGCCTTGTTGGTTTGGGTAATTTCTATAGGTATGGGAAGAGTGGTCACATCAAGAGAGATTACCCTATGATGAGGACTCAAGGAAGGGAAAAGTCTCAAGCTTAAAAAAGTGCTCAAAACCCGGATGCTCCTAAGAAGAATCGCTTCTATGCTCTCCAATCTCGAAATGATCAAGTGAGCTCACCGAACTTGGTCATCGGTATGATAAAATTATTTACCTTTGATGTATATGCTATGTTGGATCCGGAAGCTACGTTGTCATTTCTGACCCCTCTTATAGCCATGAAATTTTATATACTACCGGACATCTTAGATGAGCCTTTATCGGCCTCTACCCCGGTGGGTGATTCCGTAGTGGTAAAAAGAGCCTATAAAGGGTGTTCTATTTCATTTCCCAATAGAGTTATGTTGGTTGATTTGATAGTACTTGTTATGCTAGATTTCGATATTATATTGGGAATGGATTTGGTGTATGCGTGTTTTGCCTCTATTGATTATAGGTCAAGGTTGGTCAAATTTCAATTTCCAAATAAACTCGTTTTTGAGTGGAATGGAGGAAATTCAAATCCTATGGGGAAGATCATTTAGTGTCTAAAATCTTGCAAGTTAATTGCAAAGGTTTGTCTCTATCACATAGTAAGATTCATGGATCTTGAATCCGAGGACCCTTCCATAGAGTCGGTACCCGTGGTAAGGGAGTTTCCGGAGGTCTTTCCCGATGATCTTCCAGAATTCCTCCTGAATGGGAGATTGACATTGGTATAGATCTATTACAGGATACACAACCTATTTTAATCCTTCATTATCGGATGGCCCCGACCCAGTTTAAAGAACTAAAGGCTCAACTCAAAGATTTTCTAGATAAGGGTTTTATTCAACCAAACATATCTCCATGGGGTGCCCCGGTATTGTTTGTGAAGAAGAAGGATGGGTCCTTGAGAACGTGTTTCGATTATCGTCAATTGAACAAAGTCACTATAAAGAATAAGTACCCTCTCCCTAGGATCTATGACCTATTTGATCAACTCCAATAAGCTAGTTACTTTTCAAAGATTGACTTAAGATCGGGTTATCACCAACTTAGGGTGAGGGAGGTTGATATTACAAAAATGGCATTTCGAACAAGATATGGTCATTTCAAATTCCTTGTTATGTTGTTTGGTCTAAAACATTCCCCAGCGGCTTTCATGGACATCATGAATCGAGTTATTAGAAAGTATCTTGATTTGTTCGTGATTGTCTTTATTGACGATATTTTGATATACTCAAGGAGTGAGGATGATCATACGGGCCATTTGAGAATATTTTGCAAGTTCTCAAAGATAACCAACTCTTCGCGAAGCTTAGCAAGTTTGAGTTTTGGTTTAGGTCGGTAGTTTTTCTTGGTCACATTGTTTCTGGTGAAGGGGTTGAGGTAGATCCGAGAAAGACGGAAGTGGTAAAAAGTTGGCCTAGACCTTTGAGTCCTACCAATATTGGGAGTTTTGTAGGGTTGGCCGGCTACTATTGGAGGTTTGTTGAGGGATTTTCATCTATGGCATCTCCATTAATGACTTTAACCCAAAAGAAGTCCAAATTCGAATGGTTGGAATCGTGTGAAGAGAGTTTCCAATTATTGAAAGACAGACTCACCTCCGCTCCGATATTGACTTTACCGGAGGGTACCAAAGGTTTCACGATTTATCGTGATGCCTCCTGAGTGGGTCTAGGATGTGTGCTTATGTAATATTACAAAGTCATAGCGTATTCCTCTAGACAACTCAAGCCACATGAGAAGAATTATCCAACACACGACCTTGAACTTGCGGTCTTGGTATTTTCTTTAAAGATTTGGAGACACTATCTATAAAGGGTGCATGTTGACGTGTTCACGGATCATAAGAGTCTAGAATACGTATTCACCCAAAGACTTGAATTTACGCCAAAGAAGATGGTTAGAGCTTTTGAAGAATTATGATATAAGTGTCCTTACCATCCTGGGAAAGCTAATGTAGTGGAAGATGCTTTGAGTCGAGTATCCATGGGTAGTGTGACGCATGTTGAAGATGATAAGAAAGAGGTTCATAGGTTGGCCCGGTTGGGTATCCATCTAGAAGATTCTCTAACGTAAGGTCCCGAAAATGACTTCGGTAGATCTAGAGCCTAACGTGGTTTTCATGATGGTCTAAGATCCTAAAATGGTCTATAAAGTGTTATTGAGGCAGTAGCTACGAGTTTCAGTGCATTGGAAGTCAAACGTTAAGGGACGACCAAGACGTTCGATGATTAAGTCACCTAAGTGCCTCATATGTGGTTTTATGTGTTTATGTGTGATGCATGAGCTTATATGATCCTTAATTGAGTTTATATGGTGTATAAAGTCAGTGTGTCAAGTTTCGTGAAGTTTGGAGGTCAAACGCTCAAGAACGTCCATGACTTTGGAAAGATGTGTCTTGAAATGACCTTGTGTGTCTAAGCATGTTTCGTCGAGTTTTACTTGTTCTTTTTGGAAGAAACTAATGTGGTAGGTCCTAAACTAGTATACAAACATATTTTGGTTGTAAACATCCGGGTAAGACTCCACATAGGACCCTCAAAGGGGCCCTAAAAGAGGACCCCAACATTGGAGCTCAACACTACCAGGCAGTGGCAATCGATGACCCAAACGACGGCCCGTAGACAAGGAAACGGCCCGTAGATGGGTCTCGTCGATGGAGCCATTTGTTCTACAGGTTGGGGAGTTGCATGTGCAACCCACGAGACCCAAACGACGGGGCGTGGGTGAGAGCACGGTCCATCGATGCCTCCGTCAATGGGTCCGTGTGTCTGCTGCCAGTTTTCTATTAATTTAAGGGGTGATGTTGTAAATTCACCCCATGCCCCTATAAGTCTTTGGACGGTTGTTTTGAGTGTTTATGGATATTTTAAGAGTATATAAGTCATTAAAATATAAATTAAACCCTAACACTAAGATCAAAACATGTTCCCTCCAAAAGATCTTCTAAAAACCTCTATGAGAGTTCAAGGTGAAGATGGAGCTTGAAGATGGATCTTCAATGGAGTTTCTTCTTCAATTAGAATTGAGTTCTTCAAATAAGCTTTGGGAGTTCTTCATCTAAGGTTTGCTATCACCTTAGAGCCAATTTCAAAGATGATTTTCAAAGGATTTCAAAAAGATGAAAAAGACAAATTTCTACTCAAATTCTTGGGTTCTTGCATGAAAGGTTTGTAAACGTTAAGATATGATGTTATTGATGTTTAATTAATGTTTTCCAATGAAATTATCCATGAACCCTTGATAATATATACATATATGTGAAGTAATGTGGAAGTTTGGGTTCTCTTATTGAATTTATTAGGTGATCATGTTATACTATGACTATGTGCTTATATGTGTAGTCTTAGAGTTGATACATGGTTGTCCCTAGATTGGCTATATGAGTTTATAATTATTATATTGATGATGTTATGGTAATGAATTGGTTGGCTAAATGATGTTAAGGGTCATTCCTAAGTGTCTAAAGAATGTTATGCTATATGTGCTAAAGTGATGTAATGTTGTGTCTTGTTTAGGTAGACTTGTGTCCTTTACTTGATGCATGTATGAATATGAATATGTGATGACTTGACTTAGGAAGATAAATCGTCTTAGTCTTGAATGTATGAATGTTATGTAAGACCGCGAAAGATGATAAGAAGGTCCTTTATGTGGAACCTTGAACCTAGCGGTATGGTTTTGAAACGTGAAGTCGTAAGCCGTAATGGTATCCTTCATGTAATGAATGATGGACTTAAGATTGATTGGCTGGAACGGCATCATATCAATACTTAGGGAATTCATGATGAGCTTCTTGTCGCCATAGTGAGATAGCCCTAGTGGACCTTGCTTTGGTAGGGTAAATGTAATTGGGTCATGAACTTGATATCTGACCCATTTGTATGAACCTTAATGTGAATTAATCTATGAGAACGAAGGCTAGGACCGAGTGAGTATGGTAAGGGAAGTAGCTCTAGTGAAACACGAGACTAGAGTACAAAAAAGCCCTTAATATTTCCTTAACCATGTGCCTACATGGGATGTGTCTATGTTATACCATCGGCAAGTAGAATACCCTCCATTGGAGTAGGTTACAACTCTGGATTTCATGCTTTTCTACCATGGTCTATGTCGGTTATTGTCTATTCTCATCATAAGGGATACTTACTAGCATTTGAAAAGTTTTATGAAGTTTAGGTGGTGGTATGGGACGCTATCTAGACATTGCACAATAGGCTTTGAAGGTGTTAGTTGGAGTCCTAGGTCTTCTCTAAGACCATTACTTGAATGTCCTTATGTGATGAATGTCTCTTAAATGAACTAAGTAACATAATGACTTAAGTTAAGTAAAGATTGCTAAATGAATAAGTACTTACCTAGAGTAGTTGAGGGTTGTCTAGTTAAGGTGTGAAGGGGGAAAAGGAATGGTCACTTCATCTCTTACTTAGATAAGTCTTAGTAATGATTCTAGCTAAGGAAATGTGATTGATTATGTGAACATGATCCTAACTTAGGTAAGTCTTAAGGATTACTTAGATAATCTTGAGGAGGTCAATTATGAACATTTTCTTCTTGAGTTACTTGAGTAGGTCTTTGGATAACCTTGAAAAGGAGAATGTCATGTTTTATGTATGCTATTGTATTAAGTGAGAATGAATCTATCCTAGGTAGTCTATAGGATCTCTTGTGTGTGTGTGATAGGGATTGTATGGGCGGTCGCTTCAGAACTCACTCAAGAGAAACTTAGAATCACCTTTGGTAGGAGGATCTCATGTTTTTATGTTTGATGTCTTGTAAATGTATGTTGATCTCATTATGGGTGGTCTTAAGGATCATTTAGGTGTTCTTAGAGAGGGTGTATGGTCGGTATCTCTATGTCTTACTTAAGTGAGTCTTAGGATATCTTTTAGTGAAGGAATTATATGCTAAAAGATGTGCAAAGTGAAGTGAAGGAACTTCACTGTAACAGTGAATGGAGTTCACTGTATAGTGAAGTGAATTCACTGTAACAATTGCAAAAAATGTGATTATTTGTTTAAATGATTTCTTATGTGTTTCTAAGTTGTTAAATGTTGTTCTTATGATTATAGTATGATGTTTTAATCGAAATTCATGAAAAACATGTTATTGACTAAATGTCCCTTTTTCATGGTTTTTGCATGGCTTCCATACTTAGTACATCTAATGTGCTAACCCCTTCTTTTACTTTTTACTAAAGTATAGGGAATTGGAAGTTTGATGTGCCATGGAGGATGGATAGGTTTCTAAGGGTTGAATATGAAGTATTGGTGAGTCCTCATCGATTCGAGGACAATATCCACATGTTTGTTTATGTCTTAAGTCTTTACTTTATGTCTTGTATGGGCTTAGTCCCAAGTGTTGTATACTCTAAAGTTTAGAGGTTCAAGGGGTTATTGTAAAGGTTTAATGTTTTAGATAAAAGTCTTCTGCTTGTGTATATTTTATGAAAAGAGTTCTTTGTGTGTGAAGAAAGTTTTAAATTCTAACTCATTTTAGTATGTTATTATGCAATGAATGATACGAGAGGCTTAGATGAGACTTCTTGAAGTCTCATTTGCCGTGTGACGAACTCAAGGATACTCTAACTTCTAGGGTGTACTTGAGGGTTATGACATCTAAAGGGTGGTGTCATGGTTCTCCATAACTCCGAGTCGTCTCTAGTGGTTTGGGTGAAATCCAAGCAACACCTTGATCCTCTATTGTTGGAGTTAAAGGAAACGGTCCTTAGTAAAGCTAATGAGTCATTCTCTCAAGGGGAAGATGTGGTGCTTAGGCACTAAGGAATATTGTGTGTAACGGATGTGGATGAGTTGAGGGAATTGATCATGGAAGAGGCTTATGGCTCCCGATATTCCATTCACCTGGGTGCCTCAAAAATGTACCGCAACTTACGAGAAACGTATTGGTGGAATGCTATGAAAAGGGGCATAGCAGATTTTGTCGCTAAGTATCCGAATTGCCAACAAGTAAAAGTGGAGCACCAAAGTCCGGGTGCCTTGACTCAAAATATAGACATTCCCACATGGAAGTGGGAGGATATTAATATGGATTTCATAGTTGGGCTTCCTCGTACACGAAGGCAACATGATACATATAGGTCATTGTGGATAGGTTGACCAAGTCCGCACATTTTCTTCCCGTCAAAGTCACATATTCGGCGAAAGATTTTGCCAAATTGTACCTCAAAGAAATAGTGAGATTTCATGGAGCCCCTTTTTCAATCATTTCGGTTAGAGGTACTCAATTTACCTCCCATTTTTTTGAAAGCTTTCCAAAATGGGATTGGTACGAAGGTAAAACTGAGTACCGCTTTTCATCCCAAGATGGATGGTCAAGCGGAACTCACTATTCAAACTCTTGAAGATATGTTGAGGTCTTGCGTCATTGACTTCAAAGGTAATTGGGATGACCACCTACCTTTGATAGAATTCTACTACAACAATAGCTACCACTCTACTATCTCCATGGCACGCTTTGAGGCACTTTGGGAGGAGGTGTAGATCCCCGGTGGGTGGTATGAAGTAGGTGAGTTTTCCCTACTTGGTCCCGACTTAGTTTATGAAGCTCTCGAGAAAGTTTGGGTTATAAGGCATAGATTAAAAGCAACTCAAAGTCGACAAAAATCTTATGCCGATAATAGAAAAAGTGTCACATCCCGAGACCACACCCTAGAAGTTAGGGCACAATCTCGGATTGTAACCGGCGTACTCGACCTCTTGGAGGTCTTATACAAGCCTTTCATATCATTCATTGCATATACATAGTGAAAAGTAGTGCGGAATTAAAACTTTTCACAAAAACATATCATAGTCTTTAAAACTCTTTCATATAAAAGTAATAGGAAATATTAAGTCTCAATCTCATCATCTTAGATACAAGAGTACTTGGGACACGGCCCATACGAATATAAAACATTGTACTATATAATCTATTACAATACTTCATAAACGAAACATAAAAGACATATATGCCCTCGTGTCAAGTGAGGACATACTTTAACTTCTTGTTGAACGATCTTCTAAATCCAAGTCTTCTTCCCAAAAGCTCTTCACCTACCAAGAACAGTATAGATAGATAAAAGTATGGAATTAGTACAACCACATGTACTAAGTATGGCTTATGCATAAAATTATGAAAACGGATATTTATTAGAAATATGCATCTTTTCATTTAAATATCATAATATCATCATAAGAACAACATTTAACAACTTAGAATCATATAAGAAAACATTTAGAACAATTATCACTATTTTTTAGAACTCACTTACAGTGAACTCAATTCACTGTACAGTGAAGTACCTCACTGTTACAGTGAATTCTCCTACTTTTGTACTAAGCATCTTCTAGAATGTTGTCTTCTCAATAAAGCTATCCTAAGATTAACTTAAGTCACACAAAGAGATACCTCCCATACACCCTCTCCAGATGTGCCTAAACGATTCTTAATATTACTCATAATAAGACACATACACACCAACAATACATCATGAACAACAATGTAAGATTCTTCTACCAAAGGTGATTATAAGTCTCACTTGAGTGAGTTGTGAAGAAACCACCCATACAATCCCTTACACACACACTCAAGAGATCCTATATACTCCCTAGGATACAATCATTCTCACTAAACACACCAACACATAGATGATATGACATTCTCCTTCCAAAGGCTATCAAAAGACCTACTTAAGTAAATCAAGAAGATAACGTCCATGATTGACCTCTTCAAGATTATGTAAATAGTCCTTAAGACTACCTAAGGCTTAGATCATGTCTACAACACCAAACATCTTCCCTAACTAGATTCACTCTCAAGACTTCCAAAGATAAGACATGAAGAGATCATCCCATATGCCCTCTTCACACTTTAGCTAAGGAATCCTTAAGTTACTTTAGATTAGGTACTTATTCATTTACATACTTTCTAACATGATTCATTAGTTCATTAGTTCATTTAAGAGACATACATCACATAAAGGACATTCAAATAATGGTCTTGGAGAAGAACTGGGACTCTCACTAACATCTTCAAAGACTATTGTGCAATTTCTAGATAGCGTCCCATACCACCACCTAATAGAACTCCTCTAATGCTAATAGGGATCCCATATGATGAGAATAGGCCATAACCGACATAGACCATGGTAGCAAAACATGGATTCCGGAGTTCTATCCTACTCCGATGAGGTTGTTCTACTTGCCAATGGTAGAACTTGGACACATCTCATGTAGGCACATAGTTAAGGAATATGAAGGGCATGATTTGTAATCTAGTCTCATATATTAACTAGAACTACTTCCCTTACCACACTCACTCTGTGCTAGCTTCCGATCTCATAGATTAAATCACACCAAGGTTCATACAAAAGGGCTCCATATCAAGTTCATAACCCAATTACATTTACCCTACCAAAGCAAGGTCCACTAGGGCTATCTCACTATGGCGACAAGAAGCTCATCATGACATTCCTAAGGATTGATATGATGTTGTTCCAGCTAATCAATCTTAAGTCCATCATTCATTACATGAATGATACCATTATGACTTTCGACTTCAAGTTTCATAAACTTACCACTAGGTTCAAGGTTTCACATTAAGGACCCTCTTGTCATCATTCAAGGTCTCACCTAACATTCATTATTTCAAAACTAAGACTCTTTAGCTTCCTAAGTCAAGATATCACATATTCATATACATGCAAGTATCAAGTAAGGGACACAAGTCTACTTAAACAAGACACAACATACTTCACTTTAGCACATATAACGTACATTCTTTAAACACTTAGTAATGACCCTTAACATCATTTAGTCAAACTATTAATTACCTTAACATCATCAAAATAATCAATGTAGACTCATATAGATAAGTTAGGAGCAACCATATATCGACTCTAAGACTACACACTTAACACATAGTCATAGCATAACATGATTTCCTATATAGCATCAACAGACTAACACATACTTTCACATGTAAGTAGATATGATCATACACCACCTAATCAACTACACAAATAGCCATATAACTCCAAGTAGTTGCCGACAAGGTCATGATCATCAATATACTTAAAATAACGCCGACAAGGCCACATCAATTCACATAACACCGCCACCATAAGTGGAACAAACCAATCACAACAAAATTGAAGTATAATTAACATTAAATAAAGTGAAATAGGGCAGCGTACCACCACTCCATCATCAACACTTCAATCCAATGCCAAATCACCCAATTCAACATCACAAGGCCCTTACCCATGGCCATGAACATCAATTCAACACATAAACTATAATACTCAATGAAATCTAAACAAATTCAATATATATTGAACAATATGAGACCAGTTAGACATCAATTGAATGCAATTCTTATATCATTAGAAAGCCCATAAGAAAATACACATGAATTCAAAAACAACAAGACAATATCACTTAACCAAAAAAGTAGTCAAAAACTAGGGTTCATCAATTACAGGGGTTCATAGGTTATTTGAGTTAAAATCATGTAAATAACAACATTCAATCACTATTCAAAGTTAAAAAACCTTTAATGCAAGAGCCCATGGTAGAATCATGAAATAGGTCAATTCATCTTTTGAAAACTTTAGAAAACATCTTGAGAGTTGGGCTCCTTGATGAAACGAGTTTCAAGGATAAAAAAACATACCTCAATGAATCTAATTCTTTAATTTGATTAAGAATCTCCACTCAATTCGTCACACCAATCTTTTCCTTGACTTTGAACTTCAATGGAGTCTTTGGGAATTCCTAAGGAATTTTGGGGTTTTGATTTTGAAGAATGAGATCTTATGAGTGTTAATGACTTATAAACACCTTTAAATACCCAATCTACCACTTAGGAACTGCCAAAATCTATATTTGGAAGTGGGGTTAATTTACAAGTTCACCACTTGACTTACAGTGAACATGCGTGCAGGCCACAATAACCATCGACGGTTTCCTTGTCATGACCGGAGTGTATACCCCAGACGAGACCGGCGTCGTTGACCTCTCAGAGGTCGCAGACAAGCCTACTTACGTCATTCTTACTTCATCTAGGTTAATTTTAGCGGAAATTTGAAATTTTTTGTTTCTTATCATGCATAAAGGTCATTCTACTTACATTCATAATGTTCACCATTAACCATCTAACATTAAGATTATCAACTGAAAGAAATAGTTCAATACTGCATTAAATGTATAATTGCCAAAATGGCACCAATACAATGTATGAAATAAAAACGGAAAGAAACACTAGTGGAACATACTCCACTAGCTAAAGCCTACATCTAAGCTAGATAGTAACAGTACACATCCTCGAAGCATGAGGGCCTACTAAGTCCGGATGAAAGCTCCACGTCTGGATAGCTGCAACGTCAACCTGTATGCTCTAGCGTCCACCTGTGCCTGCACCTAAAAATATAGAGTTGCATGGGATTAGTACACACTTGTACTACGTATGGGTATGTGCAAGCACACACCAAGGACATGCATGAGTAAGAATAGCTCTTCCGTAACAACATGATTATGGAAAGTCAAGTCAGTGGACTTGCCAAATTGGGATTAGGAAAATTAGTGAGCTTTCCAAATTTGGATTAGGAAAGTCAGTGAATTTTCCAAATTTGGAGTAGGAAAGTCAGTGAGCTTTCCAAATTTGGAGTAGGAAAGTCATGCCATGAGAGTAACATCCATCATCATACTTATCATATTGCACATAGTACATAACATCTTACACATAGCACATACCATATTGCATATAGCACATAACATCTTTCATATCATTCATTCATATGCCATGAGACCTTGGAATCATGGACTTGACATTAGGACTTCCCAAAATGAGGGCTCAACATATGGGAGCTCAACTAGGGAGTCTTCTTTAGCAAACACAGAGTCTGCTTCATTCATTCAAACGTACTTCTTTTCATTCATTCATAAGCTAGTATAAACACCAGCTATACCTAGGATGTAGTTTAAGACTCTCATTGGGTTTACTGTGCAATGATCAAGAATAACCTAGTGTGATTACTTGAGTCTAGCTCACCTCTTGATTATCCTATCCTAATATCGTTGGTATCGTTCATTTCATTATGTGCATCATTTGAGGCTGACCTCATTCATTCATTGGGAACTTTAACTTTAACCGACATAGATCATGTGAGCATCATGAAATCCAGTGTCTCCCCACACCGAAAAGAGGTGGAATCACCGGCCAAAGTGATCCAATAACATGCTAGCGTACATGGGAATTTAACCCCGCCAGATTCCTATATTGGCAGTATAGGTTCAAAGACTAGGAGATATAAGGAGACCCATACCCGGCATGCCGGACAGTCTCATCTCATGAGAGTTACGTGAACCTCCGCCCTTCCCAAAAGAAGGCATCACCGCTCATAGCTAGTCTATCGGTGCTCAGTATAAAGTTCCATTTCATTCAACTCATACGTCATGGAAACTGGCTTCTAATATAAGGACATTATAGCTCAATAGATGATTTCTCATCCCATCATTAGTATTAAGTATACATTATTCTCAATACTTTCATTAGAGTGTTCATAGAGATTGGTCTCTTCATTAACTTTACACTCTCATAGGTGTGTACATTTTGGTAACATTTACTTAGGCTCATTTGAGATTGCTCTCATCTTTCACATTAGCCTCTTATCATTTTGTCACCACATTCATTAACATTAGCACATTTGCTCTTCATAATTACTCACCCCATTTTACGTGAATGTTCATTTCATCATATGCCAATGCACTTGGCCATTTGTGTGTTTCATACTCTTACTTAACCCTTCTAGGGTTTCATCATTTCATTACATAATATTCATTTCGTCGTATGCCAATTCACTTGGCCATTTAGTGTGTTTTTACACTCTTACCTAACCCTTCTAGGGTTACATCATTTCATTACATACATCTTAGGTTCACTTATTTTTAAACGATGCTATACTTATGGGTCTATACATACAAGCCATGAGGCTTCCTTCATAGTTCGTTTAAGTGATTCATATCTTCCTAAGATTATGTGGTACAAGACTTATGCATCTTGTGAGTATGCCGAGATTTTGATTTCGATCTATGTAGGCAGGATTATATTTTGAACATTTATTCACGTATGACTTATGTATCAATACGAAATTTGGGAAAGGGAAACCGGTTTCGAATCCCTTGGACAACACTTACATTTTTCATTTAGTTTATATTGGTCCTCACGGTGTGGGGACCCAAGATCGAGCCCCAACACCTTCATTGTATTTTTCCCTTAGTTTTTCTCTTCATTTTTTGCTCAGTGGGATTGAGAGGATGTCGGATCGAACCCCCACAACCTCATTTTCTTTTAATTTCTTTTCTTTAAACTCTCACTTCCTTGGCCGAGGGGTGTGGGATTGAACCCCCACAGCCCCTTATATTTTTTTTATTTCTTATTCCTTGACTTTTTTGAGTTGACCATGAGGTTGTGGGATCGAACCCCCACAGCCTCACTTTATTTTTATTTTATTTCTGCTTTACTGCCTAGAGGAAGTGGGTTCGATTCCCACGCCTCACATTTCTTTTCTTCTCATTTTCTTTAAATTCTCCTTTACTGCCTAGAGGTCGTGGGTTCGATTCCCATGCCTCACATTTCATTTCTTTTTATTTTTTCTTAAACTTGGCCAAGAGGTTGTGGGTTTAAATCCCACTCCTCTCATTTCTTATTTTCATACTTTATTTTCCAGCCAAGACCATGGTTCGAATCCCCTTCACCATATTTCTTATTACTTCTTTACTTTCATGGTTTTTAACATGGTGAGGTCACTGGTTCAATCCTCCATGACCTCACTTATTTTAATTCATTTTTCACAATATTTTGAAACCTCTTAACTTCACCGAATTCATCACTTAAATCTGGAATGTTTTTAGAAAATTTTCAGCATACTTTCATCAACATTTATAGGCAAATTCATAGTAATTCGTAGATCATTGAATACATTCTTAGTTGCATTTTTCATGGATTCGTTTAGCCAAGAGATTATCACTCAAATCAGCCATATTTCAACTCATACGAACATCACGATTTCCATAAACATTTGTAAATGAAATACAACCACAACATCACATTTAAAAGCCTTAACCCGGGGCACATAGATACGGTTCACATTGCACACGCACGTACACATAGTTTAAGAAAAACATCAACATAAGTCACATAAATCCGAACATATATATAAGCACATAATAATCACGAAAACACATTTCATCCCTAGTTTTCTACCAGCAAACATAACCAACCTATGATTCAATGGGAGCTAGTGACAGGGACATGCACCGGGAACAACCCTAGTTTTCGGAATAGATTCGTCTGAACCTTAGGGGTCTCTTGGGAAAGGGACCAAGAGAGAAAGAATCCATACCTTTTTGACGTTCAAACCTCGACTTGCTGCCCAAAGAACTCCTCCAAACACAGGTCCAACACCAAAAGTTCAACACCAAACTCGACGGAAAACCTTCTCTTTTCCTACGTGATTGATTAGTTGTTTGTTTATAATTTTCATTGTGAGTTCTTCAAGTGTGAAGAACTTTGGTTTACCTACTGTTCTTGAAGTTATTTGGCAGAGAGAATCGTGAAAAAGAACAGAGAATTATCGTGTGTTTTGAGAGATAGACGTGAGAGAGTGGTAGTTTTATTAGGCTTAGGAGTCTAGTTTAGGACTTAGTCAAATAAGGTTTTATTAAATATTAAAAATCTGATTTACTTTTATTTTAAATCAGCTAATAAATAATAAATATAAATTAATTACATTAATTTACCAACTTAAATTAAAAACAATTTAATTCATTGCTTCCACCTAGGTTCGAACCTGGGTGGAGCAAGACTTCACTTCAAGAGCCAATTTTCGGCCCTCTGTCCCCAAATTGCCCCTCCACCTTATTAATTAAATAATTAATTATATATTTAGGGTAATTACGATGCTACCCTTAGCCTGGAAAAGACTATTTTACCCCTAGCCCCTCCGAAACTATGATTTTCCCTTTTTAAGTCCGGTAAAGACTCATTCGAGTAAATCTTCGTATTCGAGAGCCCTACATGGTTGGACCCAACCTTTCCTAGCTCAACTAACTCCCCAAGTTAGTTGGCTTGGCTGTAACAAGGGTTCCAAGGTCTGGTTCTACGCGCATCAATCCGTGTAAACCCGGTCTAATCGTAGGCATTCTAGACACATTAAGCATTACTTATCATATCCATATTTAGGGTTGTTACATTATCCCCCCCTTAGGAATATTCGTCCCCGAATGACACTACTAACTATATAGCACAATGCCAGTCATAACATAACATAATCGCTATGCACATTCAAGCAATATCAACAAAGAATGGAGAGATAAGGAAACTTAGACTTAAGAGTAGGAAGTCTAACCTCAAGAGCTCAAAAATGAGGGTAGCGGGACCTCATATCGGCCTCGGTCTCCCACGTAGCACCCTCAACAAGATGATTCCTTCACAATACCTTCACTGTGGCAATCTTCTTGTTCCTCAGCCGCTTGACCTGTATGTCTAAGATCTAAATAGGTACCTCCTCGTAGGACAAGTCTTCATCGACCCCCAAACCTTCCACAGGTAGAATCGATGCTGGATCACCTAGGCACTTCTTTAACATGGATACATGAAAGACTGGATGGATAGAAGCTATCTCCACAGGCAATGCCAACTCATAGGCCACCTCACCTACACGCTGTAGGATTTCGTATGGCCCAATATACCTCGGACTCAACTTCCCCTTCCTGCCAAACCTCATCACCCCCTTCATAGGTGATATCTTCAGATAGACCTGGTCACCAACATCAAACTCTAAGGGTCGTTTTCTGTTATCTGCATATGACTTTTGCCGACTATAAGCAGTAGCCAACCTGTCCCTAATCACCCTGACCTTCTCTAAGGCCTCATGAATGATATCTTGACCCAAAATGGATGACTCTCCAACCTCTAACCGCCCAACTGGAGATCTACACCTCCTACCATACAGTGCCTCAAACGGTGCCATCCCAATGCTGGAGTGATTGATATTATTATACGAGAACTCTATCAAAGGTAGATGGTCATCCCAGCTACCTCTGAAGTCAACCACACACGCTCTCAACATATCCTCCAATGTCTAAATGGTGCGCTCTGCTTACCCATCAGTCTGAGGATGAAAGGCAGTACTAAGCTTTACCTTCGTGCCTAAGCTCTTCTAGAAGGATCTCCAGAAATGTGAAGTGAACTGAGCTCCTCTATCTGAAATGATAGACAAAGGAATCCCATGCCATCTCACAATCTCATCAATGTAGAGTCTGGCATATTCCTCGGCTCTGTAAGTAGACTTCACAGGGATAAAGTGGGCAGACTTAGTCATCCTGTCCACAATAACCCATATGGAGTCATGCTGTCTCCTAGTCCTCGGAAGACCAACCACGAAGTCCATATTAATGGCCTCGCACTTCTAAGTTGGAACCTGAATAATCTGAGTAAGACCGCCAGGCTTAAGATGTTCTGCCTTAACCTGCTGACAATTAGGACACTTGGCCACATATTCTGCAATGTCCTTCTTCATGCCATCCCACCAATAAATCTGCTTAAGATCATGATACATCTTGGTGGAACCTGGATGTATGGAATATCTGGAACCATGGGCCTCTGCTACAATCCTGGTCCGCAAGTCATCCATATCTGGTACACACATCTTGTCTTGGTACCTAAGTATGCCGTCACCTCCCAAAGCAAAAGACTCATTCATCTTTATCAACACTGAGTCCTTCAGCTCCATCAACACAGGATCGAGATGCTGACCCTTCTTGACTTTAACTACCAAGGATGATTCAGAACGAGGATGAACTGAAACACCCCCACTAGTAGAGTCAACCAATAGCACACCCAGTCTGGCCAGTCTGTGTACATCTTTCACCAACTCCTTCTTCTCATCCTCAACGTGGGTTGTACTTCCCATGCTCATCCTGCTCAAAGCATCAGCTACAACATTAGCCTTACCTGGATGGTAGTGCACATTCATGTCATAGTCCTTCAACAACTCCAACCATCTCCGCTGACGTAGATTCAACTCTCTCTGCGTGAACATGTACTGGAGACTCTTGTGGTCTGTGAACACATCCACATACACTCCATACAAGTAGTTCTTCCACAGCTTCAGTGCAAACACCACAGCTGCCAACTCCAGGTCATGAGTGTGATAATTTTTCTCATGAACCTTGAGATGTCTGGACGCATAAGCTATCACCTTACCAACCTGCATAAGAACACAACCCAAACCAACCCTAGATGCATCACAATAAACATTATAATTCTCACCACACTTAGGCAAATTAAGCACCGAGGCTGAAGTGAGTCTGCCCTTGAGCTCCTGGAAACTCTTCTCACAAGTCTCCGTCCATTCAAACTTGGCCTTCTTCTTAGACAAAGCTGTCAGTGGGGCAGCAATGGAAGAAAAGTCCTCCACGAACATGCGGTAGTCACCAACCAATCCCAGAAAGCTATGGATGTCAGTGGGAGTAAGAGGTTTGGCCAGTTCTTCACAGCCTCAGTCTTCCTGGGATCCACCTCCACGCCCTGATCGGACACAACATGACCCAGGAAGGTCAATGATCTAAGACAGAATTCACACTTGCTGAATTTGGCATACAACTGATGTCTTCTAAGTACCTGCAAGGTTAGTCTCAAATGTAGTTCATGCTCTTCCTTGGTCCTAGAGAAGATGAGAATGTCATCAATGAATACTATGATGAAAGAGTCAAGATATTCACGGAAGACCGTGTTTATGAGATCCATAAATGCAACAGGTGCATTCGTGAGACCTAATGACATAACTAAGAACTCATAATGACCATAACGGGTACGAAAGGCTGTCTTTGGGATATCTCCATCCCTAACCCTAAGCTGATGATACCCATAACGAAGATCAATCTTAGAGAAGAAACTAGACCCTTGGAGCTGATCAAACAAATCATCTATTCTGGGAAGTGGATACTTGTTCTTTATAGTGACTTTGTTGAGCTGCCGATAATAGATACACATTTTAAGGGTTCCATCCTTCTTTTTTACAAACAACACTGGAGCGCCCCAAGGGGATATGCTCGGTTGAATGAACCCTTATCAGTGAGATCTTTTAACTGCAGTTTCAACTCTTTGAGTTCAACTGGAGCCATTCCGTAAGGAGGAGTTTAAATTGGTTTAGTATCGGGTTCTAAGTCGATACCAAAATCAATCTCTCGAGGGGGAGGGACTCCAGGAAAATCATCTGGAAATACATCTAGTACCTCATTCACTACAGGCACTGAGTATATGGAAGGAATTTCATGATCTAAATCATTAACACTCACAAGATGACACAATAACCCCTTGGACATCATTTTATTGGCCTTAAGGTTCAAAATCAAAGGATTAGGACGACTCGAGTTGTACCCCTCCCAGACTAGCTCTTCTTCATTAGGGAAACGAAATCTCACCACTCTACTACGACAATCCATACAAGCATAACAACTGTGAAGTTAGTCCATGCCAAGAATAACATCAAAATCATGCATGGGTAACTCAACCAAGTCTGCACACATAGTCTTACCACTTACTATTGGTCAATCCTTGTATACTCTATCAGTTCTTACATTTTCTCCTAAAGGTGTACTAACCACTATAGGATCATGCAAAACTTCAGGCAATATCTCAAAAGTGAGAGCAAGCAAAGGAGTTACAAAGGAAACCATAGACCCTGGATCAAGTAAAGCATAAACAGAAGTTGAGAATACTTGCAGCATACGTGTGACCACATCAGCGGACTTCTCCTGCTCCTCCCTGCCCTTCAGGGCATAGAACCTATTCCTCCTAAGAGGCTCGGCTGCTGCTGTACCCTGTGGATTAGGCCTAGGCTGAGCATTACCTCCAGCCTGACCTCTGTTCTGTGGGCAGTCTCTAACCATGTGCCTACTCTTACCACAACCGAAGTAGGCATTAGTGCCCTGTCTGCACTCTCCACTGTGAGCATGGCCACTTAACACAGTTCTTTCTGGGATGTTGCATCTCACTTCCATTGCCCTTTTTGGGCTCAGGTCTGCCTCCTCTAGGTGCTGTACTCCTCTGAGAATTAGAGTTCCCAGATCTCTGCTGCCCCTTTTTGAACCTGGGCTGCTCATGGATGCAAAAATTGTTTATGTGGCATCCATGGCTGGGACCTACCTTATCTTGAGGCTTAGGCCTCCTAGCATCACGAATACCCCTCTTCTTGCGGCTGTCCTCTACCTGCTGGACATGCACCATCAACCTGGAGAGGTCCATGTTATCATGGAGCATCGCAGACCGACACTCCTCCTCCAGATCTCCGTTGATTCATGTGAGGAACCTGCTCATCTCATCCCTGCTATTAGATACAAGGGAATAAGTAGCATACCTGGATATTTTAACAAACTTCAGTACTCATCTCATCCTTGCTGTTAGATAAAAAGGAAAGTGGCATAACTGGATAGTTTAACAAACTTCAGGGAATACTCCCTGACTGTCATTGATCCCTGCTTAAGGTTGATAAACTTCTCAACCTTTGCCTCCCTCATCTCCCTGGGAAAGAATCTCTCCAGGAAGGCTGTCTTAAACAGCTCCCAAGTAACCGAAACTCCGCCCAAAGCTCGGCTATCCTGCCACATCTTGCACCAAGTCTGTGCTACATCCTTGAGCTGATAGGAAGCCATCTCAGCCTTCTCAGTATCTGTGGCCCCCATAGCCACCAAAATCAATGCACCTCGTCCACAAACTCCTGGGGGTCCTCTGATGTCTTAGACCCTGTGAAAATAGGAGGATTCATCCTCGTCAAATCTCTCAGCCTGTCAGCCATGCTACGAACCGGTGGGTTCTCCCTCTTAACATTCTGCTGGTTGACCTGGTCAGTCATGGCCTGGGCCTGCATAGTGATGGCCTGGGCCAGAGATGCCCGCACCTCCGCATCGGTCAACCCAGCTGGGTTAATCGGCATAGCCACTGCTTCAGCTCGAACCTGGGATGGAACCTGATTATCCCCAGCAGCTGCTCCTCCTCTCCTATGACCAATGGTTCTCCTAGTATTCATTCTTTGAAAACAACAAGGATTGATGTTAGACATGCTCATAACACCAAGAAAAATCAGACATTAGGAAAAGCACGATTAGATCAAAAGAAGGGAAATTTCCCTACGCATCATGCAGTCTCTAACTCAGTATAGTGGTGCAATTCACTACCATGACTTAGAAACTACTCAATGTGGTTGGTGTGAACTTATTATTCTCGAAGTTTAACCTAGTGCTCTGATACCAACTTTGTCACGATCGGAGTGTAGACCCCAGACGAGACCAGCATCGTTGACCTCTCAGAGGTCGCAGACAAGCCTACTTACGTCATTCTTACTTCATCTAGGTTAATTTTAGCGGAAAATTTGAAACTTTTTATTTTTAATCATGCATAAAGGTCATTCTACTTACATTCATAATGTTCACCATTAACCATCTAACATTAAGATTATCAACTGAAAGAAATAGTTCAATACTGCATTAAATGTATAATTGCCCAAATGGCACCAATACAATGTATGAAATAAAAACGGAAAGAAATACTAGTGGAACATACTCCACAAGCTAAAGCCTACATCTAAGCTAGATAGTAACAGTACACATCCTCGAAATCATGAGGGCCTACCAAGTCTAGATGAAAGCTCCACGTCTGGATAGCTGCAACGTCAACCTGTAAGCTCTAGCGTCCACCTGTGCCTGCACCTAAAAATATAGAGTTGCATTGGATTAGTACACACTTGTACTAAGTATGCGTATGTGCAAGCACACACCAAGGACATGCATGAGTAAGAATAGCTCTTTCCTAACAACATGATTATGGAAGGTTAAGTTAGTGGACTTGCAAAATTGGGATTAGGAAAATTAGTGAGCTTTCCAAATTTGGATTAGGAAAGTTAGTGAGCTTTCCAAATTTGGAGTAGGAAAGTCAGTGAGCTTTCCAAAATTTGATTAGGAAAGTCATGCCATGAGAGTAACATGCATCATCATACTTATCATATTGCACACAACACATAACATCTTACACCTAGAACATATCATATTGCATATAGCACATAACATCTTTCATATCATTCATTCATATGCCATGAGACCTTGGAATCATGGACTTGACATTAAGACTTTCCAAAATGAGGGTCCAACATATGGGACCTCAAATAGGGAGTCTTCTTTAGCAAACACAGAGTCTGCTTCATTCATTCAAACGTACTTCTTTTCATTCATTCATAAGCTAGTATAAACACCAGCTATACCTAGGATGTAGTTTAAGACTCTCATTGGGTTTGCTGTGCAATGATCAAGAATAACCTAGTGTGATTACTTGAGTCTAGCTCACCTCTTGATTATCCTATCCTAATATCGTTGGTATCGTTCATTTCATTATGTGCATCATTTGAGGCTGACCTCATTCATTCATTGGGAACTTTAACTTTAACCGACATAGATCATGTGAGCATCATGAAATCCAGTGTCTTCCCCACACCGAAAAGAGGTGGAATCACCCGCCAAAGTGACCCAAAACATGCTAGCGTACATGGGAATTGAACCCCGCCAAATCCCTATATTGGCAGTATAGGTTCGAAGACTAGGAGATATAAGGAGACCCATACCCAACATGCCGGACAGTCTCATCTCATGAGAGTTACGTGAACCTCCGCCCTTCCCAAAAGAAGGCATCACCGCTCATAGCTAGTCTATCGGTGCTCAGTATAAAGTTCCATTTCATTCAACTCATACGTCATGGAAACTGGCTTCTAATATAAGGACATTATAGCTCAATAGATGATTTCTCATCCCATCATTAGTATTAAGTATACATTATTCTCAATACTTTCATTAGAGTGTTCATAGAGATTGGTCTCTTCATTAACTTTACACTCTCATAGGTGTGTACATTTTGGTAACATTTACTTAGGCTCATTTGAGATTGCTCTCATCTTTCACATTAGCCTCTTATCATTTTGTCACCACATTCATTAACATTAGCACATTTGCTCTTCATAATTACTCACCCCATTTTACGTGAATGTTCATTTCATCATATGCCAATGCACTTGGCCATTTGTGTGTTTCATACTCTTACTTAACCCTTCTAGGGTTTCATCATTTCATTACATAATATTCATTTCGTCGTATGCCAATTCACTTGGCCATTTAGTGTGTTTTTACACTCTTACCTAACCCTTCTAGGGTTACATCATTTCATTACATACATCTTAGGTTCACTTATTTTTAAACGATGCTATACTTATGGGTCTATACATACAAGCCATGAGGCTTCCTTCATAGTTCGTTTAAGTGATTCATATCTTCCTAAGATTATGTGGTACAAGACTTATGCATCTTGTGAGTATGCCGAGATTTTGATTTCGATCTATGTAGGCAGGATTATATTTTGAACATTTATTCATGTATGACTTATGTATCAATACGAAATTTGGGAAAGGGAAACCGGTTTCGAATCCCTTGGACAACACTTACATTTTTCATTTAGTTTATATTGGTCCGCACGGCTTGGGGACCCAAGATTGAGCCCCAACACCTTCATTGTATTTTTCCCTTAGTTTTTCTCTTCAGTTTTTGCTCAGTGGGATTGAGAGAATGTCGGATCGAACCCCCACAACCTCATTTTCTTTTAATTTCTTTTCTTTAAACTCTCACTTCCTTGGCCGAGGGGTGTAGGATCGAACCCCCACAGCCCCTTATATTTTTTTTATTTCTTATTCCTTGACTTTTTTGAGTTGACCATGAGGTTGTGGGATCGAACCCCCACAACCTCACTTTAGTTTTATTTTATTTCTCCTTTACTGCCTAGAGGTCGTGGGTTCGATTCCCACGCCTCACATTTCTTTTCTTCTCATTTTCCTTTGATTCTCCTTTACTGCCTAGAGGTCGTGGTTTCGATTCCCACGCCTCACATTTCTTTTCTTTTCATTTTTCTTAAGCTTGGCCAAGAGGTTGTGGGTTCGAATCCCACTCCTCTCATTTCTTATTTTCATACTTTATTTCCAGCCAAGACCATGGTTCGAATCTCCTTCACCACATTTCTTTTTACTTCTTTACTTTCATGGTTTTTAACATGGTGAGGTCACGGGTTCAATCCTCCATGACCTCACTTGTTTTAATTCATTTTTCACAACATTTTGAAACATCTTAACTTGACTGAAATTCATCACTTAAATCTGGATTTTTTAAAAAAAAATATTTCAGCATACTTTTATCAACATTTATACGCAAATTCATAGAATAATTCGTGGATCATTTAATACGTTCTTAGGTGTATTTTTCATGGATTTGTTTAGCCAAGAGATTATAACTCAAATCATCCACATTTCAACTCATATGAACATCACGATTTACATAAACATTTGTACATGAAATACAACCACAACATCACATTTAAAATCCTTAACCCGACGCACATAGATACGGTTCACATTGCACACGCACGTACACATAGTTTCGGAAAAACATCAACATAAGTCACATAATTCCGAACATACATATAAACACATAATAATCACGA
Source organism: Solanum sitiens (assembly GCA_016801875.1). Lineage (NCBI taxonomy): Eukaryota > Viridiplantae > Streptophyta > Magnoliopsida > Solanales > Solanaceae > Solanum > Solanum sitiens. The sequence continues at coordinate 2,078,035 of JABWTJ010000094.1, read as the reverse complement.
AAACACGCTTCATCCCTAGTTTTCTACCAGCAAACATAACCAACCTATGATTCAATGGGAGCTAGTGACAGGGACATGCAACGGGGAACAACCCTAGTTTTCGGAATAGATTCGTCTGAACCCTAGGGGTCTCTTGGGAAAGGGACCAACAGAGAAGAGAACCCATACCTTTTTGACGTTTAAACCTCGACTTTCTGCCCAAACAACTCCTCCAAGCACAGGGCCAACACCAAAAGTTCTACACCAAACTCGACGGAAAACCTTCTCTTTGCCTACGTGATTTATTAGTTGTTTGTTTATAATTTTCGTTGTGAGTTCTTCAAGTGTGAAGAACTTTGGTTTACCTACTGTTCTTGAAGTTATTTGGCAGAGAGAATCATGAAAAAGAAGAGAGAATGATCGTGTGTTTTGAGAGATAGACGTGAGAGAGTTATAGTTTTATTAGGCTTAGGAGTCTAGTTTAAGACTTAGTCAAATAAGGTTTTTATTAAATATTAAAAATCTGATGTCCTTTTATTTTAAATCGGCTAATAAATAATAAATATAAATTAATTACATTAATTTACCAACTTAAATTAAAAACAATTTAATTCATTGCTTCCACCTAGGTTCGAACCCGGGTGGAGCAAGACTTCACTCAAGAGACAATTTTCGGCCCTCTCTCCCCAAATTGCCCCTCCACCTTATTAATTAAATAAATAATTATATATTTAGGGTAATTATGATACTACCCTTAGCCTAGAAAAAGGCCGTTTTACCTCTAGACCCTCCAAAACTATGATTTTCCCTTTTTAAGTCCGGTAAAGACTCATTCGAGTAAATCTTCGTATTCGAGAGCCCTACATGGTTGGACCCAACATTTCCTAGCTCAACTAACTCCCCAAGTTAGTTTTATTGTCTATAGAAAGGGTTCCGAGGTCTGGTTATACGCGCATCTTCCGTGTGAACCCAGTCTAATCGTAGGCATTCTAGACACATTAAGCATTACTTATCATATCCATTTTTAGGGTTGTTGCATTCCCATCGACGGGGCCTAGGTCCACTTACGGGCCATCATAACCTCCACCGATGGTTTAAGAGACTTGGAAATGGAAGCTTAGCTCCACAGGCTAAGTCCCAAACTACGCCCACCACCTACGGGTTGTCGACCAGCCCACTGGCCGTCGATAACCATCCGTAGGTGGACTGCCTTGGGCAGTTTTGGCCACCACTTGGGTCCTTCGTCAAGGACCCTTGGGGATAATTTCCTGGACGTTTCCAACCCAAAAATGCTCGTATATGAGTTTAATTCCTCTATGAATTTCATCTAAAACGAACACGTAAAACTCGACGAAACATGCCTAGACACACAAGGTCATTTCAAGGCACATCTTCCGAACGTCATGGTTCTTGAGTGTTTGACCTCTAAACTTCTCAAAACTTGACACACTGACTTTATACATCATATTAACTCTTTTAAGGACTTTAACACCTCATGAATCACACATAAGCACATAGAACCACATACAAGACATATAGGTGACTTAGTCGTCGAACATCTTGGTCGACCCTTGACGTTTGACTTCCAATGCACCTAATACTTTAGTTACTACCTCTATAATACTAAATAGACCATTTTAGGACCTTAGACCACCATTACAACCATGTTAGGATCTAGTTCACCTAATTTATTTTCTGGGTCTTACAAAAAGGGACCTTGAGTTTGAAGTAGGAGATTGGGTCTATATGAAAATTTGACACATGAAAGGGGTGATGAGGTTTGGAAAGAAGGGGAAACTTAGTCCCCGTTATTTGGGGCCATGTGAAATTATGAAGAGGATTGGGAGTGTTGCCTATGTGTTGAAATTTCCAAATGAGTTGGCCCTGATTCATCTGGTATTCCATGTATCTATGATTAAGAGGTGTATAGGCGATCAGGTGTCCATTCTTCCTCTAGAAGGTTTGGTGGTAAAGGAGGACCTTTTATATGAGGATGTCCTGGTTGAGATCTTGGATCGCCAAGTTAAGAAATTGAGGAATAAGAAGGTTGCCTCCGTAAAGGTTCTATGGAGGAATCACCTTGTTAAGGGTGAAACATCGGAGGCCGAGGCCGACATGAAGACCCGCTATCCTTATCTTTTCCCCCTTTATCCTAGCAAATAATAAGGTTAGTAATTCCTTATATGACTATTATGAATAATGTTGAACTTATCATGTCTTTCTAAATATTTTCATATTGTAGTAGAAATTCATGCCTAAGTTGAGTTCTTGTCTTTCCATGAAATATGTTTATTATGTTGGTTTTCACTTGAGTGTGTTGTGTGGTATAAGTGTTCATGGAAGATTATAATGAGCATAATTGATATTGTTTTGATAAGGAATCATCATGTCAACTTTTAATGTTCATATTGAGCTTATATTGAAAAGCAGAAAATAGTACCTCCTTATGTGATATGAAAAGTTGAGCTTTTGTTACGGTATGCGTGGATTAAGTTCCTACTTGTTAATGCTATGTTTATGTGTTGAAAGGGGTGGATATTTCCTCCTATGATCTGTGACTCATTATGATATTGTTTATTGGTTGGCTTCTAGTCTCGAGTCTTTCCTCCTATAGAAAGGCTTAAAGTGTAATTTGGGGACGAATGTCCCTATGGGGGGAGTATTGACATACCCAGAAATTTCCATGACCTATAATAGAGCTTAATATATTTAATAATGATGGTTTTATACCTAAATAAGTATAAATAACTTCTTTGAGAAGTATCGGAGCAATAGGATTAAAGAAAAGCCTTAACGTCCAGAAACTAGCAAAATTTAACTAGTTTACGTCCCGATGTTTGGTGAAGGTTTAGGAGGGTCATGTGTAGTCCAAAACCTGTAAAATTACTTTTAATAGGTAGAGTTTAGTATAGGGGGTCAAAACGTAAAGTCACGACACCCCAAGGACCACCGGAAGGGTCTTTGGGGAGGAACCAAAGTTGGGGGAACAAGCTGCCAAGACAGTTGCGCGCAGGCAGGTTCTAGTTGCTGCTGCGTGTTGCACAGGCATCACGAGGGAATCTGTAGTTGGACTCGCGACACGTGGATGACACGGACCCTACTGCCTCAACTAAAAATTAGAAAATAAAATAGAGAAATGACCTCGCGACGCGCACCTACTTCCTAGATATCTTAAAATTCGTATTTTGGGTGTTTTGACTTCACAAATAAACCCATATATCACTCAAATCAAGTCCCACAAGTTGAAATAAAAAATCTCTCTCTGCAAAAATACCCTTTTCCTCCAAAACTCCATTGAAGACCAAAAGATATCCAAGAAGAAGATCAAGCCTTCAAGTTTTCCAACTTAATTTCGTGGATTTCTCATATATAGGTTATGGTTTATTTCACTCTTGGGAATCCTTTCCACAAGAGGTCCTTCAAAAGATGATTTCTAAATACCCCAAAACAATGGTTTTTCTCCTCACATGGGTCTTCTTTATAAAACAAAATTGTGAATCAATTTTGATGAAATCTGATGAATTAATGTTGTTTAAGTATGAATAAATGGTTAATTAATGAATTCCTATGAGTTTTCCCTTGACCCGTGTCTTTTCCTTAAATCCCTAATTTCTTTGATTGATTAAGGTTCCTGTTGAGGGTAATGAACATGTCACTTGTTTACTTGATTTTAGTTATGTTAATACTTCATTAATTGCCCTATTTCATATGTTGGTTGTGAATTCTTGGGATTGAAGTATGAATTCCCATGAAGGTCAATGAGGTATGATCTTAATTCTCCTTTGATTTCAATTATGAAAGGTGAAATCTACTTATGTGATAATGATGCTATAGCTAATTGCGTTGTTGTGATGTTTGTGACAATGATCCCTCATCCCTAACCCTTGATCAATGAATTGGCTATGAAGTATGTAATTATGTTATGGTATGATAATTATATGATTGAATGTAGTTTCTCATGATTATAATGTTGGGTCTAAAAGTTAAAGGATAGTACTCACTTATGATCACCTATGAGCTATTATAATAAGATGTTCACCTAAGGGTCTAGAAGTGGCTAATGTGAACTTGTATGATTATATATGATGATTACTAACGTGAATGATTGATTAGAGTAGAAAGGGCTTGGAAATAAGATGGAGGTCTCACGTTAATAAGTCCGGCCTCCCACATGGGTTTCTTCACGTTAGTAAGTCCAGATTCCTAATATATGTGTTATCTCATGAGATGGAAACCCTCACGTTAGTAAGTCAAGGTTTCTAGAAGCAATCTCCTTGTTCCTTTACTATGTGCCTACATAGGACTCTATCTTAGTGGATCTACTTAGATAGCTACGTACGAATGGTTGCACCTTATGCAAGTGTTAACCCTCTCTTTTTGGTGTGGGAGTAGAACAACGGATTCCATGTAGCACACATGGTCTCATGTACGTAATGTCACTTCTTTCCCTAAAGTAAATGTATGAACAAGTTATATATGTGAACATCTATTAGGGTTGTCCTAAAGGTTACTACACAGTGTGAGAGAGGTTATGAGCCTTCTCTTACACATTGCACATGAGGGATCTTATAGGATGATTCTAGTTGTGTTCTACTATGATTATGATTATGTTGATAATCTATGACTAGCATTGGTATATGAAGCATGTTATATATGAGAATATGTTGTAAGTATGCAATGGCTTGCTTAATGTGATACTTAGCTTTGGATAGAGTTATGGGGCTTTATTCTTGGCATTGCACAAGTGTTGCTTCAGTTACTTATATATTGGTATGATTATGATGTTCCTTATATGCGTATATTGAATTGTTCATCATTTGTCATAATTTTGACTAAATTTATCCTTTTCTCATTCATTAATGATTTATATGCATATGGACCATACTAAGTACATGTGGTTTGTACTAAACAATATTTCTTCCCTTTTCCCCCAAACATTGTAGGTTCGGGCCGTTGAGATATCTTTGAGGCTAAAGCAAGAAGGCCTGACTAGACTCTCAATGTTTTGGTATGCCCTCTAGTTCGAGGATGCTACCACATACTCTATATTAGTAATACTTTTATTTACTAGTGGACATTTATTTATTTCCTATTGTTGAAGATATTGATGTAAGCCCTATGTGGCAATTATTGATTTGTGTAAGGGCTTTGTCCGGATTGTTTGACTTTGTTAGATGGTTAATATGAGACAAATTATTATACTAAATTCATATGCGTTGTTATGGTCTATTGCCAGAAGCCTATGTATGCTTCCTGTGTAGAGGTCTATGTAAACCTCCTTGCTATATCAGCAAAAGTTTTAATTTATCCGTGTTTTTGACTTATGATTTTGGATGAAGAATACTAAGAGGCTTGTCTTAGTCCTCTTAAAGGACAACGACGCCGTTTATGCCTAGGGGGTACTTTGGTTCGTAACAGGTCATTAGGAACGACCTCCGGAAATTCAATCACTACGAGGACCGACTCTATGGGAGGAATTTCGTAGTCTAAATCTTGGACTCTTACTATATGGTATAAACACCCTTTAGAGATCATCCTACAAGGTTTCAAACAAGAAATAATACGACCTCTAGGAATATAATTTCCTCCTTCCACTCTAAAACGGGCTCATTTAGAAAGTTAAACTTCACCACCCTCGTTCTACAATCTATAGATGCAAAGCAAGCATGCAACCAATCCATACCCAAAATGACATCAAAATCATACATATCAAGTTCTACTAGTTCAACATGAGTAACTCTATTGGGCAACATTATAGGACAATTTCTATACAGTCTTTTTGCAACCACCGACTCACCCACCGGGGCAGACACCATACAAGGTTCATTCAAGATATCGGGCAAAATGTCAAACTTTTTAGCTACTAGAGGAGTAACAAATCACAAGGTATCACCGGGATAAAGTAAAGCATACACATCAATAGAAAAGACTTTCAACATACCGGTCACCACATAAGAAGAAGTATTTTGCTCACCTCTAGAGCGGAGAGCATAAAAGTGGTTCTTCTTGGGAGAATCAACATTGGAACCACTTGCTTGAGCTTGAGTACCACCCTTGTCTTGCCACTTAAAATTTGGGCAATCTCTAACTTTGTTTGCACTTTTACCACAACTAAAACAATTGCCCGTTCCAACTAAACATTCACCAAAGTGACCTTTTCCACACTTGGTAAAAGTAGGCTTCTCATTAGGTGAGTTTCCACTATTTCCCATTTGGGACCTAGGTTTAGGCACCTTATCATAACGAGCCTTAGGTAACTTTGAAGGAACATGATCAGAACCTCTTCTTGAACTTAGGTTTGTCTTGAATGTCAAGCCTACCCTTTGAATAAACACCATCAAAAGACCTTGCCCTATGGGCATCTATACTATTCCGCTTAATCCTTGTCTTTTCCACTTATTTAGCATGAACCATGAGACGAGAATTGTTCATATTATCATGTAGCATAGATGAACAAAATTCTTCTTTCAAGTCATCCAATACTTCCTTCATAAAGAGAATCGTTTCAACTCTAGGATCGGAAACCAAAGAAGGAGCATACTTTGACAATTTAGTAAATTTCAAAGAGTAGTCAAGTACACTCATACCTCTTTGACGAAGGTTTATGAGTTATTCAAATTTGGCTTCCCTCTTCTCTCTAGGAAATAACCGATTCAGAAAAGCCTTCTTGAAGATCTACCATGTCACCGATCCACTCCTTAAAGGCCTATTGTCTCTCCATTTGACATACCATGTTTGGGCCACATCTTTGAGTTTGTAGGTGGAGAACTCGACTTTTTCACTAGTAGTCAACCCCATAGCATATAGAATCTTGTAGATTTCATCAATTAACTCTTGGGGTTCTTCCTCAACTTTGGACCCATAGAAAGTAGGAGGAATCATTCTAGTGAAATCTCTCAAACAGGAGGCCATGGTGCCAACATGTTGGTTTGCTCGGGGTACCACCTCCCGATTAGCTTGGGCCATCATGGATTGTCCTTGAGTAGTGACGACTTGGGCTTGTGTAGTAATGTCTTGGGACATTTGGAAAAAGGAAGACCTTATGTCACCATCCGTCATAGGTGGAGGATTGACCGAAGATTTGTTATCATTAGCAACTTCTTCAAGAGGAGGGACTTGATTACCACGGGGAGGAGCTCCCGTATTGGCAATCTCTTCATCAAGCCTTCGTGCTACGTTCCGTAGAGTATTCATTGCCTATAATCACAATAATTGGATTAGATGATAAAGTCACATCGAGTACAAGAATCTAGAGACACGACACTAAATTTCCAAGAAAATGAGAGTTTCCTAAGAATCATATAGTTTCTTATTCATAAGTGTGGCGCGCTTCACAATTATGAGTAAGAATCTACATAGACGTGGTTGATAGAGACATCGCTTCGAAAGATATTCAATATCATGCTCTCATACAAAGTTTGTCACATCCGAGAAGCACCCCCTAGACGTATCCGGCATCGTCGTCCTCGGAGAGGAACAAGACTAGCCTCTTATTTTACATCATTACATTCATCGGTTAAAAATGCGGAAAATTTAAAACTTTTTTTCTATCTATAATGAGGTCTACATAGACCTCTCGCATACACATAAAATATATATTCGTATCGAGTATATAGACCCTTCGTATAAGAAGATAACATAGTCTTCTACTTTTATTGCACATATATATATAAGATATGTAACATAGGTTTAAAAGAGTGTCTCATCTCATAACCATCTAAAACAAGAGTATATCAATTGGGCATATCCCATACATCAATGTAATAAAGCCACATATAGGCTATACAATCTTTTAGTACTCAAATAAAAAGGAAAGAACATAGAAGTCTTAAAACTAAAACAACATTCATATGCTCGATTTTGGCATTGCCCTCAGGAAGTGAGAACCTACCCAACTTGGATGATTCAGGAATTCCAAGTCTTCTTGAAAGTCGTCTCAAAAGCCCTTCCATGACCGAAACCTAAAATGTTGAGGAAAAGGGAGCAAATAGGGTTAGCACATCACATTTAATAAGAACATACTATTTTACGTTTGGGGATGAAATCAATACATTCACAAGAAACCATAAACAAACCCAATTGAAAGATCAATTTTGGAGATTGGAAGAAACCCACATGAAAACTCATCTTTTGAAATCAATTTGAAGGAACACTTTGGGGAAAGAGATCCCAAAGGTGAAAGGAATCCCATACTTTGTTGATTGATGAAGATTGATGGAGAAACTTTAGTGAATGCAGCCCTAGAACCGACCTTGACCTTAACTTCTATGGTGTTCGTCAACTTGAGAGAGAGAAAGAAGAGAGAAGGAAGAGAGTTTGTGTTTTGGGAATATTGAGAGTTAGGTTAGTCTAATTAGCATAAGGTCCTTATATAGGTTGTTAATTAACTTAATTAGACCTCCCTTAACCCCTAACTAATTAAGTAACCCCTAAATTAATTAACTTAAGTCACTTAAAATCAAGAAGCCAAAACCAGACCCACACTGGTGACTCCTTGTCCACACCCTGTTTGTCAATCTACGGAGTATGGGAACAACTGTCCTTTTGGTCCGTCGTTGAGTTCAGAGACTTTTCAAATATCTGCCTTGACCAAATATTGTGTGAACCATCTATGGACACAGTCTTAGGCAGTCTTCGACCCCAAATGCAAGGGTCCTTCTCAAGGACTCTTGGTTGGTCCTTGGGGAATCGTACCCGTAAGTCTCGACTATGAACTAATTCTAACACATTTTAGACACCCTACAACAAAAATAATCAATTTCCTACTCTTAATACCTAGTCAAATAGGCTAAGGCACACTAGTACCTCTCATTGAACTAGTTTCTGGACGTCATGGACGTTCTTTGACGTTTTGATTTCCAAACTTCCTAAATGACTTATATAAGTATTTATGACCTTAAAAAAGTGTCTAAAACTTTTTACACCTATGTTAGTTTCTATACCACATCTTAGACTTTCGAAGTGTTACATTATCCCCCCCCCCCTTAGGAACATTCGTCCTTGAATGACACTAAATTCTTTTGGAAGGAAGAAATAGATTCAAGACTAGCAGCCCAACCAACAACAATTTAAAACATGAGTTATAACATCAATCATGGCATTTTTACATATTATCCCCCCCCTTAGGAACATTCGTCCCCAAATGACACTACACATCTTTTAAACAAAGAGGGTGATTTTCGAAAGCTACTTCATGATACTTAAATGTTTCTCTTTTGTGAACATTTGATTCACACTTATTTGGGTGGTGCATACCATTCAAGCTTATCTAAGGATTCATACTTGAGATTGAGGAATTTCCTTCTCAATCACACTTAACCTAATGCACATCACAAATCATGCAACATAGAAAACATGCCTATGCTACACAAAAACAGCAACATAAATTGCAAACGTAACTTTGTTTTAACTCAGATAGTGCCATTATAAAAATATACTATTAGTGACCTATCACACCAAGTTGAATACAACACTTAGAACTTAGAGTTTCTTAAACATAAATCAGACTTTAGAAAGAGAATATCTAACCTTAGGAACTGAACAAATGAGGATAGCGGGATCTCATATCAGCCTCGGCCTCCCACGTTGCTCCCTCAACAAGGTGGTTCCGCCATAGGACTTTCACGGTGGCAACCTCCTTGTTCCTCAGTCACTTCACTTGACGATTTAAAATGGTGATTGGAACCTCTTCATAAGAAAGGTTCTCATCAACTCCTAACCCCTCAACATGAAGGATGGATGCTGGATCGCCTAGACACATCTTAAGCATTGAAACGTGAAACACTATATGAACGGAAGCCAAATCTTGAGGTAACTTCAATTCGTAGGCCACATTTCCTACTCGCTGCAAGACCTCATAAGGACCTATATACCTCGGACTCAACTTACCTTTCTTACCAAACCTCATCACCCCTTTCATAGGTGATATCTTCAATTAGACTTGATCACCCACCTCAAATTCTAGAGCTCTCTGTTTGTTGTCTGCATAGTATTTCTGACGACTGTAAGCAGTAGCCAATCTGTCTTTGATTATTATCACCTTCTCCATAGCCTCATGTAAGATCTCAGGGCCAAGGATGGCAGATTCTCCTACCTGAAACCACCCATCAAGAGACGTACATCTTCGGCCATATAGTGTTTCAAAAGGTGCCAGCCCAATACTGGAATGGTAGCTATTATTGTAAGAGAACTCTATAAGCATCAAGTGATCATCCCAACTCCCCTTGAAGTCCATAACACATGCACTCAACATGTCTTCAAGGGTCTGGATAGTACGCTCTGTTGTCCATCCGTCTGCGGATGAAAATCACTACTAAGCTTCACCTGTGTACCCAAGCCTTTTTGGAAAGATCTCCAAAAATGAGAAGTAAATTGGGCTCCCCTATACAAGATGATAGACAGAGGGATCCCATGCCATTTGACTATCTCATCAATATAAAGCTTGGCATAAACTTCAGCCTTGTAAATAGACTTCACAGGTATGAAGTGAGCGGACTTGGTCATTCAATCAACAATAACCCCAATGGAATCATGTAGTTTCCTAGTCTTTGGCATACCAACCACAAAATCCATATTGATAACCTCCCACTTCCATGTTGGGATCTCAATCGTCTGAGTGAGACCCCCAAGCTTAAGGTGTTCTGCCTTAACCTGTTGGCAATTCGGACACTCCTCCACGAATTTAGAGGTATCTCTCTTCATGCCTTCCCACCAATAGACCTCTTTAAGGTCATGGTACATCTTGATGGCACCTGGATGAATGGAATTTGGAATTATGAGCTTTAGCCAAAATATTAGACCTCTAATTGTCAACATTGGGCACACATAACCTGTTTTGGTACCTGAGTACGCCATCCCCTCCTAGGGAAAATGATTAATTCATCTTACTCAATACTGAGTCTTTCAACTCCATGAGTAATGGGTCGAGATGCCGATTTGATTTAACATCTACAACAAATGAGGATTCGGAACATGAGTGAACCGAAACCCCCCCACTTGGTGCATCTACCAGCCGTACACCCAATCTAGCCAATTGGTGTACCTCTTTAACCAGCTCCTTCTTCTCTTCAACAATATGAGACACGCTTTCCATGCTCAATCGACTCAACGCATCAGCCACTACATTGGCCTTACCCGGGTGATAATAAACACTCATATCATAATCTTTGACCAGTTGTAACCATCTCCTTTGACGAAGGTTCAACTCCCTCTGTGTAAAAACATACTAAAGACTTTTATGGTCAGTATATACATCAACATGTACACCATATAAATAATGTCTCCAAAGTTTTAATGCAAACACCACAGCAGCTAACTCAAGAACATGAGTAGGATAGTTCTTCTCATGGATTTTCAACTGTGTCGATGCATATGCAATCACCTTGCCATCTTGCATAAGAACACATCCCAAACCTACCCGGGACGCATCACAGTACACCACATATCCTGCACCACTCCTCGACAACGTGAGAAGTGGGCTGAAGTGAGTCGGTCTTTGAGCTCTTGGAAGATCTTCTCACATTTTTCAGACCACTCAAACTTTACCTTCTTCTTCGTCAAGGCTGTCAATGGAGCAGCAATAGTGGAAAACCCTTTCACAAACCTGCGATAGTAATCGGCAAAACCCAGAAAATTCAAATATCGATAGGAGTAAGGGGTATCAGCCATTTCTTCACTGCCTCAACCTTTTTAGGATCAACTTCTACACCCTGGTCGATCACAACATGACCAAGGAAGGTCACTGATCTCAACCAGAATTCACATTTCCTGAACTTTGCATACAACTTATGTTTTCTGAGTACTTACAATGTCTTTCTTAAGTGTACTTCATGCTCTTCTCTAGACTTAGAGTATATGAGAATGTCATCTATGAATACTATGATGAACGAATCAAGGTACTCATGGAAAACTCTATTCATAAGGTCCATAAACGCGGCTGGTGCATGAGTGAGACCGAATGACATGACCAGAAATTCATAATGCCCATATCTAGTATGGAAAGCCGTCTTAGGGATGTCTTCCCGCCTCACTCTAGGATGATGATAGCCTGACCGAAGGCCTATCTTGGAAAACAAACTTGAACCTTGGAGTTGGTCAAATAAATCGTCAATTCTGGGAAGAGGGTACTTATTCATTATAGTGACTTTGTTGAGTTGTCGATAATCGATGCACATTCTAAGGGTTCCATCTTTTTTCTTTACGAACAACACTGGATCACCCCATGGGGATATGATCGGCTGGATGAAGCCCTTATCAAGTAGATCTTTTAACTGCAGCTTTAACTCTTTGAGTTCAGCTGGTGCCATCCTATACAGGGGGTAAATCCTCCGGAAAGATATCTCGGAACTCATTCACTATTGACACTGAGTCTATGGAAGGAACTTCTTGATCTAAGTCATTTACTCTAACTAAGTGGTACAAATACCCCTTAGCTATCATCTTATTGGACTTCAAGTGTGAAACAATTTGGCCGACTGGACTTGGACCACACCCTTCCCATTTTAATTCTAACTCATTCGGAAACTTAACCTTACTACCCTGTTTCGATAGTCTATGGTAGTTTTATGAAGTAAATCCATACCTAATCCATATCATTGAGCTAGTATGCAGCCAACTTAGACTTCTCTTCTTCATCTGTACTCATAGAAGGCTTTAGAACCTACCATGCACTCACCTCCATGCGAACAACCACTGTTACCACACGTCTTTCGGTCACGCTGGGCATTTCTATCATTGCCCTTCTTGGAAAGGCCAGATATTGAGTCTGGCGCCTTAGACCACTTGGCCATCCTGATTCTTGTGCTTATTCTTCTACGCGCTCACACAAGAAGAAGTTAGATACTTAGAATGACACGAAGTGTCAAAGCACTAGATAGCATGATAAAGAGTAGAAGAAGGGAAAATTTCCTAAGCATTATGCAGTCTCTAATTCATGATAGTGGTGCACTTCACTACCATAACTTAGAAACTACTTAACGTGGTTGATATGAGCCTGATGTCTTGGATATCTAACCTGATGCTCTGATACCAAGTTTGTCACGACCCGGATTCTGGAATACGAATCGCAACCGGCGTTGTTGGCCTCTTAGAGGTCGCAGACAAGCCTCTTCTTGCATTCGTCACATTCATACGGTTAATTTTTACGGATAATTTAAAACTTTTTGTTTATATTTGAGGTGTACATAGAATTTATATAAACGCGTATTTGTAAGGAATTTCATTGCTCATACATCAACCATCTAATTATAGAAACATACAAGTTGAAAGAAATAGAATCTCATGTCATAAGCAATAATTGCCAGAACGGCACTATTACAAGCGTCTGAACAAAATAGGAAAGAAACACTAGTGGAACATACTCCACTTGTTCAAACCTACTACTAAACAAGAAATGTAAAGGCATGCATCCTCGAATGCATGAGGACCTACCAAGTCCGGATGAAATCTCTAAGTCTGAACAGCTGCAATGATACCTTCAACGTCCACCTGAGCCTGCACCTAAAATAGTAATATTGTATAGAATTAGTAAACGCTTGTACGAAGTATGGGTATATGAAGCAACACAAAATGGTAATCCATGAACAAGAATAACTCTTCCTAATCAACATGCTTTCTTAGGAGGTCAAGTCTCTGGACTTGCCTAATTCGTAATAGGAAGGTCATACCATGAATATGTCACACATCATACACACATAGGTTCACATAACATGCATTTTATGTTTCATATATTATATATTTCATATCCACGAGACCTTGGAATCATGGATGTAGCATTAAGACATCTCAAGTGAGGGCCCAACATATGGGACCACAACCCGAGGGCCTCCTTTAGCAAACACAGAGTCTTCTTCATTCGTTCATTCGTACTTCACATTATTCATTTCATTCATTTATAGGCTGATGTAAACACCAACTATACCTAGAATGAAGTTTAAGACTCTCATCGGGATCATGAAGTGCAATGACCAAGAATGACCTAATGTCATTACTTGAGTCCGGTTTCACCTCTTGATTGTCTTGCACAACCACCTTCAGTATCGTTCATTTCATTATCTTTCATACTTTGAAGAACTTCAACTTTAACCGACATAGATCATGTGAGCATCATGAAATCCCGTGTCTCCCCCACACCGAAAAGAGGTGGAGTCACTGGCCAAAGTGAAACCAAAACATGCTAGCTTCATGGGTTCGAACCAAGCTAGTTACCTATGGTGGAAACATAGTTCAAAGACTAGGAGATTTGGGGAGACCCATACCCACCTTGGTGGACAATCTCATCTCATGAGAATTACGTGAACCTCCGCCCTTCACGAAAGAAGGCATCACCACTCATAACTATCCTATCGTTGCTCAGTTTAAAGTTCCTATTTACATTCAACTCATACATGATCAAAGCTTGCGTCTAGCATGAGGTAGTCATATCTCATTAGATGATTTATCATCTCTTCTTTACGTATTAAGTGTGAATTGTCCTTACACTTACATATAGGATGTGATTGAGACTTGTCTCTTCATATTCAACACTGTCTTAGGTGAGTACTTTTGGTGACCTTTTCTTAGGCTTGGTTGAGACTTGTCTCACCATTCATCTTAGCCTCTTACCATGCGTCTCCATTTTCATTAATGTCATAGTTTAACATAATTACTCACCTCATTACGTGAATGTTCATTTCTTCATCTTGCCGTTAACTTACATCATATGCCATGCACATGGCCTTTAGTTTACGTTACACTCATGGTAGTACCCCTTTTGGGTTACTCATATTTGGATAAGTGTCTCATGATCATCTAAGTGCATATTGTGCAAGACTTATGCATCTCACACATTTGGCCTTGAGGCCGGGTTTGATTCCCCTCTCTCACTATTTTTTTTTTTTGCTTTTAATTCAAGGCCTGTTCTCTTAGTGTAAGGACCTTGAGGTCTCGGGTTCCACCCTTAATGGCAGCATCTCTTTTTCTTCATTTATTTTTACAAGTGGTTAGCCGAGACTTAGTCAATTAGTATAGGCCTTTAGTTTACTTTCTTGAATTTAGCCTAGGAGTTTAGCTTAGAGTTTTATATGAACTTTTAACCAATACTTTGATCTAAAATAATGTCCATCTACCCGTAGCACCTCTTAAGCTCTAAGGCATCACATTTAGCCCAATTTCTTAATCACAATACACTCACATATTCTTATGTATTAATCTTTGTTGTACAATGATTTCATAGTTCCTATAGTAAAGCATTCAGGTTCATTAGGATATTAGATTAGTATTTATTCCTTGTGGAATTAACATAAATGTTTCTTTGTGTAGTTGAGACCATGTCCAAGAGTCTTAGACTTCAAAGAATCGGCAGATTAACATTTCGTTAAAGGACCATACTTTCATTTTCTTTTTCATGAACATCACGATTTCTTCTTGTATGTTAAATACACAACATTACATAACACATAATTCACATTTGCTTCCAGTAAACCGTAACAACATAATCATGGAAAACAACATACTTGTGCACATGTAACATTCAACATTCGGACGTACATACCAAAATCATAAACAGTCCAAGAACACACATTGCACACAATCACAATCAGTCCTACAATCATCTACCAGAAGTCAGACCAACGCATGCATCAATTGTTCATAGGATCTAATGACAGGGGCATGCAACGGGGACAACCTTAGCTTTTAGATTGGATTTGAACAGAGCCTTAGGGGACTCTTGGGAAATGGACCAAGAGAGAAGAAAACCCATACCTTTTTCAACTTTGACAACCAGCCACAAACACGTCCTAACCCACACACAAACCTCTCTTCGAGCCTTGATTGTTGTTCACAAGTGAATTCCTTTACGTGATTTCTTAAAGCACTTCGGCACACAATTCTTCTTTTTGTTTTTGATTGATGAAGCCGAGAACTCTTTAGAACAGTAGGCTTATTTTGTTTTCTGTTTTTGAATTGCAAGGTAAAGCTGAAAAAACGTTTGTGGATATATATATAATGAATTAAGAGTGCACATTGAGTACACTCCTAGTGGGAGTCGTGCGCCTCTTTCCTTAGGGAGTTTGTTGTTGACTTATACAACATAATTTAAATGATAAAATCAGATTATAATCTACATATTAAGTTACTATAATGCCCCTCCTGAAAATCATTTAAATCATCCACTTTAATGCCTCCAACTCGGCTTGAACCCGAGTGTGGAGATCCGATCAAACTCGGATTTGACCACCAAGCTTTGACCCATTTTTACTAATTGAAAACCTTATTTAATTAATTAATGTCAACCTAGGGTAATTACTATACTACCCCTAGGCCCGAAATTACCTTTTTACCCCTAGAACCCTTAAAACCTAGGACTTACCCTCTAAGTTCGGTTAAGACTCACCCGGGTGAATCCTAGTGTTTCGGAATCTAACATGGCTGGAACCAACCCTGACTAGCTCAACCAACTCACCAAGTTTGTTTGCTTGGCTGGTGCATAGGTCCAGGGGTCTGGTTCCACGCGCATCAAGCCGTGTGAACCCGGTCTAACCAATGTATTCTAGGTACGTTTAGGTCTTACTTAGCATAGTCGTTTTCGGATTGTAACATTATCCCCCCCCCCTTAAGAACATTCGTCCCCGAATGACACTACACATCATTTAAACAAAGAGGGTGATTTTCGAAAGCTACTTCATCATACTTAAATGTTTCTCTTTTGTGAAAATTTGATTCACACTTATTTGGGTAGTGAATACCATTCAAACTTATCTAAGGCTTCATACTTGAGATTGAGGAATTTCCCTCTCAATCACACTTAGCCTAATGCACATCACAAATCATGCAACACAGAAAACATGCCTATGCTACACAAAAACAGCAACATAAATTGCAAATGTAACTTCGTTTTAACTCATATAGTGCCATTATAAAAATATACGATTAGTGACCTATCACACAAAGTTGACTACAACACTTAGAACTTAGAGTTTCTTAAACATAAATCAGAC
This sequence comes from Solanum sitiens, assembly GCA_016801875.1. Taxonomy (NCBI): domain Eukaryota; kingdom Viridiplantae; phylum Streptophyta; class Magnoliopsida; order Solanales; family Solanaceae; genus Solanum; species Solanum sitiens. The sequence continues at coordinate 2,061,080 of JABWTJ010000094.1, read as the reverse complement.
TTTAGGAAGAGAATATCTAATCTTAGGAACTGAACAAATGAGGATAGCGGGATATCATATCAGCCTCAGCCTCCCATGTTGCTCCCTCAACAAGGTGGTTCCGCCATAGGACTTTCATGGTGGCAACCTCCTTGTTCCTCAGTCGCTTCAATTGATGATCTAAAATTGCGATTGGAACCTCTTCATAAGAAAGGTTCTCATCAACTCCTAAACCCTCAACAGGAAGGATGGATGCAGGATCGCCTAGACACTTCTTAAGCATTGAAACGTGAAACACTGGATGAATGGAAGCCAAATCTTGAGGTAACTTCAATTCTAGGCCACATTTCCTATTCGATGCAAGACCTCATAAGGACCTATAAACCTCGGACTCAACTTACCTTTCTTACCAAACCTCATCACCCTTTTCCTAGGTGATAACTTCAAGTAGACTTGATCACCCACCTCAAATTTTAGAGCTCTCTTTCTGTGGTCTGCATAGGATTTCTGACGACTGTAAGTAGTAGACATTCTGTCTCTGATTATTCACACCTTGTCCATAGCCTCAATTACGATCTCAGGGCCAAGGATGGCAGATTCTCCTACCTAATACAACCCAACAAGAGACCTACATCTTCGGCCATATAGTGCTTCAAAAGGTGCCATCCCAATACTTGAATGGTAGCTATTATTGTAAGAGAACTCTATAAGCGGCAAGTGATCATCCCAACTCCCCTTGAAGTCAATAACATATGCTCTCAACATGTCTTCAAGGGTCTAGATTGTACGTTCTGCTTTTCATCCGTCTGCGGATGAAAAGCAGTACTAATCTTCACCTGTGTACCCAATTCCTTTTGGAAAGATCTCCAAAAATGAGAAGTAAATTGGGCTCCCCTATCCGAGATGATAGACAGAGGGATCCCGTGCCATCTCACTATCTCATCAATATAAAACTTGGCATAATCTTCAGCCTTGTAAATAGACTTCACAAGTATGAAGTGAGCGGACTTGGTCATTTTGTCAACAATAACCCAAATGGAATCATGTAGTTTCCTAGTCTTTGGCAGACCAACCACAAAATCCATATTCATACCTCCCACTTCCATGTTGGGATCTAAATCGTCTGAGTGAGACCCCCAAACTTAAGATGTTCTGCTTTAACCTGTTGGCAATTCGGACTAGGAGAATTTGGAGACTCTTATCCACCTTGGTGGTAGTCTCATATCGTAAGGCTTACATGCGTTTGCACAATCTCATTACTAGTTTATCGGTGCTTAACTCAATTTATTATACTTTACAACTTTTAGAGTTGAGTCATACAATATGGAAGCTTTCTTCTAGTATGAGGTATGCTTAGCTCAATGGATGACTTGTCATCCCTTTCATACTTGATGAATGTGAACTTAAATCTTACATTATAATCATGGTGTGAATGAGACTTGTCTCACGATTTCTAACACCCTCTTATGTGAGTATCTTTAACATAATTGTTTAGGTGCAAGTGAGACTTGTCTCACTTCCTTTAACACCCCATTCTAGGTCAATTTCATAACTCATAAGCTTTTAGTTATTTCATTACTCACCTTGTCTTGTTCAATGTTATTTGGTAGTCTTGTACCATTATTTATGAAAGTTATAAGGACTTATTCAATGTGCTACTATGTTCACAATTTCATTTAGATAGGGTATGTTGGGACTTGTCACAATCATTGGCATACCCTAGGTTATTAGTTCATTGAGTTACATCTTGTCAAGTCAATCTTTAACATGTATTTGGCCTTACAAGAAACATCATAATTTACGTTGGCCATATAAGAATGGTATGACTTAATCATTGGCCAATTCTATTACATATTTTGGAAATAATGTTGTTGGCAAATTTATTAGCATAAACCAAACTTTCACTAAACACTTGTCATGATATTATCACTAGCCAAGCCAATTAACTTCATGTTTATAGTATAGTAATCTCATCATATTAAGCAAGCCAACTTTTAACATTTTATTAGCTTATAAGAACAATTCAGTTCTTAGTTTGGCCAAGCTATAAAGTTGATTTGGCATTGAAGATTCATTAACTAACTTTGATTCTCATTCTAGTTTCTTCTTGGAAACATTGCATTCCCAACACTTACAAACATATCTACTGTAAACACACACAGTAATCGAAACCTTCATCTTTTCAACAGTAAACTGAATTTCATAAACGACTTATAACAATTTCATCTTCTCGAACACAATTAGGCATTACAACATTTGTTATCTCATGTAAATGATACTCTAATCATATGGATCTAACCTATCTGTCTCATTCGACATTATTAAATCACAAAAAACTACACATAATGATCAGTTAGCACCACATACCAACAACATGCTCGAGATTTGTATTATACATACTACTATAATCGGAAATAGGAAGAACTAGGGAGATGAACTTTCGACAATTTCATTGGGAACAACCCTAGTTTTGGTTTTCTTGAATTCAAAACATTTGAAAAGCCTCCCGGGGAAAGGAATCCATGATAGAAACCCATACCTTACTGTTGAATTGAATATACGAAGATCACCCTGTTCTTTGAACTAAAATCTTGAAGAATTGCCTTAAAATCGCCTAAGGAGAACCGAGAGTATTTTTTGTGTTTTTTCTTACGTTTGCTCACTATTTTTTCAGTCGTGAGTTTCTACTGGATAAACATGAGTCTAAGTCTTAGGAACTAAATATTGACTAATTCAACTTAGCCTAATTAACTTAATTAAATAGATCAATTACCTAATTACCAAAATGCCCCTGCTAAATTGACTTAAAATAGGAGAGCATTTGACTTAGCCAAATTCTGAAAATTTGCTAAGGGTCTCGGGTTTGACCATGAATTTAAATTAATTAATTAAGTTGTTAATTTAATAATTAAGTGACCTAGGGTAATTACTAAAGTACCCCTAAGTCACTAGGACCATAACCAGTCCATTGGACCATCCTAGGTTAGGTACTAGGATATTTTTTTAGTTAGCTACTCGGTTAGGTCTTAGGATTTCAGGCACACTAGTTAGTTCATTTTAGTTAGTTCTAGGTTAGTTATCTATTTAGGTAAGTTAGTTAGAGCCTAGGATTGGTTAGGAATCTCGGCCCCACGTGGCTTGACCCGACGCGTGCCGGCCTCCTAACCGCCCTAACCGAATTGGTTGGGCTTGGTCGCTTGGTCTCTCGGCCGGTAGCACATGTAATTCCGTGCACTTTCCTAACCGTGCACTGTGTAGTTGCACTTGGAAAGTTCACTTCTTATCCCAAGAATCCTCACTATGTCCTTGGGCACTGCTTAATACATGATCATTTTAAATGATCATATGCTATGTTACCTAGGCTTGACACTTGGATGCCTCGTACCTAATATGTGTAAGCAAAGAAATTATGAATTTTAGCTTAGGGTCTTCATTGGAGGTACAATTCCTACACAAGCTTGGATTGGAGCATTTGAACATCAAAGTGTATTTTATGTTACTTGTTAATACATAGAAATTGGTAACACCCTTAAAGCAATATTCTCTAACATGCCCAATATTACTCAATATTGGGCATTGGGATGCCTATGTACCCCAATACATATTATTAAAACCTAATAGACTCTTCACTAGACAAGTACATTTTCAGGAATGTTACATTCCAAGGTATTGCCAATGAGGAAGTGAACTCATTTCCGTAGGAGTTTCCCTACCTAAGGATTATCCTAATACTCTCCAAGGTAAGACATGAACAAAACGTCTAAACACTTCCTTCAATACACACAAAAGCAATCCTCAAGACTACCCCTTTCGGCTTACTCAACTCGGGAGAACAAGTCACCACTCAATCACAAGACATGAGAAGAACACCCAAAAAAACACCGAAGACTTTCCTTTCGGATTGCCTACTTAGTTCAATGAGTATATGGCATCCCATACCACCACCTACCCTAAGTAGTACACTCTTTCAGATGTTTTGGCACCAAGTCTTCACTTTCTGTAAGACCTCAAAAATGACATAGGTTAACTAGATCCTAACATGTTGGTCTTTATGTTATAAGGTCTTAAATATGTTTAATATATGGTATAGAGGCAGTAGCCAAGGTATTAGGTGTTAGGAGTCAAACGTCAAAGGATGACTAAGCCGTTCGACGACTAAGTCACCTAAATGTCTCTTATGTGGTTATATGTGATTATGTGTATTTCAAGATGTTTTAGGGTTCTTAATAGAGTTAATATATCATTTATAGGCTGTGGTTAAAGTTTCGTGAAGTTTGGAGGTCAAACGACCAAGAACGTCTAAGGCGTTCGAAAGATATGCCTTGAGTCGACCTTGTACGTCTAGGCGAGTTTTGTCGAGTTTTATGTGTTTGTTTTAGATGAAATTCATGTGATAGGTGTTAAACTCATATAATATCATATTTGTGTTAGAAACGTCTGTGAAATTATCCCCAAGGACCACCTAAGGGTCCTTGAGGAAGGACTCAAAAGTCTGATGTTCAGGCAGTCCCAGGCAGCCTTGGCGACGGAGCAGTCAACGGACAGTAGTGGCTGTGACGCCCCGTCATGGGGTCTCATCATGGGAAAGATTGACAAGGGTAAAGATTGGAGCCTTCTTCAGCCACTGTAGCCAGCGACGGTCGCTTGTGTCGGCCCGTTGAGGCTGTGACGCCCTCTCACAAGGCAGGCGTCGTGAGCTTGGTCTCCTGCACAGATTTTTCTGCCAAGTCAGGGGTGAATTGGTAAATTCGTCCCACTTCCAAATAAGAGTTTAGGCGGTTTACTAAGGGTCTTTTGGATATTTTAAATGAGTATATGAGTGTTTAACACTTAGAATAATGCATTCTTCTGAAATCAAAACCCCAAAGTCCCTTAGAAATCACAAAGGCTCCATTGAAGTCCAAATTGAAGATAAGCTTGGTGTGGCGTTTTGAAGGGGAATTCTTCATCAAAGTGAAGAATTATCATCCTTGAGGTATGACTTTTGATCTTTGAAACTCGTTTCATCAAGGAGCCCAACTTTCAAAGATGTTTTCAAAGTTCTCCAAAGTGAATTATCCAATTTCGGGATTCTACCATGGTTCTTGCATAAATGATTTCTAAACATTGAATTATGATCTAATTGATATTGTATTGATGATTTCAACATAAATTGCCTATGAACCCATGTGAATTGATGAACCCTAGTTTTGACTACTTATTGGGTTACTTGATATTAAGCTAATATTGATGAATTGTTATGTAGTTTCTTATGGGCTTTCTAATGATATAAGAATTCTATTCAATTGATATATAATTGATCTTAGATTGTTAAACCTAGATTTAATTGATGTAGATTCATAGAGTTTTATGGTTATTGCTTTGAATTATTGTTCATGGCCATGGGTAAGGGGCTTGTGATGTTGAATTGGTTGATTTGGCATTGAATTGAAGTGTGGATGAGGGGATGAAGGTATCTGCCCCATTTTCTTTAATTTGATATTAATTATACTTTGATTCTATTGTGCTTGGTATGGTCCACTTATGGTGGCGGTGTTATGTGTTTTACTTGCAATTGACGTGGCCTTGTCGGCGGTACTTTATGCAATATTATGTGCATGGCCTTATTCGCAACTACTTGAAGTTATGTGGCTATTATGTAGTTTGATTATGTGAATCATGACATTACCTATCTTTATGTAAAGTTATATAGTCATGTATGTATTCTTCTAGTTATGTTGCCTTAAGTGATCATGTTATACTTTGACTTGACATTATGAGTGTAGTGTTAGGTTAAGTCTTGGTTATTCCTACTTGACTTTATGAGTCTATGTGGAGTATATTAATGATGTTATGATGATATATAGGGTGACTTGAAGATGTTAGGTTGTTTTAAAGGTGTTTCTAGAATGACTTGTATTATGTGTTAAAAGTGAAGTACGTGATGTCTTGTCTTGATTGACTTGTATCTCTTGCTTGATGTATATATGATTATGGATATGTGATATCTTGATTTAGGGTGTTATAAATATTAGTATTTAATGTATGAATGACATGTGACTTTAAATAATGTTATGATAGTCTCTTATGTGCAAACATTGACTTAAGGGTAAGGTTAGGATTGATTGAAGCGTAAGCCGTAATGGTATCCTTCAAAGTAAAGGAATGATGGACTTAAGGTTAGTTGGCTGGAACGGCATCATATTAACACTTAGGAAAGTCATCATGAGCTTCTTATCGCCATTGTGAGGTAGCCCTAGTGGACCTTCCTTGGTAGGGTAAATGTAATTGGGTTATGAACTAGATATGGAACCCTTTTATGTAAACCTAATGTATGAAATATTCTATGAGAAAGAAGGCTATCACCGAGTGAGTATGACAAGGGAAGTAGTTCTAGTTAAGTATGAGACTAGACTACAAAGAAGCCCTTCATATTCCTTAACCATGTGCCTACATTGTGTCACGACTGGAATCTAGACCCTAGACGAGACCGACGTCGTTGACCTCTCAGAGGTCGCATACAAGCCTACTTACGTCATTCTTACTTTACATAGGTTAATTTTAGTGGAAAATTTGAAACTTTTTGTTTCTAAATATTGCTTACTAAACAATTCTAGTACATTCGTAATTTGTTCACCATCAACCATCTAACATTAAGAGATAATCAAATGAAAGGAATAGTTCAATACTTATAAAGCGTATAATTGCCAAAATGGCACCAACACATAGTCTGAATAAAAAAAGAAAAGAAACGCTAGTGGAACATGCTCCACCAGCTCCACTATAAATCTAAGCTAGAATATAAAACAGTAGCATCCTCGAAAGCATGAGGACCTACCAACTCCGGATGAATGCTGGACGTCCGGATAACTGCAACGATGATCCTGTAGCTCTATCGTCCACCTGTGCCTTCACCTAAAATAGTAGAGTTTGTATAGGGTTAGTACACATTTGTACTAAGTATGGGTATATGCAAGCACACACCAAGGACATGCATGAGAAAGAACAGCTTTTTCCTAACAACGTGATTTTTGGAAGTCAAGTCAGTAGACTTGCCAAATTGGGATTAGGAAAGTTTCCAAATATGGATTAGGAAAGTAAATGATCTTTCCAAATTTGGATTAGGAAAGTCAGTGAGCTTTCTAGATTTGGAATAGGAAAGTTATGCCATGAGAATAACATACATCATCATACTTTTCACATTTGCACACGGCACATAACATTTACACATAAAACATATCTTATAACATACAGTACATTTTGCATGTAGCACATAACTTCTTTCATATCATTAATTCATATGCCATGAGACCTTGGAATCATGAACTTCTAATTAAGACATCCCAGAAATGAGGGCTCAACAGATGGGACCTCAACTAGGGAATCTCCATTAGCAAACACAGAGTCTGCTTCATTCATTCATACGTACTTCATTTCATTTCGTTCATAGGCCAGTGTGAAAACTAGCTATATCTAGGGTGTAGTTTACGACTTTCATCAGGTTTGTTGTGCAATGATCAAGAATAACCTAGTGTTATTACCTGAGTCTAGCTCACCTCTTGATTATCCTATCCTAACACATTTGGTATCGTTCATTTCATTATGTGCATCATTTGAGGCTGGTCTCATTCATTTATTGGGAACTTTTACTTTAACCGACATAGATCATGTGAGCATCATCAAATCCAGTGTCTCCCCCACACCGAAAAGAGGTGGAATCACCGGCCAAAGTGACCCAAAAACATGCTAGCATACATGGGAATTTAACCCCGCCAGATCCCTATATTGGCAGTATAGGGTCGAAGACTAGGAGATATAAGGAGACCCATACCCGGCAAGCCGGACAGTCTTATCTCATGAGAGTTACGTGAACCTCCGCCCTTCTCGAAAGAAGGAATCACCGCTCATAGCTAGTCTATCGGTGCTCAGTATAAAGTTCCATTACATTCATCTCATACGTCATGGAAGCTGGCTTCTAGTATGAGGACATCATAGCTCATTAGATGATTTCTCATCTCATCATTCGTATTGAGTGTGTTAAGCTCAATACTCTCATTAGAGTGTTTATAGAGACTGGTCTCTTCATTATCTTACACTCTCATAGGTGAGTACGTATTGGTAACATTTACTTAGGCTCATTTGAGATTACTCTCATCATTTACATTAGCCTCATATCATGTTGTCACCACATTCATCATCATTAGCACCTTTGCTTTTCAAAGTTATTCACTTCTTATTACGTGAATGTTCATTTCATCATATGCCAATGCACTTGGCCATTTGGTGTGTTTCACACCCTTACTTAACCCTTCTAGGGTTTCATTATTTCATTGTTCATTTCATCATTTCATTGTTCATCTCATCATATGCCAATGAACTTGGTCATTTAGTGTATTTACACTCATACTTAACCCTTCTAAGGTTCATCATTTTATTTCATACATCTTAGGTTCACTTACTTTTGAACGTATGTTAGACTTATGTGCCTATACATACAAGCCAGGGGGCTTCATTCATAGTTCGTTAAGTGATTATTACATTCCTAAGATTATGTAGTACAAGACTTATGTATCTTGAATATATGCCAAGATCTTGATTTTCATCTACGTAGGTGGCATTATTCTTGGATATTTTGTTCACGTATGACTTATGTATCAATACGGAAGTTTGGGCAAGGGAACCGAAGTCTTGAGTCAATTGGATATCGTTTATATTTTTCATTGATTTTATTCTAACATTCATAACATTATGACTCTAAGTTAAATCACAATATTAACATTGAAATATTAATTTTCTACTTAACCTTTCTCTTAAATTGGCCGATGGGTTGTGGGTTCGAACCCCCACAACCCCTTCTTATTTTTCATTAACCTTTTATTGTCCAATTTTGCCTAAACCAAGAGGTTGTGGGATCAAACCCCCAGAGCCTCTTTTATTTTGTTCTTTAATTCGCCTAAGTAGGGAGGTTGTGGGTTCGAACCCCCACAGCCTCCTTACTTTTAATTAATTTTCGCTAGGGGCTGTGAGGTGGTGGGTTCGAACCCCCACAACCCCATATATATTTTTCTTTTTATTTTTTGCTAGGTTGAGGGCATTGGCAGTGAGGTCGTGGGATCGAACCCCCACAGCCTCACTTGCTTTAATACTCATTTTTGCCTCCTCTATTTCCAGCCTTGAGGTCGTGGGTTCGATTCCCACGCCTCACATCTTTTTATTTTCTTTATTCTCCCTCTTCCTTGCTTCCCACGAGTCATGTGTTCGAATCCCCCCATCCCCATTTTACTTATTAATTCATTTCGTGTGCAGCATATAAGGGGTTCGAATCCCCTTAGCTCCATTACATTTTTTTAAAAAAACTTCAGCCTCTTGGTCATGTGAGGTCTTGGGTTCGATTCCCCTTGACCTCACCTACTTTAATCCCTTTTAAAACTCTTCCAAAATTCCCAGAACCTGCCCGAAACCAACATCACAAGCTGGAAATTTTGATTACCTTTTTGTAGCCTATTTTCTCCACTTTTTAACGTTAAAAGTTCATGCATTTGGAGTAGTGTTTAGTGAGTCCTTTAGGTGCATTTTCATGGACATATTTGGCCAAGAATTTATCATTGAATTCAGCCACATTACGCTTAAATGAACATCATCATTTACATATGTTTACACACTTAAAATGACAACCAAAACCATATCAAACTTGAAGCCATAAATCAAAACTTATTTACAGTAAGTTTACAGTAAACTTTTTCACATACACACACACATTTTCGGCAACAAAGCTTGTCATTCATATGATTCCAAATACATGTTCATGAACATATTCATCACGAAAACACATTGCAACACCTAATTTCTACCAGCAAACATACCAACCTATGATTTGATGGGAGCTAAGGACAGGGATATGCAACGGGGAACAACTTAGTTTTCGGATTAAAATCGTCTGAGTCCTAAGGGTCTCTTGTGAAAGGGACCAAGAGTAAGAAGACCCATACCTTTATATTTTTCTTGTTCAACCACGAAATTGCTGCCCAAATCCTCTCCAAAAATCAGTCCAAGTTCAACACTTCAACACCAATCGACGGAATACTCCTCCCCTTTGCTTAAAGTGATGGATTTATGTTGTTTTCTTAGATTTTTGGTATGAGTTCTTCAAGTGTGAAGAACATATTTTCTATTTTTGAACTTGTTTTGGCAGAGATAAAACGTGAGAATGAGTGATTAAACGTGAGAGAGAGAGAGAGTGAGAGAGAGTGGCTTAAAATTAGGAGTTTTAGTTTGGGAATTAGTCAAACTAGGACTCCTTGTTAAACCTTTAATTAAAATCTGATTTTTCTTTTTATTAAATCAGCTAATATTTACTAATTAATTAATTAAATTTATCCATTTAATAAAAACAAGTTAAATCATTGCTTCCACCTAGGTTCGAACCCGGGTGGAGCAAGACTTCACTTTTAGAGCTCACATTCTGCTCTCTCTCTCAAAATTGCCCTTCCATTTTATTAAATAATTAATTATATATATATATATTTAGGGTAATTACGATATTACCCTTAGCCTGGTAAAAGACCATTTTACCCCTAGACCTTCAAAACTTAGAATTTCATCTTTTTAAGTCCGGTAAACACTCCTTCGATTAAATATTCATTTTCGAGAGCCTTACTTGGTTGGTTCCAACCTTTCCCAGCTCAATTAACTCCCCAAGTTAGTTAGCTTGGTCGTAGTAAGGGTTCTGAGGTCTGGTTCTACGCGTATTAGTCTGTGCAAACCTTGGTCTAATCGCAAGCATTCTTGACAACCTAAGTCTTGATCCTATTCATTTTTAGGGTTGTTACATTATCCCCCCCTTAGGAACATTCGTCACCGAATGACAGTACTCTTTACTACTAATAAGTATGTCATCTATAGAATGTACACATACGTAGGTACTTTAATACTTCCATGGGTGAATATTTGATTCACTTCTTAACATGATGGGACACCTCCTTGAGACCTACTAGTAGCTTCACATTAATAGACTAAGGAATTCTTCCCTAAACTAGTCTCATCAAAGAATACAACACAAAGTCAACATAAAAGTCATATAAATCAGCAACCAATATGATGACTTCAAACATATTAACCTCATACTAGGGCATAAACACCATATACAATCAAATATATGAAATGCTAATTAAGGCTACGCACCCGAGGCTTCATCAGAAGTGCCATCCCCTGCACCCCTAGACTTGAGTGCGAAGAATCGTTGCCTCCTTGGAGCCTCTTCATTTGGGACATTAGTCTAAACTCTCTCCTTCCCTTGTTCTTGACTCCTTCTATTCGGACAATCCCTCACCATGTGTCCCTATTTTCCACAGCTGTAACAAGCGTTAGAGCCCATCATACACTCCCCCCCATGTTGTCTGCCACACTTCCTGCAAGGTTGCCTTTCCTTAGGTGTATATACTTCGTTATTTCTCTTATCTCTGGACTCGGAATCCCTATCATAGAGACCACTGGATGAACTTGACTCCCTTTGGTGGGAGAGTCCCTTCTTAAACCTTGGCTGCTCACGGACCCCAAAGTTGTTTCTATGGCCTCCGTGGCTGGGACCTGCCTGATCTTGAGGCCTAGGCCTCCTAACATCACGAATACTCCTCTTTCTACGATTGTCCTCCACCTGCTGTACATGCACCATCAACCTGGAAAGGTCCATATTATCATGGAGCATCGCAGACCGACATTCCTCCTCCAGGTCTCCATTGATTTCTGTGAGGAACCTACTCATTTCATCCCTGCTGTTCGAAACCATGGAATTAGCATACCTGGATAATTCAACAAGCCTTAGTACTCTCCTCAATCTTGCTATTAAATACTAAGGAAAGTAATATACCTTGATTGCTTAACAAACTTCAGGGAATACTCCCTGACTGTCATGGATCCTTGTTTAAGGTTGATGAACTCTTCAACCTTGGCTTCCCTCATCCCCCTGGGAAAGAATCTCTCTAGAAATGTTGTCTTGAACAGCTCCCAAGTGACTGGCACTCCACCTAAGACAGGGCTATCTTGCCACATTTTGCACCAAGTCTGTGCAACATCCTTGAGCTGATAGGAAGCCAACTCAGCCTTCTCAATATCAGTGGCCCCCATAGCCACCAGGATCTTATGAATCTCATCCACAAACTCCTGGGGATCCTCTGATGTCCTAGACCCGGTGAAAATAGGAGGATTCATCCTCGTGAAATCCCTCAGTCTGTCAGCCATGCTACGAACCGGTGGGTTCTCCCTCTGAACATCCTGTAGGTTGACCTGGGCAGTCATAGCCTGGGCCTGCATAGTAATGGCCTGTGCCATTTGGGCCAGAGATGACCTCACCTCAGCATCAGTCAACCCAGCTGGGTTAACTGGCATGGCCACTGCTTCAGCTGGAGCCTGGGGTAGATCCTGATTACCCCTAGCAGCTGCTCCTCCTCTCCTCTGACCATTTCCTCTCCTAGTGTTCATTTTCTAGAAAAACAAAAAGGATTGATATTAGACACGCTCATAACACCAAGAATTCAGACATTCAAAAAAGTACGATAAGATCAGAAGAAGGGAAATTTTCCTACGAATCATGTAGTCTCTAATTCAGGATAGTGGTGCACTTCACTACCATGACTTAGAAACTACTCAATGTGGTTGATGTGAACTTATTATTTTCGTAATTTAACCTAGTGCTCTGATACCAACTTTGTCACAACTGGAATCTAGACCCTAGACGAGACCGGCGTCGTTGACCTCTCAGAGGTCGCAGACAAGCCTACTTACGTCATTCTTACTTTACATAGGTTAATTTTAGTGGAAAATTTGAAACCTTTTGTTTCTAAATATTGCTTACTAAACAATTCTAGTACATTCGTAATTTGTTCACCATCAACCATCTAACATTAAGAGATAATCAAATGAAAGGAATAGATCAATACTTATAAAGCGTATAATTGCCAAAATGGCACCAACACATAGTCTGAATAAAAACAGGAAAGAAACGCTAGTGGAACATGCTCCACCAGCTCAACTATAAATCTAAGCTAGAATATAAAACAGTAGCATCCTCGAAAGCATGAGGACCTACCAACTCCGGATGAATGCTGGACGTCCGGATAACTGCAACGATGATCCTGTAGCTATATCGTCCACCTGTGCCTTCACCTAAAATGGTAGAGTTTGTATAGGGTTAGTACACACTTGTACTAAGTATGGGTATATGCAAGCACACACCAAGGACATGCATGAGAAAGAATATCTCTTTCCTAACAACGTGATTTTTGGAAGTCAAGTCAGTAGACTTGCCAAATTGGGATTAGGAAAGTTTCCAAATTTGGATTAGGAAAGTAAATGATCTTTCCAAATTTGGATTAGGAAAGTCAGTGAGCTTTACAGATTTGGAATAGGAAAGTTATGCCATGAGAATAACATACATCATCATACTTTTCACATTTGCACACGGCACATAACATTTACACATAGCACATATCTTATAACATACAGTACATTTTGCATGTAGCACATAACTTATTTCATATCATTCATTCATATTCCATGAGACCTTGGAATCATGGACTTGACATTAAGACATCCCAGAAATGAGGGCTCAACAGATGGGACCTCAACTAGGGAATCTCCATTAGCAAACATAGAGTCTGCTTCATTCATTCATACGTACTTCATTTCATTTCATTCATAGGCCAGTGTGAAAACTAGCTATACCTAGGGTGTAGTTTATGACTTTCATCGGGTTTGTTGTGCAATGATCAAGAATAACCTAGTGTTATTACCTGAGTCTAGCTCACCTCTTGATTATCCTATCCTAACACATTTGGTATCGTTCATTTCATTATGTGCATCATTTGAGGCTGGCCTCATTCATTCATTGGGAACTTTAACTTTAACCGACATAGATCATGTGAGCATCATGAAATCCAGTGTCTCCCCCACATCGAAAAGAGGTGGAATCACCAGCCGAAGTGACCCAAAAACTTGCTAGCGTACATGGGAATTTAACCCCGCCAGAACCCTATATTGGCAGTATAGGTTCGAAGACTAGGAGATATAAGGAGACCCATACCCGGCAAGCCGAACAGTCTCATCTCATGAGAGTTACGTGAACCTCCGCCCTTCCCGAAAGAAGGCATCACCGCTCATAGCTAGTCTATCGGTGCTCAGTATAAAGTTCCATTACATTCATCTCATATGTCATGGAAGCTGGCTTCTAGTATGAGGACATCATAGCTCATTAGATGATTTCTCATCTCATCATTCGTATTGAGTGTGTTAAGCTCAATACTCTCATTAGACTGTTCATAGAGACTGGTCTCTTCATTATCTTACACTCTCATAGGTGAGTACGTATTAGTAACATTTACTTAGGCTCATTTGAGATTACTCTCATCATTTACATTAGCCTCATATCATGTTGTCACCACATTCATCATCATTATCACCTTTGCTTTTCAAAGTTATTCACCTCTTATTACGTGAATGTTCATTTCATCATATGCCAATGCACGTGGCCATTTGGTGTGTTTCACACCCTTACTTAACCCTTCTAGGGTTTCATTATTTCATTGTTCATTTCATCATTTCATTGTTCATCTCATCATATACCAATGCACCTGGTCATTTAGTGTATTTACACTCATACTTAACCCTTCTAAGGTTCATCCTTTTATTTCATACATCTTAGATTCACTTACTTTTGAACGTATCTTAGACTTATGTGCCTATACATACAAGCCAGGGGGCTTCATTCATAGTTCGTTAAGTGATTCTTACATTCCTAAGATTATGTAGTACAAGACTTATGTATATTGAATATATGCCAAGATCATGATTTTGATCTACGTAGGTGGCATTATTCTTGGATATTTTGTTCACGTATGACTTATGTATCAATACAGAAGTTTGGGCAAGGGAACCCAAGTCTTGAGTCAATTGTATATCGTTTATATTTTTCATTGATTTTATTCTAACATTCATAACATTATGACTCTAAGTTAAATCACAATATTAACATTGAAATATTAATTTTCTACTTAACCTTTCTCTTAAATTGGCCGATGGGTTGTGGGTTTGAACCCCCACAACCCCTTCTTATTTTTCATTAACCTTTTTACTGTCCAATTTCACCTAAACCAAGAGGTTGAGGGATCAAACCCCCACAGCCTCTTTTATTTTGTTCTTTAATTCGCCTAAGTAGGGAGGTTGTGGGTTCGAACCCCCACAGCCTCCTTACTTTTAATTAATTTTCGCTAGGGGCTGTGAGGTGGTGGGTTCGAACCCCCACAGCCCCATATATATTTTTCTTTTTATTTTTCGCTAGGTTGAGGGCATTGGCAGTGAGGTCGTGGGATCGAACCCCCACAACATCACTTGCTTTAATACTCATTTTCGCCTCCTCTATTTCCAGCCTTGAGGTCATGGGTTCGATTCCCACGCCTCACATCTTTTTATTTTCTTTATTCTCCCTCTTCTTTGCTTCCCACGAGTCATGTGTTCGAATCCCCCCATCCCCATTTTCCTTATTAATTCATTTCGTGGGCAGCATCTAAGGGGTTCGAATCCCCTTAGCTCCATTACATTTTTTTAAAAAAAAATTTAGCCTCTTGGTCATGTGATGTCTTGGGTTCGATTCCCCTTGACCTCACCTACTTTAATCCCTTTTAAAACTCTTCCAAAATTCCCAGAACCTGCCCGAAACCAACATTACAAGCTGGAAATTTTGATTACCTTTTTGTAGCCTATTTTCTCCACTTTTTAACGTTAAAAGTTCATGCATTTGGAGTAGTGTTTAGTGAGTCCTTTAGGTGCATTTTCATGGACATATTTGGCCAAGAATTTATCATTGAATTCAGCCACATTACACTTAAATGAACATCATCATTTACATAAGTTTACACACTTAAAATGACAACCAAAACCATATCAAACTTGAAGCCATAAATCAAAACTTATTCACAGTAAGTTTACAATAAACTTTTTCACATACACACACATATTTTCGGCAACAAAGCTTGTCATTCATATGATTCCAAATACATGTTCATGAACATATTAATCACGAAAACACATTGCAACACCTAATTTCTACGAGCAAACATACCAACCTATGATTTGATGGGAGCTAAGGACAGGGATATGCAACGGGGAACAAGTTTGTTTTCGGATTAAAATCGTCTGAGTCCTAACGGTCTCTTGGGAAAGGGAACAACAGTAAGAAGACCCATACCTTTATTTTTTTCTTGTTCAACCACGAAATTGCTGCCCAAATCCTCTCCAAAAATCAATCCAAGTTCAACACTTCAACACCAATCGACGGAAGACTCCTCCCCTTTGCTTAAAGTGATAGATTTATGTTGTTTTCTTAGATTTTTGGTATGAGTTCTTCAAGTGTGAAGAACTTCAATATATTTTGTATTTTTGAACTTGTTTTGGCAGATATAAAACGTGAGAATGAGTGGTTAAACGTGAGAGAGAGAGAGAGTGTCTTAAAATTAGGAGTTTTAGTTTGGGAATTAGTCAAACTAGGACTCCTTGTTAAACCTTTAATTAAAATCTGATTTTTCTTTTTCTTAAATCAGCTAATATTTACTAATTAATTAATTAAATTTATCCATTTAAATAAAAACAAGTTAAATCATTGCTTCCACCTAGGTTCGAACCCGGGTGGAGCAAGACTTCACTTTTAGAGCTCACATTCGGCTCTCTCTCTCAAAATTGCCCTTCCATTTTATTAAATAATTAATTATATATATATTTAGGGTAATTACGATATTACCCTTAGCCTGGTAAAAGAACATTTTCTCCCTAGACCTTCAAAACTTAAAATTTCATCTTTTTAAGTTCGGTAAAGACTCCTTCGATTAAATATTCATTTTCGAGAGCCTTACTTGGTTGGTTCCAACCTTTCCAAGATTAATTAACTCCCCAAGTTAGTTGTCTTGGTCGTAGTAAGGGTTCTGAGGTCTGGTTCTACGCGTATTAGTCTGTGCAAGCTTTGGTCTAATCGCAAGCATTCTTGACAACCTAAGTCTTGATCCTATTCATTTTTAGGGTTGTTACATTATCCCCCCCTTAGGAACATTCGTCCCCGAATGACACTACTCTTTACTAACAATAAGTATGTCATCTATAGAACGTACACATACGTAGGTACTTCAATACTTCCATGGGTGAATATTTGATTCACTTCTTAACATGATAGGACACCTCCTTGAGACCTACTAGTAGGTTCACATTAATAGACTAAGGAATTCTTCCCTAAACTAGTCTCATCAAAGAATACAACACAAAGTCAACATAAAAGTCATATAAATCAGCAACCAATATGATGACTTCAAACATATTAACCTCATACTAGGGCATAAACACCATATACAGTCAAATATATGAAAGGATAATTAAGGCTACGCACCCGAGGCTTCATCAGAAGTGCCTTCCCCTGCACCCCTAGACTTGAGTGCGAAGAATCGTTGCCTCCTTGGAGCCTCTTCATTTGGGCCATTAGTCTGAACTCTCTCATTCCTTTGTTCTTGACTCCTTCTATTCGGACAATCCTTCACCATGTGTCCCGGTTTTCCACAGCTGTAACAAGCGTTAAAGCCCATCATACACTCCCCCCCATGTTGTCTGCCACTCTTCCTGCAAGGTTGCCTTTCCTTAGGTGTATATACTTCGTTGTTTCTCTTATCTCTGGACTCGGAATCCCTATCATAGAGACCACTGGATGAACTTGACTCCCTTTGGTGGGAGAGTCCCTTCTTAAACCTTGGCTGCTCACGGACGCCAAAGTTGTTTCTGTGGCCTTCGTGGCTGGGAACTGCCTGATCTTGAGGCCTAGGCCTCCTAACATCACGAATACTCCTCTTTCTACGACTGTCCTCCACCTGCTGTACATGCACCATCAACCTGGAAAGGTCCATATTATCATGGAGCATCGCAGACCGACATTCCTCCTCTAGGTCTCCATTGATTCCTGTGAGGAACCTACTAATTTTATCCCTGCTGTTCGAAACCAGGGAAGTAGCATACCTGGATAATTCAACAAGCCTTAGTACTCTCCTCAATCTTGCTATTAAATACTAAGGAAAGTAATATACCTGGATAGCTTAACAAACTTCAGGGAATACTCCCTCACTGTCATGGATCCTTGTTTAAGGTTGATGAACTCTTCAACCTTGGCTTCCCTCATCTCCCTGGGAAAGAATCTCTCCAGAAATGTTGTCTTGAATAGCTCCCAAGTGACTGGCACTCTACCTAAGACACGGCTATCTTGCCACATTTTGCACCAAGTCTGTGCAACATCCTTGAGCTGATAGGAAGCCAACTCAGCCTTCTCAATATCAGTGGCCCCCATAGCCACCAGGATCTTATGAATCTCATCCACAAACTCCTGGGGATCCTCTGATGTCCTAGACCCAGTGAAAATAGGAGGATTCATCCTCGTGAAATCCCTCAGTCTGTCAGCCATGCTACGAACCGGTGGGTTCTCCCTCTGAACATCCTGTAGGTTGACCTGGGCAGTCATAGACTGGGCTTGCATAGTAATGGCCTATGCCATTTGGGCCAGAGATGCCCTAACCTCAGCATCAGTCAACCCAGCTGGGTTAACTGGCATGGCCACTCCTTCAGCTGGAGCCTGGGGTAGATCCTGATTACCCCTAGAAACTGCTCCTCCTCTCCTATGACCATTTCTTCTCCTAGTGTTCATTTTCTGGAAAAACAAAAAGGATTGATGTTAGACACGCTCATAACACCAAGAATTCAGACATTCAGAAAAGCACGATAAGATCAGAAGAAGGGAAATTTTCCTACGCATCATGCAGTCTCTAATTCAGGATAGTGGTGCACTTCACTACCATGACTTAGAAACTACTCAATGTGGTTGATGTGAACTTATTATTTTTGTAATTTAACCTAGTGCTCTGATACAAACTTTGTCACGACTGGAATCTAGACCCCAGACGAGACCGGCGTCGTTGACCTCTCAGAGGTCGCAGACAAGCCTACTTACGTCATTCTTACTTTACATAGGTTAATTTTAGCGGAAAATATGAAACTTTTTGTTTCTAAATATTGCTTACTAAACAATTCTAGTACATTCGTAATTTGTTCACCATGAACCATCTAACATTAAGAGATAATCAAATGAAAGGAATAGTTCAATACTTATAAAGCGTATAATTGCCAAAATGGCACCAACACATAGTCTGAATAAAAACAGGAAAGAAACGCTAGTGGAACATGCTCCACCAGCTCAACTATAAATCTAAGCTAGAATATAAAACAGTAGCATCCTCGAAAGCATGAGGACCTACCAACTCCGGATGAATGTTGGACGTCCGGATAACTGCAACGATGATCCTGTAGCTCTATCGTCCACCTGTGCCTGCACCTAAAATGGTAGAGTTTGTATAGGGTTAGTACACACTTATACTAAGTATGGGTATATGCAAGCACACAACAAGGACATGCATGAGAAAGAATAGCTCTCTCCTAACAACGTGATTTTTGGAAGTCAAGTCAGTAGACTTGCCAAATTGGGATTAGGAAAGTTTCCAAATTTGGATTAGGAAAGTAAATGATCTTTCCAAATTTGGATTAGGAAAGTCAGTGAGCTTTCCAGATTTGGAATAGGAAAGTTATGCCATGAGAATAACATACATCATCATACTTTTCACATTTGCACACGGCACATAACATTTACACATAGCACATATCTTATAACATACAATACATTTTGCATGTAGCACATAACTTATTTCATATCATTCATTCATATGCCATGAGACCTTGGAATCATGGACTTGACATTAAGACATCCCAGAAATGAGGGCTCAACAGATGGGACCTCAACTAGGGAATCTCCATTAGCAAACACAGAGTCTGCTTCATTCATTCATACGTACTTCATTTCATTTCGTTCATAGGCCAGTGTGAAAACTAGCTATACCTAGGGTGTAGTTTATGACTTTCATTGGGTTTGTTGTGCAATGATCAAGAATAACCTAGTGTTATTACCTGAGTCTAGCTCACCTCTTGATTATCCCATCCTAACACATTTGGTATCGTTCATTTCATTATGTACATCATTTGAGGCTGGCCTCATTCATTCATTGTTAACTTTAACTTTAACCGACATAGATCATGTGAGCATCATGAAATCCAGTGTCTCCCCCACACCGAAAAGAGGTGGAATCACCGGCCAAAGTTACCCAAAAACGTGCTAGCGTACATGGGAATTTAACCCCACCATATCCCTATATTGGTAGTATAGGTTCAAAGACTAGGAGATATAAGGAGACCCATACCCGACAAGCCGGACAGTCTCATCTCATCAGAGTTACGTGAACCTCCGCCCTTCCCGAAAGAAGACATCACCGCTCATAGCTAGTCTATCGGTGCTCAGTATAAAGTTCCATTACATTCATCTCATACGTCATGGAAGCTGGCTTCTAGTATGAGGACATCATAGCTCATTAGATGATTTCTCATCTCATCATTCGTATTGAGTGTGTTAAGCTCAATACTCTCATTAGAGTGTTCATAGAGACTGGTCTCTTCATTATCTTACACTATCATAGGTGAGTACGTATTGGTAACATTTACTTAGGCTCATTTGAGATTACTCTCATCATTTACATTAGCCTCATATTATGTTGTCACCACATTCATCATCATTAGCACCTTTGCTTTTCATAGTTATTCACCTCTTATTACGTGAATGTTCATTTCATCATATGCCAATGCACTTGGCCATTTGGTGTGTTTCACACCCTTACTTAACCCTTCTAGGGTTTCATTATTTCATTGTTCATTTCATCATTTCATTGTTCATCTCATCATATGCCAATGCACTTGGTCATTTAGTGTATTTACACTCATACTTAACCCTTCTAAGGTTCATCCTTTTATTTCATACATCTTAGGTTCACTTACTTTTGAACGTATGTTAGACTTATGTGCCTATACATACAAGCCAGGGGGCTTCATTCATAGTTCGTTAAGTGATTCTTACATTCCTAAGATTATGTAGTAGTACAAGACTTATGTATCTTGAATATATGCCAAGATCTTGATTTTGATCTACGTAGGTGGCATTATTCTTGGATATTTTGTTCACGTATGACTTATGTATCAATACGGAAGTTTGGGCAAGGGAACCCAAGTCTTGAGTCAATTGGATATCGTTTATATTTTTCATTGATTTTATTCTAACATTCATAACATTATGACTCTAAGTTAAATCACAATATTAACATTGAAATATTAATTTTCTACTTAACCTTTCTCTTAAATTGGCCGATGGGTTGTGGGTTCGAACCCCCACAACCCCTTCTTATTTTTCATTAACCTTTTTATTGTCCAATTTCGCCTAAACCAAGAGGTTGTGGGATCAAACCCCCAAAGCCTCTTTTATTTTGTTCTTTAATTCGCCTAAGTAGGGAGGTTGTGGGTTCGAACCCCCACAGCCTCCTTACTTTTAATTAATTTTTGCTAGGGGCTGTGAGGTGGTGGGTTCGAACCACCACAGCCCCATATATATTTTTCTTTTTATTTTTTGCTAGGTTGAGGGCATTGGCAGTGAGGTCGTGGGATCGAACCCCCATAGCATCACTTGCTTTAATACTCATTTTCGCCTCCTCTATTTCCAGCCTTGAGGTCGTGGGTTCGATTCCTACGCCTCACATCTTTTTATTTTCTTTATTCTCCCTCTTCTTTGCTTCCCACGAGTCATGTGTTCGAATCCCCCCATCCCCATTTTCCATATTAATTCATTTCGTGGGCAGCATCTAAGGGGTTCGAATCCCCTTAGCTCCATTACATTTTTTTTAAAAAAATTCAGCCTCTTGGTCATGTGAGGTCTTGGGTTCGATTCCCCTTGACCTCACCTACTTTAATCCCTTTTAAAACTCTTCCAAAATTCCCAGAACCTGCCCGAAACCAACATCACAAGCTGGAAATTTTGATTACCTTTTTGTAGCCTATTTTCTCCACTTTTTAACGTTAAAAGTTCACGCATTTGGAGTAGTGTTTAGTGAGTCCTTTAGGTGCATTTTCATGGACATATTTGGCCAATAATTTATCATTAAATTCAGCCACATTACACTTAAATGAACATCATCATTTACATAAGTTTACACACTTAAAATGACAACCAAAACCATATCAAACTTGAAGCCATAAATCAAAACTTATTTTCAGTAAGTTTACAGTAAACTTTTTCACATACACACACATATTTTCGGCAACAAACCTTGTCATTCATATGATTCCAAATACATGTTCATGAACATATTCATCACGAAAACACATTGCAACACCTAATTTCTACCAGCAAACATACCAACCTATGATTTGATGGGAGCTAAGGATAGGGATATGCAACGGGGAACAAGTTAGTTTTCGGATTAAAATCGTCTGAGTCCTAAGGGTCTCTTGGGAAAGGGACCAAGAGTAAGAAGACCCATACCTTTATTTTTTTGTTGTTCAACCACGAAATTGCTGCCCAAATCCTCTCCAAAAATCAGTCCAAGTTCAACACTTCAACACCAATCGACGGAAGACTCCTCCCCTTTGCTTAAAGTGATGGATTTATGTTGTTTTCTTAGATTTTTGGTATGAGTTCTTCAAGTGTGAAGAACTTCAATATATTTTATATTTTTGAACTTGTTTTGGCAGAGATAAAACGTGAGAATGAGTGGTTAAACATGAGAGAGAGAGAGAGATAGAAAGAGAGAGAGAGTGGCTTAAAATTAGGAGTTTTAGTTTGGGAATTAGTCAAACTAGGACTCCTTGTTAAACGTTTAATTAAAATCTGATTTTTATTTTTTTAAATCAGCTAATATTTACTAATTAATTAATTAAATTTATCCATTTAAATAAAAACAAGTTAAATCATTGTTTCCACCTAGGTTCGAACCCGGGTGGAGCAAGACTTCACTTTTAGAGCTCACATTCGGCTCTCTCTCTCAAAATTGCCCTTCCATTTAATTAAATAATTAATTATATATATATTTAGGGTAATTACGATATTACCCTTAGCCTGGTAAAAGAACATTTTACCCCTAGACCTTCAAAACTTAAAATTTCATCTTTTTAAGTCCGGTAAAGACTCCTTCGATTAAATCTTCATTTTCGAGAGGCTTACTTGGTTGGTTCCAACCTTTCCAAGCTCAATTAACTCCCCAAGTTAGTTGGCTTGGTCGTAGTAAGGGTTCTGAGGTCTGGTTCTACGCGTATTAGTCTGTGCAAACCTTGGTCTAATCGCAAGCATTCTTGACAGCTTAAGTCTTAATCCTATTCATTTTTAGGGTTGTTACACATGGGATGTGTCCAAGTTCTACCATTGGCAAGTATAACAACCTCATAGGAGTAGGATAGAACTCCGGATTCCATGGTTTGCTACCATGGTCTATGTCGGTTATTGCATGTTCTCATCATGTGGAATACCTATTAGCATTAGATAAGTTTATGAGGTTTAGGTGGTGGTATGGGACGCTCTCTAGACATTGCACAATAGGCTTTGAAGGTGTTATGTGGAGTTTCTTAGGTCTTGTCCAATACCATTATGTGAGTATCTTATGTGATGTATGAGTCTAATGAACTAATGACCTTTGTTGGTAACTATGTAAGTGAATGAGTACCTAATCTAAATTGGCTTAAGTATTCCTTAGCTAAAGTGTGAGGACAGCATGTAAGGATGATCTCTTCATGTCTTATCTTTGGAAGTCTTGAGAATGACTCTAGTTAGGGAAGTTGTTTAATCTTGTTGACATGATCTAAACCTTAGGAAGTCTTAAGTACTATTTAGGTAATCTTGGAGAGGCCACTGCACTATGGACATTATCTTCTTGATTTACTTAAGTAGGTCTTTTGATAGCTTTTGGAAGGAGAGTGTCCTATCATCTAAGTGTTGGTGTGTTTAGTGAGAATGATTCTATTTTATGTAGTCTATAGGATCTCTTGTGTGTGTGTGATAGCGACTGTATGGGCTGTCACTCCACACTCACTCAAGTGAACCTTGGAAATGACCTTTGGTAGATGAATCTTACCTTGATATTTATGATTACTTTCTAAGTATGTATATGACTCATTGTAGGTAATCTTAAGGGTCGTTTAGGCACATCTAGAGAGGGTGTATGGGCGGTCTCTCTTTGTGTGACTTAAGTGAATCTTAGGATGACTTTAAGTGAGGGAATTACATGCTAGAAGATGTTAAAAGGGAAGGCTAGGACTTCACTGTAACAGTGAATGAACTTCACTGTACAGTGAAGTGAAGTCACTATAAAGTGAGCTTTAAATTTATGAGTTTGGTTTTAATGTTATGTTATGTGTTTTTAAATTGATTAACGATGTTATTATGATTAAAATATAATTTCTATAATGAAAAGATGCATATTTCCAATAAAGTCCATTTTCATGATTCTTATGCATAATGCCATACTTAGTACATGTGGTTGTACTAATTCCATGCTTTATTTTCTATCTATAGTTCTTGGTAGGTGAGGAGCTTTGGAGAAGAAGACTTGGACTTAGAAGATCGTTCAAGAGAAGTTGAAGTATATCCTCATTTGACTCGAGGGCATATATGTCATTTTATGTTTCTTTTATAAAGTTTTGTAATAGAGTACTAGTAGTATGTTTTCAATTTGTATGGTCCGTGTCCCAAGTATTGTCGTGTCTTATGATGATGATCGAGACTTAATATTTTCCTATTTTCTACTTATATGAAAGAGTTTAAAGACTTCTATATTATTTTAATGAAAAATTTTAATTCAGCACTACTTTTCATTATGTATATGCGATCAATGATATGAAAGAGGCTTGTCTTAGAACTCCGAGAGTTCGACGACGACGGTTACAATCCAATATTGTACCCTATTTTCTAGGGTATGGTTTCGGGTTGTGACAAGCTTGGTATCAGAGCATAGGTTAATGAAAGTAGTCTTACGTATCAAAAAAGTCACGAAAATTCACGTCTAGTAGAGACTTGACCATCGGTGTGAGTCGCGACACATCTATGGGCGAGAGGCTATAGGACGATAGCGTTTCCCTTCATTTCTACTCCTATGTTCGTGCGGTAGAGTTATGTTATGAGTATCCTTCTAAATGTGTTTCCTTATTTTCTAGGATATGAATACTAGAAGGATGGCCGCTAGAAGGATGGAAGAGGGAAGGGGTAATGAGGAAGTTCTTCCCCAAGTTGAGCAAAATTAGCAAGTTCCTCAAGGTTCTAAAGGTGGTCAAGGTGCTCAAGTACCTCATCAAGGTGATCAGGCTCCTAATGAAGGAGGAGGTGATGAGGTACCGGAGTTGTATAATAGGGTGATCGGAGAGGCTTTGCTTACTTTATCCCAAGCCGTAACGACTCAAGCTAACTTGAACATGATGCCTAGGGTTAATGCTATAGAGAACACTATGTCATCTAGGTTGAGAGACTTTGTGAGGTTGAATCCTCCAATCTTTCTTGGCTCTATGGTGAATGAGGATCCCCAAGAATTTCTTGATGGTGTGTATAAAGTTTTGAGTGCTATGGGGTTTACATCTAGGGAGAAGGCGAAGTTAACTTCTTATTAATTGAGAGATGTGTCTAAAATTTGGTACATTCAATGGAAGGACAATAGGCCGATGGAGTCGGGTCCTATTGAGTGGGAAGATTTCAAGGAAGCTTTTCTTGGCAAGTACTTTCCCCGTGAGAAGATGGAAGAGAAAGTGGAAGAATTTATCAATCTCAAGCAAGGCAATATGAGTGTTGAGGAATACTCTTTGAAATTCTCAACTTTGTCTAGGTATGCACCTTCCCTAGTGACTAATTCAAGGGATGAAATGAGTCGCTTTGTGACGGGTGTAGCCGATTTAGTGAAGGAGGAATGCCGTACGGCTATGTTGCATGATAATATTACTTTGGCTATACTCATGGTGTATGCACAATCAATTGAAGAGTCTAAAATAAGGAGGATGTCAAGGAACTTGAAAAGGAGTGTTGCTAGTGACCAAGTGCAACCTAGGTTCAAAAAGAGGGTTCAAACTCAAGATGGACCTAGTGTTCCTAAGAAGAAGTTTGAGAAGAGAGGTGGTTCTAGCAATGACAAACCTTTATGTGCCACTTGTGGCAAGAGACATTATGGTGAGTGGTTATTGGGTACCGGTAGTTGCTTTGGATGTGGAAAGTATGGGCACAAAGTGAGAGATTGTCCAAACATTGCTTCTAGGAAGGAGGGCAAGAGGTTTGAGCCTAGTGTTCCAAAGGAAGATGCTCCAACTAAGAGGCGTTTCTATGCACTCCGGACTAGAATTGAGAAGCCGGGTGATGATGATGATGATGTTGGTAAGTTCTTGTTTCTCTTTTGATAGTATGAGTTCCTTTTAAGTGGGGGAGTATGGTTAGTAGATGTGATAGAAGTCTTAGAAGTTGTTGCATGTGCATGGTGTTTAGGAGTTTAGTTGAAATTGAATTTCATTAACTTCTTGCATTGTGTGTTTTATGAAGCTTTGAGCATGTTGTGTGATGTGTTTACATGATGTTATCTTGCATTTTAGCATGTCTATATAAAGGATTGCCTAAAAAAAACATTTTTGGAAAATTTGGAAAAGTCACTGTAGCTTGTTAAATTGCTCACTGTAATATTTTTGTAAAAATGACTATTTGATTCTTTGATCTAAAATTGTGGTAATATGGTTAGAACTGATGTATATGAGTATGATGTTGAATATAAAATGATTTTGGCTATTTGGATTGAAGCATGTGAGTTTTGTAGCTTGACGAGTTATGGAATTGTTTTACAGTTTCTTGTTGTGTTGCGAATATCTTGACTATGTGAAGCTGATGATTTATTCTTGGATAAGAGTTGTATGGTTTGGTTATGTGCTTATAGTTGAATGTTTAATCTTGGAAGTGTTCGGAGAGTGGCAAGTGTCATTAGAGGACGAATGTTGTCCAAGTGGGGGAGATTGTAAGACCTCAAAAACGACATAGGTTAACTAGATCCTACCATGTTGGTCTTGATGTTCTAAGGTCCTAAATATGTTTAATATATGGTATAGAGGCAGTATCCAAGGTATTAGGTGTGTTGGGAGTCAAACGTCAAAGGATGACTAAGACGTTCGACGACTAAGTCACCTAAATGTCTCTTATATGGTTATGTGTGATTACGTGTGTTTCAATGTGTTTTAGGGTTCTTAATAGAGTTAATATAGCATGTATAGGCTGTGGTTACAGTTTTGTGAAGTTTGGAGGTCAAACGACCAAGAACGTCCAAGGCGTTCGAAAGATATACCTTGAGTCGACCTTGTACGTCTAGGTGAGTTTCGACGAGTTTTATGTATTCGTTTTGGATGAAATTCATGTGATAGGTGTTAAACTCATAGAAGATAATATTTAGGTTGGAAACGTCTGGGAAATTATCCCCAACGACCACCTAAGGGTCCTTGAGGAAGGACCCAAAAGTCTGATGTGCAGCCAGTCCCAGGCAGCCTTGGCGACGGAGCAGTCAACGGCCAGTAGTGGCTGTGACGCCCCGTCATGGGGTCTCATCGTGGGAGAGATGGCGAAGGGTGAAGAGTGGAGCCTTGGGAAGCCACTGTAGCCAGCGACGGTGGCTTGTGACGGCCCGTTGAGGCTGTGACGGTCGTGAGGTTGGTCTCCTGCGCAGATTTTTCTGCCAAGTCAGGAGTGAATTGGTAAATTCACCGCACTTCCAAATAAGAGTTTAGGCGGTTTACTAAGGGTCTTATGGGTATTTTAAATGAGTATATGAGTGTTTAACACTTAGAATAATGCATTCTTGCAAAATCAAAATCCCAAAGTCCCTTAGAAAACCCAAAGACTCCATTGAAGTCCATATTAAAGGATCAGCTTGGTGTGGCGTTTTGAAGGGGAATTGTTAATCAAAGTGAAGAATTATCATCCTTGAGGTATGGATTTTGATCCTTGAAACTCGTTTCATCAAGGAGCCCAACTTTCAAAGATGTTTTCAAAGTTTTCTAAAGTGAATTGTCCAATTTCGGGATTCTACCATGGGTTCTTACATAAATGATTTCTAAACATAGAATTATGATCTAATTGATATTGTATTGATTATTTCAACATAAATTACGTATGAACCCATGTGAATTGATGAAACCTAGTTTTGACAACTTATTGGGTTACTTGATATTAAGCTAATATTGATGAATTGTTATGTAATTTCTTATGGGCTTTCTAATGATATAAGAATTGTATTCAATTGATATATAATTGATCTTAGATTGTTAAACCTAGATTGAATTGATGTAGATTCATAGAGTTTTATAGTTATTGCTTTGAATTATTGTTCATGGCCATGGGTAAGGGACTTTTGATGTAGAATTGTTTGATTTGACATTGAATTGAAGTGTGGATGAGGGGATGAAGGTATGCTGTCCCATTTTCTTTAACTTTGTTTTTAATTATACTTTGATTTTATTATGCTTGGTATGGTCCACTTATGGTGGCGGTGTTATGTGTTTTACTTGCAATTGACGTGGCCTTGTCGGCGTTACTTTATGCAATAATATGAGCATGGCCTTATTGACAACTACTTGAAGTTATATGGCTATTGTGTAGTTTGATTATGTGAAGCATGACATTACCTATCTACATTTGAAGTTATATGGTCATGTATGTATTCTTCTAGTTATGTTGCTTTAAGTGATCATGTTAGACTTTGACTTGACATTATGAGTGTAGTGTTAGGATAAGTCTTGGTTATTCCTACTTGACTTTATGAGTCTATGTGGAGTATATTAATGATGTTATGATGATATATAGGGTGACATGAAGATGTTAGGTTGTTTTAAAGGTGTTTCTAGAATGACTTGTATTATGTGTTAAAAGTGAAGTACGTGATGTCTTGTCTTGGTTGACTTGTATCTCTTGCTCTATGTATATATGATTATGGATATGTGATGTCTTGATTTAGGGTGTTATAACTCTTAGTTTTGAATGTATGAATGACATGTGACTTTAAATGATGTTATGAGAGTCTCTTATGTGCAAACCTTTACTTAAGCGTAAGGTTAAGATTGATTGAAGTGTAAGCCGTAATTGTATCCTTCAAAGTAAAGGAATGATGGACTTAAGGTTAGTTGGCTGGAACGGCATCATATTAACACTTAGGAAAGTCATCATGGGCTTCTTATCGCCATTGTGAGGTAGCCCTAGTGGACCTTCCTTGGTAGGTAAATGTAATTGGGTTATGAACTAGATATGGAACCCTTTTATGTAAACCTAATGTATGAAATATTCTATGAGAAAGAAGGCTAGCACCGAGTGAGTATGACAAGGGAAGTAGTTCTAGTTAAGTATGAGACTAGAATACAAAGAAGCCCTTCATATTCCTTAACCATGTGCCTACATGGGATGTGTCCAAGTTCTA
Organism: Solanum sitiens; assembly: GCA_016801875.1. NCBI lineage: Eukaryota > Viridiplantae > Streptophyta > Magnoliopsida > Solanales > Solanaceae > Solanum > Solanum sitiens. The sequence goes on along the minus strand of JABWTJ010000094.1, from coordinate 2,031,717 downwards.
CCATTGGCAAGTATAACAACCTCATCGGACTAGGATAGAATTCCGGATTCCATGTTTTGCTACCATGGTCTATGTCGGTTATTGCCTATTCTCATCATGTGGAATACCTATTAGCATTAGATAACTTTATGAGGTTTTGGTGGTGGTATGAGATGCTATCTAGACATTGTACAATAGGGTTTGAAGGTGTTATGTGGAGTTTCTTAGGTCTTGTCCAAGACCATTATGTGAGTGTCTTATGTGATGTATGAGTCTAATGAACTAATGACCTATGTTAGTAATTATGTAAATGAATGAGTACCTAATCTAAAGTGGCTTATGCATTCCTTAGATAAAGTGTGAGGACGGCATGTAAGGATGATCTCTTCATGTCTTATCTTTGGAAGTCTTGAGGATGACTCTAGTTTGGGAAGTTGGTTAATGTTGTTGAAATGATCTAAACCTTAGGAAGTCTTAAGGACTATTTAGGTAATCTTGGAGAGGTCACTGCACTATGGACATTATCTTCTTGATTTACTTAAGTAGGTCTTTTGATAGCTTTTGGAAGGAGAGTGTCCTATCATCAAAGTGTTGGTGTGTTTAGTGAAAATGATTCTATTTTATGTAGTCTATAGGATATCTTGTGTGTGTGTGATAGCGATAGTATGCGCGGTCACTCCACAATCACTCAAGTGAACCTTGGAAATGACCTTTGGTATATGAATCTTACCTTGATGTTTTTGATTACTTTCTAAGTATGTATGTGACTCATTGTAAGTAATCTTAAGGGTCATTTAGGCACATCTAGAGAGGGTGTATGGGCGGTCTCTCTTTGTTTGACTTAAGTGAATCTTAGGATGACTTTAAGTGAGGGAATTACATGCTAGAAGATGTTAAAACGGAAGGCTAGGACTTCACTGTAACAGTAAATGGACTTCACTGTACAGTGAAGTGAACTCACTGTAAAGTGAGCTTTAAATTTATGAGTTTGGTTTTAATGTTATGTTATGTGTTTTTAAATTGATTAATGATGTTATTATGATTAAAATATGATTTCTATAATGAAAAGATGCATATTTCCAATAAAGTCCATTTTCATGATTTTTATACATAATGCCATACTTAGTAAATGTGGTTGTACTAATTCCATGCTTTATTTTCTATCTATAGTTCTTGGTAGGTGAGGAGCTTTGGAGAAGAAGACTTGGACTTAGAAGATCGTTCAAGAGAAGTTGAAGTATGTTCTCATTGGACTCGAGGGCATATATGTCATTTTATGTTTCTTTTTTAAAGTTTTGTAATAGACTACTAGTAATATGTTTTGAGTTTGTATGGTCCGTGTCCCAAGTATTGTCGTGTCTTATGATGATGATCGAGACTTAATGTTTTCCTATTTTCTACTTATATGAAAGAGTTTATAGACTTCTATATTATTTTAATGAAAAGTTTTAATTCCGCACTACTTTTCATTTTGTATATGCGATGAATGATATGAAAGAGGCTTGTCTTAGAACTCCGAGAGTTCGACGACAATGGTTACAATCCAAGATTGTACCCTATCTTCTAGGGTATGGTTTCGGGTTGTGACAAGCTTGGTATCAGAGCATAGGTTAATGAAAGTAATCTTAGGTATCAAAAAAGTCTCGAAAAGTCACGTCTAGTAGAGACTTGACCATCGGTGTGAGTCGCGACACATCTATGGGCAAGAGGCTATAGGACGATAGTGTTTCCCTTTATTTCTACTCCTATGTTCGTGCGGTAGAGTTATGTTATGAGCATCCTTCTAAATGTGCTTTCTTGTTTTCTAGGATATGAATACTAGAAGGATGGCCGCTAGAAGGATGGAAGAGAGAAGGGGTAATGAGGAAGTTCTTCCCTAAGTTGAGCAAGATGAGCAAGTTCCTCAAGGTGGTCAAGGTGGTCAAGGTGCTCAAGTACCTCCTGAAGGTGATCATGCTCCTAATGAAGGAGGAGGTGATGTGGTGCCGGAGATGTATAATAGGGTGATCGTAGAGGCTTTGCTTGCTTTAGCCCAAGCCGTAACGGCTCAAGCTAATTTGAACATGATGCCTAGGGTTAATGCTATGGAGAGCACTACGTCATCTAGGTTGAGAGACTTTGTGAGGTTGAATCCTCCAATCTTTCTTGGCTCTAAGGTCAATGAGGATCCCCAAGAATTTCTTGATGGTGTCTACAAAGTTTTGAGTGCTATGGGGTTTACATCTAGGGAGAAGGCGAAGTTGACTTCTTATCAATTGAGAGATGTATCTCAAATTTGGTACACTCAATGGAAAGACAATAGGCCGGTGGAGTCGGGTCCTATTGAGTGGGAAGAGTTCAAGGAAGCTTTTCTTAGCAAGTACTTTTCCCGTGAGAAGAGGGAAGAGAAAGTAGAAGAATTTATCAATCTCAAGCAAGGCAATATGAGTGTTGAGGAATACTCTTTGAAATTATCAACTTTGTCTAGGTATGCACCTTCCCTAGTGACTAATTCAAGGGACGAATTGAGTCGCTTTGTGACGAGTGTAGCCGATATAGTGAAGGAGGAATGCCGTACGGCTATTTTGCATGATAATATGACTTTGGCTAGACTCATGGTGTATGCACAATCAATTGAAGAGTCTAAAATAAGGAGGATATCAAGGAACTTGAAAAGGAGTGTTGCTAGTGACCAAGTGCAACCTATGTTCAAAAAGAGGGTTCAAACTCAAGATGAATCTAGTGTTCCTAAGAAGAAGTTTGAGAAGAGAGGTGGTTCTAGCAATGACAAACCTTTATGTGCCACTTGTGGCAAGAGACATGATGGTGAGTGTTTATTGGGTACCGGTAGTTGCTTTGGATGTGGAAAGTATGGGCACAAAGTGAGAGATCGTCCAAACATTGCTTCTAGGAAGGAGGGCAAGAGGGTTGAGCCTAGTGTTCCAAAGGAAGATGCTCCAACTAAGAGGCGTTTCTATGCACTCCGGACTAGAATTGAGAAGCCGGGTGATGATGATGATGATGTTGGTAAGTTCTTATTTCTCTTTTGATAGTATGAGTTCCTTTTAAGTGGGGGAGTATGGTTAGTAGATGTGATAGAAGTCTTAGAAGTTGTTGCATGAGCATGGTGTTTAGGAGTTTTGTTGAAATTGAATTTCATTAACTTCTTGCATTGTTTGTTTTATGAAGCTTTGAGCATGTTTTATGATGTGTTTACATGATGTTATCTTGCATTTTAGCATGTCTATATAAAGGATTGCTTAAAAAAAAAAAACATTTTGGAAAATTTGGAAAAGTCACTGTAGCTTGTTAAATTGCTCACTGCAATATTATTGTAAAAATGACTTTTTGATTCTTTGATCTAAAATTATGGTAATGTGGTTAGAACTGATGTATATGAGTATGATGTTGAATATAAAATGATTTTTTGCTATTTGGATTGAAGCATGTGAGTTTTGTAGCTTGACGAGTTATAGATTTGTTTTATAGTTTCTTGTTGTATTGCGAATAACTTGACTATGTGAATCTGATGACTTCTTCTTGGATAAGAGTTGTATGGTTTGGTTATGTGCTTCTAGTTGAATGTTTAATCTTGGAAGTGTTCGGAGAGTGGCAAGTGTCATTCGAGGACGAATGTTGTCCAAGTGGGGGAGATTGTAAGACCTCGAAAACGACATAGGTTAACTAGAGCCTACCATGTTGGTCTTGATGTTCTAAGGTCCTAAATATGTTTAATATATGGTATAGAGGCAGTAACCAAGGTATTAGATGTGTTGGGAGTCAAACGTCAAAGGATGACTAAGGCGTTCGACGACTAAGTCACCTAAATGTCTCTTATGTGGTTATGTGTGATTATGTGTGTTTCAAGGTGTTTTAGGGTTCTTAATAGAGTTAATATAGCATGTATATGCTGTGGTTAAAGTTTCGTGAAGTTTGGAGGTCAAACGACCAAGAACGTCCAAAGCGTTCGAAAGATATCCCTTGAGTAGACCTTGTACGTCTAGGCGAGTTTCGTCGAGTTTTATGTGTTCGTTTAGGATGAAATTCATGTGATAGGTGTTAAACTCATAGAAGATAATATTTCGGTTGGATACGTCCGGGAAATTATCCCCAAGGACCACCTAAGGGTCCTTGAGGAAGGACCCAAAAGTCTGATGTGCAGGCAGTCCCAGGCAGCCATGGCGACGGAGCAGTCAACGGACAGTAGTGGCTGTGACGCCTCATCATGGGGTCTGATCGTGGGATAGATGGCCAAGGGTGAATAGTGGAGCCTTGGGCAGCCACTGTAGCCAGCGACGGTGGCTTGTGACGGCGCGTTGAGGCTGTGACGCCCCGTCAGAAGGCAGGCGTCGTGAGGTTGGTCTCCTGCGCAGATTTTTCTGCCAAGTCAGGGGTGAATTGGTAAATTCACCCCACTTCCAAATAAGAGTTTAGGAGGTTTACTAAAGGTCTTTTGTGTATTTTAAATGAGTATATAAGTGTTTAACACTTAGAATAATGCATTCTTCTAAAATCAAAATCCCAAAGTCCCTTAGAAATCCCAAAGACTCCATTGAAGTCCAAATTGAAGGATCAGCTTGGTGTGACATTTTGAAGGGGAATTCTTCATCAAAGTGAAGAATTATCATCCTTGAGGTATGACTTTTGATCCTTGAAACTCGTTTCATCAAGGAGCCCAACTTTCAAAGATGTTTCAAAGTTTTCTAAAGTGAATTGTCCAATTTCGGGATTCTACCATGGGTTCTTGCATAAATGATTTCTAAACATTGAATTATGATCTAATTGATATTGTATTGATGATTTCAACATAAATTACCTATGAACCCATGTGAATTGATGAACCCTAGTTTTGACAACTTATTGGGTTACTTGATATTAAGCTAATATTGATGAATTGTTATGTAATTTCTTATGGGCTTTCTAATGATATAAGAATTGTATTCAATTGATATATAATTGATCTTAGATTTTTAAACCTAGATTGAATTGATGTAGATTCATAGAAGTTTTATGGTTATTGCTTTGAATTATTGTTCATGGCCATGGGTAAGGGACTTGTGATGTTGAATTGATTGATTTGACATTGAATTGAAGTGTGGATGAGGGGATGAAGGTATGCTTTCCCATTTTCTTTCATTTGATATTAATTATACTTTGATTCTATTGTGCTTGGTATGGTCCACTTATGGTGGCGGTGTTATGTGTTTTACTTGCAATTAACGTGGCCTTGTCGGCGTTACTTTATGCAATAATATGAGCATGGCCTTATTGGCAACTACTTGAAGTTATGTGGCTATTGTGTAGTTTGATTATGTGAAGCATGACATTACCTATCTACATGTGAAGTTATATTGTCATGTATGTATTCTTCTAGTTATGTTGCCTTAAGTGATCATGTTAGACTTTGACTTGACATTATAAGTGTAGTGTTAAGTTAAGTCTTGGTTATTTCTACTTCACTTTATGAGTCTATATGGAGTATATTAATGATGTTATGATGATATATAGGGTGACTTGAAGATGTTAGGTTGTTTTAAAGGTGTTTCTAGAATGACTTGTATTATGTGTTAAAAGTGAAGTACGTGATCTCTTGTCTTGGTTGACTTGTATCTCTTGCTCTATGTATATATGATTATGGATATGTGATGTCTTGATTTAGGGTGTTATAACTCTTAGTCTTGAATGTATGAATGACATGTGACTTTAAAATGATGTTATGAGAGTCTCTTATGTGCAAACCTTTACTTAAGGGTAAGGTTACAATTAATTGAAGTGTAAGCCGTAATGGTATCCTTCAAAGTAAAGGAATGATGGACTTAAGGTTAGTTGGCTGGAACAACATCATATTAACACTTAGTAAAGTCATCATGAGCTTCTTATCGCCATTGTGAGGTAGCCCTAGTGGACCTTCCTTGGTAGGGTAAATGTAATTGGGTTATGAACTAGATATGGAACCCTTTTATGTAAACCTAATGTATGAAATATTCTATGAGAAAGAAGGCTAGAACCGAGTGAGTATGGCAAGGGAAGTAGTTCTAGTTAAGTATGAGACTAGAATACAAAGAAGCCCTTCATATTCCGTAACCATGTGCCTACATGGGATGTGTCAAAGTTCTACCATTGGCAAGTAGAACAACCTCATCGGAGTAGGATAGATCTCCGTATTCCATGTCTTGCTACCATGGTCTATGTCGGTTATTGCCTATTCTCATCATGTGGAATACCTATTAGCATTAGATAAGTTTATGATGTTTAGGTGGTGGTATGGGACGCTATCTAGACATTGTACAATAGGCTTTGAAGGTGTTATGTGGAGTTTCCTAGGTCTTGTGCAAGACCATTATGTGAGTGTCTTATGTGATGTATGAGTCTAATGAACTAATGACCTATGTTAGTAACTATGTAAATGAATGAGGACCTAATCTAAAGTGGCTTAAGCATTCCTTAGCTAAAGTGTGAGTAGGGCATGTAAGGATGATCTCTTCATGTCTTATCTTTGGAAGTCTTCAGGATGACTCTAGTTAGGGAAGTTGGTTAATCTTGTTGACATGATCTAAACCTTAGGAAGCCTTAAGGACTATTTAGCTAATCTTTGAGAGGTGACTGCACTATGGACATTATCTTCTTGATTTACTTAAGTAGGTCTTTTGATAGCTTTTGGAAGGAGAGTGTCCTATCATCTAAGTGTTGGTGTGTTTAGTATGAATGATTCTATTTTATGTAGTCTATAGGATCTCTTGTGTGTGTGTGATAGCGATTGTATGGGAGGTCACTCCACACTCACTCAAGTGAACCATGTAAATGACCTTTGATAGATGAATCTTACCATAGATGAATCTTACCTTAATGTTTATGATTACTTTCTAAGTATGTGTGTGACTCATTGTAGGTAATCTTAAAGGTCGTTTAGGCACATCTAGAGAGGGTGTATGGGCGGTCTCTCTTTGTGTGACTTAAGTGAATATTAGGATGACTTCAAGTGCGGGAATTACATGCTAGAAGATGTTAAAAGGGAAGGCTAGGACTTCACTGTAACAGTGAATGGACTTCATTGTACAGTGAAGTGAACTTTAAATTTATGAGTTTGGTTTTAATGTTATGTTATGTGTTTTTAAATTGATTAATGATGTTATTATGATTAAAATATGATTTCTATAATGAAAAGATGCATATTTTCAATAAAGTCCGTTTTCATGATTTTTATACATAATGCCATACTTAGTAAATGTGGTTGTACTAATTCCATGCTTTATTTTCTATCTATTGTTCTTGGTAGGTGAGGAGCTTTGGAGAAGAAGACTTGGACTTAGAAGATCGTTCAAGAGAAGTTGAAGTATGTCCTCATTTGACTCGAGGGCATATATGTCATTTTATGTTTCTTTTTTAAAGTTTTGTAATAGACTACTAGTAGTATGTTTTGAATTCGTATGGTCTGTGTCCCTAGTATTGTCGTGTCTTATGATGATGATCGAGACTTCATGTTTTCCTATTTTCTACTTATATGAAAGAGTTTATAGACTTCTATATTATTTTAATGAAAAGTTTTAATTCCGCACTACTTCTCATTTTGTATATGCGATGAATGATATGAAAGAGGCTTGTCTTAGAACTCCAAGAGTTCGACGACGACGGTTACAATCAGAGATTGTACCCTATCTTCTAGGGTATGGTTTCGGGTTGTGAAAAGCTTGGTATCAGAGTATAGGTTAATGAAAGTAGTCTTAGGTATCAAAAAAGTCTCGAAAAGTCACGTCTAGTAGAGACTTGACCATCGGTGTGAGTCGCGACACATCTATGGGCGAGAGGCTATAGGACGATAGTATTTCCCTTCATTTCTACTCCTATGTTCGTGCGGTAGAGTTCTGTTATGAGTATCCTTCTAAATGTGTTTCCTTGTTTTCTAGGATATGAATACTAGAAGGATGGCCGCTAGAAGGATGGAAGAGGGAAGGGGTAATGAGGAAGTTCTTCCCCAAGTTGAGCAAGATGAGCAAGTTCCTCAAGGTGGTCAAGGTGGTCAAGGTGCTCAAGGTGCTCAAGTACCTCCTGAAGGTGATCATGCTCCTAATGAAGGAGGAGGTGATGAGGTGCCGGAGATGTATAATAGGGTGATCGGAGAGGCTTTGCTTGCTTTAGCCCAAGCCGTAACGGCTCAAGATAATTTGAACATGATGCCTAGGGTTAATGCTATGGAGAGCACTATGTCATCTAGGTTGAGAGACTTTGTGAGGTTGAATCCTCCAATCTTTCTTGGCTCTAAGGTCAATGAGGATCCCCAAGAATTTCTTGATGGTGTCTACAAAGTTTTGAGTGCTATGGGGTTTACATCTAGGGAGAAGGAGAAGTTGACTTCTTATCAATTGAGAGATGTATCTCAAATTTGGTACACTCAATGGAAGGACAATAGGCCGGTGGAGTCGGGTCCTATTGAGTGGGAAGAGTTCAAGGAAGCTTTTCTTAGCAAGTACTTTTCCCGTGAGAAGAGGGAAGAGAAAGTAGAAGAATTTATCAATCTCAAGAAAGGCAATATGAGTGTTGAGGAATACTCTTTGAAATTATCAACTTTGTCTAGGTATGCACCTTCCCTAGTGACTAATTCAAGGGATGAAATGAGTCGCTTTGTGATGGGTGTAGCCGATTTAGTGAAGGAGGAATGCCGTACGGCTATTTTGCATGATAATATGACTTTGGCTAGACTCATGGTGTATGCACAATCACTTGAAGAGTCTAAAATTAGGAGGATGTCAAGGAACTTGAAAAGGAGTGTTGCTAGTGACCAAGTGCAACCTAGGTTCAAAAAGAGGGTTCAAACTCAAGATGGACCTAGTGTTCCTAAGAAGAAGTTTGAGAAGAGAGGTGGTTCTAGCAATGACAAACCTTTATGTGCCACTTGTGGCAAGAGACATGATGGTGAGTGGTTATTGGGTACCGGTAGTTGTTTTGGATGTGGAAAGTATGGGCACAAAGTGAGAGATTGTCCAAACATTGCTTCTAGGAAGGAGGGCAAGAGGGTTGAGCCTAGTGTTCCAAAGGAAGATGTTCCAACTAAGAGGCGTTTCTATGCACTCCGGACTAGAATTGAGAAGCCGGGTGATGATGATGATGATGTTGGTAAGTTCTTGTTTCTCTTTTGATAGTACGAGTTCCTTTTAAGTGGGGGAGTATGGTTAGTAGATGTGATAGAAGTCTTAGAAGTTGTTGCATGAGCATGGTGTTTAGGAGTTTGGTTGAAATTGAATTTCATTAACTTCTTGCATTGTGTGTTTTATGAAGCTTTGAGCATGTTTTGTGATGTGTTTACATGATGTTATCTTGCATTTTAGCATGTCTATATAAAGGATTGCCTAAAAAAAAAAACATTTTGGAAAATTTGGAAAAGTCACTGTAGCTTGTTAAATTGCTCACTGCCATATTTTTGTAAAAATGACTATTTGATTCTTTGATCTAAAATTATGGTAATGTGGTTAGAACTGATGTATACGAGTATGTGTTGAATATAAAATGATTTTTTGCTATTTGGATTGAAGCATGTGAGTTTTGTAGCTTGACGAGTTATAGAATTGTTTTATAGTTTCTTGTTGTGTTGCAAATAACTTGACTATGTGAATCTGATGACTTCTTCTTGGATAAGAGTTGTATGGTTTGGTTATGTTCTTCTAGTTGAATGTTTAATCTTGGAAGTGTTCGGAGAGTGGCAAGTGTCATTCGAGGACGAATGTTGTCCAAGTGGGGGAGATTGTAAGACCTCGAAAACGACATAGGTTAACTAGAGCCTACCATGTTGGTCTTGATGTTCTAAGGTCCTAAATATGTTTAATATATGGTATAGAGGAAGTATCCAAGGTATTAGGTGTGTTGGGAGTCAAACGTCAAAGGATGACTAAGACGTTCGACGACTAAGTCACCTAAATGTCTATGTGGTTATGTGTGATTATGTGTGTTTCAAGGTGTTTTAGGGTTCTTGATAGAGTTAATATAGCATGTATAGGCTGTGGTTAAAGTTTCGTGAAGTTTGGAGGTCAAACGACCAAGAACGTCCAAAGCGTTCGAAAGATATGCCTTGAGTAGACCTTGTACGTCAAGGCGAGTTTCATCGAGTTTTATGTGTTCGTTTTGGATGAAATTCATGTGATAGGTGTTAAACTCATAGAATATAACATTTCGGTTGGATACGTCCGGGAAATTATCCCCAAGGACCACCTAAGGGTCCTTGAGGAAGGACCCAAAAGTCTGATGTGCAGGCAGCCTTGGCGACGGAGCAGTCAACGGACAGTAGTGGCTGTGACGCTTCATCATGGGGTCTCATCGTGGGATAGATGGCCAAGGGTGAAGAGTGGAGCCTTGGGCAGCCACTGTAGCCAGCGACGGTGGCTTGTGATGGCCCGTTGAGGCTGTGACGCCCCGTCACAAGGTAGGCGTCGTGAGGTTGGTCTACTGCGCAGATTTTTCTGCCAAGTCAGGGGTGAATTGGTAAATTCACCCCACTTCCAAATAAGAGTTTAGGAGGTTTACTAAAGGTCTTTTGGGTATTTTAAATGAGTAAATAAGTGTTTAACACTTAGAATAATGCATTCTTCTAAAATCAAAATCCCAAAGTCCCTTAGAAATCCCAAAGACTCCATTGAAGTCCAAATTGAAGGATCAGCTTGGTGTGACATTTTGAAGGGGAATTCTTCATCAAAGTGAAGAATTATCATCCTTGAGGTATGACTTTTGATCCTTGAAACTCGTTTCATCAAGGAGCCCAACTTTCAAAGATGTTTCAAAGTTTTCTAAAGTGAATTGTCCAATTTCGGGATTCTACCATGGGTTCTTGCATAAATGATTTCTAAACATTGAATTATGATCTAATTGATATTGTATTGATGATTTCAACATAAATTACCTATGAACCCATGTGAATTGATGAACGCTAGTTTTGACAACTTATTGGGTTACTTGATATTAAGCTAATATTGATGATTTGTTATGTAATTTCTTATGGGCTTTCTAATGATATAAGAATTGTATTCAATTGATATATAATTGATCTTAGATTTTTAAACCTAGATTGAATTGATGTAGATTCATAGAAGTTTTATGGTTATTGCTTTGAATTATTATTCATGGCCATGGGTAAGGGACTTGTGATGTTGAATTGATTGATTTGACATTGAATTGAAGTGTGGATGAGGGGATGAAGGTATGCTGTCCCATTTTCTTTCATTTGATATTAATTATACTTTGATTCTATTGTGCTTGGTATGGTCCACTTATGGTGGCGGTGTTATGTGTTTTACTTGCAATTAACGTGGCCTTGTCGGCGTTACTTTATGCAATAATATGAGCATGGCCTTATTGGCAACTACTTGAAGTTATGTGGCTATTGTGTAGTTTGATTATGTGAAGCATGACATTACCTATCTACATGTGAAGTTATATTGTCATGTATGTATTCTTCTAGTTATGTTGCCTTAAGTGATCATGTTAGACTTTGACTTGACATTATGAGTGTAGTGTTAAGTTAAGTCTTGGTTATTTCTACTTGACTTTATGAGTCTATATGGAGTATATTAATGATGTTATGATGATATATAGGGTGACTTGAAGATGTTAGGTTGTTTTAAAGGTGTTTCTAGAATGACTTGTATTATGTGTTAAAAGTGAAGTACGTGATCTCTTGTCTTGGTTGACTTGTATCTCTTGCTCTATGTATATATGATTATGGATATGTGATGTCTTGATTTAGGGTGTTATAACTCTTAGTCTTGAATGTATGAATGACATGTGACTTTAAATGATGTTATGAGAGTCTCTTATGTGCAAACCTTTACTTAAGGGTAAGGTTACAATTAATTGAAGTGTAAGCCGTAATGGTATCCTTCAAAGTAAAGGAATGATGGACTTAAGGTTAGTTGGCTGGAACGACATCATATTTACACTTAGTAAAGTCATCATGACCTTCTTATCGCCATTGTGAGGTAGCCCTAGTGGACCTTCCTTGGTAGGGTAAATGTAATTGGGTTATGAACTAGATATGGAACCCTTTTATGTAAACCTAATGTATGAAATATTCTATGAGAAAGAAGGCTAGCACCGAGTGAGTATGGCAAGGGAAGTAGTTCTAGTTAAGTATGAGACTAGAATACAAAGAAGCCCTTCATATTCCGTAACCATGTGCCTACATGGGATGTGTCAAAGTTCTACCATTGGCAAGTAGAACAACCTCATCGGAGTAGGATAGATCTCCGTATTCCATGTCTTGCTACCATGGTCTATGTCGGTTATTGCCTATTCTCATCATGTGGAATACCTATTAGCATTAGATAAGTTTATGATGTTTAGGTGGTGGTATGGGACGCTATCTAGACATTGTACAATAGGCTTTGAAGGTGTTATGTGGAGTTTCCTAGGTCTTGTCCAAGACCATTATGTGAGTGTCTTATGTGATGTATGAGTCTAATGAACTAATGACCTATGTTAGTAACTATGTAAATGAATGAGGACCTAATCTAAAGTGGCTTAAGCATTCCTTAGCTAAAGTGTGAGTAGGGCATGTAAGGATGATCTCTTCATGTCTTATCTTTGGAAGTCTTCAGGATGACTCTAGTTAGGGAAGTTGGTTAATCTTGTTGACATGATCTAAACCTTAGGAAGCCTTAAGGACTATTTAGGTAATCTTTGAGAGGTGACTGCACTATGGACATTATCTTCTTGATTTACTTAAGTAGGTCTTTTGATAGCTGTTGGAAGGAGAGTGTCCTATCATCTAAGTGTTGGTGTGTTTAGTATGAATGATTCTATTTTATGTAGTCTATAGGATCTCTTGTGTGTGTGATAGCGATTGTATGGGAGGTCACTCCACACTCACTCAAGTGAACCATGTAAATGACCTTTGATAGATGAATCTTACCTTAATGTTTATGATTACTTTCTAAGTATGTGTGTGACTCATTGTAGGTAATCTTAAAGGTCGTTTAGGCACATCTAGAGAGGGTGTATGGGCGGTCTCTCTTTGTGTGACTTAAGTGAATATTAGGATGACTTCAAGTGCGGGAATTACATGCTAGAAGATGTTAAAAGGGAAGGCTAGGACTTCACTGTAATAGTGAATGGACTTCATTGTACAGTGAAGTGAACTTTAAATTTATGAGTTTGGTTTTAATGTTATGTTATGTGTTTTTAAATTGATTAATGATGTTATTATGATTAAAATATGATTTCTATAATGAAAAGATGCATATTTTCAATAAAGTCCGTTTTCATGATTTTTATACATAATGCCATACTTAGTAAATGTGGTTGTACTAATTCCATGCTTTATTTTCTATCTATAGTTCTTGGTAGGTGAGGAGCTTTGGAGAAGAAGACTTGGACTTAGTAGATCGTTCAAGAGAAGTTGAAGTATGTCCTCATTTGACTCGAGGGCATATATGTCATTTTATGTTTCTTTTTTAAAGTTTTGTAATAGACTACTAGTAGTATGTTTTGAATTCGTATGGTCTGTGTCCCTAGTATTGTCGTGTCTTATGATGATGATCGAGACTTCATGTTTTCCTATTTTCTACTTATATGAAAGAGTTTATAGACTTCTATATTATTTTAATGAAAAGTTTTAATTCCGCACTACTTTTCATTTTGTATATGCGATGAATGATATGAAAGAGGCTTGTCTTAGAACTCCGAGAGTTCGACGACGACGGTTACAATCAGAGATTGTACCCTATCTTCTAGGGTATGGTTTCGGGTTGTGAAAAGCTTGGTATCAGAGTATAGGTTAATGAAAGTAGTCTTAGGTATCAAAAAAGTCTCGAAAAGTCACGTCTAGTAGAGACTTGACCATCGGTGTGAGTCGCGACACATCTATGGGCGAGAGGCTATAGGACGATAGTATTTCCCTTCATTTCTACTCCTATGTTCGTGCGGTAGAGTTCTGTTATGAGTATCCTTCTAAATGTGTTTCCTTGTTTTCTAGGATATGAATACTAGAAGGATGGCCGCTAGAAGGATGGAAGAGGGAAGGGGTAATGAGGAAGTTCTTCCCCAAGTTGAGCAAGATGAGCAAGTTCCTCAAGGTGGTCAAGGTGGTCAAGGTGCTCAAGGTGCTCAAGTACCTCCTGAAGGTGATCATGCTCCTAATGAAGGAGGAGGTGATGAGGTGCCGGAGATGTATAATAGGGTGATCGGAGAGGCTTTGCTTGCTTTAGCCCAAGCCGTAACGGCTCAAGATAATTTGAACATGATGCCTAGGGTTAATGCTATGGAGAGCACTATGTCATCTAGGTTGAGAGACTTTGTGAGGTTGAATCCTCCAATCTTTCTTGGCTCTAAGGTCAATGAGGATCCCCAAGAATTTCTTGATGGTGTCTACAAAGTTTTGAGTGCTATGGGGTTTACATCTAGGGAGAAGGAGAAGTTGACTTCTTATCAATTGAGAGATGTATCTCAAATTTGGTACACTCAATGGAAGGACAATAGGCCGGTGGAGTCGGGTCCTATTGAGTGGGAAGAGTTCAAGGAAGCTTTTCTTAGCAAGTACTTTTCCCGTGAGAAGAGGGAAGAGAAGGTAGAAGAATTTATCAATCTCAAGCAAGGCAATATGAGTGTTGAGGAATACTCTTTGAAATTATCAACTTTGTCTAGGTATGCACCTTCCCTAGTGACTAATTCAAGGGATGAAATGAGTCGCTTTGTGACGGGTGTAGCCGATTTAGTGAAGGAGGAATGCCGTACGGCTATTTTGCATGATAATATGACTTTGGCTAGACTCATGGTGTATGCACAATCACTTGAAGAGTCTAAAATTAGGAGGATGTCAAGGAACTTGAAAAGGAGTGTAGCTAGTGACCAAGTGCAACCTAGGTTCAAAAAGAGGGTTCAAACTCAAGATGGACCTAGTGTTCCTAAGAAGAAGTTTGAGAAGAGAGGTGGTTCTAGCAATGACAAACCTTTATGTGCCACTTGTGGCAAGAGACATGATGGTGAGTGGTTATTGGGTACCGGTAGTTGTTTTGGATGTGGAAAGTATGGGCACAAAGTGAGAGATTGTCCAAACATTGTTTCTAGGAAGGAGGGCAAGAGGGTTGAGCCTAGTGTTCCAAAGGAAGATGTTCCAACTAAGAGGCGTTTCTATGCACTCCGGACTAGAATTGAGAAGCCGGGTGATGATGATGATGATGTTGGTAAGTTCTTGTTTCTCTTTTGATAGTATGAGTTCCTTTTAAGTGGGGGAGTATGGTTAGTAGATGTGATAGAAGTCTTAGAAGTTGTTGCATGAGCATGGTGTTTAGGAGTTTGGTTGAAATTGAATTTCATTAACTTCTTGCATTGTGTGTTTTATGAAGCTTTGAGCATGTTTTGTGATGTGTTTACATGATGTTATCTTGCATTTTAGCATGTCTATATAAAGGATTGCCTAAAAAAAAAACATTTTGGAAAATTTGGAAAAGTCACTGTAGCTTGTTAAATTGCTCACTGCCATATTTTTGTAAAAATGACTATTTGATTCTTTGATCTAAAATTATGGTAATGTGGTTAGAACTGATGTATATGAGTATGTGTTGAATATAAAATGATTTTTTGCTATTTGGATTGAAGCATGTGAGTTTTGTAGCTTGACGAGTTATAGAATTGTTTTATAGTTTCTTGTTGTGTTGCAAATAACTTGACTATGTGAATCTGATGACTTCTTCTTGGATAAGAGTTGTATGGTTTGGTTATGTTCTTCTAGTTGAATGTTTAATCTTGGAAGTGTTCGGAGAGTGGCAAGTGTCATTCGAGGACGAATGTTGTCCAAGTGGGGGAGATTGTAAGACCTCGAAAACGACATAGGTTAACTAGAGCCTACCATGTTGGTCTTGATGTTCTAAGGTCCTAAATATGTTTAATATATGGTATAGAGGAAGTATCCAAGGTATTAGGTGTGTTGGGAGTCAAACGTCAAAGGATGACTAAGACGTTCGACGACTAAGTCACCTAAATGTCTCTTATGTGGTTATGTGTGATTATGTGTGTTTCAAGGTGTTTTAGGGTTCTTGATAGAGTTAATATAGCATGTATAGGCTGTGGTTAAAGTTTCGTGAAGTTTGGAGGTCAAACGACCAAGAACGTCCAAAGCGTTCGAAAGATATGCCTTGAGTAGACCTTGTACGTCAAGGCGAGTTTCATCGAGTTTTATGTGTTCGTTTTGGATGAAATTCATGTGATAGGTGTTAAACTCATAGAATATAACATTTCGGTTGGATACGTCCGGGAAATTATCCCCAAGGACCACCTAAGGGTCCTTGAGGAAGGACCCAAAAGTCTGATGTGCAGGCAGCCTTGGCGACGGAGCAGTCAACGGACAGTAGTGGCTGTGACGCTTCATCATGGGGTCTCATCGTGGGATAGATGGCCAAGGGTGAAGAGTGGAGCCTTGGGCAGCCACTGTAGCCAGCGACGGTGGCTTGTGATGGCCCGTTGAGGCTGTGACGCCCCGTCACAAGGTAGGCGTCGTGAGGTTGGTCTACTGCGCAGATTTTTCTGCCAAGTCAGGGGTGAATTGGTAAATTCACCCCACTTCCAAATAAGAGTTTAGGAGGTTTACTAAAGGTCTTTTGGGTATTTTAAATGAGTAAATAAGTGTTTAACACTTAGAATAATGCATTCTTCTAAAATCAAAATCCCAAAGTCCCTTAGAAATCCCAAAGACTCCATTGAAGTCCAAATTGAAGGATCAGCTTGGTGTGACATTTTGAAGGGGAATTCTTCATCAAAGTGAAGAATTATCATCCTTGAGGTATGACTTTTGATCCTTGAAACTCGTTTCATCAAGGAGCCCAACTTTCAAAGATGTTTCAAAGTTTTCTAAAGTGAATTGTCCAATTTCGGGATTCTACCATGGGTTCTTGCATAAATGATTTCTAAACATTGAATTATGATCTAATTGATATTGTATTGATGATTTCAACATAAATTACCTATGAACCCATGTGAATTGATGAACGCTAGTTTTGACAACTTATTGGGTTACTTGATATTAAGCTAATATTGATGATTTGTTATGTAATTTCTTATGGGCTTTCTAATGATATAAGAATTGTATTCAATTGATATATAATTGATCTTAGATTTTTAAACCTAGATTGAATTGATGTAGATTCATAGAAGTTTTATGGTTATTGCTTTGAATTATTATTCATGGCCATGGGTAAGGGACTTGTGATGTTGAATTGATTGATTTGACATTGAATTGAAGTGTGGATGAGGGGATGAAGGTATGCTGTCCCATTTTCTTTCATTTGATATTAATTATACTTTGATTCTATTGTGCTTGGTATGGTCCACTTATGGTGGCGGTGTTATGTGTTTTACTTGCAATTAACGTGGCCTTGTCGGCGTTACTTTATGCAATAATATGAGCATGGCCTTATTGGCAACTACTTGAAGTTATGTGGCTATTGTGTAGTTTGATTATGTGAAGCATGACATTACCTATCTACATGTGAAGTTATATTGTCATGTATGTATTCTTCTAGTTATGTTGCCTTAAGTGATCATGTTGGACTTTGACTTGACATTATGAGTGTAGTGTTAAGTTAAGTCTTGGTTATTTCTACTTGACTTTATGAGTCTATATGGAGTATATTAATGATGTTATGATGATATATAGGGTGACTTGAAGATGTTAGGTTGTTTTAAAGGTGTTTCTAGAATGACTTGTATT
Source organism: Solanum sitiens (assembly GCA_016801875.1). Taxonomy (NCBI): domain Eukaryota; kingdom Viridiplantae; phylum Streptophyta; class Magnoliopsida; order Solanales; family Solanaceae; genus Solanum; species Solanum sitiens. Next base: position 2,014,076 of record JABWTJ010000094.1, on the reverse strand, counting down.
ATGTGTTAAAAGTGAAGTACGTGATCTCTTGTCTTGGTTGACTTGTATCTCTTGCTCTATGTATATATGATTATGGATATGTGATGTCTTGATTTAGGGTGTTATAACTCTTAGTCTTGAATGTATGAATGACATGTGACTTTAAATGATGTTATGAGAGTCTCTTATGTGCAAACCTTTACTTAAGGGTAAGGTTACAATTAATTGAAGTGTAAGCCGTAATGGTATCCTTCAAAGTAAAGGAATGATGGACTTAAGGTTAGTTGGCTGGAACGACATCATATTTACACTTAGTAAAGTCATCATGACCTTCTTATCGCCATTGTGAGGTAGCCCTAGTGGACCTTCCTTGGTAGGGTAAATGTAATTGGGTTATGAACTAGATATGGAACCCTTTTATGTAAACCTAATGTATGAAATATTCTATGAGAAAGAAGGCTAGCACCGAGTGAGTATGGCAAGGGAAGTAGTTCTAGTTAAGTATGAGACTAGAATACAAAGAAGCCCTTCATATTCCGTAACCATGTGCCTACATGGGATGTGTCAAAGTTCTACCATTGGCAAGTAGAACAACCTCATCGGAGTAGGATAGATCTCCGTATTCCATGTCTTGCTACCATGGTCTATGTCGGTTATTGCCTATTCTCATCATGTGGAATACCTATTAGCATTAGATAAGTTTATGATGTTTAGGTGGTGGTATGGGACGCTATCTAGACATTGTACAATAGGCTTTGAAGGTGTTATGTGGAGTTTCCTAGGTCTTGTCCAAGACCATTATGTGAGTGTCTTATGTGATGTATGAGTCTAATGAACTAATGACCTATGTTAGTAACTATGTAAATGAATGAGGACCTAATCTAAAGTGGCTTAAGCATTCCTTAGCTAAAGTGTGAGTAGGGCATGTAAGGATGATCTCTTCATGTCTTATCTTTGGAAGTCTTCAGGATGACTCTAGTTAGGGAAGTTGGTTAATCTTGTTGACATGATCTAAACCTTAGGAAGTCTTAAGGACTATTTAGGTAATCTTTGAGAGGTCACTGCACTATGGACATTATCTTTTTGATTTACTTAAGTAGGTCTTTTGATAGCTTTTGGAAGGAGAGTGTCCTATCATCTAAGTGTTGTTGTGTTTAGTACGATTGATTCTATTTTATGTAGTCTATAGGATCTCTTGTGTGTGTGTCATAGCGATTGTATGGGAGGTCACTCCACACTCACTCAAGTGAACCTTGGAAATCACCTTTGATAGATGAATCTTACCTTAATGTTTATGATTACTTTCTAAGTATGTATGTGACTCATTGTAGGTAATCTTAAAGGTCGTTTAGGCACATCTAGAGAGGGTGTATGGGTGGTCTCTCTTTGTGTGACTTAAGTGAATATTAGGAAGACTTTAAATGCGGGAATTACATGCTAGAAGATGTTAAAAGGGAAGGCTAGGACTTCACTGTAACAGTGAATGGACTTCACTGTAACAGTGAATGGACTTCACTGTACACTGAAGTGAACTCACTGTAAAGTGAGCTTTAAATTTATGAGTTTGGTTTTAATGTTATGTTATGTGTTTTTAAAATTGATTAATGATGTTATTATGATTAAAATATGATTTCTATAATGAAAAGATGCATATTTCCAATAATGTCTGTTTTCATGATTTTTATGCATAATGCCATACTTAGTACATGTGGTTGTACTAATTCCATGCTTTATTTTCTATCTGTAGTTCTTGGTAGGTGAGGAGCTTTGGAGAAGAAGACATGGACTTAGAAGATCGTTCAAGAGAAGTTGAAGTATGTCCTCATTTGATTCGAGGGCATATATGTGATTTTATGTTTCTTTTATAAAGTTTTGTAATAGACTACTAGTAGTATGTTTTGAATTCATATGGTCCGTGTCCCAAGTATTGTCGTGTCTTATGATGATGATCGATACTTAATGTTTTCCTATTTTCTACTTATATGAAAGAGTTTAAAGACTTCTATATTGTTTTAATGAAAAGTTTTAATTCCGCACTACTTTTCATTTTGTATATGCGATCAATGATATGAAAGAGGCTTGTCTTAGAACTCCGAGAGTTCGACGACGACGGTTACAATCCAAGATTGTACCCTATTTTCTAGGGTATGGTTTCGGGTTGTAAAAAGCTTGGTATCAGAGCATAGGTTAATGAAAGTAGTGTTAGGTATCAAAAAAGTCTCAAAAAGTCACATCTAGTAGAGACTTGACCATCGGTGTGAGTCGCGACACATCTATGGGCGAGAGGCTATAGGACGATAGTGTTTCCCTTCATTTCTACTCCTATGTTCGTGCGGTAGAGTTATGTTATGAGTATCCTTATTAATGTGTTCCCTGGTTTTCTAGGATATGAATACTAGAAGGATGGCCGCTAGAAGGAAAAAAGAGGGAAGGTGTAATGAGGAAGTTCTTCCCCAAGTTGAGCAAGATGAGCAAGTTCCTCAAGGTGCTCAAGTACCTCCTCATGGTGATCATGATCCTAATAAAGGAGGAGGTGATGAGGTGCCGGAGTTGTATAATAGGGTGATCGGAGAGTCTTTGCTTGCTTTATCCCAAGCCGTAACGGCTCAAGCTAACTTGAACATGATGCCTAGGGTTAATGCTATGCAGAGCACTATGTCATCTAGGTTGAGAGACACTAAGTAACTCATTCTCTACTAACGAGGAGTACTCATCTCAAGACGTACATTGGATACCACATCTCAGATCACGAAGTGTAATCACCCCTTCTTCATATCCTCTCGATGCTAGGCATAACTCCCCATGGATTCTCAACATTATAAACTGTAGGTTAAGGATAACTAGTGAACACCACATCTCAACTCACGAAGGGTATTCATCCTCCGACCTATCTTAGAAAGCTCTTAAGATGTAGTGAGGTTGTTACTAGACACTTCATCTCTACTCACGAAGAGTGTCCACCCCAAGACTCCCATTTTGACTCAACTTAGAATCATTCATTCAATTAAGTGTGTGTGTGTACAATTGAGTACACCTTGCATATAAGCATCATTTCATTCATATCAACTTCTATAAATGCTTTAGACCTTCATTTATCAACTTCACACACTTTACAAGTTTCACAGAATCATATACTTCATTTAGACGTAATCTAGATCAAACATACGATTCAAGCTTCACAAAACACAATAAAAGACCCATTTTCAATATTACTTCATTTCATCCATTAGGCCCTCAAACCACATAAACAATACATACTAAGTAATATCAAGTTCATCAAATAAACACCGCCACCAAGAAGGTGGACCATACCACTCAATAGCAATTTATAATAAGAACTATACAATATAAGCAACTCACCATTTAACCAAGACATCACCACCTATAATCATTTTCTCAATATTTCATCATAATAAGTCCCTTAGGGAAGTAGCTAAACCAACATAACAACACAAGAAAACCACAGTTCATTCACTACACAAACATGTTCACTTAACCCTTTTCTTAAGCTAAAAGTTGGAAATATTAATAAACATTTGTTCATAAGGTTTTTTACATTAAAATCATCAATTTATGTTAGAATAAACACATTTGAATCATTAAAAAACACTTTTACAAGAAGACCCATGCTTAGAAACAAAGATAGAAGAAAGTAGAGTTCGAAAACTCTTTTTGAAATCTTTTGGAATTGACTCCTTGAATGGAAGAGGGTTCAAGAATGGATACGATACCTTATATAAGAGAAATTTCAAAGATTTTTGATAAAGTAATGCCTACCAACATCCCTCCTAGCTATTCTTGACTTCTACCTTCCAAAGAGACTTGAGAGAGAATTCTAAGGGAGAAGGGTTTTGGGGTTTTAGGAAATGAGGTCTAAAATTAGGTCTTAGGTTTGAAATACTTTAATATATCTAAATAAACCTAAAAATAACACCCTAGGGTCATAAAATACTTGGGGTGAATTTACCAAACACCCCAAGACTTGGCAGCCTCTTAACAACTTTTGGGGCAGTCTCACAAACGGGCCAACCAATGGACCGTTTGTTTAAGGACGGACCATTGGTGGGGTATCGTTGGTTAAGACTTAGCACCGTTTGCAAGTAGGATATCCTGCCTTTCAGGTTCAATCGATGCTTTTGATCGACGGACCGTTGGTGGACCAACGGACCGTCTTTTGGGTCGTAGTTGGGTCACTGTTTTGGCAGTTTGATAAAAGTCGTGGGCCATTCTCTAGGGCCCCTTTGTGGGTCCTAGGTTGGGTCGTACTCAAATGTTAAACCCCTAAACTAAGTCATATAGGTCTTAGGAACATCCCGCATCAATTTCGATTAAAACGAACACGTAAAACTCACTCAAACACCTCAAGACACACAAGTACTTTCTAAGGCACACCTTCCAAACGTCATGGACGTTCTTGGTCGTTTGATCTCCAATCTTAACCAAACTTCACACACTTCCTAATAACACTAAATTAACTCATTTTAAATTAAAATTAAATAAATAATCAACCACAAAGCTCTAGTTCACCTTTGTTCGTTTTAGGGCGTTACATTCTCCCCCACTTAGAATAACATTCGTCCTCGAATGACACTAAAACTTAAAGAACAACAAGAACTCACTTAACACCACATATAACATTACAATAAAGTCTCAAACATTCAAAATCTAAGCATCAACTAACAAGGGGCACAATTTCACACTTTCAAACACTAGCAACATAAGCAACTCTTTGCAAAACATAAAAATTCAAAATTTAATCTTAACTTTCTTTTATGGAGTAACTACCTTCTCCAACATTAGACATGCTCATATACAACACTTTTGGACATATTTAAACTTCAATCAAGGCAAGGTAAATTTTTCTCAAAATGCACAAATCTTACATTGAATTGTTCACTGTATCACTGTCAAACATGAAATTTTTCAAAAATTCATTCATTGAGCTATTCATCAGGATGACATGATCATATGAAGTATAAAACTATATAAACTCATTTAATAACATAAAAACAACAATCATAAATATTTAAGACTTACCAAGACCATCAAATCCGGATTAGTTATCCTTCCTAGCTTCCATCCTATATGAAGGGTTCTTCTTGGGAGCATTAGGATCTATGGAAGCTTGATTTACATCTTTCCCCCTGGATTTGATGTTACGGCATTCCCTCATTTTGTGGCCCTTATTACCACATGCAAAAAAAAACATCCGTACTGGCAAGACACCTACCCATATGTTGCTTTCCACAAGTAGTGCACCTAGTCCTCTCTAAAGTGTGGCCACCACCTTGGGCATGTTAGTTCGGAGCCCTATCCTTGTTTCCCATGGAAGAATCTTGGTGATAGAACCTCTTCTTAGGCTTTTTGTGACTAGAACCATCCGACCTAGGTCTCTTACCCTCTTACCTTATCTCCCTAATTTTGAACTCCTCAATTTGTTGTACATATACCATGAGCCTAGAAATATCCATTTCATTAAGAAACATTGCCGTACGACACTCTTTCTCCACCAAGATAGACACTCCCATCACAAACTTGTTCATCCTATCCCTAGGGTTCGCTACCATGGTTGGGGCATACTTAGAGAGTTGGGTGAATTTTAGAGAGTACTCTTGCACACACATTCCCCCTTGACGAAGGTTCATGAATTCAACCATCTTCTTCTCCCTTCACTCAAAGGAAAGAACCTATCTAGGAAATCCTCTTTGAATTCCTCCCTAACAACCGGACCTCTTTCTAAGGGTCTCTCACCCCTCCATTGCACATACCACACTTGAGCCACCTTCTTAAGTTGGTAAGCGGCTAACTCTGATTTCTTCCTAGGGGTCACACCCATAGCATCTACCACTTTGAAAATCTCATATATGAAACCTTGTGGATCTTCATCCACTTTAGTACCATGAAAAGTGGGAGGGTTCATCCTCATGAAATCCCGAATTCTAGAAGCGAGAGTACTAGCATTAGGTTGGGGTCTATCTCCTTGATTAGCTTGGGCAACAATGTGATTGTTGAATACATGAGCTTGAGCCGTCATGAGTTGGGTCAAGCTCATTAGCGCAGACCTCAACACCGCATTAGTCATATCTCCTTCAACAAAAGAAGCTTGAGGCATAGGAGGCACTTGAGGCCCTTGATTCTCTTGGGGTTCCGGAGGCACTTGAGGTTCTTTAAGAGGAACCTCCTCATTCTCTTCCCCTAAACCAACAATAGTAACTTGGTCAACACGAGGAGGGATCCTCTGATTAACTACACCTCCCTCCTCCCTTCTAGCGGTTGATCTCCTCGGATTCATGTCCTATAAACACAAAGAGAAGAGGTTGAGAAAAGACACCTTATTGAAATCAACTCTTAGGCACGTCATTAGAATAGACAAGAAAGTGAAACTTCTAGAATCCTATAGTCTCTTCTCCATGGATGTGTCGCGACTCACACCAATGCCCAAGATACTATTAGATGTGGCTTGTGAGACTTTTAGACTGTAAACTATTTCCCAAAACCTTATGCTCTGATACCAAGTCTGTCACGACCCGAAATCACCCCCTAGAAGATAGAAAGAACCCTCGGATCGCGGCAAGGCGTACTTGACCCTTTGGGGTCTCATACAAGGACTTTAACTATCGTTCATTGCATAAGACATGAAAAGTAGTGCGAAATTTCAAACTTTTCACGAATAATTTAATAAAAGAAGACTTTCATAAATACTTAGAGAATCTCATCGTCGCAAGACAACTTAAAGACACGAATTAATATCTTAGGGACACAGCCCTTTACATTAAAAAAAATACAAATAAGTCTTAAAATAGGAATTTAAGAAAAGGACTATGCCTCGAATATTTGAGGACATACTTTGTCTTAAGAGGAACTTTCCCAAGATTCACCTTCAGACCTTCAAAAACTTTCAAAAACCTATACTTATAGAGTACATAAAAGTATGGGGTTTAGTACAAATATGTCATATACAAAATCATGTAAAAAGGGACATTTTTACTTTCATGCCAAATAATTATAACATTCATGAATTTAGAAGCAAAACAACATAAAAACATCATTTAACAATTAGAGAAGGATTGCCATAATTTTTAATCAAAAAGGGACATTTACAGTGAACTTCCGAAACTATTACAGTGAATCCGATTTGAGCATTTACAGTAACCTTTACAAACCTTACAGTAAACTCATCTAGAAATTACAGTGAATTACTTTAGGACAATAAAGTTAACTAAAGACTCCAACAATGGTGAGCTTTCAAGGTATTGCAAATGAGGAAGTGAACTCATTTCTGTAGGAGTTTCCTTACCTAAGGATTATCCTAAGACTCTCCAAGGTAAGACATGAAGAAAACGTCTAAACACTTCCTTCAATACACACCAAATCAATCCTCAAGAGTATCCCTTTCGGCTTACTCACCTCGGGAGAACAAGTGACCACTCAATCACAAGACATTAGAAGAACACCAAACAAAACACCAAAGACTTCCATTTTGGAATGCCTACTTAGTGCAACGAGTACATGGTGTCCCATACAACCACCTACCCTAAGTAGTACACTATTTTAGAAGGTTTGGCACCAAGTATTCCCTTTCGGAAGGTCCTACTCAGTGCAATGGGTAGATAGCGTCCCATACCACCACCTACCCTAAGTAGCACGTTATTTTAGAAGACTTAGTTCATACAATTCACATAAGTAGCATATGCTTTTAGAAGACTTATTACTTTCATTACTTTTATGGGGGGGTTATCTTTACCGACAAAGACCATGAGATCTAGACATGGAATCCCGATATTAACCCCTATCGGATGAGGGATCCTCACTTGCCTAGAGTAAGGTCATACTTCTTAGCTTTTACATGCCTTTCCCAATAGCTACACCTATGCGGGCACATAGTTAAGGGATAAGGAGATTGCTACTAAGTAACTCATTCTCTACTAACTAGGAGTACTCATCTCAAGAGGTACATTGGATACGACATCTCAGATCACGAAGTGTAATCACCCCTTCTTCATATCCTCTCGGTGCTAGGCATAACTCCCCATGGATTCTCAACATTATAAACTGTAGGTTAAGGATAACTAGTGAACACCACATCTCAACTCACGAAGGGTATTCATCCTCCGACCTATCTTAGAAAGCTCTTAAGATGTAGTGAGGTTGCTACTAGACACTTCATCTCTACTCACAAAGAGTGTCCACCCAAAGACTCCCCTTTTGACTCAACTTAGCATCATTCATTCTAGTGTGTGTGTGTACATTTGAGCACACCTTGCATATAAGCATCATTCATTTCATATCAACTTCTATACATGCTTTAGACCTTCATTTATCAACTTCACACACTTTACAAGTTTCACATAATCATATACTTCATTTAGACGTAATCTAGATCAAACATACGATTCAAGCTTCACAAAACACAATAAAAGACCCATTTTCAATATTACTTCATTTCATCCATTAGGACTTCAAACCACATAAACAATACATACTAAGTAATATCAAGTTCATCAAATAAACACCGCCACCAAGAAGGTGGACCATACCACTCAAGAGCAATTTATAATAAGAACTATACAATATAAGCAACTCACCATTTAACCAAGACATCACCACCTATAATCATTTTCTCAATATTTCATCATAATAAGTCCCTTAGGGCAGTAGCTAAACCAACATAACAACACAAGAATACCAAAGTTCATTCACTACACAAACATGTTCACTTAACCCTTTTCTTAAGCTAAAAGTTGGAAATATTAATAAACATTAGTTCATAATGTTTTTGACATTAAAATCATCAATTTATTTTAGAATAAACACATTTGAATCATTAAAACACTTTTACAAGAAACCCATGCTTAGAATCAAAGATAGAAGAAAGTAGAGTTTGAAAACTCTTTTTGAAATCTTTTGGAATTGACTCCTTGAATGGAAGAGGGTTCAAGAATGGATACGATACCTTATATAAGAGAAATGCCAAAGTTTTTTGATGAAGTAACACCTACCAACATCCCACCTAGCTATTCTTGACTTCTAGCTTCCAAAGAGACTTGAGAGAGAATTCTAAGGGAGAGGGGTTTTGGGGTTTTAAGAAATGAGGTCTAAAATTAGGTCTTAGGTTTGAAATACTTTAATATATCTAAATAACCCTAAAAATAACTCTCTAGGGTCATAAAATACTTGAAGTGAATTTACCAAACAACCCAATACTTGGCAGCCTCTTAACAACTTTTGGGGCAATCTCACAAACGGGCCAACCAACGGACCGTTTGTTTAAGGACGGACCATTGGTGTGGTCTCGTTGGTTGAGAATTAGCACCATTTGCAAGTAGTACATCCTGCCTTTTATATCCAATCGACGCCCTTGATCGACGGACCGTTGGTGGACCAACGGACCGTCTTTTGGATCGTCGTTGGGTCACTATTTTGGCAGTTTGATAAAAGTCGTGGGCCATTCTCTAGGGCCCCTTTGTAGGTCCTAGGTTGGGTCGTACTCAAATGTTAAACCACTAAACTAAGTCATATAGGTCTTAGGAACATCCCACATCAATTTGGATTAAAACGAACACGTAAAACTCACTCAAACACCTCAAGACACACAAGTACTTTCTAAGGCACACCTTCCGAACGTCATGGACGTTCTTGGTCGTTTGACCTCCAATCTTAACCCGAACTTCACACACTGCCTAATAACACTAAATTAACTCATTTTTACTTAAAATTAAATCAATAATCAACCATTAAGCTCTAGTTCACCTTTGTTCGTTTTAGGGCGTTACATTCTCCCCCACTTAGAATAACATTCGTCCTCGAATGACACTAAAACTTAAAGAACAACAAGAACTCACATAACACCACATAAAACATTAAAATAAATGCTCAAACATTCGAAATCTAAGCATCAACTAACAAGGGGCACAATTTCACACTTTCAAACACTAGCAACATATGCAACTCTTTGCAAAACATAAAAATTCAAAATTTAATCTTAACTTTCTTTTATGGAGTAACTACCTTATCCAACATTAGACATGCTCATATACAACAATTTTGGACATATTTAAACTTCAATCAAGGCAAGGTAAATTTTTCTCAAAATGCACAAATCTTACTGTGAATTGTTCACTGTATCACTGTCAAACATCAATTTTTTCAAAAATTCATTCATTAAGCAATTCATCAAGATGACATGATCATATAAAGTATAAAACTATATAAAATCATTTAACAACATAAAGACAACAATCATAAAGATTTAAGACTTACCAAGACCATCAAATCCGGATTAGTTATCCTTCCTAGCTTCCATCCTATATGAAGGGTTCTTCTTGGGAGCATTAAGATCTAGGGAAGCTTGATTTACATATTTCCCCCTTGATTTGATGTTACGGCAGTCCCTCATTTTGTGGCCCTTATTACCACATGCAAAAAAAAACATCCGTACCGGCAAGACACCTACCCATATGTTGCTTTCCACAAGTAGTGCACCTAGTCCTATCTAAAGTGTGGCCACCACCTTGGGCATGTTAGTTTGGAGCCCTATCCTTGTTTCCCATTGAAGAATCTTGGTGATAGAACCTCTTCTTAGGCTTTTGGTGACTAGAACCATCCGACCTAGGTCTCTTACCCTCTTGCCTTATCTCCCTAATTTTGGACTCCTCAATTTGTTGTGCATATACCATGAGCCTAGAAATATCCATGTCATTAAGAAGCATTGCCGTACGACACTCTTTATCCACCAAGATAGACACTCCCATCACAAACTTGTTCATCCTAGCCCTAGGGTTCGCTACCATGGTTGGGGCATACTTAGAGAGTTGGGTGAATTTTAGAGAGTACTCTTGCACACTCATTCCCCCTTGACGGAGGTTCATGAATTCAACCATCTTCTTCTCCCTCCACTCAAAGGAAAGAACCTATCTAGGAAAGCCTCTTTGAATTCCTCCCTAACAACCGGACCTCTTTCTAAGGGTCTCTCACCCCTCCATAGCTCATACCACACTTGAGCCACCTTCTTAAGTTGGTAAGCGGCTAACTCCGATTTCTTCCGAGGGGTCACACCCATAGCATCTACCACTTTGAAAATCTCATATATGAAACCTTGTGGATCTTCATCCACCTTAGTGCCATGAAAAGTGGGAGGGTTCATCCTCATGAAATCCCGAATTCTAGAAGCGGGAGTACTAGCATTAGGTTGGGGTCTATCTCCTTGATTAGCTTGGGCAACAATGTGATTGTTGAATACATGAGCTTGAGGCATCATGAGTTGGGTCAAGTTCATTAGCGCAGCCCTCAACACCGCATTAGTCATATCTCCTTCAACAAAAGAAGCTTGAGGCATATGAGGCCCTTGAGGCCCTTAATGCTCTTGGGGTTCCGGAGGCACTTGAGGTTCTTGAAGAGGAACCTCCTCATTTTCTTCCCCTAAGCCAACAATAGGAACTTGGTCAACACGAGGAGGGATCCTCTCATTATCTACACCTCCCTCCTCCCTTCTAGCGGTTGATCTTCTCAGATTCATGTCCTATAAACACAAAGAGAAGAGGTTGAGAAAAGACACCTTATAGAAATCAAATCTAAGGCACGACATTAGAATAGACAAGAAAGTGAATCTTCTAGAATCCTATAGCCTCTTCTCCATGGATGTGTCGCGACTCACACCAATGCCCAAGATACTATTAGATGTGGCTTGTGAGACTTTTAGACCGTAAGCTATTTCCCAAAACCTTATGCTCTGATACCAAGTCTGTCACGACCCGAAATCACTAACTAGAAGATACGAAGAACCCTCGGATCGCGGCAAGGCGTACTTGACCCTTTGGGGTCTCATACAAGCCCTTTAACTATTGTTCATTGCATAAGACATGAAAAGTAGTGCGGAATTTAAAACTTTTCACGAATAATTTAATAAAAGAAGTCTTTCATAAATACTTAGAGAATCTCATCGTCGCAAGACAACTTAAAGACACGACATAATATCTTAGGGACACGGCCCTTTACATTAAAAATAATACATAATAAGTCTTTAAATAGGAAATAAAAAAAGGACTATGCCCTCGAATATTTGAGGACATACTTTGTCTTAAGAGGAACTTTACCAAGATTCACCTTCAGACCTTCAAAAACATTCAAAAATCTATACTTATAGAGTACATAAAAGTATGGGGTTTAGTACAAATATGTCATATGCAAAATCATGTAAAAAGGGACATTTTACTAAAATAAGCTTTCATGCCAAATAATTATAACATTCATGAATTTAGAAGCAAAACAACATAAGAAACATCATTTAACAATTAGAGAAGGATTGCCATAATTTTTAATCAAAAAGGCACATTTACAGTGAACTTCCGAAACTATTACAGTGAATCCGATTTGAGCATTTACAGTAACCTTTACAAACCTTACAGTAAACTCATCTAGAAATTACAGTAAATTACTTTAGGACAATACAGTGAACTAAAGACTCCAACAATGGTGAGCTTCCAAGGTATTCCTAATGAGGAAGTGAACTCATTTCTATAGGAGTTTCCCTACCTAAGGATTATCCTAAGACTCTCCAAGGTAAGACATGAAGAAAACGTTTAAACACTTCCTTCAATACACACCAAATCAATCCTCAAAAGTATCCCTTTCAACTTACTCACCTCGGGAGAACAAGTCAACACTCAATCACAAGACATTAGAAGAACACCAAACAAAACACCAAAGACTTCCATTTCGGAATGCCTACTTAGTGCAACGAGTACATGGTGTACCATACAACCACCTACCCTAAGTAGTACACTATTTTAGAAGGTTTGGCACCAAGTATTCCCTTTCGGAAGGTCCTACTTAGTGCAATGGGTAGATAGCGTCCCATACCACCACCTACCCTAAGTAACACGTTATTTTAGAAGACTTAGTTCATACAATTCACATAAGTAGCACATTCTTTTAGAAGACTTATTACTTTCATTAATTTTGTGTGGGGGTTATCTTAACCGACAAAGACCATGAGATCTAGACATGGAATCCCGATATTAACCCCTATCGGATGAGGGATCCACACTTTCCTAGAGTAAAGTCATACTTCTTAGCTTTTACATGGCTTTGCCAATAGCTACACCTATGCGGGCACATAGTTAAGGGATAAGGAGATTGCTACTAAGTAAATGATTCTCTACTAACAAGGAGTACTCATCTCAAGAGGTACATTGGATAAAACATCTCAACTCACGAAGTGTAATCACCCCTTCTTCATATCCTCTCGGTGCTAGGCATAACTCTCCACGGATTCTCAACATTATAAACTATAGGTTAAGGATAACTAGTAATCACCACATCTCAACTCACGAAGGGTATTCATCCTCCGACCTATCTTAGAAAGCTCTTAAGATGTAGTGAGGTTGCTACTAAACACTTCATCTCAACTCACGAAGAGTGTCCACCCCAAGGCTCCCCTTTTGACTCAACTTAGCATCATTCATTCAATTAAGTGTGTGCGTAAATGTGAGCACACCTTGCATATAAGCATCATTTCATTCATATCAACTTCTATACATGCTTTAGACCTTCATTCATCAACTTCACACACTTTACAAGTATCACATAATAATACACTTCATTTAGACATAATGTAGATCAAACATACGATTCAAGCTTCACAAAACAAAATAAAAGACCCATTTTCAATATTACTTTACTTCACCAATTAGGCCTTCAAACCACATTAAAAATACATACTAAGTAATATCATGTTCATCAAATAAACACAGCCACCAAGAAGGTGATCCATACCACTCAAGAGCAATTTATAATAAGAACTATACAATATAAGCAACTCACCATTTAACCAAGCCATCACGACCTATAATCATTTGCTCAAAATTTCATCATAATAAGGTCCTTAGGGCAGTATCTAAACAAACATAACAACATAAGAAAACAAAAGTTCATTCTCTACCCAAACATGTTCACTTAACCCATTTCATATGCTAAAAGTTGGAGATATGCATAAACTAGTTCATAAGGTTTTTGACATTAAAATCTTCAATTAATGTAGAATAAACACTTTTGAATCATTAAAATACACTTACAAGAAGACCCATGCTTAAAATCAAAGATAGAAGAAAGTAGATTGAAAACTCTTTTTGAAATCTTTTGGAATTGACTCCTTGAATGGAATAGGGTTCAATGATGGATACCATACCTTAGATAATAGAAATACCAAATAGTTTTTATGAAGAAACGCCCACCAACAGCACTCCCAGCTCTTCTTGACTTCTAGCTTCCAAAGAGACTTGAGAGAGAATTCTAAAGGAGAGGGGTTTTGGGGTTTTAGGAAATGAGGTCTAAAATTAGGTCTTAGTGTTTGAAATACTTTAATATGTCTAAATAACCCTAACAATAACTTCCTAGGTTCATAAAAGACTTGGGGTGAATTTACCAAACACCCCAAGACTTGGCAGCCTCTTAACAGCTTTTAGGGCAGTCTCACAAACGGACCAACCAACGGACCGTTTGTCAAAGGACAGACCAATGTCAGGGTCTCGTTGGTTGAGACTTAGTACCATTTGGTCGGCCATCGTGCCTTGCAGGGACAATCTATGCCCTTGGTCGACAGACCGTTGGTGGACCACCGGATCGTCCTTTGGGTCGTCATTTGGTCACTGTTTTGGCAGTTTGGTCAAAGTATTGGGCCCTTCTCTAGGTCTCCTTTGCGGGTCCTAGGTTGGTTCGTACTCAAACGTTAAACCCCTAAACTAAGTCATATACGTCTTAGGAACATCCCACAAAATTTTCGATTGAAACGAACACGTAAAATTCACTCAAACACCTCAAGACACACAAGTACTTTCTAAGGCATACCTTCCAAACGTCATAGAGGTTCTTGGTCGCTTCACCTCCAAACTAAACCAAACTTCACACACTTCCTAAGAACACTAAAGTAACTCATTTTAACTTAAAATTAACTCAAGAAATAATCACTAAGCTCTAGTCCACCTTAGTTCGTTTTAGGGCATTAAAAACCTCAAGCTAGTGGTTCTAATGTGAAAGCTCCAAAGAAGAATCGCTTTTATGCACTTCTCTCTACGTTTGAAAAAGAGAGTTCTCCTGATGTGGTTACCGGTATGTTACAAGTCTTCTCAATTCATGTATATGCTTCACTTAATTTGGGTGCTACGTTATTTTTTTTCACTCCCTTCATAGCTAGAAAGTTTGATATTTTGCCGATATCCTTCATGGTAACTACCTCGGTAGGTGAGTCAGTCGGTGCATAGAGGGTATATAGAAATTGTCCTGTAATGTTGGCCAATAGAGTTACTTATGTTGAATTAGTAGAACTTGATATGGTCGATTTTGATGTCATTTTGGGGATGGATTGGTTTCATGAATGTTTTTCTTCCATAAATTGTAGAACAAGAATAGTCAAGTTCAATTTTTCAAATGAACCCATCTTAGAGTGGAAGGGGGGAATGTCACACTCGGAGAGTACACCCCAGATGAGAACGGCGTCGTCGTCCACTCAGAGGACTCATACAAGACCTTAGCATTCGTCATAACATGTGATCATTAAAAATTGCGGAAAAATTAAAACTTTTAACATACTATTGAAGTATACTTAGACTTCATACTTAGCATACATACGGACATACGATATTCTAAAAATTGTCTCACATATATAAAACCATCTAAGAGTGCAAATCTGGACTTAGCCAATATATAATCAATATGCCATATAGGCCTTAATAAAAACGAATCCGAAGAACTTAATGTAAAAAACGTATTCTAAAATCTACTAAGTCTTCATAAAGTTGGAAAATGAAAGATAGAATCGCCGAACATGAGGACCTACGAAGACTTGAGGAAAGAGTCCCAATCTTCTTCAAATCGACCTCCATAAACTTCAATGGCTGGAACCTACAGTTGTAGTAATATAAAGTAACATGTACTAAGTATGGATATATGCACATAACACATAGGGACATGCATGAAAAAGGATCATTTATCATCTCTTTAGAAAACATGCTAAGTCATATGAAAGTCTTCAATGCACATACCATATAACATATACAAGTTAAGTATTCCATCAACTTAAAAGCATGATCATAATCAAAGACATATTCTCATAGAGTCATGTGAACATTTCATATTCAATAGATCATATAAACATAACATACAAAACAATTACCAATGACCTCATCCCTAACCTACAAGTGCAATGGTCATATGAAGCCCCATACCCTCACACAACCAATAAGATAAGATAGGAGACCATGAGTAAAGCTTTGTTTCATATCACTTGTAACATAAGTAGTCCTCACTTCATATAGAAATATAACATAGTAATATATTCATCATAATGACCAAAATGATATAAGAGTAACATAATGTATCATAATCATCATACCTTTCATGTTATCATATTACCTAAGAACAATGTCCTTGGACTTCCCTTAGAGTCAACTTGTGAAATGTCTAGGTAGAGTCCCATACCCCTACCTATAGTAAGCAAACTCCTCAAGTCACCCTAGTCAACGTTCATTTAGTTGTCTTTCATTTTCCATGAGGAAACATTCTCCTTAACTAACATAGACCATGTGATATAAACATGGAATCCGGTGTTTTGAAACCCCACAACAAAAAAAGGTGGTCTACCGGCCAAAGTAGAACCTAAGATGACATAGCTCTCTAGGTGGATCTACTAGCTAGTATACTATGGTGGCAACATAGTTCAAGAACTAGGAGATGTATTAGATACCCATAGTTCCATATTACATGGCAGCCTCAATCTCATGAGAGTCATTGTGAACCTACCTTCCAACTAGGGAAGGGACACCTCTCATATCTAGTTCATCGGTGCTTAGCTTAAGTCCATTTCTTGAATAACCTTTCAGTTGTATTTTATCATAAACTTATCATGGTCATAGGAGATTAACTCCATGTATAACATGATCATGAGCTCTTTTAGATTATATGAGAATTTCCTTTCATCGTAACCTTTCGTTTCTGAGATATACATAGCATAATCATCTTGTGTAAAGCATACAAGAGAGTATCATAACTTCAATTTTCGTATTCTTATGATAATCTCACAAGTAACATGTTCATATCCCAACATATTCTCATAGCAACATCATACATACTTTTCATAACATAGCATCATAGTTTATAGGCTAACATAAACATTTGAGAGTTATCACACTTAGAAGACTTACCTCTTGCTTCCAAGAACATTATTCATCTTACAATATTCATAATCATACTTAGTGAAATACTCAATAGCATAATCAATAACAACTCATCAATTCATATACAAGATCAATGCATAGTGTAGTAGAAGGAAAATGGGTCATTTAAGGGTTCATTCAAGTCTTTATTCCAATCCTAACGTTTACACGTTATCAAATACTAGAAAAAATCCATTCGAAACCATTACCGGGAGAAAGATCATGTATCACACGACAATAAAAAATTATCAATTAAATACTCAACATTTCGTGTGAAATCAACCATAGAAAACACTTACTTTTCATTGAAAATCATAAAATTGGAATTAAGAAGAAACCCCGTTTGTAGAGTAAAAACCCTAAAATTGAATGTCTTAAAAACATAACTTTGAATGGATCTCTTGGTGAAAGGAATCCCAAGAGTGAAAAGCCCATACCTTATAAATGAAGAATCCAGGAAATCTGATTGGAAACTTTGAAACCTTCGTCTTCTTCCTTAAGCTTTTCTTTTTCTCCAAAGGAGTTTTGAAAAGAGAGTGTTCTTGAGAGATTGAGAGAAATTTCGTTTGATCTGATTTGGGACAGGTAAAAGTAGTCTAAAACTGACCTAATATTCATACATAGTCGTCCTATGAATTACCCAAAAGACCCTCCACTTAAATGGGTCTTTTTAATAAGTTAAATTACCAAAATTATGACTTTTACGATTCTGGGAAGTAGCTACGGGTCGCGGGGCTAAATCCCATTATTTTTATTAAATTTTTTGAGATGAGGCAGAGAGGTGCGTGTCAACCTCGCGTCGCTAGGTTTCCTTTCAAATATTAGAGGCAGAACACCTCGTGTTCAGCTCGCGTCGCGCACCACACCACCACATCTTTCCTGCTTGCAGGCTGCTAGGCAGCCTGCCCACGCAGGTTTGGGTCCTCTCCAAGGACCGTTTGGGTGGTCCTTGGGGTGTTGTTACCAGACCTTTGGAACCTTTGTACTACATACTACCTATCCATGGTCTCATTACACGTTTTGGACTTCATTTGACACCTCTAAACCATCACCAAACATAGGGACGTCAACTACTTCGAATTAGCTAGTTTCCGGTCGTCAAAGTCTTTCTTTGTAGTTTTGGCTCTAAACTTTTCCAAATGAGTTTATTAACTTAATATAGGTCTGGAAACATCATTTTAAGCATTATTAAATAAATTAAACTCTAGTCTAAGTCATGGCATTTTCGGAGTGTTACATTATCCCCCCCCCCCCCACCTTAGCAACATTCGTCCCCGAATGACACTAAAATCTTTTGTAGAGTAGGAAAATACTCAATACTAGTAGCTCAACCAGCACATAGCATATCATTACACTTAGCACTCAACTAATTATGCACAAACATATAAGAGCTACACATTTCATAACAGATAGTGAGGAATTTACTTCTCAACCTTATTATAAGCTCAAATTGCATCAAAGAGTTACCATACTATCAATCTTCTCAAGATAACAACAAAACAACAAAATCTATAGAAAACATATGCATACTAGTTTCACATAAGTTCAAGAATAGAGTAGGAAACCATCTTCTTAAAAACTCTAGTTGGCACTATCTTTCACCAAAACATGAACCTATTTAGGGAACAAGTTAATTCATGCTTATGCGTTACTTTCTCTATTAAGAGGAATATCTAACCTCAAGGAGTAAATAGATGAGGGTATTAGAACTTCATATCGGCTTCAACCTCCATGTTGCACCCTCAACATGATGGTTCCTCCATAGAACTTTTACAGAGGCAACCTTCTTGTTTCTTAAAATCTTGACTTGGCGATCTTATATCTCAACCGGAACCTCTTCATAGGAGAGGTTCTCGTCCACTCCTAAACCTTCAATAGGCAAAATATATACCGGGTCGCCTATGCATTTCTTGAGCATAGAAACATGAAACACTGGATGAACCGAAGCTAGTTCACTAGGTAGTTTTAACTCATAGGCAACCTTTCCAATTTGTTGGAACACCTCATAAGAACAAACATACCAGGGACTTAGCTTCCCCTTTCTACCGAATCTTCATAGGTGAAATCTTCAAGTAGACATGATCACCTATTTCAAATTAAAGATCTCTTCTTCTATTGTCGGCATAAGACTTTTGCTGACCATAGGCTGTCTTCAATCTATCTCTTATGATTTGAACTTTCTCTATCGCCTCATAGATAACCTCTAGACCAAGGAGTGAGGAATCACCAACCTCAAACCATACAACCGGAGATCTACAACTTCTACCATAAAGAGCTTCAAAAGGTGCCATGGAGATGCTCAAATGATAGCTATTGATGTAAGAGAACTCAATCAAAGGTAAGTGATCATCCCAACTTCCCTTGAAATCAATGACACATGGTCACAAAATGTCTTCAAGGGTCTAAATAGTACGTTCCGCTTGACCATATGTCTGAGGATGGAAAGTGGTACTAAATTTCACTTGAGTACCTAAACCCTTTTGAAAAGTCTTCCAAAAACGAGAAGTGAATTAGGGACCTCTATCCGAAATAATGGACAAATGAATCCCATGAAGACTCACAATCTCATTAATGTAGATTATTGCATAATCTTCGGTAGTATAAGTCGACTTAACAGGAATAAAATGGGCAGATTTGGTCAACCTATCCACAATAACCCATATTGAATCATTTTGCTTTCGGGTTCGAGGCAACCCAAAAACAAAGTCCATATTGATGGCTTCCCACTTCCAAGTAGGAACATCCATGATTTGGGTTAAACCACCAGATTTTAGATGTTCAACTTTAACTTGTTGGCAGTTTGGACACTTAGCGACAAACTCTTCTAAGGCCCGTCTTTAAGCCATCCCACCAATAGACCTCTGTAAGGTCATGATACATTTTGTTGGCACCCGAATGTATAGAATACCGAGAACCATAGGCTTCTTCTAGAATCTGATTTCTCAAATTCTCAACATTGGGTACAGATAATATTCCTTGGTACCTAAGAACACCATCCCCCCCTTGGGAGAATGACTTATTGAGCTTACTAAGTACCGATTCCTTCAACTCCTTCAATAAAGGATCAAGATGTTGCTTAGATTTCACTTCAGCCACTAATGATGAGTCGGAGTTATGATGGACCATGAAACCACCAATTGGAGAATCTTGTAACCGCAAACCTAAGCGAGCCAACCTATGAACATCTTTTACAAGTTCTTTCTTCTATTCTTCCACATGAGACACACTACCCATAGTCATGCGACTCATAGCATCCGCAACCACGTTGGCTTTGCCGGGGTGGTAAAGGACACTTATGTCGTAATCCTTCAACAATTCTAATCATCTTCTCTGTCGGAGGTTCAACTCCTTTTGTGTAAACACATATTGAAGACTCTTATGGTCAGTAAACACATCAACATGCACATCATACAAATAATGCCTCCATATTTTTAAGGCAAAAACTACAGCGGCTAACTCAAGATCATGAGTTGGGTAATTCTTCTCATGAACTTTGAGTTGCCTAGAAGCATAAGCAATCACCTTACCATGCTGCATGAGTAAACATCCCAAGCCCACTCGAAAAGCATCACAATTCACCACAAATCCTTCATTACCCTCCGATAAGGTCAACACCGTAGCGGAGGTAAGCTTATCTTTCAACTCTTGAAAACCTTTCTCACAAGCTTCCGACCACTCAAACTTCACATTCTTTTGGGTCAAAGATGTCAAAGGAGAAGCAATGGACGAAAATCCATCAACTAATCTTCTATAATAGCCGGCTAGACCCAAGAAAATCCTTATGTCTGTGGGAGTCAAAGGTCTAGGCCAATTTCTGACCACATCCGTCTTCTTCGGATCAACCTCTACACCCACACCAAAGATAACATGGCAAAGAAAAGCAACCGACCTCAACCAAAATTCACACTTGCTAAATTTGGCATAAAGTGTGTGTTCTTTAAGGACTTGCAGGCCAACCTCAAGTGACTCTCATGCTCATCTTCATTCTTGGAGTATATCAAAATATCATCAATGAACACAATCACAAATGAGTTGAGGTAATCTCGGAAAAATCTATTCATTAGGTCCATAAATACCGCCGGTGCATTTTTTAACCCAAAAGACATAACTAGGAATTCATAGCGACCATATCTAGTTTGAAAAGCTGTTTTGGGAACATCTTCACCTCTCACCCTAAGTTGGTGATATCCCGACATTAAGTCAATCTTGGAAAAATAATTAGCACCTTGGAGTTGATCAAATAGATCATCAATCCAAGGGAGAGGATACTTGTTTTTTATGGTGACCTTATTAAGTTGGCGATAATCAATGCACATTCTAGAGGGACCCGTCCTTCTTCTTAAAAAACAAGACCGGAGCACCCCATGGAGAAATACTAAGTTGAATGAAACCCTTCTCTAGTAAATCCTTGATTTGGGGCTTCAACTCTTTCAGTTCTGCCGGAGCCATTCTATATGGAGGAATTAAAATGATATTCGTATCGTGTAATAAATCAATGGCAAATTCAATTTCCCTATCTGGAGGAACTCCTGGAAGGTCATTAGGAAAACCCTCTAGGAATTCTCTCACTATAGGGACTGACTCAATAGAAGGAGTTTCACATTCTAGGTCCTTGACCCTTACCACATGGTATAAGCAACCCTTGGCTATCATATTACAAGCCTTCAAACACGAAATAATTTTACCCGTTGGCATAGAATATTCCCCCTTCCACTCTAGAATAGGTTCATTAGGGAATTGAAACTTCACTACCCTTGTTCTAAAATCTATGGAAGCAAAACAGTCATGAAGCCAATCCATTAACAAGATGATATGAAAATCAAACATGTCAAGTTCTACCAAATCAACAAGACTAACTCTATTGGGCAGCATGACAGGGCATTTCCTATAGACTCTTTTTGCAACTACAGAGTAACCCATTGGGGTACAAACCGAAAAGGGTTCAATCAAAACATCGGGAAGTACATCAAACTTCCTATCTACCATAGGTGTAACAAAATAAAGAGTAGCACCTGGGTCAAACAAAGCATAAACATTAACAGAGAAAACTTGTAACATACCCGTCACAACGTGGGCAGAGCTTTGTCGTTCACCCCTAGCCTTGAGTGCATAGAAACGGTTCCTTTTTGAAGCTTCAGAATTAGGACCGCTTGGTTGAGATTGGCTATTACCCTTACCTTGACTTCTCACATTAGGACAATCTTTCACCATATGTCCACCTTTGCAACAACCATAGCAACTATTAGTTCCAACAAGACATTCGCCCCCTTGTTTCTTACCACACTTACCACAAGTTTGTCTTTCTCTTGGTGGATGAACATTTCTCCCTTTTTGAGGTTTAGGATTAGAACCTCTTTCATTGAGATTCTTGGAGAAATTTGAAGGAACTTGGTTTGAAAACCTCTTCTTAAACTTAGGCTTGTCTTGAACATCAAGCCTACACTTACAAGAACCACTCTCAAAAGACTTTGCCTTCTTAGCTTCCCTATTCCTCTTCCTTAGGCGACTTTCCTCAACCTGTTGATCATGAACCATCAACCTAGAAAGATCCATATTGTCATGAAGCATGGCTGCACAACATTCTTCTTCAAGCTCTTCGGACACGCCCGTTACATAACGACTCATTTCATCCCTAGCATTAGAAACCAAAGAAGAAGCATATTTGGACAGCTTAATGAACTTCAAGGAGTATTCCTTAACACTCATACCTCATTGACGAAGGTTGATGAACTCCTCTACCTTAGCTTATCTTTGTTCCCTTGGAAAGAATCTGTCAAGAAAGGCCTTTTGAAGATCTCCCAAGTCAAGGGACCATATCCTAAATCCCCACTATCCTTCCACAGATTATACCATATCTGAGCCACGTCCTTGAGTTGATAAGCAGCAAGTTTCAACCTTCTCAGTAGTGCTCACTCCCATAGAAAACAAGATCTTATAGACCTCATCAAGGAAATATTGAGGGTCTTCATCAACTTTTGATCCAAAGTACATGGGAGGATTCATCCTTGTAAAGTCTCTCAAACGGCTAGCCATAGTACTAGCATGTTGGTTCTCTCGAGGTGCAACCTCTCTATTAGCTTGAGACGTGATGGCTTGAACTTGGGTGGTGATGGCTTGGGCCATTTGGAATAGGGCTTCCCACACCTCACCATCCGTCATAGCCGGAGGACTCATCATAACTTGATAATTTGCAGCAGCTTACACTTTAGGAGCATTTTGGTTACCTTGTGGAGTAGGTCCCGCATTCGCAATCTCTTCCCCTACTCTTCTAGCGGCTGTCCTTCTTGTGTTCATCTCCTATATTCACAAGAAAGGGATTAGATGCTAATAGAAACATAGTGTCAAAACTCTAAAGGCGCGACATAGGAGTATCAAGAAAAGAGAAGTTTCCTAATCATCACATAGCCTCTCATCCACAATTGTGGCGCGCTTCACAACCATGAACAAAATACTAGGTAATGTGGTTTAGTGAGACATTGATCCTAAGTGTATTTAACTTGATGCTCTGATACCAAGCTTGTCACACCCGGAGAGTACACCCCGGATGAGACCATCGGCGTCGTCCTCTCAGAGGACTCAGATAGCATTCGTCATAAAATGTGTTCATTAAAAATTGCAGAAAAATTAAAACTTTTAACATACTATTGAAGTATACTTAGAATTCATACTTAGCATACATACGGACATACGATATCTAAAAATTGTCTCACATATATAAAACTATCTAAGAGTGCAAATCTGGACGTAGCCAATATATAATCAATATGCCATATAGGCCTTAATACAGAAGAATCCAAAGAACATAATGGAAAAAAACATATTCTAAAACTACTAAGTCTTCCTAAAGTTTGAAAATGAAAGATAGAATCCCCGAACATGAGGACCTACCAAGACTTGGAGAAAGAGTTCCAAGCTTCTTCAAATCGACCTCCTTAAACTTCAATGACTGGAACCTACAATTGTAGTAATATAAAGTAATAGGGTTAGTATGCCACATGTACTAAGGATGGGTATACGCACATGACACATAGGGACATGAATGAAATAGGATCATTTATCATCTCTTTAGAAAACATGATAAGTCATATGAAAGTATTCAATGCACATACGATATAACATATACAAGTGAAGGATTCCATCAACTTAAAAGCATGATCATAATCAAAGACATATTCTCATAGAGTCATGTTAAAATTTCATATTCAATAGATCATATAAACATAACATACAAAATAATTATCAATGACCTCATGCCCAACCTACAAGTGCAATGGTCATGTGAAGCCCCATAACCTCACACAACCAAGTCGATAAGATAGGAGACCATAAGTAAAGCTTTGCTTCATATCAGTTGTAACATAAGTAGTCATCACTTCATATAGCAATATATAATAGTAACATATTCATCAAAACGACCAATATCATATAAGAGTAACATCATGCATCATAATCATCATACCTTTCATGTTATCATATTACATAAGAACAATCTCCTAGGACTTCCCTTAGAGTAAACTTGTGCAATGTCTAGGTAGAGTCCCATACCCCTACCTATACTAAGAAAACTCCCCGAGTCACCCTAGTCAACGTTCATTTACTTGTCTTTTATTTTACATGAGAGAACATTCGCCTTAACTGGCAGAGACCATGTGAGCTAAGCATGGAATCCGGTGTCATGAAACCCCACACCGAAAAAAGGTGGTCTACCAACCAAAGTAGAACCTAAGATGACATATCTCTCTAGGTGGATCCACTAGCTAGTATCCTATGGTGGAAACATAGTTGAAGAACTAGGAGATGTATTAGAGACACATAGTTCCACATTACATGGCAGCCTCAATCTCATGAGAGTCAAAAGGAACCTACCTTCCAACTAGAGAAGGGACACCTCTCATATCTAGTTCATCGGTGCTTAGCTTAAGTCCCTTTCTTGAATAACCTTTAAGTTGTATTTTATCATAAACTTATCATAGGTAATAGGAGATTAACTCCCTTTATAACATGACCATGAGCTCTTTTAGATTAGATAAGAATTTCCTTTCATCATAACCTTTCGTTTCTGAGATTTACATAGCATAACCATCTTGTGTAAAGCATACAAGAAAGAATCATAACTTGCATTTTCGTATTCTTATCATAATCTCACAAGTAAAATGTTCATAGCCCAGCATATTCTCATAGCAACATCATACATACTTTTCGTAACATAGCATCATAGTTTATAGGCTAACATAAACATTTGAGAGTAATCACACTTATAAGACTTACCTCTTGCTTCCACAAACCTTATTCATCTTACAATATTCATAATCATACTTAGTGAAATACTAAATAGCATAATCAATAACAACTCATCAAATCATATACAAGATCAATGCATAGTGTAGTAGCAGGAAAACGAGTCATTAAAGGGTTCATTCAAGGCTTTATTCCAATCCTAACGTTTACGTGTTATCAAATACTAGAAAAAATCCATTCGAAACCATTACCGGGAGAAAGATCATGTATCACACGGCAGTCAAACATTATCAATTAAATACTGAACAATTCGTGTGAAATCAACCATAGAAAACACTTACTTTTCATCGAAAATCATAAATCTGGATTTATGAAGAAAACCCGTTTGTAGAGTAAAATCCCTAGAATTGAATGTCTTAAAAACCTAAATTTGAATGGACATCTTGGGTAAAGGAATTCCAAGAGTGAAAAACCCATATCTTATAGATGAAGAATCCGTGAAATCTGATTGGAAACTTCCAAACCTTCGTCTTCTTTCTTAAGCTTTTCTTGTTCTTCAATGGAGTTTTGAAAATACAGTGTTCTTGAGAGATTGATAGAAATTTCGTTTGATTTGATTTGGGACGTGTAAAAGTTGTACAAAACTGACCTAATATACATATATAGTCGTCCTATGAATTACCCAAAATACCCTCCACTTAAATGGGTCTTTTTAATAAGTTAAATTACCAAAAATATGACTTTTATGATTCAAGGAAGTAGCTGCGCGTCGCGGGGCTAAATCCCGTTATTTTTATTAATTTTTTTGATATGAGGTAGAGAGGTGCGTGTCAGCCTCGCATCGCGAGGTTGCTTCTCAAATCTTTGAGGCAGAACACCTCGTGTTCAGCTCGCTTCGCGCACCACACCACCACATCTTGCCTGCTCGCAGGCTGCTAGGCAGCCTGCCCACGCATGTTTGGGTCCTCCCCAATGACCATTCGGTTGGTCCTTGGGGTGTCGTTACCGGTCTTTTGGACCCTTTGTACTACATACTACCTATACATGGTCTCATTACATGTTTTGGACTTCATTTGACACCTCTAAACCATCACCAAACATAGGGACGTCAACTAGTTTGAATTAGCTAGTTTCCGGAAGTCAAAGTCTTTCTTTGTCGTTTTGGCTCTAAACTTTTCCAAATGAGTTTATTAACTTAATATAGGTCTGGAAACATCATTTTAAGCATTATTAGAAAGATTAAGCTCTAGTCTAAGTCATGGCATTTCCGGAGTGTTACAGGGAAATTCTATTTCTAAAGGTCATTCTCTTGTCTTTTGGATTGTAAAATGATCTCAAACGGGTGTCTCTACCATATTGTAAGAGTCAAAGATTTAGATTCTGAAAATCCTCCAATTGAGTTAGTCCCCGTGGTAAGGTAATTTCCGTAGGTCTTTCATTATGATCTTCCTGGAATCCCTCCCGAACGGGAAATTGATTTTTGTATTGACTTGCTACTTGATACAATGCCATTTCAGTTCCTCCTTATTGGATGGCTCCAGCCGAATTGAAAGAGTTGAAGGCTCAACTCAAGGACTTACTAGACAAAGTCTTCATTAGACCTAGTATTTCTCCATGGGGTTCTGCGGTATTGTTTGTGAAGAAGAAGAATGTGTCCCTTAGAATGTGCATTGATTATAGCCAACTTAATAAAGTCAGTATTAAGAACAAGTATCCTCTCCCTCGGATTGACGACTTGTGTCACATCCGGGGAGCACCCCTTAGATGTAAATGGCGTCGTCGTCCTCAGAGAGGATTATGACTAGCCTCTTAGCTTACATCATTACATTCATAGGTTAAAAATGCTCAAATTTTTTAACTGTTCAATATCTATCTGGAGGTTACATAGACGTCTCTCATACACATAATATATATTCACATCGAGTATACATAGACCCTTCGTATAAGAAGATTACATAGTCTTTTACTTTTATTGCACATAGATATATAAGATACTTAACAGAGTCTTAAATGAGTGTCTCATCTCATAACCATCTAAACAAGAGTATATCAATTGGGCATATCCCATACATTAATGTAATAAAGCCACATATAGGCTATACAATCTTTAGTAATCAAAAGAAAAGGAAAGAACTAGAAGTCTTATAACTAGAAACAACATCAATAGCTTGATAGTGGCATTGCCCTCGGAAAGTGAGGACCTACCCAACTTGGATGAGTGAGAATTCCAAGTTTTCCTTTAAAGTCGTCTCAAAAGCCCTTCAACGACTGGAACCTAAAATGTTGAGGAAAAAGGAGAAAATGGGGTTAGCACATCACATGTACTAAGTATGATAAAATATGCAAACACATCATAAAATCATGCTAAAAAGGGACATTTCATTAAAGCGTGCAATTTTTCATTTGGAAAGCTTATGCATATTCAAGAAGCAATACAAGTCAGTAATTCCTATTAATCAAGTCAAGACCATGTTCATCACAAGACCAACCATACTAGTCTAGCCAAGTAAATCATACATACCAACATACTTGAACATATAATCAAGACAACTCTATCATCAAGTATAACCTCAACAAACATGAATAAGAGTTCATTACAACATAACCAAAGCAAGACAACTACTCATGAAACCTCATTAAGTCCACTAGTGCAATGACTAAGCAAATCCCCATAACCTTACTCAATCAAGTAAAACTAACAAGAACCATAACCAATGTCCAACTTCATATATCATATCATTAAGAGTATACAACATTATACTTCAGCAATAGAGACCAAACACATGTTCATAAGAGTGACAAACATCACATAGTGTCAATACATGTAAGATCATCATATACATATCATTTACATTTATAAGCATATACATACATAAGAACATCCTCCTAAGATTCCCTTCAAGGATAAATAGTGCAATGTATAGCTAGAGTACCATACCCCTACCTAGGCAAAGCCAAACCCCTTAGGTCTTCCTAGTTAGAGTTCATTCATTACTTCATTTTAGGAACATATTGCCTTAACGGATATAGACCACATGAACTAATGTGTAATCCGGTGTCATGGAACCCTACACCGAAAGAAGGCAGACTACTTGCCAAATTAGTACCAAAACATGAACATAGCAACTACGTGGATCTACTAGCTAGTATACTATGGGGGAAACATAGTTCAAGAACTAGGCGATATAGTTGGGACCCGCTTTATGCTACATGAATTATAGTCTTCAATCTCATGAGTACATTAGTGATCCTACCTTCCCTATGTGGGAAGGGATACTCCTCACTCTAGTTTACTCGGTGCTATGGTAGAGTCCCTTTTGGAAATTTCTTTAAGACTTTGTTAATCATTATAACTTAATATAGGTCATAAGGTCTATCCCTTATATAATCATAATCATCATTGCTCAATAAGAATTGCATGAGTATTTTCCTTTCATTAAAATGCATACATGTGAGTTAGCACATTTACATAATCATTCATCACAAGGCACATCTGTGAGTTATCACCATCCTTATAACATTTACATCTTAGCCAACAACTCATAAACCATAGTCAAGAAATTTCAATTAAACATCATACAAACCGTATCAATCTTAATATAAGGTATACTTCAATACAACATCATCACTTAATCACAAGTAACTATAATTGAAGTAAAGACTTGAGATCATAAGACTTACCCCAATCTTCTTCACAAAACCATCACCAAGGTCTTATAATCAACCATACTTAATTTAATCCAACAATCGGTATAATACCATCACATAATAGTAATCAACATAATAATGAAGTCCAATTAATCACTACACAACAATCCATCACTAGTTCATCGCTTAAGATTAGAGACTTAGGTCAAGTTCATGATCTACTACACAACCTAGGTCAATTACTCAAGAACTAGAATAATAGGGTTACAATTAATATCTATATAGTCATAAATTCACATATTAACAACATATGATAGTAATTCGCACCTTAAACAAGCTAATTGTCTAAATACTAGTCAACTCAATTCAAGATCATAACCTACGGTTAAGGGGAATAGGTCAGCTTCTACAATTTACACCAATACATCAAGAAGTAACATAATTAAATTATAATAAATGTTAATATACTCATAACAACCAAAAGAAATCATAAACAAAGTAATACAAAAGATCAATTTCGTATTGGAAGAAAACCCACTTGAATTTCATCTTTTTGAAATCAATTTGAAGAAACCTTTTGGGGAAAGAGATCCCATAGGTTAAAGGAATCCAATACTTTGTTGATTGATGAAGTTCGATGGAGAAAATTGACTGTTAGCATCCCTATAACCCTTGACCTTTGTCTTCTATGGTGTTCTTCTTTGGGAGAGAGAAAGGATAGAGCAGGAGAATAAATTTGGGTTTTGGAAATTATGAGGGTTAGGTTAGTGTATTTAGGTTAGGATATTTAAATGGTTAATTAAATAACTTAATCAGACCTCCCTTAACCCCTAAATAATTAAATAACCACCTAGTAAATTAACTAGACTAATTTAAAAACGTGCAGCAAAACAGTGCCTTGACAAACGAAATCCCTACCAACGGGCCGTTTGTCAATAGATGGGCACTATTCATGGTCGTCCTGTGCAGTCGTCGTTATGGTCAGAGAGTTGCCAAAATTAATTCCCACGAAATTGGGTAAGTGTCCAACGACGGTGTCCATTGATGACCCATCGATTGGACCACACCTCGTCGATGGCCTTCGTTGGTGACACTGTCTCTTGACATCTTTTAGCCACTTTTGCAAGGGTCCTCCTCCAGGGTCCTTGGTTTGTCCTTCGGGAGTCTTACCTAGACGTTTTGACTATAAACTAACTCTATTATGTGTTAGACACCTTTCCACCAAATTTCATCATTTTCCAACTCCTAAAACTTAGTCAAATAGGCTAAGGCACAGTAGCACCTCATTGAACTAGTTTCCGGACGTCATGGTGTTTTGATTCTAAAACTTTCTAAATGACTTATATATATTAAAATTGACCTTAAAATAGTGACACAACCTTTAGACACTCATGTTAGTCTGTAGAACACGTCTTAGACTTTTGGAGTGTTACATTACCCCCCCTCCCCCATTAGGAACATTCGCCCCCAAATGACACCAAAATCATTTGGAAGGAATAGACTCAAGACTAGCAGCCCAACCAACAACAATACATTATAACTTGAGTTATAACATCAATTATGACATCCAAATATAGCAATGCAAAACTTAAATTACTACACATAAAGCTCAACATCACAATATGAGCAATTTCCGTCTCACAACAACATGAGCTCAACATATCATTAAGGAGTAAATTATGCCAATTCTCAATCTATCAATATTCTCAATGTCATTTCATAAAGACTCACCATATCAACATGCACCAAATAACTCAAAAAAAGATGAATTGCAAATTTTCAAGTCTATAGGCATACTTCAATGTAATTTCACTTTAACTTTAACATTTTTGCAGAACTTCACCAAAAATCAAAGCAACTTCAAATTTAGTAATTATTTTCATTATTAGTAAAACCAACTAACCTTCATTAGGAAAGAGATGAGGATAACGGGACTTTATGACGGCCTAGGCCTCCCGTGTTGCTCCCTAAACTAGGTGGGTTCTCCAAAACACTTTTACGGAGGCCACCTCTTTGTTCCTCAACCTCTTCACCTGACGATCAAGGATTTCAACCGGGACCTCTTCATAAGAGAGGTTCTCCTTCACACCAAGACCCTCAATATGAAGAATAGACTCGGGATTATCGATACACTTCTTAAGCATGGAAATATGGAAAACCGGATGAACCGAAGATGTTCACTAGGGTGTTTCAATTCATATGCAACCTTACCAACCCATTGCAAGACTTCATAGGGACCAACATAATGAGGACTCAACTTCCCTTTCTTGCCAAATATAACCATCCCTTTCATAGGCTAAATTTTTAGATACACCGTATCACCTTCTTCAAACTCTAAATCTCTTCTCCTATGATCGGCGTAAGACTTTTGCAGACTATAGGATGTTTCCAACCGGTTGATTATGGTATCAAGTTTATCCAAAGTTATCGATCAAATTGGGACAAAGAAGCAAAGACTCGCTGATACGCTCAAATTATACTTCCCTAAAGAAGTATAAGCAGTAGTATCAAGTAAAGAACCCAATTGTTAGGTTGGGGTCGATTCCACGAGAAAAATGGTTCAGACTTAACTTTAATCTACGATTACGTCTATTTACTCCAGTCCTTTCCAAAAACAGTTAAATAAAAGTGGGGTTTTGTGTAACAAAAATGTTCAATTATGTCTTAAGTAAACAAGTAGCAATGTTAAAACTTTAGTTTTTATCAAATGATGAGAGAAACTATGGCATAAGTGTTCCCCATAGGTTCATTAACACGATAATCCTAGCTATAACAACTATTTCCTAGTGTCTTGCATGCAAAGTGGTAAGTTATGTATCTCTAATTCCTTGGTCTGGCAACTAGAGAATTTCACCCTGTACCTTGGTCCGGTTACGTGTGTTGAAATACTAACCCTTACCCTTACCTCATATTAAGCATCATATTCAATGAATGGCTAAGTTACTACTTCGCACCAGTTGAGACTAGCCTATAAGATAGTGTATACTAAATCTATGTTGATAATTCTTTTCCTATTAACTACCCCCTTAGTCCGGCGAATAGAAATAGGGCAAGTTCTAATGCGTGCACTCGTTAAAAAGACTTCTAACCGAAAGAATTAACAATACATGCAAGAACCAATTCTAGAATTGTTATTTAGCTAGTTTTATCTTGTTAATTACCCATGGTTCCCACAACCCTAGTTGTGGATTTAGTTACTCATGCTTAGAAATACACAATTCATAATTGTTTGATAAGAATTCATGTACGTACTTTGATAAGTTTTGAAGAAAATCAAGAAAAATCACTTGAATTAATGAAATTGTTTTGTAATAATCGATTCCGGAAATTTGATGTAATTCCAAAAATCCAAAGTTCAACTTCCAACAACAAGAGTATGAAAAATAGTAAAAAGTCTAACACCAAAAATGAGGTTTTTAGTCCTATTTATGATAATAAAGTCCTAAAATAAAAAGGAGTTCTAAATCAGGAAAAATCTGTCCAAAATGCGTCTTCAGTCGATGACCCAACTGCCGGTCCGTCGATGGAACGACGGACCGTCGACAACTTCCGTCGGTCCACACTTGAAATCTTTTTCCTCCTCCACTTTTGCATACTTTCTGTTGCCATCGACGGACAAACAACACGGTTCCGTCAATGGAATCCGTTCCTCCATACTTAATGGTTCCTTCAAGTCGGGTACTGGACTACTTTCTGTTACAATCAGTCGATAGACCGTCGATCCTTCCGTAGCCCCCCACATGGTAAGAATTCCCCGATTTGATTTCAGAAGCTTGAACGTCCAGTCGACGATCATCACCTACGACCGTTAATGGTTCGATGGAACGTCGATGGCTCCGTAGTTCATCACTTCTGCACTGATTTCAGCATAGTCTTTAGCGTTTCTGTTCTGGACATTTTTCATGCAAACACAGATAAAAATACATTAAATTTACCACAAAAAGGCCTTAACAAACACTAAACTTAAGGAAAAAGCATTGAAAGTACCATGAAACCACGGTATATCAACACCCTAAACTTAAATTCGTTGTTTGTCCTCAAGCGACGCACTATGACTCACCACAACACCTTTGTACAAACATATCTTCATTTAAGCTTTCAGAATCATCTGGCTATCAAATCCATTTTTTTCGTTGTTTTTATGCATGATATCACTCTTAGGCTCATTCGTGTGGATAAGACCATGACACAGACTCACCACGCACCAACACCTCTCTTCTTTTATCTCTCACAAAGGCACAAACTTTCCAATATTGCAACTAGTTTTCTCACTTCAAAAGATATCTTCCTTTTTCGCTTAGTGATTTCAAATTTGGGTATAAGGATCATTAGTCAACACTCACACTCAAAATGACTTTACACCTAGTCGGTACTTGTCGCCATAGGCTTGCCCTTTTTTTCACTGCTTAAGTTCATCATATTAGACTCTTAGGATCACGATAGGACTTTCTTAGCTTGTAACGTAGGCTCAGGGTCAGGTATGGTACGTATAGATTAATTTTAGTGACTTGTTGCCATCCTTGACATTACAGCTAAGCATCCTACCTCTTTCATTTTCTATTATGCCCTACTCTTCCTTTTCTTGTATTCGTTGCCTTGTTTTCTCCTCTCTTTTTTTCTTTCGTGCAAGTGACTCTTCTTTTATATTCATTTTTATTTATTTCTTCAAATTCTTCACTTGGTTTCTACTTTGATTGAGTCACTTTTCTTTTTCACTATTTCTTTTCTTTTTTTTCTCTTTTTTCTCATTAATCCTTTCAACCCCCTTTTTTGGGCTATTACTCATAGTAGCCTTTGCCATGAGTTGAGGTACACAATAAACACGGTTAGGTCAGGGCCAAGACGAGATCGGTTTTTGCATTAGCCACCCTCAACTTATGCTTTTGGCCTAAGTTGAGGTGCACATGTCCAAGGAGGGACCAGGGCCAACGCATTATAACCAAAAAAATTTGGTGGGGTCGAAAAGAAAGGTTAATTGTAAGCTCAAGATATTTGGATCAAACAAGGATTAATTTCATTTGGTTTTCTTTTATTTAGGCTAAAAAATTGATTATTTGAACGAGGGCCTATGATCCTTTCCTAATTGACTAACACATATTACTTTTTGCAGGACTAACCAGGCAAGTTCTAGCTAGGTACCAACGGTGGACTATTTAACTTTCCTCACACTCACTTAACACCTCATTACCCTACCAGATTATCGGACACCTAGTTCGAGCGTTAGATCGAGGGTCATGCAATGGTGTATCTCTATG
Source organism: Solanum sitiens (assembly GCA_016801875.1). NCBI lineage: Eukaryota > Viridiplantae > Streptophyta > Magnoliopsida > Solanales > Solanaceae > Solanum > Solanum sitiens. Next base: position 1,979,749 of record JABWTJ010000094.1, on the reverse strand, counting down.
TTATACTTAGAGCCAACATTTTCATATTCACTATGCCTAATCATGCAAGCCTTCTCTTCAAAATGGGATATCTTTGTATTTAGCCGTCATGCTTCAGATTTCATATTTATACTTTGTACAAGATACTAAACATGCCAGTTCAATAGTAAATAATCAGTCTCTTGGGGCAAAAGAACACAGGCAAGAAAACCCCAAGAGAGGATCGTGAGTTTGGCTACTAAGACTTCACCCTAACACCCACTTTCCATTTACCCCACCCTCAACAAAAATGCATGAAATTGTCCCCAATGCATAAGAAATATAATAAGAAGGTGGTAGGTGAAGCAAACATGAGGCGCATAGCACCAAAGATCAACAAGCGGGCGGGTCTGGTTGCCCAAAACCCGCTCCATCAGTAGGAGGGACACCATCAGTAGTGTCCGCAACAATGTAAGCACCCTTAGTAGTGCTCCTCGCAACATCAACAATCCTGAAGCTAGACGCCCCAGCAGCCAACTCATATTCCCTCATCTTCAGGGCCTCCTCATCCATAAATAAGTCTCTCCTCGCAGCCTCCAACTTAGTACGCTCTCTCTTCCTAGCACGAGCCTCATCACTCTCTCTAGTCCGTTGCCTCTTGGCATGCTCATGTGGTGGACGCAGTGGCGCAGCGGTGGTCTGGAACAGTGTAGCAAGCACCGTATCCTCACTAGGCTCTATAGGTGTGGCCTCATTCTCAGGTACCCGCGCATCCCGAATGGCATCTATATCCACCGTCAGACTCGCCACAAAGCCTGGATAGTCGTCAAGTCAATAGTAGGGGCTGGCCGGGCGAGAACTCTCAACTCGAAGGCGTCAAGGCGCTGGTGGAATGCCAGAATCTGCCTCTCAGTCTGCTGGGCAATCCTCTTCTCGATCCAATCCTCTGTCTCAGCAATGGACTTATGCATCCAAGGGTGGATATGATACATAAGTGTGGCCATCTGGGCCTCTAACTTCTGGACCCTAGCAATCAGGACTAGTGCTGCAGATGGAGTAGAGAGGGAGGAACTCAGAGTTGTTCTAGTACTCAAGATAGACACAACTGGGGTGGTGCCGATAGGCTATGATGTAGCCTGATCAGTCCCTTGGGCTTGCTCTACCGTGTGCGCCAAGTTCTCTCCTAGCGGCTGCACCTCCACTCTGGGCCCTCTGTTGGGTGCCGCCTCATTGGAGTCCTGAGAACATCAATATGCCATATGTGCACTCCAGTAGACCTGCACAACTAGAAAATCATGCACGGAAAAGTGTGTGTGGTGGTTCCCTTAAAGGCCCTCTCATGAATGACTGCCAACAACAGTCTCGGAACATCCACCTCGAACCCTGCAACCATAGCAGCTACAAATACTACTCTATCCCACGTAATAATGTTGTCGACAACAGTGGGGGATAGGCAGTGACAGACCAATAGCCAGATGAATTTGGCCGTGAATGTGAGGTTGGCATTATTGATAACACCTTTGGGCTCCAACACCCAATCTACGCCGTCACCATCCACGGAAATATGCTTGGCTATCCACCTCTTGGTGGTCTCTCTCACCCCTGTATTACATTGGAAATGGCCCTCCTTAATCATCTTCCACCTATAGTCAAACTCGGGGGTAGGGGTATCCCTGGTAGCATCTGTATTAGCACCATATAAGAAACGGTGAATAGTGGGTAAAGAGATGTCCACCATGCGGCCACGGACTAGAACATGATCTAGTGGTGCCTGTTTTGCTGGATTAGACCGCCTATCCAAAGAAAATCGGAGAGTCGCTACATAAGAAGCCTAGAACTCTTGCACCACCTCCTCGATGTAGCGTCCAACGCTCCTAGCCATCCACTCTAGTCGCCTACATGGTGTGGAGACTCCCTGTAAGAACTCGCCGCTCGACTGTCAGAGTCCGAGTCATGACCCCCTTGTCATTTAAGCAGCTTGGCATCCCTGGACACCTGGTATTGTCCTTCTACACACCACCGGTTGGGCTGATCAGCAACCGGTGCAGGGAAGTTGGTCAGGGGTGCTGGAGTAGAGTCTGCACTATCGGCCTCATCAGACGAGGCAGAGTGGGAAGGTGCAGTAGGAACAGTGGAACCATGCGATCCAGACTCTCCCTCAGACCCGTAAGCCTCCTTGGAGACAGACGCTCCCTGAGAAACCGCGGCAGACCCAAATGGTGCTTCGGTCAATGTACGCTCCTCATCAGACTGGGAGGCAGTGACCACGCCGAACGCCACACTATTGGGCTTGCTCTGAGAGATCCTAGCAGCACGTGACAGTGTATCGGTTCCTGGTGGCACGTATTCGGGGTCACATTCATCATCTGATGATCTAATCACCAGCCGGCGTGAAGGGGCGACAGACTTGGAACGTCCTCTAGAGTAGACTAAGTCTTGCTTGGGGGCCATCGGTACCTGCAAAAGACACTTATTTGTTTAATTGTAAACATCTGACACACCCAACAGAAGCAAGACCAAATTTGAAAAACAAAACACAGTCAAGTTCAGAACTGCAGAACTGACTGACGGGCACTACGGATGGTCCGTCGATGGAACGACAGTCCGTCGGTAGGGTCCGTCGGTGAACACTTAGAAAATATTTTCAAGGCTTTAAGAATAAAGGTTCTGTTAAAGACGACGGACTTGCAGGACGGTCTGTCGACCAACCAACGGACCGTAGACCTAGTCCGTCGTTGGACACTTAGAAAAAAAATTAGAACGCTTGACATGCAAAGGTTCTGTTAAAGACGACGGACGTACAGGATGGTCCGTCGATGAAACGACGGACAGTAGATCACTTCCGTCGGTAGGCACTTAGAATTTTTTTAAACCCTTAGCAAATAGGGTTCTGTTAGAGTCAATGGATGTGCAGGATGGTCCGTCAATCAGTCGACGGACCGTAGGCCTAGTCCGTTGTTCTGGAGTTGATTAAAATCGGGAGTAGCTATCGATAGACCCCATTGACGGTTCGTCGATTGACCGACAGTCCGTACACGGGGTCTCATACTGTCGATCAGAGATAGATTTTGGTAAGCCATATTTGGCACCCCCAATTGACAATGTCAAGCATATTAAGACACATTATGTTCATATATCAATTAACACACCATTTCGTCATTCCTAGGGCATCGATTAGTGCAATTTCAATCCTAGAATCTAAATTACTAAAAATCCCTAAGTTGGAAAGACTACAAAACTAAGAACATAGTTCATTTATACATTAACACCCCCAACCCATTCACTTTCCATCATTCTAAGGTACTAGGGATCCAAGTTCAATAGTTTAATCATGCAATTTCGTCCCGAAGTGAAGATCCACATATAAATTTCATCAATTTCGCATGCTAACATTTAGGTTCCCAAACAAAGAACTTGAAAGCAGTAGGAGATGAGATGAACATACATGTGTATTGTAGTGGAGTGAATGGGAAGATAAATTTGTGCACGAAACAACACCGAGCTCGCCTTTGAACACCGACCAGAAGGAGTACGGAAGAAGATGGGAAGTGGGGAGAGAGAAATTTTGGGCTTGAGGGGAGTGCTGGGGAAGATGGGAATCAGGAAATGATTAGTGGGGAATAGATGTGTGAGTAAGTGGGGGAGTTTAAGGAAAATGGGGAAGGAAACGGTTGGGAAGGGTATTTGAAAAGGTGGGAGGTAACTGAAGAGTTTAAAAATCATTATGTAGTCGGTCGGGTCGGGTCGGGTTATTCGGTCTGGGGAACTAACGATTCCCCGTCGACAGACCGTAAGTGAATCGACGGTCCGTCGACTGCTCCGCCACTGGGCCCTAACTTAGACAAAATTGAAAATCATACCTGGGATCCACGGATGACATCGACGGTCCGTCGATGGAACGACGGTCCATCGGTTGGTCAGTAAATCAATGCACCTGACCAATTTCTGCAGATTTCTGGTGGTTTGGTCCCTGCACATTGAACACCCAATAAGCTAATCTTTTTGTGTTTTCTGGACAATTTTTAGACACGGACCCTAAACTATTCTCTAGCCAACAGACTTAAAAGAAATAAGAGAAAATTTATACAGGACAATAAGTAAAAATTGAAATAATGCGACTATTCTTACTAAGACAAGAAAAACCTAGTGTTGGCTAGAGGATACATATTGGGTTGCCTCCCAATCAGCTCTTGATTTAACGTCGCGGCACGACGCAAGAATCTTGATTACTCAGACTTCATTAAGATGGTATGCCTCAACCACTTCATTCGCATTCTCCGCATGCCCAAGGTAAATTTTGATTCTTTGCCCATTGACCTTGAACGTGCACCCTCCTTGTCCTCCAACTCAAATTTAGTCATTATTTTCATTATTAGTAAAAACAACTAACGTTGGAATCATGAACATAATTTTATAACAACTTAAACAAAACTTATTATTTTTGCTCCCCTAGGCCGAGAGCTCCTATTCCCAGCCTTAATTTATTTTCAGTATTTTCTTATTTGTGTTGTGTAGTTCAATGATCTCATTTGATCCTATGTTTTACTTACAAGTGCAATGATTCATTGCAGTCCCATACCTACAATGAATCGAGTAAGTAATTCACAAGACTAAGGAAATGATTTGGCTACCTTACTTACAAGTCTCATTCTTTTCATTCTTGTTAAATTGGGCATGAATGTATTTATAAGCCAATCTTTATTGGCTATGCCCATTCTTTGATTATTTGCATAATATATAGTTCTTGGGGCATATATTCATACTCCAATATTTGCATAAACCACTAACTTGTTAAAACTTCATTCTTATCAAACATTGATGATTTACATTCTTAAGCTCTTGCTTACTTAGTTCACTTTGAACTTGAGTTTATTCTTTTTTAATATGTTGTTCACTTTGAACATGCTACTTTCATTCTTTCTTACTTCTTTAAAGAAATCTTTAGCAAAAACTGAAGTAGATCATGCGAGCTAACATGAAATCCAGTGTCTTCCCCACTCCAAAGAGAGGTGGATCACCGGTTAAAGTGAAACCAAGCTCACTGTCTTCCCCACACCGAAAAGAGGTGGTCACCAGCTAAAGTGAAACAAAAGTCATTGTCTTCCCCACACCGAAAATAGGTGGCTCATGGCTAAAGTGAACAGACTACTTTCCTGAGCTTTAACCGACATAGATCATGTGATCTAAACATGAAATCCAGTGACTTCCCCACACCGAAATGAGGTGGTATCACCGGCCAAAGTGAAACCGAAACTACCTAGCATTCTTAGGTGGATTTCTCCACTAGCTAGTCCCTACGATGGCAACATAGTTCAAAGACTAGGAGACTTCGGAGACCCAGGTCCACCTGGGTGGTGATCTCATCTCATGAGGCTTACATGTGCTGGCACAAGCTCATTGCTAGTCTATCGGTGCTAAGATCAGATTTATTTTACTTTATAACTTTTAGAGTTGACTCGAACATTATGGAAGATTGCTTCTAGTATGAGGTATACTTAAATCAATGGATGACTGGTCATTCCTTTCTTTACTTGATGAATATGAACTTAAGTCTTACATTATCAGCATGGTGCGAGTGAGACTTGTCTCACGGATTCTAGCACCCTCTTATGTGAGTAACTTTGACATAAATTGATTAAGTGTAATTGAGACTTGTCTCACTTCATTTTACACTCTATATTAGGTCAATTTCATAACTTAAGCTTTTAGTTATTTCATTACTCACCTTAACTTGTTCAACGTTAATTGATAGTCTTGTAAAATTCTTTATGAAAGTTATAAGGACTTATTTAATATTATTACGTTCACAAGTTCGTGTGGATAGGGTATGTTGGGACTTGTCCAATTGATTGGCATACCCTTTGTTATGAGTCATTGAGTTAAGATTTGTATGGCTTTACATATTTTGGAAATAATATAATTGGACATAGTTTTGCTAGCCAATTTATTGGCATAAATCATAATTTCACTAGATAATTGTCATAATATCATCACTATCCAATTCAATTACTTCATGAATACAATATAGTAATCTATCATGTTAAAGAAGCCAACTTTTAAGCTTTGATTAGTCTATGAAACAATTCAATGAACAACTTATAACAATTTCATCTTCTCAAACACAAGTAGGCATTACAACATTATTATCTCATGTAAATAACACCCTAAGTATACGTATCTAACATGTAGGCTTCATTCGACAATATAAATCATGGAAACATACACATAATGATCAGTTAGCACCACATACAAACAACCTGCTCGAGATTTACATCACACATAATACAAGAATCAGAAATCGAGTGAACTAGGGAGATGAACATCCGATTCATTGGGAACAACCCTAGTTTTGATATTCTTGATTTCAAAATGTTTGAAAAGCCTCTTGGAGAAAGGAATCCAGGAGAGAAAACCCATACATTACCATAGAATTAAATCTACGAAGATCACCTTGCACTTTGCACGAAAGCCCTTGAAGAACTGCTTGAAATCGCCTAGGGTTTCTTTACTTTTTTCACTATCATTAGTCGTAGGGTTTATTGATGAATTACGTGCGTCTAAGTCTTTAGGAACTGAATATTAACTAATTAAACTTATACTAAATAACTTAATTAAATAGCTCAATTAGATAATTACCAAAATGCCCCTCCTAAATTGACTAAAAATAGGAGAACACTTGACTTAACCAAAATCTAGAAATTGCTTAGTGTTTTCGGTGTTGACCATTTAAATTAATTAATTAAGTTTCTAATTTAATTAATTAAGTAACCTAGGGAAATTACTAAAATACCCCTAAGTTGTTAGGACCATAACTAACCCTTTGGACCATCCTAGGTTAGGTACTAGGATGTTTCTTAGTTAGTTACTCGGCTTAGTGACACCTGGTTAGGTCTTAGGTTGTCGGGTCCACTAGTTAGTTATTTTTGGTTAGTCCTAGGTTAGTTAGTTAGTTAGGTCAGTTAGTTAGATCCTAGGACCGGTTAGGGAGCTTGGCCCCACGTGGCTTCGCCCAGACGCGCGCGTCTCCCCAACCGCTCAAACCGTATCGGTTAGCTTGGTCTTTTGGCCGGTTGCACATGTGCTTGAACATATGTTGCAGTGCTCTTTCCTATCTAACCATTCTGGAAGGTTCATTTGAAATGTCCACTCAAGGATCCTCATTATGTCCTTGGGCAATGCTTAATCTACATGATCATTTTAAGTGATCATGTTTTATGGTACTTAGGCTTTACACTTGGATGCCTAGTACCTAATGAGGGTGTGTGTGAACAATAATTATATTTTAGCTTAGGGTATTCATTACAGGTAAAATTCTTAAACAAGCTTGGATTGGAGTATTTGACATCGACGTACATTTTAATTTACTTGTGTAGACATTGGCTAACACCCTTAATCCAATATACTCTAACATGCCCAATATTTCTCAATATTGGGAATTGGGATGCCTATGTGACCCAATACCTATTCTTAAAACCTAATAGGCTCTTTACTAGACAAGTACATTTTCTGGAATGTTACTATTTTGAAGGAACTTGATTCGTGAACCTCTTCTTGAACCTAGGATTTCTTGGATATCAACCCTACCTATTGAAGAACTACCATCAAAAGACCTTGCCTTTTTGGCATCTCTACTCTTTTTCTTAATTCTAGTCTATTCCACTTATTGAGCATAACCATGAGATGAGAAATGTTCATATTATCATGTAGCATAGACGAACGACATTCTTCTTTCAAGTCATCTGATACTCCCGTCACAAAGCAACTCATTTCATCTCTAGGGTCTGAAACCAAAGAAGGAGCATACTTTGACAATTTAGTAAATTTCAAAGAATAGTCAAGTACACTCATACCTCCGTGACGAAGGTTGATGAATTCTTCCACTTTGGCTTCCCTCTTCTTTATAGGAAAGAACTTTCAATAAAAGCCTTATTGAAAATCTCCTATGTCATCGGTCCACCCCTTGAAGGCCTATTGTCTATTCATTGGACGTACCATGTTTGGGCCACATCTTTTAGTTGATAAGTGGCCAACTTGTCTTTCTCACTAGTAGTAAACCCTATATTATATAGAATCTTGTGGATTTCGTCAATGAACTCTTGGGGGTCTTCCTCAACATTGGACCCATACAAAGTAGGGGGATTCATCCAAGTGAAATCCCTCAAACGGGAGGCCATGGTGCCAACATGATGGTTTCTTTGGGGTATCACCCTTTCATGGATTGTTCTTGAGTAGTGACGGCTTCTGCTTGTGTTGTAATTGCTTGGGCCATTTTGAGAAAGGCTGCCCTTATGTTACCATCCGTCATAGGTAGAGGATTGGCCGGAGCTTGGTCATCATTAGCAACTTCTTCAAAAGGAGGGACTTGATTGCCACTGGATTAAACTCCCGCATTAGAAATATCTTCATCGAGTCTTCGAGCGGCTGTTCTTCGAGTAATCATTTCCTATAATCACAATAAAAGGATTAGATGCTAAGGGCACATAGAGTTAAGACTCTAGAGGAACGATATTGTATTTCCAAGAAAGTGAGAGTTTCCTAAGCATCACATAGTTTCCTATTTATAAGTGTGGCGTTCTTCAACATTATGAGTAAGAATCTATATAGACGTGGTTGAGTGAGGCATCAACTATAAGATATTCAACCTCATGCTCTGATACCAAGTTTGTCACGTCCGGGGAGCACCCCCTAGATGTGACCGGCGTCGTTGTCCTCGAAGAGGATTAAGAATAGTCTATTACCTTACATCATTACATTCATAGGTTAAAAATTTAAAACTTTCAATATCTGTATTGAGGTTACATAGACCTCTCGCATACACACAATATATATTCACATCGAGTATACATAGACCCTTCATATAAGAAGATTACATAGTGTTTTACTTTTACTGCACATACATATATAAGATACTCAACATAGTCTTAAATGAGTTTCTCATCTCATAACCATCTAAACAAGAGTATATAAATTGAGCATGTCACATACATCAAAGTAATAAAGCCACATATAGGTATTGTACTCAAAAGAAAAGGGACGAACTAGAAGTCTTATAAATAGATACAACATCAATAGCTTGATAGTGGCATTGCCCTCGGAAAGTGAGGACCTATCCAACTTGGATGAGTGAGAATTCCATGTTTTCCTTCAAAGTCATCTCAAAAGCCCTTCAACGACTGGAACCTGAAATGTTGGGGACAAGGGAAAAAATGGGGTTAGCACATCACATGTACTAAGTATTAGACAATATGCAAACACATCATAAAATCATGCTAAAAAGGTACATTTCATTGAAGCGTGCTATTTTTCATTTGGAATGTCTTATGCACATTCAAGAATCAATACAAGTCATTAATGCCTATTGATCTAGTCAAAACCATGTACATCACAAGACCAACTATACTAGTCTAGCTAAGTAAATAATACATACCAACATACTTGAACATATAATAAATACAACTCTATCATCAAGTATAAACTCAACAAGCATGAATAAGAGTTCATTAAACGATAACCAAAGCAAGACAACTACTCGTGAAACCTCATTAAGTCCACTAGTGCAATGACTTAACAAATCCTCATAACCTTACTCAATCAATTAAACCTAACAAGAACCATAACCAATGTCCAACTTTACATATCATATCTTTAAGAGTATACAACATCATACTTTACCAATCGAGACCAAACACATGTTTATCAGAGTGACCAACATCACATAGTGTCAATACATGTAAGATCATCATATACATATCATTTACATTTATAAAAATATACATACATAGGAACAGCCTCCTAAGATTACCTTCAAGGCTAACTAGTGCAATGTATAGGTAGAGTCCAATACCGCTACCTAGACTAAGCTAAACCCCTTAGGTCATCCTAGTTAGAGTTCATTCATTACTTCATCTTACCTTTTTGGGAACATCTTGCCTTAACCGACATAGTTAACATGAGCTAATGTGGAATTCGATGTCATGGAACCCTTAACCGAAAGAAGGCAAACTACTTGCCAAAGTAGTACAAAAATATAAATATAGCAACTACGTGGATCCACAAGCTAGTATTCCTATGGGGGCAACATAGTTCAAGAACTAGGAGATATAGTTGGGACCCTCTTTATGATACATGCATTATAGTTTCCAATCTCATGAGTAAGTTAGTGATCCTACCTTCCCTATGTGAGAAGGGACACTCCTCACTCTAGTTCACTCGTTGGTAAGCTAGAGTCCCATTTGGAATTGTCTTTAAGACTTTATTAATCATCATAGATCAATAAGAATTTCATGAGTATTTTCCTTTCATTACAACTCATACATGTGAGGTTAGCACATTTACATAATCATTTATAATAAGGCATATTGGTAAGTTATCACCATCCTTATAAAATTACATCTTAGCCAACAACTCACAAACCATAGTCAAGAAATTTCAATTAAACATCATACAAACCGTATCAATCTTAATATAAGGTATACTTCAATACAACATCATCACTTAATCACAAGTAACTATAATTGAAGTAAAGACTTGAGATCATAAGACTTACCCCAATCTTCTTCACAAAACCATCACCAAGGTCTTATAATCAACCATACTTAATTTAATCCAACAATCGGTATAATACCATCACATAATAGTAATCAACATAATAATGAAGTCCAATTAATCACTACACAACAATCCATCACTAGTTCATAGCTTAAGATTAGATACTTAGGTCAAGTTCATGATCTACTACACAACCTAGGTCAATTACTCAAGAACTAGAATAATAGGGTTACAATTCATCTCAATCTATTCATTAATTTACATAATAACAACATAAGATAGTAATTCGCACCATAACTAAGCTAATTGTTTCAATACTAGTCAATTCAGTTCAAGATAATAACCTAGGGCTAAGGGGAATAGGTCACCTTCTACAAAATAGACTAATACATCAAGAAGTAACATAATTAAGTTATAATACATGTTAATCTACTCATAATAACAAAAATAAATCATAAATAAAGTAATTCACAAGATCAATTTCGTATTTGAAAAAAAACCGCTTGAATTTCATCTTTCTAAATTCAATTTGAAGGAACCTTTTGGGGAAAAAGATCCCAAATGAGAAAGGAATCACATACCTTGCTGATTGATGAAGTTTGATGGAGAAACTTGACCTTTATAATCCCTATATCCTTGAACTTGGTCTTCTATGGTGCTTTTCTTTGGGAGAGAGAAAGAAGAGAGAAGAAGGAGCAATTTAGGTTTTGGAAATTATGAGGGTTAGGTTAGTCTGATTAGGTTAGGGTCTTTATATAGGTCATAAAATAACTTAGTTAGACCTTCCTTAACCCCCCAAAAATTAACTAACCACCTAATTAATTAAATTGACTAACTTAAAAACGTGCAGCAAAACAGTGCCTTGACAAACGAAACCCCAACAATGGGCCGTTTGTCAATCGACAGTCACTGTTCATGGCCATCCTGTACAGTCGTCATTTTGACCAGATATTTGCCAAAATTACATCCAATGAAATTGGATAAGCGTCCAACGATGGTGGCCATCGACGCCTCATCAATTGGACCAGGCCTCGTCGATGGCCTTCGTTTGTGACACTGTCTCTTGACAGCGTTTAGCCACTTTTACAAGGGTCCTCCTAAACGGCCCTTCGTTGGTCCTTTGGGAGTCGTACCTGGAAGTTTAAACTATAAACTAACTCTATTATGTGTTAGACACCTTTCCACTAAATTTCATCATTTTTTGACTACTTAAACTTAGTCAAATAGGCTAAGGCACACTATCACCTCATTGAACTAGTTTCCGCACGTCATGGACGTTCTTTGACGTTTTGATTCTAAAACTATCTAAATAACTTATAAACATTAAAATTGACATTAAAACAATGAAAAAACATTTAGAAACTCATGTTAGGATCTAGAACACGTCCTAGACTTTCGGAGTGTTACAACTTGTTTGATCAACTCCAAGGGGCAATCTACTTTTCTAAGATTGACCTGAGATCTGGGTATCACCAACTTAGGGTGAGAGGTCAGGATATACCCAAAAGCCATTCCAAACTTGATATGGTTACTATGAGTTCTTTGTAATGTCCTTTTGTCTCAGTAATGCCTCGGCTGCGTTTATGGATCTCATAAATAGGGTATTTCGAAGTTACCTAGATTCATTTTTCATTTTCTTCATTGACGAAATCTTGGTATATTCAAAAAATTAGGCTAAACACAGAGACCATTTGAGAGTGGTGTTGCAAGTGCTTAAGAAACACTAATTATTTGCCAAGTATAGCAAATGTGAGTTTTTATTGAGGTCGGTGGCATTTCATGGTCATATCATATCTAGTAAGGGGGTTGAGGTAGATCCAAGAAAAACCGAGGCAGCCAAGAATTGGCCTAGACCATTGAGTCCAACTGACATTAGAAGTTTTTTGGGTCTAGCGGGATATTATAGGAGGTTTTTGGATGGTTTTTGCGTCCATTGCATCTCCTTTGACTACTATGACCCAAAAGAGTATGAAATTTGAGTGGTAGGAGATATGTGAAAGAATCATCCAAATCTTGAAAGAGTGGCTTAATTATGCTTTGGTATTGAATCTACCGAAGGGTATCAACGGCTTCGTTGTATATTTTGATGCATCCCGAGTGGTCTTGGGGTGTGTACTTATGCAATATGGGAAAGTATTAGCGTATGCTTCTACACAACTTAAGGCGCATGAGAAAAATTATACATCTCACGATCTTGATTTAGCGGCTGTGTTATTGGCCTTGAAAGTATGGAGACATTATTTGTATGGTGTCCATGTTGATGTGTATACCAACCACAAGAGTCTACAATATGTGTTTACTCAAAAAGAGTTGAATCTCCGACAAAGAAGGTGGTTCAAATTGTTGAAAGATTATGACATGAGTGTTATCTAACACCCCGGCAAGGCCAATGTTGTTGCGGATGCTCTAATTCGTATGACCATGGGTAGTGTTTCTCATGTAGAAGAAGCCAATAAAGACCTAGTGAAAGATGTTCATAGGTTTACTCTTTTGTGTGTTAGATTGGAAGATTCTCCAAATTTTGGTTTGATGGTCCATCATAACTCCGAATCATCTTGGTGGTTGAGGTAAAGTCTAAGAAAGACCTTGATCAACCATTGATGGATTTGAAGGAGTCGATTATGGGTAAGCTGAATGAGTCATTTCCCTTGGGGGAGGGGTATCTTAAGGTATAAATCAAGGTTGTGTGTGCCCAATGTTGATGTCTTGAGAAACCGTATTCTTGAAGAAGCTCATGGTTCCCGTTATTCCATTTATCCAGGTCCTACAAAAATGTATCGTTAACTTAGAGAAGTGTTTTGGTGGGAAGGATAAAAGAGGGACATAGAGGAATTTGTTGCAAAATGTCCAAACTTCAAACAAGTGAAAGCCTAGAACCAAAAGCCAAGTGGTTTACTTAAAGAAATTGAAGTTCCCACTTGAAAGTGGGAAGACATTAACATGGATTTCGTGGTAGGGTTGCTTAGGACACAAAAGAAACATGACTCAATATGGGTCGTTGTGGATAGGTTGACCAAGTCCACTCATTTTATTATCGTCAAGTCCACTTACTTGGTAGAAAATTATGCAAGGATCTTCATATATGAGATTTTGTGTCGTCATGGTATTCCGTTATCCATAATAACTGATAGGGGTTCACAATTGACATCTAGGTTTTGGAGGTCATTCCAAAAAGGGTTGGGTACAAAGGTGAAGCTAAGCACGACTTTCCACCCCCAAACGGATAGTCAAGCGGAGCATACTATTCAAACCCTTAAGGATATGCTTAGAGCTTGTATAATTGACTTCAAGGGAAACTGGGATAAACAGTTGCATTTGGTTGAGTTTTTTTACTACAATAGTTACCATTCATTTGTATCTATGGCTCCTTTTGAGGATTTGTATGGTAGGAGATGTAGGTCTCTAATTGGATGGTTTGAAGTGGGCGAATCTTCACTTATTGGTCCCCAATTGACTTATAAGACTTATGAAAAAGTTCATATAATAAGAAACTGATTGAAAACAGCCTATAGCCGGCAAAAGTCTTATGCCGACCATAGGAGAAGAGACTTAGAGTTTGAAGAAGGTGATAAGGTGTATTTAAAAATTCCACCCATGAAAGGGGTGGTGAGATTTGTCAAGAAAGGAAAGTTGAGTCCTCATTATGTGGGTCCTTATGAAATTTTGCAAAGGGTTGGCAAGGTTGCATATGAGTTGAGGTTACCTAGTGATTTGGCTTCAGTTCATCCGGTGTTCCATGTCTCTATGCTTAAGAAGTGTATCAGCAATCCCGAGTCCATCCTTCCTATTGAGGGTGTAGGTGTTCAAGAGAACCTCTCCTATGAGGAGGTTCTAGTTCAAATCCTTGATAGAAAAGTAAATAACTTAAGAAACAAGGAGGTGACTTCCGTAAAGGTGTTATGGAAGAACCACGTAGGTAAGGGTGCAACATGGGATGTCGAGGATGACATGAAGTCATGTTACCCTCAACTATATCATAACTAAGGTTATTTGTTCCTATTTATAGTGAAATTCATGAGTTTAATTGAAGATTCCTTGATTTTTGATAAAATATTGAAATATATGTTATGTTACAGTAATCTACAGTGAAATATGCCTATAGAAGTGAAAGTTTTCAAAATAAATGCTCTTTTACTTGATTTGAACTTATATGGTGTACTTTGGTATTTTGTGCCTTCATGAGTTGTATTGAGCATGTTGATATGTGTTGAAGAAAGCTATGGCTTAAGCGAATACGTATGTAGTGAATGTTCAACTCCTATGAGTTTAAAATGATGTTTTGAGTTGCATTGTGTAAAAGGTCATGTGGTTATGTTGATTGGAAGTTGTTGTTGGTTGGGGTGCTAGTCTTGGGGCTTTCCCTCCTTCCAATTGATTTTAGTGTCATTCGGGGACGAATGTTCCTTAGGGAGGAATAATGTGATACTCCAAAATTCTAAAGCCTAATCTAGAGCCTAACATGAGAGTGTAAGAATTGTAACACTGTTTTAAGGTCAAATATAATGTATATAAGTCATTTATGAAGTTTTGGAATCAAAGCGTCACGAAACGTCCATGACGTTCGGAGACTAGTTCAAGAGGTGCTAGCGGGCCTTAGCCTATTTCACAAGGTTTTAGGAGTCAGAATTTGATGGAATTTGGTAGTAAGGTGCCTAATACATATTAGAGTTTGTTTATAGTCGAAACGTCTGGGTACGACTCTCTACGTACAATCTAAAGTGTCTTTGAGAAGGAACCTTGCATTGTGGCTAAAAATTGTCTTGAGACAGTAGCCATCGACGGTTGTAGGCTACGATTCATGTCCTGATCAACGAGGCATTGATGGTCACTTAGACATTTTGCACATTCTCTGAATTAAATGACAGACCTACAGGACGGTTGGTCTCAAGGTCGGTCGACTAACCTACGGCCCGTAGGTCGGGGTCACATAGGTCAGTGTCCCTGTTCGCGGTGATGTTTTATGTTAGACCACTTAATTAATAAGGTGGTTAGTTAATTAGTTAGGGGTTAATGGAGGTCTAATTAAGTTAGTTTATGACTTATATAAAGACCTAAACCTAATTAATGTAACCCCAACTGTCATATTTTCAAATACTCAATTTCTCTTCCTTCTCTTTTCTTTCTCTCTCCCAAATAGAAGAACTCCATTGAAGGGCCAGGTCAAGGTCTAAGGGCTGAAAGAAGATTGCTTTTCTCCATCATTCTTCATCAATTAAAAAGGTATGAGATTACTTTCCCCAAAGGGTTCTTCCAAAAATTGATTGTAAAACATGAGTTTCAAGTGGGTTTTCTTCTATTACGAATTTGATCTTCTAAATTGTATTGTATATGGTTTCTTTTGGTTATTATACTTATATTTTGATGTATTATGATTCAATTATGCTAGTTCTTTATGAATTAACCTAGTTTTGTAGATTAGATCATGAAATTGACCCAAGTCCCTAACCCTAGGTTACGAACTAGCGATGAATTGATGTGTAGTGATTCAATTGACTTCATTATTGCGTTAATTACCATTGTGTGATGATATTACACCCATTGTTGGGTTGAATTGGATCGTTGATGGTAAAACCTTCGATGATGTCTTGTGATGGAGATTGGGGTAAGTCTTCTGATCTGAATCCTTTACTTTAACTATGATTACTTGTGTTTAGTGATGAATTGATGTGTAGTGATGAATTGATGTCTAGTGATTCAATTGACATCATTATTGCGTTAATTACCATTGTGTGATGATATTACACCCATTGTTGGGTTGAATTGGATCGTTGATGGTAAAAGCTTCGATGATGTCTTGTGATGGAGATTGGGGTAAGTCTTCTGATCTGAATCCTTTACTTTAACTATGATTACTTGGGTTTAGTGATGAATTGATGTTTAGCGATGAATTGATGTGTAGTGATTCAATTGACTTCATTATTGCGTTAATTACCATTGTGTGATGATATTACACCCATTGTTGGGTTGAATTGGATTGTTGATGGTAAAACCTTCGATGATGTCTTGTTATGTAGATTGGGGAAGTCTTCTAATCTGAATCCTTTACTTTAACTATGATTACTTGTGTTTAGTGATGAAGTTATATTGAAGTATACCTTATGATGAGATTGATTAGGGTTGATAGGATGTTGAATTGGAATGTCTTGATTTATGACTTGTGTGTTGTTGGCTAATATGTAATGATATAAAGATGGTGATGACTTGCCTATGTGCCTTATCATAATGTGATTATGTAAATGTGCTAACCTCACATGTGTGAATTGTATTGAAAGACATACTCATGCAATTGCTATTGAGCTATGATGATGACTATATAAGGGGTACAACCAATGACCTAAATTAAGTTATGATTATTAATAAAGACATTTCAAAAGGACTCTCGCTTAGCACCTAGTGAACAAGAAGTGAGGAGTGTCCCTTCCCACATAGGGAAGGTAGGATCACTTATGTACTCATGAGATTGGATACTATTGTGCATGTGGCATAAAGAGGGTCCTAACTACATCTCCCAGTTCTTGAACTATGTTTCCCCATAGGAATACTAGCGAGTGGATCCACACAGATGTTATGTTCATATTTTGGTACTATCTTGGCAAGTAGTCCTCCTTCTTTTGGTGTAGGATTCCATGACACCGGATTCCATATTAGCTCATGTGGTCTATGTCGGTTAAGCAAAGATGTTCCCAAAAGTAAAATGAAATAATGAAGTGAATTCTAACTAGGATGACCTAAGGGGTTTGGCGTAGTCTAAGTAGGGGTATGGGACTCTACCGATACATTGCGCTTGTTAGCCTTGAGGGAAGTGTTAGAACGATGTTCTTATGTGATTATAAATGTAAATTATATAATGTATATGTTTATCTTACATGTTAATGACACTATGTGATATTGGTTTTACTTATGAACATGTGATTGGTCTCTCTTGCTAAAGTATGACGATGTTTACTCTTAATGATATAGTATGTGAAGTGGGTATTTCTTTTGGTTCTTGTTGGGTTTACTTTGTTGAGTGAGGTTGTGGGGCCTTACTTAGTCAATGCACTAGTGGACTTAATGGGGGTTCATGAGTAATGGTCTTGCTTGGGTTATGATATTATGAACGAGTATACATGTTTGTTGATATTATAACTTGATGATAGAGTTGTCTTGATTATGTGCTCAATCATGTTGATATGTATGTTGACTTGACTAGACTTAGTATTGTTGCTCTTGTGATGTACATGGTCTTGACTTTAGCAATATGTGCTTATTGATTGGTATTGGTTCTTTAATGTGCATAATGTATTTTCAAAGTAAATTAGCATGCTTTAATAAAATGTACCTTTTTATCATGATTTCTATGTTGTATGTGCATATGATTCCATACTTAGTACAAGTGATGTGCTAACCGCATTTCTCCCTTTTTCCCCAACTTTTTTTTTCCGATTGTTGAATGGTTTGTGACCTGTTTTGAAGGAAGGCTTGGAATCATTCTCCAAATATGGGTATTTTATCAAGTCTGAGGATGATTCCTTGTTTTTACTTTAGCTATTGTTCTTTGTTATAGTCTAAAAACAATCTTTTCATTCATTTTGTTTCATGATATTATTGTAAGCCCTAAGTGGCATTTCTACATTGTGTAAGGGCTTATTCCCATGGTGATTTGACTTCGTTTAGATGGTTTAATATGAGACATCACTTTTAAGACTATGTTATGTATAATATAAGTGTATGTGACATAAAACTAGAAGACTGTGTAATCTTCTTATACGAAGGGTCTATGTATACTCAATATGAGTATATTATGTGAAAACGAGAGGTATAAGTAAACTTCATGAAGTAGTGTAGATGAAAGTTTTAAATTTTCCGCATTTTTAACCTTTGAATGTAATGATGAATGCTAAGAGGCTAGTCTTGGTCATATTCGAGGACGATAACGCCGGTTACGTCTAGTGGGTGCTCCCCGGACTTTACAGGTTAGAGGGTCTCATGTTTATGTAATTAAAATATATCTTGATGCTATATTGTATAATGTGACTATATGTTCTTATGTTCACTTAATGTGATCTCTTAAACCTATTTTATGAAGTTTTACTGAAAAAGAGCATGTTTTATACAAATGTCCTATTATCAAGATTTTATGTTTTATACCCATACTTAGTGCATTCTAATGTACTAAATCCATATATTTTATCTTATCTCTAAAGGTGTAGGTTGAATTTGAGAAGAGTCTTGAAGTGAAAGCTTGGATTAGTGTTCATTCAAGCAAGTGTTGGTATGGACTTACTAGATTCGAGGACATCATGAATGTTAAGTTTTTCTTATAGAAAGTATCTTAATAGACTTAGATATTTTCTATATGTTGAAGTATGGGCCGTATCCGAAGATATTCGTACATCTAAGATGGCAACTTTGAGACGTAGTCTTTCTTTAGGATTTTCTATAAAGGAGATTTATTGAAGTATTACAATTTTGTGTGAAAAGTTTTAATTCCGCACTAATTTTTTATACGTGTAAGCAATGAATGATGCAAAAGTCTTTGTAAAGACCTCCGAGATGTCAAGTACATTGTGCCACGATTCAAGAATACCATATCTTCTAGGGTGTACTCTCGTGTCGTGACTAATGAAGCGAGGTTTCCCGGTATCTTCAATGCTTTTTCCTTAAGATTGGTGTGTGTCTAGAGCCTTTTGTATTAATTTTAACATGTTATTATCTTTGTTTTGCAGGAAAGGAGTCCAAAACCAAAACATAGAAGGCAACTGCGATTTAGTGTAGAGGTGACCCACGAAGGCCATCGACGGTCCGTCATTCCATCGACGCACAATATATGGTGATCGTCGACTGAAAGTTCAGGCATCTGGAGAACTCGGGGAAATATTATCAAGTGTGGAGATACAGAAGGATCGACGGTCCGTTGATTGATCGACGGACATTCCTGTTAAATCGTCGATCAGATCAGAGAATGTCCTAGTACACAAAGTTGAAGAATAGCTAAGTATGGAATGACAGAAAGGCATCGACGACCATGAATGCATCAATGGACCATAAATTCATCGACGAACCGTGTTGTTGGTCCGTCGATTGATTCAGAGAAGATGCTAGTTGAAGGATAAAAAAAGATGCTAAGTCTGGACTTACGGAGACAGTCGACGGTCCGCCGTTTCTTCGACGGACTGTCTGTGGCGGTCGTCGATTGAAGTCGCATTTTTGGACAACTTTTCTTATTTGAATTCCTTTAGTTTTAGTACAATCTCTTTTTAAAATAGGGTGTAAAACCTCCTTTTTATGGTTGGATTCAATTATTATTTTTTTAGTTTGCTTTTGGAGATTTGTTTTTGCAACTTTGGCATTAATTCAAATTTCCGTATTTGGTTTTCAAGTGATTTTTGTGGTTTCAAGTTGAATTTCTGGATTTTCTTTGAATTTGTCAAAGTAAGTTTATGATTTATTGTTTATTAACTATGAATTGTGTTCTTCTATGCATGGGTAACTAAATACACAACTAGGGTTGTGGGAACCATGGGTCATTAACAATGTAAACCTAGATTAATTACAATTCTCAAATAGGTTACTACATGCATTGATAATTCTTTTGCTTAGATATTTTTTTAACGAGTGCACGCGTTAGAATTCGCCATATTGCTACTTGGCGGACCAAGGAGGTAGTTAATAGGAAAAAAATTATCAACATAGATTTAATGGGATACTATCTGATAGGCCAGTCTCGATTGGTGCGAAGAAATAACTAAGTCATAAAGTGAATACGATGCTTAATATGAAGTAAAGGTAAGGGTTACTAACTTAGACACACGTAGACGGACGAAGGTACAAGCTGAAATTCTGTAAATGTTGGACGAATGATTTAGATATACCTAACATATCACTTTCCATGCAAAACACTACGGAAGAATTATTATAGCTAGGAATACGTTGCTATAAACCTATGAGGAACACTTACACCCTAGTTTTCTCACAACTTGATAAACACCAAAGATTTACTCCTGTTACTTATTTTACTTTGAAATATTACAAATATTTTGTTTCACAAAACCCCCCCTTTAATTACCTGTTTTTGGGAAGGACTTGACTAAATAGAAGTAATCGTACATTGAAGTTAAGTCTAACGCATTTTCCTCATGTGATTGACTACAACCTAATAGTTGGGTTCTTTACTTGATACAACCGCTTATACTTCTTTAGGGAGGTGTAATTTGAGCGTATGAAATTTTGGCTCCGCTGCAGGGGAAAGTGGCTTTTAGATTAACTTTAATAAAGTTACTGAAATTTAGTCAACAATTTCCTAATTTTTCTTTCTTCTTTTGTTTTTATTTCTCTAAGGTCTAGCTCTAGTGTATGCCAACTACACAGAGCCGAGGAAAACTACTTCCATTCGATCCTAAACTTAATCGGACACTCCGAAGAATGAATAATCAACAAAACCCAGCTAATCTAGGTGATGGGATCAATCGTCACCCCCCTCCACAAGATGATAATAATAAAGAAGTGCTTGATACTATTGCGGGTGGTTCTTATAGTGAATGCACATAGGAAGAGATCGGAGGGAAGTTGGAGAAAATCTCTCGCAACAATAAGGCTTGGAGCACTTGAAAGTAGGACATTGGGAGAAACACCTTGGCAGTGCAAGCTACACACAATCCAGCCGCAAATGAGATTTGTGAAGAGATGGCTCAAATGAGAACTAAACTTGGGTTGGTATTGAAACATGTCAGTGCAGGAGTAGAGAAGGTAAATGCGGTGAATTAGTTGACTAAACCAGCACCGCCAGTGGATGACTACTATTATGAAGAGGATACTTATGTATTTAATGTTTAAACAGGGGGTTTCTGACCAAACGCCCAAGGATCCAATCAGAAGAATTGGCGCCAAGGTCAAGGAAATCAAGGTCGAAACTATGTGAATTTCAACAGAGAGGGCCCATATGTTTGAGATGGAAACTTCAACCGCGACAACAACTTCAACCGAGGTAGCTATGGTAACAGAAATGATCAAAAGTGGGCCTTATGTTCCACCTCAAAATTGGGAAGTTGCTCCAAGGGATGGTGGATCTAGTATGGTGCGAGTTGAAGATATGTTGTAGAAGATGAGGAGGAGGTTTGATGCTAGTGATGAGCACACCAAAGAATTGAGGTGTGCTTTTGCTAATATCGGGCAAAAGGTGTATGCACATGTGGTCTCGATTAAGCATCTTGAGGTACAAATGGCCCAATTATCTACTACTGTGAACCCACAACAACCGGGTACTCGTCCTAGCAATACCATTCAAAATCCCAAAAATGATGGACATTGCATGGCAGTCACTACTCGAGGAGGTAAGCAAACCATATATTCACCAATGCCGTCTGTGGTAGAAGATGAGATGAGAAAAGATGAAGAGGTAGTGGAAACTATAGGTGAATTGGTGGACAAACCGGCGAAGGAAGCAGAGGTACCCCAGAAAGTGATCCCCATTCCGAGACTGCCACCACCATTCCCTCTGAGATTATTGAAGAAGACTGAGGATGGTAAATATCGGCGTTTTATCACTATGTTGAAACAGTTTTCCATCAATGTTCCTTTGATAGAAGCTTTGAAACAAATGTCCGGGTATGCCAAGTTCGTGAAGGATATGGTTACAAAAAAGAGATTGGTATGTTTTGAGGATGATGACCTAATGCCGCATTGTAGTGCTATTGCTACAAGGTCTCTTGTGCAGAAGAAGGAAGATCCGTACGCGTTCATAATTCCATTTTCTATCATATTATTACACTTTGCTAAAGCACTATGTGATCAAGGTGCAAGCATAAATCTCATGCCTCTCTCCATTTATATGAAATTGGGTTTGGGTGACCCAAAGCCCACTGCAATGCGGTTACTGATGACCAATCGTACAGTGAAGAGGCCCATTGGGATATTCCATGATGTGCTCGTAAAGGTGGAGTCGTTTATATTTCCTGCCGATTTTGTGATTCTTGACTATGAGGTGGACTTTGAGGTTTCTATTATTCTTGGGAGGCTATTCCTTTCTATTGTTCGCTATATCCTACAGGGTTAAGAGTACGTATGAGGTACAAATCAAAGAGCGCCTAGGTGTTGCGTCAATAGCGTCAGTGATCATGAATTTTGAGAGCGATGGCGTTGAAGAGTATGGGTCTTTGGTTGCGGCACTTGAACGAAGCAAATATCGGTTTAAACCTAAGAAATTTGAGTTAGATATGAAGCATCGCGAGTCTCCACCCGCGAGACCATCTATTGACGAGGCCCCAAAATTAGAGCTTAAGGCTCTACCACCTCATTTGAGGTATTTATTCTTGGGAAGAATTGACACTTTGTCAGTAATCATTGCATCAGATGTTAATGTGCAACAAGTAGAGTGTTTGGTGGAAGTGTTTAAGAGGTTCAAATGAGCCATTGGTTTGACTATTCCGGAAATTATTGGGATCCCTACCCGTATTTTTTCACACAAAATCCAACTCATTACAGATCACAAGACAAGCATTGAGCACGCGAGACGGTTGAATCCACATATGCAAGAGGTATTGAATAAGGAGATTATTAGGTGGTTGGATGCCAGACTAATATATCCTATTGCAGATAGTAGTTGGGTATGCCCTGTTCAGTGTGCGCCCAAAATAGGGGGAATGACAGTAGTGCCCAATGAGAGGAACGAGCTTGTCCCAATAAGATCGGTGACTGGATGTAGATTTTGTATGGATTACCGGAAACTGAATGCATGGACTGAGAAGGACCATTTCCCTATGCCCTTCATGGACCTGATGTTAGATAGACTCGCTGCAAAAGAATGGTATTGTTTTCTTGATGGCTATTCGGGTTACAATAAAATCTCTATTGCCCCGGAGGATCAAGAGAAAACCACCTTTACTTTCCCTTATGGGACATTCGCATTCAAGAGGATGCCGTTTGGGTTTTGTAATGCACCAGCAACTTTCCAGAGATGTGTGATGTCTATATTATCCGATATGGTGGAGACACTATTGAGGTGATTATGGATGACTTTTCAGTTGTTGTCCACTCCTTTGATCGGTGTTTGAGTCACTTGGACGAGGTTCTCAAAAGATGTGAAGATTTCAATCTTGTGCTAAAATGGGAAAAATATCACTTTATGGTGAAAGAAGGTATAATATTGGGCCATCGCATTTCGGAGAAGGGAATAGAGGTTTATCGAGCAAAATTTGAGGTTATAGAGAGACTTCTTCCACCCATCTCTGTAAAAAGGTGTGAGAAGTTTTCTTGGACATGTGAGCCTTTAAAGGAGGTTTATTAAGGATTACTCAAAAATTGTGCATCCTATGTGCAAATTACTTGAGAAGGAATGCTAATTCTATTTTGATGAATCCTGTCTGAAGGTGTTTGGAGAGTTGAAGGAGAAGTTGGTGTCTGCGCGCGTAATTATTTCCCCAGATTGGAGTAAATCATTTGAGGTGATGTGCGATGCTAGTGGGGTTGATATTTGTGTGGTATTGGGATAAAGAAGGGATAAAATTCATCACCCAATCTACTATGTAAGTAAGGACCTAAATGAAGCACAAAAGAACTACACTGTGAAAGAACAAGAGCTTCTTGCGGTGGTATTTAATTCAAAAAATTTCGCTCCTATTTGCTTGGAACGAGATTCATAGTGCATACTGACCACTCCGCTTTGAGGTATTTGATGGAAAAGAAGGATGTGAAAACAAGGTTAATCAGATGGGTACTATTATTTCAAGAGTTTGATTTCGAGGTAAAAGATAGAAAATGAACTGAAAATCAAGTTGCTGATCACTTGTCCATATTGGAGGAGGAAGCTATGCGAGAGTTGGGTGAGAAGTCTGAAATTGATGATACCTTCCTGATTGACCATGTATTGGTCGCTTCTCATGACTTGATTCCATGGTTCGCCGATTTTTGAATTATTTGGCCATTGATATAGTCCCATAGGACTTGTCCTTTCATCAGAGGAAGAAGTTCATGCATGATGTGAAAAAGTTCTTTAGGGATAAACCTTACTTATACCGGAGTTGTGCTGATGGGCTTATTTGCCGTTGTGTGCCGGAAGTTGAGATGTTAAATATTTTGGAGGCATGCCACTCCTCGCCTTTTGGTGGGAATCATAGTGGTATCCGGAATGCCCATAAAATTTTGCAGTGTGGTTACTATTGGCCGACCATTCACAAAGATTCCCATGATTTTGCCAAGTCGTATGATAGGTGTCAAAGAGATGGAGGAATTTCGAAGAGACAAGAGATCCCTTTAAATCCCATTCTAGTGATTGAGTTGTTTGATGTATAAGGCATTGATTTTATGGGCCCGTTTGTGAGTTCTCATGGGATGAAATATATACTTGTAGCGGTGGAGTACGTGTCAAAATGGGTGGAAGCTATAGCGCTTTCTAACAATAAAGAGAAGAGTATCACCGCGTTCTTGAAAAAGAACATCTTCTCCATATTTGGCACACCTAGGGCAATTATTAGTGATGGGGGATCTTACTTTTGGAATAAGTTGTTCAAAGGGCTATTGGAGAAATCTGGGGTTTGCCATAATGTGGTCACTCCGTACCATCCACAGACTAGTGGCCAAGTTGAGGTGTTGAATAGAGAAATCAAGCAAATCATGTCGAAAACGGTGATTGCTAATAGAACGGATTGGTCAAAGAGGAATGATGATGCTCTTTGGGCCTACCGCACTGCATACAAGACCCCCATAAGTATGTATCCATACCAACTTGTATATGGGAAGTCTTGTCACTTGCCAGTGGAGATAGAGCACAAATCCATGTAGGAAATGAAGAAACTGGAGATGGATTGGAATGAAGCAATAGAACAGGGACTTAATGGGTTGTATGAGCTTCATGAGTTTTGCCTAAAACCGTATGAATGTTCAGACATCTACAAAGAGAAGATGAAGAAGTACCACAACCAAAAGATTGAAAAGCGAGAATTTGCGGTTGGGGACTTGGTGCTTCTATTCAACTCTTGGCTACGCTTGTTTCCAGGCAAACTCAAGTCCAAGTGGACTGGACCATGCCTTGTTACAAAAGTGTTTCCACATGGAGTGGTTGAGTTGGAGAACAAGGAGGGCGCAAAGTTCACTGTCAACGGGCAAAGAATAAAGATCTACCTAGGGCATGCAGAGAGTGCGCATAAAGTAGTTGAGGCATATCACCTTGATGAAGTCTGAGTAATCAAGGATTGTGCGTCGTGCCACGACATTAAATCAACCGCTTCTTCGGAGGCAACCATGTATCCTCTAGCCAACAATAGGTTTTTCCTTTTCTTTGTAGGAGTAGTTGCATTCCCTTGTTTCATTTTTTTTCTGCGTTAATTTTGTATTGTTTGCTAGAGATTAGTTTAGGGTATGTTTCTATAAAATTTCCAGCAAAACACAAAAAGAATAGCTTAATGGGTGTTCAATGTGCAGGGACCAAAACCAATAATTCTGCAGAAAATGGTCTGCTGTACAGATCTACGGACCCCATGACGGACCGTCGTTTGATCGACGGACCGTAGATGGTGTCCGTAGAACCCAGGTACGTCATGTAATTTTGTCTAAGTTTTTATGTAATCTACGGTCTAATAAATGATCCATCGAGTGACTTACGGATCATTGTCGAGGTGTCGTCGGTCCAAAGAACCAGTGACCCAACCCGACCCGACCCGACCGGTTATATTAAAAGACATCTGTTCATTTAACCTTCGAAACCTTTTAAAATTCTTTCTCAACCATTTCCCTCCCCTTATTTCCTTCCTTTCCCATTATATCATCATAACTTCACCTTTCATTTTCGTAAAATCTCCAACACTCCCAAAATCCCCAAACTCCTAAAACCCTCTCCTTCCTATATTGTACTTCTTTCTCTAGCTTTCTTCGGTCGTTGTTCAAAGGCAGGAATGTAGGTTGTTGTAAATATCAATCACCCAGTCACTCAACTACGATTTTCAGGTATTTCGATTCCATTTGCTTAATGAATTCTCGTTCATTTGCTTTTAGAAATGAAAAATTAGTATGTGTGTTCTGACTTAGGGAAAAAATTGCATATTAACGATTGTTAAAATATGGGTAATATGTACCTTAGAATAATAGAAAGTGATTGGGTTGTGGTATAATCTTTTTAAAATTAGATTGTTGACTTTCCGACTTATGGTTTGGTAGAATCTTAATATTGAAACCCTAAGGATGAAGAATTGGTCTTGTTCTTGTTGTTATGATTTGGATGAACTTATGAGGGTCTAAAAGTTGTCAAAATGTGCAACTAAAACAAGGTCAGAAATTTGTCTCTGACTAACAGCACGAGACCCCGTCGACGGACCTTCGGTTGATTGACTGGACGTCGATCGAGTCCATCGATTGATTAACCTGAAAACTGTTGAACTCTTAGACAATGGAAGTGGACTAAGGTCCATCGATTGATCGATGGGTCGTTCTTCACGTCCGTGATTTTCAACTAAAACCCTGATTTGTGCGAGTTTAAAAAGTATTCTAAGTATCAGACGAGTGAAGTGGACTATGGTTTGTCGATTGATCGATGGGCCGTTCTGAACGTCCGCCGTTTCCAACTGATAGGTCTGTAGAATGAAGACAAAAAACATTTTCCTAAGAGTCCAATGAAGGACACTATCGACTTAACGTCGATATTACCCATCAACCAGTACTGCAATTCTATACTGCACTTTGATTTGTGTTTCTTTTTTCTGGTTTGATTGTTTTGTATGTATATTAAAAATTCTATGAGACTAGCAAACTGTTTTCAAAGTACATATGGCCACCAAACCAGACATTTTCTATTCCAGAGGCAGGTCCAAATCCGTGGCACCATCCCGTCGAATGATTGGCACTTCCGATGATGAGAGGGATGCAGAATACGTTCCCCCAAGCAGCCGGACCCCTACACCAACTGCAAGATCAACTTGGGGCACCCCCAATAAGGTGGATTACGACGTAGTCACTTTCTCCCAGTCTGATGAGGAGCACACACTAACCAGCACACCGTCTGGGTTTGCCTCGGGTTCTAAAGGAGCGTCTGGCTCTGAAGAGACATTAGGTTCAGAGTCGGCCCACTATACAGGGGCGACTGAGGCCACTGCTTCCGGTTCAGGATCACTTGAAGCAACCCTCCAGGAGGTGCCTGGTCGCCAGGCCTCGTCTAATGAGGCCCATAGTTTGGAGTCTGCGCCGGCACGCTAGTATGATGTCCCTACACTGTTTCCTGATTAGCCAAACTTGTGGTGCATTCATGGTCATTATCAGGTATACATGGATGCAAAGATGCTGAATGAAAAGAGGGTGATGACTCATTTGGTGACAGTCGAGCGGAGAGTCCAAAGGGAGCCTTCACACAGTCCCTGATGTGCATAGCTTGTATACCCGCCACAGGCTCGAGTGGATGGCTAGGAGTGTTGGGTCGTATAGTGAGGAGATTGTTCGAGAGTTCTACGCATCTTATGTGGAGACACTCAGAGGTTCTTTTTGACTTGCGGGCGAGACCTACAAAATAGGACCTACTTGCAGAGGTTTTAGTTTGAGACTACCGGGTGGACATTTCTCCTACGTCCATCCACCGCTTATTGTACGGTGTGCACATTGGTACTACTAGGGATCCCATTACTCCGTAGTTTTTTGTTACAAGTGGGCTTTTGTCAAGAGTGGCCAGTTTCATAGGACTAGGGAGCAGAGGGAGTCCACCAAGAGGTATCTCACACAATAATTATGCATCGACGGCGAGGGAGCATACTGGGTGTTAGACGCAAGAGGCCTTATCAAGAAGGCCAACCTTACCTTCACAGCCAAGTTATTCTGGTTGTTAGTCCCCCACCGCCTATCTCCCACGGCAGCAAATAACATCCATACATGGGATAGAGATGTCATGGTAACAATATTAGTATCTGGGTTTGAGATCGACTTCGCAAAGTTATTGATCTCCGTGATACATGATAGGGCTTTTAAGTCCTCTACTACTTACCCGTTCGCTTATATGATTTTTCAATTATGCAGGGATGTTGGAGTCCCATTTGGAACCGTGATTCCCTCCGTACTCCTGCCGAAACTGTGGATATAGGTCTCATCAAGGATGAGTCCAATATGGCGGTATCGCGGAGAGGGCAAAGAGTTGATTTGTAGCCGCTGAGTGAGAATTTGGCGGATAGGGTAGAGTTAGCCCAAGGGGCTAATACTGCCACTTCAGAGCCCACTGATACCACCCCGTCCGATTCTGCTCCTGGCACTAGTAGAGCACCCAGTTCCTCCCGATCTATTCCATCGTCAGCAGCACTGGTCCCGATAGCTAGGGTCCAGAAGTTAGAAGCCCAAATGTCCACCGTTCTGCATTACATCAAGCCTTGGATGCAGAAATCTATTGGCGAGGATGAATACCAGATTGAGAACATAGTGTCTCAGCAGACTGAGCGGAAGATTGAAGAGATTTACCAACGCCTCTATGCATTTGAGCTGTGAGTTCTTGCATGCCCAACCCCCACCATTGATTTGACTACTCTTCAGGAGGTTGTGGCGAGTCTGCGGGCAGATGTTGACATTATACTGGAGATGAGGGGACCCAAGCCCGAGACTGCACCAGTCGAGCTACCGGAGGACACAATGCTTGCTGCACTATTTACTGCCTCCATTGCACCGCCACCTCAGCCACGTGAACGTGCCAAGAGGCACTGTTCCAGCCGCACCACTGAGGGAGAGTATGCTCGTGCAAGGAAGACGGAGCATAGGATCTAGAGGCTGCGAGTAGAGCCTCTTTGATTGATAAGGAGACCTATCAAATGAGGGCTCGAGAGTTAGCTGTTGGGGCATCTAGTTCCATACTTGAGGCTGTTGAGAGGAGCACCATTGAGGGTGCGGAGATTGTTGTGGGCACCACTGAGGGTTACCCTACTACTGAGGTTGTGGGTTCTGAGAAACCAGACCCGCCTGCTTGTTGATCATCGGCTCATTGCGCCTCAGGTTTACTTCACCTACCACCCTATCTTTATATTTCTTATGCATTGGTGACAATTGCATGTTTTTTTAATTGGGAGTGGGGTAAATGGAAAGTGAGTGTTAGGGTGAAGTCTAAGTCGCCCAACTCACGATCTCCTCTTATGGTTTTCTTGGCTGTGTTTTTTTGCCCCAAGAGACTGATTACAATACTGTTGAACCGGCATGTCGTAACTTGTACAAAGTATGAAAGTGAAATATGAAGCATGACGGCTAAATATGAATGATATCTTGCTCTATGAAAATTCTTCCATCAATAAGTATAAAGAAGTTGAATGTGTTGGCTCTAATCATGACATAGAGATGCACCCACTGCATGACCCTCAATCGAACAATAAAACTAGGTGTCCGACAATCTTATAGGGTAAGGAGGTATCAAGAGACTGTGAGAAAATTTGATTGTTCCACTGTTGGTACCTAGCTAGAACTTGCCCAGTTAGTCAGGCAAAAGGAATTTGTGTTAGACAACTAGGAAATGATCATAGGCCCTTATTCAAATTAGCAAACATCTAGCCTAAAGTAAAGTGAACCAAATGAAATTGTTATCCCCTTTTTATCCAATTATGTTGAGCCTATAATAGACCTTTCATTTCTTCACCAACTAACCTTCCCTGTGTATAATGTGCTGACCCTGGTCCCTCCTTGTACATGTGCACCTCAAATTACGCCAAAAAGCAAAAGTTGAGGGTGGCTAATGCAGAAACGTACCTCATCTTAGCCCTGACCCAACATTGGGTAATGTGTACCTCGAATCATGGTAAATCCATAAGTTAAGGGTGGCTATTATGAGTGATGCCCCGAAAAGTGGGATGAAAAGAGTAATGTGGCAAACAAAAGAAAAAGTGATCAAGAGAAGTGACTCAGTCAAAATAATCAATTGAATGAAGAAAGAAAAAGAAGAAAGAGATTGAAAGAAAAAAAAAGAAAAAGAAAAAGAAAAATGGTGTTGCACAAAAAGAAGTAAGAGTCACTTCCTAAAAGAACAAAGGAGAAAGCAAGAAAACTTGAAAAGAAAAGAATCAATAGGGCATAATAGATTATCCGTAATGTCAAGGAGAGCAAAAAGTCACTAAAATGTACCCATATGTACCATACATGATCCTGAGCCTATGTTACAAGCCAAGAAAGCCCTATCGTGATCGTAAGAGTCTAATGTGGTGAACTTAAGCAGTGAAACTAAGGGCAAGCCTATAGCGACAACTACTAATTAGGTGTGAATTTGTTTTGAGCGTCAGTGTTGAATAATGATGGTTATACTCAAAGTTAAAATCACTGTGTGAAAAAGGAGGATATCTTTTGAAGTGAGGGCACTAGTTGCAATATCGGAAAGTTGGTACCTTGGCTATAGGCAAAAGAGTAGAGGTATCGGTGCATGGTAAGTCTATGTCATGGTCTAATCCATATGAGTGAGCTTATCAAGCCTAAGAGTACAAGCATGCACTAAAGATACGAAAAAGGTGGGATTGATAGCCCTGTGATTTCGAAAGCATAAAAGAGGATACTTTTGCACAAAGTGTTTTTTTGAGTCATAGTGCGTCACTTGAGGACAAACAACGAATTTAAGTTGACGGTGTTGATGTACCCAGGTTTCACGGTATCTTCCATGCTTTTTCATTAATATTGGTGTGTTTCTAGAGCTTTTTTGTAGTAATTTTAACCTGTTTCTATCTGTGTTTTGCAGGAAAGGTGTCCAATATCAAAACCCAGAAGGTAGCTGAGATTTAGTGAAGAGGTGACCCACGAAGGCCATCGACAATCCGTTGTTCCATTATCGATGGACCGTAGATGGTGACCGTCAACTTAAAGTTTAGGCATCGGGAGAAACTCGGGGAAATCTGACCAAGTGTGAGGCTACCGAAAGATCGACGATCCGTTGATTGATCGACGGACTATCCTGTTAAATCTTCAATTAGATCAGAGAATGTTCCAGTACCCAAAGTTGAAGAAAAGCTAAGTATGGAACAACGGAAGGCATCGACGGACCGCGCTGTTGGTCCATCGATTGAATAAACGAAGATGTTGGTCCATCGACGGAGGCAGTCGACTGTCCATTGTTTCATCGACGGACCGTCTGTGGGTGTTGGATTCTATTACTATTTTCTTAGTTTGCTTTTGGAGATTTGTTTTTGCAACTTTGGCATTAATTTAAATTTTCGGATTTGGTTTTCAAGCGATTTTTGTGGTGTCAAGTTGAATTTCTGGATATCTTCGAATTTGTCAAAGTAAGTTCATGATTTATTGTTTGTCAAATATGAATTGTGTTCTTCTATGCATGGGTAACTAAATTTTACAACTAGGGTTGTGGCAAGCATCGGTGATTAACAAAGTAAACCTAGCTTAATTACAATTCTAAAATAGGTTATTGCATGCATTGATAATTCTTTCGCTTAGATGTTTTTTAACGAGTGAACGCCTTAGAATGCACCTTATTGCTACTTGCCGGATCAATGAGGTAGTTAATAGGAAAAGAATTATCAACATAGATGTAGTGTGATACTATCTAATAGGCTAGTCTTGATTGGTGTGAAGTAATAAGTTAACCATACATTTAATACGATGCTTAATATCAAGTAAAGGTAGAGGTTAGTAACTTAGACACAGGTAGCCGGACCAAGGTATCGGGTGAAATTCTCTAAATGCCGGACCAAGGATTTAGAGATACCTAACTTATCACTTTGCATACAAAACACTAGGGAATAATTGTTATAGCTAGGAATACGGCCTTATGAACCTATGGGGAACACTTACACCCTAGTTTTTCTCTCAACTTCATAAACACCAATGATTTACTCGTGTTACTTGTTTTACTTAGAAATATTACAAAAATTTTGTTTCACAAAATACCCCCTTTAGTTACCTATTTTCGGAAAGGACTTGACTAAATAGAAGTAATCGTACATTGAAGTTAAGTCTAAACCATTTTCCTCGTGTGATCGACTCCAACCTAAAAGTTGGGTTCTTTACTTGATACAGTCGCTTATACTTCATTAGGGATGTGTAATTTGAGTGTATCGGTGACAAAGCTGGTCTCCGAGCATAGATTATGAAGTAGTCTTAGGAATTCGAAGTCTCATTAAAGCCACGTGTAGAAGAGTCTTTTTCATCGGTGTGAGTCATGACACATCTATGAGCGAGAGGCTATAGAGTTTCACTTTTTTCATCAATCTTGTGCCGTGCCTATAGAGTTGAGGTTATAAGTGTCTATTCCTAATCTCTTGTCTTGTGATTATTGTATATGACTACAAGAAGAATGTCCGCAAGATGGTTGAAAGAAGAAGGAGTGCATGAGGAAATTCCCCAAGGTTGACTGCATCCACAAGGAGTTCAAGTTCCCCAAGGAGTGCAAGTTCCTCCTCATAGTGATCAAGTCCATATTAGAGTTGAAGGTAATAAGTTTCCGATTGTTCCCGCAGACATGCCTATGGGAAGATTAGAGAAGCTCTACTTGCTTTAGACCGAGCCATGACATCTTATGTCAATAGGGGTACTAAACCTAGGCAGACTGCTATGGAGAGTACCATGACCTCTAGATTGAGAGTTTTTGTGAGAATGAATCCTCCTGTTTTTCTTGGGTCTTTGGTGGGATAGGATCCCTTAGTGTTTCTTGATGGTATGGATAAGGTTTTGAGTGCTATGGGTCCGACTTCTACGGAAAGGGCAGAGATGGCCTCAAACCAATTAAGGGATGTTTCTCAAGTATGGTACACTCAATGGAAAGATAATAGGCCGGTTGAGTCGGGTCCTATAGAGTGGGAGGAGTTTAAGGAGACTTTCTTAAGAAGTACTTTCCCGTGAGAGGAGGGAGGTGAATATTGAGGATTTCATTAACCTTAGACAAGGGAACATGAGTTTGGAAGAGTTTTCTTTGAAGTTCACCTTGTTTTCTAGGTATGCTCCATCCTTGGTTTCTAACCCTAGGGATGAGATGATTAGATTTGTGACCGGTGATGCTGAATTTATGAAAGAAGAGTGTTGTACGACCATGCTCCACAATGATATGAACTTTTCTAGGCTTATGGTGTATGCACAATGTATTGAGGAGTCAAATCTTAGTAGGATTTCAAGGAATTTTAAAAGGGTTTGAGTTGATGAGAAATATTAACCTAGGTTTATGAAGAGCCATCCAAACAATGATGGACCTAGTGCTCCTAAAGTTAAGGGTGAAGGTGGTAGTATTTTTCAACGTGTTTAGTGTACTTGCTCTACTTGTGGGAAGAAGCACTTTGGGAAGTATTTCGTTCATACTGGAAATTGTTTTGGTTTTGGTAAGGATGGTCATAAGGTGAGTGATTGTCCTACTATTTTATCTAGGGGGAAGAGAACAAGAAAGATACTCCAAGTGTTCCAGAAGGCGGTGCTCCAAAGAGAAATCGCTTCTATGTCCTTCAAGCTACGGGAGCAAATTCGGGTGATGATGCCGGTAAGTTATAGTTTTCTCTCTTGTGTAGTAGTGGTTCCTTCTATGTGGGAGAGTATGGTGAGTAGTAGAGTTATGATTTATCGTCTCTTCTATTCAATTCAAGCTTGAGAGTGTTAATGTCATAGAAGCATATTGCATGTTGCATTGTGTTTAGGAGTCTTGTTGAAATTGAATTTCATTGATTCCTTGCATTGTGAATTTCATGAAGTTATGTTTATTTCTTAAAATGAATTAATATGGTTTTGTATCTCATATTTTCATGCTTCTATCATAAATTGCTTAAATGTTGCATTACTGAATGTTTTAGAATAACTCACTGTAAGGTTTCGCAGTTCACTGTATATATTTTTGAATTTTGACTAAATTGTTCTTTTATAAAAAATGGTTGTAATATGTATTGAAGTGATGTATTTAGAGCCTCACTTTTGCCTAAAAATGTTAATAACATGTAAATAAAGTTTTTTTACAACATGTATAGTTGATTTGAAGTGGTTTGTAGATCAAACATCCAAGAAGGTCCGAGATGTTCGAAAGTTAGTCTTTAGACGTGCTAGTATGTCATTTTATGTTTGACTTTTTTTTATGCGTTGTTTGGAGTCTAAAGTCTGTGGGGATGACCCTAACATCTAAATGAACATATTTAGGGTCAAAATGTCAGGGTACGACTCCCCAAGGACCGCCCTAGGGGTCCTCGAGGAGGACCCAAACTTGGGCCTACAAGCTTCCCAAGGCAGCAGCCTTTTGTTCTTCCATGAAACATGTCCGCGTCGCAGACTAGGGTCTCCATAGGCAAAAATTTTGGTCTGCATCGCGAACACAAAGCGGGATTTACTTCCCCAAGAATTAACTCCAAAAATCCTTTGGGAACAGCTCTGCGACGCGGACTTGTTCCCCGACGTAGATTCTGCAAATGAAATTTAAGTTTGACATGTCTTAAAGTCCTAAAATGTATGAGGGGTATTTTCGGTAATTTGGGAGGCATTTATAAAATTATTTTAAGACCTATTTAACCCCTTTCCCAAGTAGAAACCGCATAACTGTCACCACCGGAATCTAGACCCCATACGAGACCGGCATCGTTGACCTCTCAGAGGTCGCAGACAAGCCTACATACGTCGTAAATACTTCATCTAGGTTAATTTTAGCGAAAACTTTGAACTTTTGTTTACTTAAACTTTATATTGGAAAACATTGATCTTGCATAATACTATCTATGTAAACTCATAAGCTTTCACAACAACCATCTAAATCAAGATAATCAAATGAAAGATATATTCATAAATATAGAGTTGCCAAAATGACAACAATACAACGTCTGAAAGTAGATACGAAAGAAACGCTAGTGGAACATACTCCACTAGCTCATACCTACGTCTACGAAAGAATAAATCAGTAAGCATCCTCGAAAGCATGAGGGCCTATCAAATTTGGATGAAAGCTTTACGTCCGGATAACTTCTGCGTCGACTCGTAAGCTCTAACCTCAAGCTGCACCTACATCAAAAAGTAGTTAAATGTATGTAATTATTACACACTTGTACTAAGTATGGGTATATGCAAGCACACACCACGGACATGCTTGATTTAGAATAGCTCTCTCCTAACGATATGAGTTATGGAAAGTCAAGTCAGTGGACGTGCCAAAATCGAATTAGGAAAGTCATGCCATGAGAGTAACATGCATCATCATACGTATCATATTGCATATAGCACATAACATATTGCATATAGCACATATCATATTTCATTTCATTCGTTTATATACCATGAGACCTTGGAATCATGGACTTAACATTAGGACTTCCCAAAATGAGGGCTCAACATATGGGACCTAAACTAGGGAGCCTTCTTTAGCAAACACAGAGTTTGCTTCATTTATTCATACGTACTTCATTTCATTTCATTCATAGGCTAGTGTAAACACCAGCTATACGTAGGATGTAGTTTAAGACTCTCATTGGGTTCACTGTGCAATGACTAAGAATGACCTAGTGTCATTACATAATTCTAGTTCACTTCTTGATTATCCTACCCAAACACCTTTGGTATCGTTTATTTCATTATGTGCATTACAATAGGCTGGACTCATTCTTTCTTTGGGAACTTTAACTTTAACTGACATAGATCATGTGAGCTCCATGAAATCCTGTGTCTACCCACACCAAAAATAGGTTGAATCACCGGCCAAAGTTAAACCTAAACATGCTAGCGTATATAGGGAATTGAACCCTGCTAGATCCCTATGTTGGCTGCATAGGTTCAAAGACTAGGAGATATAAGGAGACCCATACACGTCTGGACGGACAGTCTCATCTCATGAGAATTATACAAACCTCTGCCTTCCCAAAAGAAGGAATCACCACTCATAGCTAGCCTATCGGTGCTCAGTATAAAGTTCCATTACATTCATCTCATACATTATAGAAGCTAACTTCTAGCATGAGGACCTCATAGCTCATTAGATGATTTCTCATCTCAGAATTAGTATTAAGTATATATTAACTTGAATACTTTCATTAGAGTGTTCATAGAGACTGGTCTCCTCATTAGCTTTACACTCTCATAGGTGAGTACGTTTTGGTAACATTTACTTAGGCTCATTTGAGATTGCTCTCATATTTCACAATAGCCTATTATCATGTTGTCACCGCATTCATTAGCCTTAGAACATTTTCCCTTCATAATTACTCACCCCTTTTTACGTGAATGTTCATTTCATCATATGCCAATGCACTTGGCCTTTTAGTGTCTTTCACACTCTTACTTAACCCTTCTGGGGTCACATCATTCATTACATAACACCTTAGTTTCACTTACTTTTAAACGTATGCTGGACTTATGGATCCATACATACAAGCCATGAGGCTTCATTCGTAATTCGTCTAAGTGATTCATACTTACCCAAGGTTATGCGGTACAAGACTTATGCATCTTGTAAGTAAGCCAAAGTCTCAGTTTCGATCCTTTAAGGCAACATTCATTTAATCATTTATTCACATACGACTTATGTGTCAATACGGAATTGGGAAAGGGAACCCTATTTCAAATCCCTTGTATAACACTTAGTTGATTTTCTTTATGATTTTTGTGGACATAAACTTCTTGGCTAGGGAACCCGAGATCCATCCCCCACGCCTACACTTCCTTTCTTTCTTTTTGTTGATTTTTTTTTGTCTTAAATATTTCGGCCTGGGGAACCCAAGATCGAATCCCCACACCCACATTTCTTTCTTTTCTTTCTTTACTCTATTCCTTCGTTTAGATCAAGAGGGAGTGGGATCGATTCCCCACAACCTCACCCTATTTTTATTTATATTTTATCCTTACTTTCTCATTCGGCCAAGAGGTTGTGGGTTCGATCCCGACATACCTCATTTTATTATTTCTTTATTTCATTTTTCTCCTCTCTCCCTCACCCATCCAAGAGGTTGTGGGTTCGAACCCCACACGCCTCACTTCATTTGTTTTCATTTTTCTCCTAACTTTTCACTTGAGCTTTACCCCATTTCGAATCCCCCTTACCTCCTTTTTTATTATTTAATTTGTTATAACTTGTATGTGGTGAGGTATTGGGTTGAATACCCACTGACCTCATGCGTTTTAATT
The DNA here is from genome assembly GCA_016801875.1 of Solanum sitiens. NCBI lineage: Eukaryota > Viridiplantae > Streptophyta > Magnoliopsida > Solanales > Solanaceae > Solanum > Solanum sitiens. Next base: position 1,942,261 of record JABWTJ010000094.1, on the reverse strand, counting down.
TTTTTTAAAAAACTATTTTTTTTACAATAAGCTGGCCGAAACCAAATTTCCAGCATTTTGGAAATTTGGTCACCTTTTTCCAGTCCATTTTCTCAACCTTTAAACGTTAGATTTAGGAAAATTTTCGTGTAGCATCTAGTGTATCTTTAGGTGAGCTTTTATGGTTGCTTCTGGAAATTTGATCACCTTTTTGCAGTCCATTTACTCACAATCTTTCACGTTAAACATTAAGACATTTCGAGTCGTTTTTAGGGAGACATTTAGGTGCATTTTAAAGGTTACTTTCAGTCAAGAATTATCTTTAAATTCAGCAATTTTTAACTAATATGAACATCACGTTTTTAACATATTCTCACACACAGAATTCATAACATTTTAACATGTCAATGTCAAGCTTCAAACCGTGGCTAATTCTTAGCGTACACATGCACAAACAAGTTAATGAACTTCACATTTTCGGAACACCTCTTTTATTTCTACATAATTCCGAATACACATTGAAACACGTAATCACAACCAGCCCTAAATCATATACCCGAAGTCATACCAACGCATACTTGAATCTTTCAAAGGATCTAATGACAGGGGCATGCAACGGGGACAACCTTAGTTTTCGATTGTGAATAGTCTGAACCTTAGGGGTCTCTTGGGAAAGAGACCAAGAGGGAAGAAAACACATACCTGAAGTCATTCAATACTTGTTTCAATGCTTCCAATTCTCATGAAACCAAGCCTCACCACCAAAACCTCAGCACATACCCGTTGAGAAACCCCTTTTTGCTTTACGTTTTCAAATTGTCTTTACTTTTGAGTTTTAGCGTTCAAGTTCTTGATGAACTTTATATTTTTTCGTTCTGTTCTCTTCTTTTACTGAAGAGTTATTGTGTAAATAAGCTGAAACAAAAGAGAGACGTGAGAAAGAGTGGTAGCTTAGGATTAAGAGATTAGGTGGAGGCTTAGTCAAATTATGACTTCTCTTATTTATTTACAAATCTGATTTTTTTCCAAAGGGTAAGTGAAACCACCAAGCCCCTACAATCGGGTGAAGCTTAACTTGCGAAAAAGGATCAAAATACGGCCAACCCTAACCGAATTGCCCCTCCTCTTTAAATTAATTAATTTATTAAATACTTAGGATAATTACAATACTACCCCTAGCTTGGAAAAGACCATTTTACCCCTAGACCCTTTAAACCTAAGATTACCCCTTTCAAGTCCAGTAAAAACTCATCCGGGGTGAATCTTCAATTCGGGTGCCCTACATGGTTGGTTCTCACCTTGACTAGCTCAACTAACTCACCAAGTTGGTTGGCTTGGCTAGTGCATAGGTTCTGAGGTCTGGTTCCACGCGCAACAAGTCGTGTGAACCCGGTCTAATCCAGGCATTCTAGGTACGTTTAAGCATTACATAGCATAGTCATTTTCAGGTTGTTACATTCACCCAATAAGAAAATCAAAACCCCAAAACCTTCTTCTCCCCCCAAAACACCAAAACCTCCACTGGAGACCAAAACTCAATTTCAAACTAGGGGCTACATTTCTATCGTTTCTTCTCCAATTTTTCATGGTTCTTTAATCAATAAGGTATGGTAATCGCTGATCCTTAGTTAATATTCCATCTATGGAGTTCAATCAATGATTTTCAAAAGTGATTAAAAGACCAAAATTCCCAATTTTCCATCTAGCCATGGGTTCATAGTCAAATTGATTTCAAAGTCATTTTAATGATGGATTTATGTTTAATTACAGTTTTAATTATGAATTTCAATAAAGAAAACATGATACTCCTAATTTTTCAAATTGGCCAATACTGTGGGTCTTGTGATCTTGATGATATGATGATTATATTATGTTTAGATTATAATGAATTCCTTAGTTCTATATTCCTTGATGTCAATTGTTTATGAATTGTTGGGAATCGATAAAGGGTGATCATTAACTTGGAGATTTGGTAAGTTGACCTATTTCTTCTAATTAGATTAGAATGTATATGTGTTGATTGGTATGGTCCACTTATGGTGGCGGTGTTTATATCATTGTACATCTTTATATTTTGGGATCATGGCCTTGAAGGAATTTGATGCAAGATGAATTGATATGATGATTTCATATTTAGGAAATTGAAGGATGTAGCCTTGATGTAGTATAATGTTCTAATGAATTGATGTTATGTGAAGTATATGCATAGTCTACCACAGTAGTTGCATCATTTAGGTGTGTGGATGATATTGAGTATATGTGATGATCATGTTAGGGTTAGGTGTGGTCTATATGGCTAATGATGATGAATAATCTTATAGAATGACCACTACCTATATTAACTATGAAGGTGTGATCAAAGTATGTTAGGATTCTTGTATTCTAATGTTGAATACAATCTTGTCTCCAATGATGTAATGTGAGTGTGTGTAGTCTATAGTCCTTAATACACTATATATGTGTCTGATTTGAGACTTGAGAAATGTTTTACATGTATTGTGATATTTAGAGGGTGGATTCCTCAAGGTTATGCTATAGCCATTGTGTGATCATGTTGACCAATGTAGATACACACTTCGTGCATGTCTATGAATATGATATATTCAAGATTATTAAGGAAAGGGTAGTTCTCCTATGCATCATTTCCTATTCCTATGCATGTAAAGTATATGATTAAGGAATTATGAACATATGTGTGTAGATGTGTTTATGTGATGGTGGATCTCACATTTGTATGCACACACATGATGTATGAATAGTACAATTATGTGAAACGACATTGTCACATAATATAGGTTCTATTATGTAAGAACATTCTCATCTTAGAAACCTTTAAGCAATATGTTGTATGACGGAGCAAGCCCCTAAAGCCTTCTTTATGAACTAATGCATTAAATGCATAATTATAATTAAAAAGGGATTTAGATCCTAGCACCGAGTGAACATGACAAATGAGATTTGAGGCTTCACGTTAGTAATTCCGGCTTCCCACAAGAGAACCTTCACGTTTAGCAAGTCCGGGTTCCCAACCTAGATGTTATCTTATGAGATGGAAATGTTCATGATAGTAAGTCAAGGTTTCTAAAGCATTCTTCATGTTCCATAATAATGTTCCCCCGTAGGTTATAGCATGTAGATTATACCTAGATAGTTATGTATCATTGGTTAAACATTAGGCAAGTGTTAACCCTCTCCTTTCGGTGTGGGAGGAGAACACCGGATTCCATGTAGCTCACATGGTCTATGTCAGTTATGGATATGTCTCCCAAAGTAAAAAAAAAAAACTATTATAAGATTATGGACTCTAATCATAACTCATTGAGGAGGTTACTTAGTATAGGTTGGACTATGGACCATACCATGCATTGCACTAGTGAACTCAAAGAAAGGATAAGATTAGTACATGTATGAAAGTAAGACTGTTGTTATGTATGTATGAAATGTATGAAAGCATTGTTAAGTAACTTTGCTATTTAAAGACATGGATTATATTTTATGTATATGAATTGCACTTATGGCTTCTATATAGGTTTACTAAGTATACGTGGGGGTATGTGACTCCATGTGTACATTGCACAAGTAATGTTGTGAAGGAGTTGTGAGGGTGGTTTACTTATGATTTGAACTTAATGAGGTATGACTAAGATTGTAGTAAAGGAAAGAGTCCTTATATGATACTATGAATAATGTGTCCTTATGTTTAGCTATAAATGAAGATGTTATGACTTCTTCAGTAAGATATGCCTAGTCTAGGATGACTTCTTAGGTACTCTAGGTTGAAGTAGTATTATGGGATACTACCTACACATTGCACTAGTGTGACTTGGGGGTTTTCTTAGGTGATGGTCCTTATGTGAACCTTATGTCTATGATGTGTTTATGACTTGTGAATATTAGAGTTGTCAATATGGGCTAGCCCACCCCATCCGGGCTAACCCATACAGGCTTCGATATTTTATGGTCCAGGCCAGGCTAGCCCATTTTTGGTGTGGGACAAAAAATGGCCGGCCCAACCCACAAGTACGTGGGCTATAGGCTTGCTGGGTCAGCCCACTTTTTAAAAAATTATATTATTTTTAGAATTATTAAATTAAAATTATAAATTATAATTTAAAAATATTATCATAAATATCGACAAAACAATATTAAATGATGTTAATGTTACTAATTTTTAATCAAAACCACAAATAAAATTATCTTTATAATATTTATTAAGTTTTTTTCAAGTAAAGTATAAATATCTAAATAGCAATATTGACCTAATTGTTTTTGAGTTTGGACTCTCTTTAATTTTAAATTTTAATATTATATTATATTTTTTAGTTAATTTTTATTGGCCCACGGGCCGGCCCAATCGATATTTCTGAAGCCCCACAAATCAGAAGGCTTATTCAGGCCGGGCTAAGAAGCCCTTTTCTCAAATGGGCCTCAATAATCCTAGCCCAGCCCTATTAAATCCCGGGTTAGGCTAGGCCGGCGCAACAGGCCTAGCCCATATTGACGGCTCTCGTGAATATGTTTGGTTGTGTTTATGAAGCATATGTCACGACCCGGATTCTGGAATCTGGATCGTAACCGGCGTCGTTGACCTCTCAAAGGTCGCAGACAAGCCTCATCTTGCATTCATCACATTCATCTAGTTAAATTTGCGGAAAATTTAAAACTTTTTAAGCGTATGAAGTTTACTTAGACTTCATATAGTCATTACTTATTAAAAATTATATACTAAGCTCAACATCAATAGAACAACCATCTATTATAAAGAATCAATTTGAAACTGAAGATGAATATATCATAAATAGTTTGCCAAACACGGCCTTATTACAAAGCTTCAAAATGAAAGTACGAATGAAATGCTAGGGACAACATCCACTAACTATGTCTACGACTAAGGCTAGACTAAAACTGTAGCATCCTCAAAATCATGAGGACCTACCAAATGGTTTGGAGAAACGCTGAAGTCCAAACCGCTGCAAGTGTCGTCAACCTGTCCTCTGACCAGCACCTATAAAAATAGTAAATAGTAGGGGGTTAGTACACCACTTGTACTAAGTATGGGTGTATGCACACATACACATAAATCTTTGCATGATCAATGAAAGCTCTTCCTAAGCAACATGTCATTTCTGGAAAGTCTAGTCAATAGACTTTCCTAATTCGTTAGTTGTGAATTGTGGTATGAATATGATGTATTTTAATGCATTCAAAGCACACAACTCATTTTCTATATGATTACAAGATATGAGTATCATCAACATAATTTTAGAACCAATCGGGTGAAGATTTGAATTTTTGATCCTCTAAGCCGAGAGCTCCTCTTTGTACACTTAGATTATTTTTCATTCTTTTTCTTCTTGTTGTTGTGTAGTTCAATAACTCCTTTGGTCCTATGTTTTACTTACAAGTGCAATGATTCATCGTAGTTCCATACCCACAATGAATCAATTAAGTAATTCAAGAGATTAAGGAAATAACTTAACTACAATTTGGGGCATGAATCTATTTAGAAGTCAATACTTATTGACTATACTCATTCTTTAGTTGATTGGATAATGTGGATAGATCTTGGGGAATATCATTAAAGTTTATGATCTTGCTTACTTTGGGCATGAATTCTTTACAAACCAATCTTTAGTGACTATTCCTATTATTGTATTATTGGCCTAATGTAAGAAGACATTATAAGCCAATCTTATTTGGATATTATCTTTTGCAAATTATATAAAATCATTATAAGCCAATTTATTTGGCTTTATCATTTTATTAACATGAGGATTCATCATTAGTTATGCCCTTTACTTATTGTAAACTTTATTGGACACGATTTGACTATCCTTACAACAAGTTATTCATTACATCAAGTATTCATTACATTCATAAGCCATTCTCTATTGATTATGACATTGATTTCATTACTTTCATGTTTTATATATTATACATTTCATATACACGAGACCTTGGAATCGTTGATATAGCATTAAGACATCTCAAGTGAGTGCCCAACATATGGGACCTCAACCCGAGGGCCTTCTTTAGCAAACACAGAGTCTGCTTCGTTCGTTCATTCGTACTTCACATTATTTATTTAATTCATTCGTAGGCTGATTTAAACACCAGCTATACCTAGGATGAAGTTTAAGACTCTCATCGGGATCATGAAGTGCAATGACAAAGAATGACCTAATGTCATTACTTGAATCTGATTTCACCTCGTGATTGTCTTGCATAAACACCTTCGGTATAGTTCATTTCATTATATTTCATACTTTGAGGAACTCCAACATTAACCGACATAGATCATGTGAGCATCATGAAATCCAGTGTCTTCCCCACACCGAAAAGAGGTGGAGTCACAGGCCAAGGTGAAACCAAAACATGCTAGCGTATATAGGGAAATTGAACCCTGCTAGATCCCTATATTGGCACTATATGTTCAAAGACTAGGAGATATAAGGAGACCCATACTCGGCATGCCGTACAGTCTCATCTCATGAGAGTTACGTGAACCTCCGCCCTTTTCGAAGGTAGGCATCACCACTCATAGCTAGCCTATCGGTGCTCAGTATAAAGTTCCATTACATTCAACTCATACATCATGGAAGTTGGCTTCTAGCATGAGGACAACATAGCTCATTAGATGATTTCTCATCTCATCATTAGTATTAAGTGTGAATTGTCCTTACACTTACATATAGAGTATGATTGAGACTTATTTACTCTTTTGATGACTTGTCATCCTTACTTTACATTGATGAAATGTGAATTATCCTTACATATCATCCTTACTTTACATTGATGAATGTGAGTTGTCTACATATCATCATTACTTTACATTGATGAATGTGAATTGTCCTTACATATCATCCTTACTTTACATTGATGAATGTGAATTATCCTTACATATCATCCTTAGGTGTTAATGAGACTAGTCTCACACATTCGAACAACTTCATTCGTGAGTATTCTTTTAACAAATTAGCTTTGGTGTAAGTAAGACTTGTCTCACTTCCTTTAACACCCCATTCTGGTCACTTACTTAATCTAGACCCCTTTAATTATGTTATGACTCACGTTACTTCTTTACTTTAGAGTAGTAGCTTCATTTCATCATTTATGGACGATGAACACTTCTTTCAATGAGTTACATATGTTCATATTTCATTCTTGTAGAGCATGTCGGGAGTTGTCCCAATGAATGGAATGCCCTTGGTTATGGATTCATTGAATTAGTTTAGAAGTACTTGAGTTATCATTTAATTGTTTTGGCTACACAAGATTGACATATGATTAGTATTGGCCTAGAAAATTTGGAAATAACTTCATAGTCAATTTATTGGCACAAGCCAAACATGCATTCAAATTTAATTTCATGGAATCATTAGCCAATTCTATTACATATTTTTGGAGATAATATTGTAGGCCAATTTATTGGCATAAGCCAAACTTTTACTACACTTGAACTTTTAAACTTTGATTAACTTACAAGAACAATTCAATGTTTTTACGTTCACAATTCGTGTGGATAGGGTATGTTAGACTAACCAATTCAATCTTTTTGGCATAAGCCAATTTTTACGTATGGTCATATTTAAATTGCCATATGTATGAACCATTAGCCAATATTTTAATCATTTGCATAAGTTCCTAGCCATTAGCATATATTCATTTTGACCAAGTAGAGTTAGCCAACTTTATTGGAACCAGATAGCTAATTTATTCAAGATATGATTTCATATATGTATTTGAGCCAATTCTTAGTTTATGACTTTTAGTGTCACGTTTTAAGAACATATTGGACAGAATCATATTAACATTTTATGGATTTAGCATCTTCATAACATCACAACAACAGCAAGTCAACATTCAGCCAAAGGCACATAATTCACTTAACACATTACGGACTTATCTTAGTATATTATCGATCCTTAATTATCATGATAAGATTAACTTTACGCAATTACAAGTTAATAAGTTCATTCAATACTCATCATTCAAGAACCATACATGTTAAGAACAGTCAGCACCACATACCAACAACATGATCTCTAACCTATTCAACATTGATATCGAAAAGGATACTAGGGAAGGGAAGTTCGACGAGAACGACGGGAACAACCCTAGTTTTCAAGATCTTGTGAATCGTTCAAAGGAAAATACACTTTGAGAAAGAATTCCAGGATAGAAACCCATAACTTATGTAGAACTTAATCTACAAAGACCACCTTGAACGAAATCTTGAAGAAACCTTGAAATCGCCATAGAAAAATAGATAAATGTTTCTGTTTTTCTTTAGTTCGTTGCTTGCTGTTTTTGCATCGCCTTTTCTATGAGTTTGAACGTGATTTTTAGGTTTAAGAACTGATATTAAATTATAAAACATAGGTTTAATAAGTTAATTTAATAAACTAATCAACCAATTACCAAAATCCCCTCCTAAGTTGACTAAACATAGGAGAACACAACACTTCATCAAATCTGGAAATTGTTATTGACTATGGTTTTTGTCAACATTTTGACTTTATATTAATTAATTAAATCCTTAATTTAATTAATTTAGGTACCTATTGTAAGTACTATAGTACCCCTAAGTCATTGGAATGAAAATTAACCCTTTTGGACCATCCTAGGTTAAGTACTAGGATGTTTCTTGAGTTGTACTAGGTTAGTGTAAGAATTTCGTTTTGATATTTTACACTAATTAATTAAATTGCTAATTTAATTAATTAGGTGAACTAAGGTAATTAGTAAAGTACCCTTAAGTCGTTAGGACCATAACCAATCCTTTGAACCATCCTAGGTTAGGTACTAGGTTGTCTTTTTCTTCTTTTAACCGAAATCTGGAAATTGCTTTGTGTTTTCGGTTTTGCCCCTTTAAATTAATTAATTAAGTCGCCTAGGGTAATTAATAAAGTGCCCTTAAGACGTTAGGATCTTAACTAACTCTTTGGACCATCCTAGGTTAGGTAATAGGTTCTCCCTTTCTTGTCTTAACCGAAATCTGAAAATTTCCTTTTTAGTTTCGATTTTATCCCTTTTAAATTAATTAATTAATTTGCTTAATTAATTAATTAGGTAACCTAGGGGAATTACTAAAGTACCCCTAAGTTGTTAGGACCATAACTAACCTTTTGGACCATCCTAGGTTAGGTACTAGGTTGTCTCTTTAACTAGTACTAGGTTAGTATCAACCCAGTTTTGGTCCTAGGTTGTCGGGTTCACTAATTAGTTTATTTCGTTTGGTCCTAGGTTATTTAGCTATTTAGGGAAGTAGGTTAGAGTCTAGAATTAGTTAGGAAGTTATGCCCCACATGAAGGGGTCCCTTGTACACGTTTTTCCTCTAACTACCCTAACCGAATTCGGTTAGGGTGGTCCCCTCCTTTGGCAGCTTCTTCACATGTCTTGCACATGTGCTTGCACATGTGTTTGTTGTACTTTCCTAACTAACTATAATTTGTGATTCATTTGGGAATGTTTACTTATTGTCCCAAGGATCCTCACCATGTCCTTAGGCACTGTTTAGTTTACATGATCATTTTAATGGTCATGTGTTATGGTATCTAGGCTTGACACTTGGATGCCTCATACCCAATATGTGAGTTAAAGGAAAAAGCATTTTAGCCTAGGGTCTTCATTGGAGGTACATTTCTTGGACTAGCTCATTAATGTTAGAAAATAGGCTAACACCCTTTAAGCCAATATTTTCTAATATGCACAACATTTTTCTTATTTGGGTATTATATAGAAATTGGCTAATACCCCTTAGCCAATTTTCTATACTATGCCCAATATTTCTCAATATTGGGCATTGGGATGCCTGTGTACCCCCAATACAAATTCTTAAAGATCTATTGGGATCTTCACTAGACATGAAATTTTCCGGAATGTTACAGTATATCTATGAAAGACTATTGTAAGGTTACCTCAAGGTGATACATTGTACTAAGTACATTAGAGAGTTGCTTAAAGAAAGAAGTAAGATAAAAGAGAAGTTATGTATTGGATGTATTGAATATGCCTCAAAGTATGACAAATGACTTTATGTGCTATTATGAGTTGTATCCATGTCTATATGATGTATGTGAACTATATTGTGCTCATATGTGCCTATGTTCGTTGAAGTTTACTAAAAAGACACGTTGCATGATTTCAAATGAAATCTCCTCTTTAAATGCATGTTATTGTATGGTTGCCAAACTTAGTGAACTCTAGTACTAATACCATTCTTCTTCATCTTTTTATACAAAATGTAGGTGTTGATGTCTAGATGATGACTCCTAAGTGAGGAGCTTAGATAGAACTCCCACGTTCAAGTAAAGGGATCCATATGATCCAAGGATTGTTTATGTCAAGATGTTCTTTAAGTTTGTGTAATAACTTAGTTTTATACTTTATGTTGATAAGGGTCATGTCCCTATTCTATTTTTTAGAGTTGTGTCGTAACATATCATTGAGATTTAGCGTCTAATTATGTACTTATGATATTATATATATATATATATATATATATGAAATGATTATTCTAGCATATCATATGCTATGAACAATTTTAAATTTTTTTCTATTTTCATTACGATTATGCAATGAAAGATGTCTAAGGGCTTTTATAAGACCTCCAAGAGGTCGAGTACGCCGTGTTACTTCTAGGGGGTGCTCCCCGGTCGTGAAAAACTTGGTATCAGAGTATAAGTTTATAGAAAATCGCTTTAAGATCCAATGTCTCATATTGCCACATCTAGTAGAGTCTCGTTCATCGGTGGTGAGTCGCGAAACATCTATGAGCGAGAGGCTTTAGGACGATAGAGTTTCACTTTCTTCCCTAATCTTGTGTCATGCCATACAACATATCCCTTTATGATTTCCATCTCATGTTTCCTTGTCGGCGGTCTTTTAGATGTGATTGCTTTGAAATGATGATGTCTCAAAGCTTGAGGTAAAAAAGGTGATTTTTGATTCTTACTTTAGTTTTATGGCTTGATGAGTACTTGTGAAGGTAAAAATTTTAAATTGGATGTTATTCCCTTTTTAAATATCGGTTGTATATGGTTATGTATGAGGATAGTGTAATGTTATGAAATAAGCTTGAAATGTTTTGGAGAAAAGTGGTATATATTGAAAGAATGATGTTGCCTTGTTAATTGAGAAATTCCCCATAGTTGCCATTATGTGGATTGGAGTCTTTGGTGTAGACTTTCTCCTAAAGTGGGAAGATGGGTGTTTAACCTTGTAAGGTGGTTGTGAAGTATGCCATCTAATGGGAGAACCCTTATGACAAGTTGATTTGTGTAACATTTTGAAATTTCAAGGCATGTTGTAAAACTTAACCTAGGTTCCATGAGGTCTTATCACTGTTCTAAGTTGAATTAGGTTTATATAGAGTATTTAAGGTGTTTAAGAACCAAAATATTCAAGAAGGTCCATGACGTCCAGAAAGTTGATTCACAAGAGGGCTAGTGTGTCTTAGCCATTTGACTAGTTTTAAGAGTTGGAATCGAGCGAAAGTTGGTAAAAATAGGTGTAACACATGTTAGGGATGTTTCATGGTTGAAACGTCCGGGTACCACTCCCCAAGGACCAAACAAGGTCCCTTGAGGAGGACTTTTGTAGTTTTGATGCAACACTACCTGGCAGTGTGCATCGACGAAAGGGTTGATGGGGCGTGAGTTGCTAGACGGGGCATTGAGGCCACCGTCGTCCAACACATAGAAAGTTTTCAAGAAGCCTTGCTTCCATAGCCACTGTTCCATGCGACGGAGGGGGGATTATGAGGCGTCGACTCACAGACGGACCGTGGTCGAGGTCTCATCTGTGAGGACCCAACTTACTGCCACGATTTTTAAAACGACCTCATTTAATTAGTTAATGAATTTTTGTGGTTAGTTGGGGGATTAAGAAGTCTAATTAAGTAATTTAACCCCTCATATAAATACCCCAACCCTCATTAGCCTAAACACAACTCTCAAAATAAACTCTCTTCCTTCTCTCTATTTTCTCTCTCTATTGGAAGACACCATTGAAGACATAGCTAAGGAAGGGCTTTTGGGGATGGAAAGGGACGGATTCATCATCAAATTGTTATCAAAACGTTAAGGTATGAGATTAATTCACCTTTGAGACTTCTTTCCTCAAAGGGCTCCTTCAAAGGTTTTCCAAAAGTTGAGTTTTCATGTGGGTTTCATTCAATTACGAATTTTATGCTATGAATTGAATTGCATGTTTTATTTAGGTTATAATGAGTATACTATCAAGTATTGTAACTTGATTATAATGAATTTATACGGTTTGGTCTAGATTGTAGATTTTGATCCTTACTCCTTAACCCTAGGTTTGATCTTAATATGAATTGTGTTGGGTTCGATTCAATTGACTTCACTATTGGTTAAATCATCATTAATTACTGTTATTACATTGATCATAAACCTAATGTGATGAATTGTATTCTTTCATGCTAGTTCTTGAGGTGTTGATGTATGTTAGGAAGACATACTTGGATATCATGTTTCAAGTCTTGAATCTAGCGTTGAATTAGGTTATAATGATTCTTCTAAATTCATTAACATGTTGGTTATTGTGTTACCTTGGTGTGATGACCCAAATTTCGTTGAGTTATGGGTTGATGGTAAGACCACTTTATGATGAACAATGGAGGAGTGTTGGTAAGTCTTGACTATCCAAATTCTCACTTCAATTGTGGTTAATTGTCATCACGTTATGATGTTGTGTTGAAGTATACCTTGTTTAGAGTGATAGGATGGTATGAAGATTGAATTGAAAATGTCTTATGCTTTAGTTGTGAGGTTGCTTTGGGTGTGCATGCTATAAGGATGATAACATGTAATTATGTACCTTATTATGATGTGATATGCAAAGGGTTGACCTCATTTATATGAATTGTGAATGAAAGGACTATTTATCATACAATTCTTATAGAGCTATGATGATGAATATACAATGGCTAGACCCTATGACCTAAAATAAGTTTATGATTGTAATAAGACTAAAAGCATTTCCACACAGAGGAAATTAGCTTAGCACCGAGTGAACATGACAATGGGAGGTGAGGACTTTTCAAGAAGAGGAAAGTTTCACTCTAGAGTTGCCCATGTGATGCTAACTCCCTTGCTTATGGGATATGTCATCTAAGGGATTCCCATGAGGAGCGCCCAATTACCACATGGTATGAATAGGGATATCTACCTCTTAGTTCTTGAACTATGTTGCCACCATAGGATACTAGCTAGTGGATCCACCTAGAAAGCTATGTTTGTATCGGGTTCTACTTTAGCCGATAGACCACCTTCCATTGGTGTAAGGTTTCATAACACAGGATTCCACATTAGCTCATGTGGTCTATGTCGATTATGGCATGTATTACCTAAACTAAAATGAATGAATGAAGTATTGACTAATTAAAGTGACTTGAGGGGTTTGACTTTAGCTAGGTAGGGGAATGGGACTCTACCTATGCCTTGCACTAGTTTGCCTTGATAGGAACTTTCAGAAGTTAATATTATGTATATGAATGATGATATAATGTAAATGACCTTATATGTTGAATAAGATGCTTATGAACATGAAATTGGTTAACATTGTTAAAGAAGGAACAACATATGAGATTGAAGACTATGCTATGTGAAGTGAATTGCTAATTATGATCTTTAGTAGGTTACTTTATTAAGTAGGGTTATTGGGCTTTGCTTGGTCATTGAACTTGTGGCTTTATAAGGATTATGGTTGGTCGGTTTGCTTTGCTATTTACATGATTTACTTTTGTTCATGTTTTGTGATGTTATTTACTTGATAATAGAGTTATATGAGATTGTGGATTTAAGTATGATGATATGCATATGATCTAGTTAACTTGGTTAGCATGATTAAGGAATTGGTTTAAATGACACGATGGCATTAAATGTACCTTTTTAGCATACTTTGATGATATTTGTGCATATGGTCTCATACTTAGTACATGTGGCGTACTAATCCCATTTTTCCCTCTTTCCCAAACATTTTAGGCTCCGGTCGTTGAAATTGGTTTGAGGTAATTTGAAGGAAGACTTGAATATTCTATCATCCAAGTGGTAGGTTCTCATTTTCCTGAGGACGATGCCAATATTCTCTTTACGAAGTGACTTATTTACTACAACTTTTGTATTGACTCTATTTCCTATTTGAGACAAAGTTGTATAAAGCCTATATGTGGCATACTTTTATTGATGTAGGGCTATGCCCAATGTTGTTATCGTCATTTAGATGGTTTATGAGATGAGACAAATTTATGTCTCTATTTTCTTATTATATAAGTGTGTGAATTAAAAGTACAAGACTATGTAATCTTCTTATACGAACAAGTCTAAGTATACTTGATATAAATATGATTATGTGTATGTAGAGGTCTATTTAAACCTCCGATTAGATTTGGTTTAAAAAAGTTTTAATTCTTTTGTATTTTTAATCAATGAGTGCAATGATGTAAGACTAAGAGGCTTTTATTAGTCCTCAAAGAGGACGACGATGCCGGTTACATCTGGGGGGTAACCCCGGATGTGAAAAACTTTGTATCAGAGCATGAGGTTGAATATCCTTGATGTTGATGTCTCTCTCAACCACGTCTATGTACGTTTGTATTCATAATTGTGAAGCGCGCCACACTTATGAATAGGAACTTATTTGATGCTTAAGAATCACTCTCATTTTTTTCGGAAATCCATTATCGTGCCTCTAGAGCGTACTTCTTATATGATTTCACCTAACCCTTGTATTTTTTTTATAGGAGATAAATACTCAGAAGAATGCGGCTAGGAGACTTGAGGAGGAGATTGCTAATGCGGGAATTCCTCCCCGTGATGATCCAGTTCCTCCTCTTGAAGAGGTTGTTGTTAATGATGAGGCACCGGACGATCCTCCACCTATGATGGAGGCTCAGATGAGGGCTATTCTTTCTCAAATGGCTCCATCCATGACTACTCAAGCCCAAGCCACAATGATATAAGATCAAGCTATGACTTCCCAACCCAATCGAGATGTTGCACCTAGGTTTCATGAGCAGACTATGGCTTCTCGACTTAGGGATTTCACACGGATAAATCTTCCTATCTTCTATGGGTCTAAATTTGATGAAGACCCTCAAGAATTCATTGATGAGGTTTATAAGATAATATGTGCTATGGGTTTGTCTTCAAATGAGAATGACGAGTTGGCCTCATACCAACTTCAGTATGTGGCTCAGACTTTGCATGTGCAATGGAGGGATAATAGGCCACTTCAAGGTAGGCCGGTGACATGGGAGATCTTCAAGCGGGCTTTCCTTGATCGGTTCTTTCCTAGAGAGATGAGAGAAGCTAAGGTGGTGGAATTCATCAACCTCCGCCAAAGAGGTATGAGCGTTCATGATTACTCTTTGAAGTTCACTCAATTGGCCAAATATTCTCCTTCCTTGGTCTCCGATCCAAGAGACGAGATAGGTGGATTCGTGACAGGTGTATCAGATGACTTGCAAGAAGAAAGTCATTCGGCTATGCTTCATGATAATATGAATATTGTTCGTCTTATGGTGCATGCTAGAAAGGTTGAGGAGGCTAGAGCAAAAATTAAGGATAAAGATTCAAAAAGGACAAGGTCTTTTGAGGGTGGAGCTACGAAAGATAGGTTTGGGATTCAAGACAAGCCTATATTCAAGAAGAGGTTCTCAAATCAAGTTCCATCCAAATTTCCCAAGACTAGGGATGAAAGGGCCCCTAGGCCAAGAATTGGAAAAGAGAAGAGTGGAAATTCATCTAATGAGAATCCTAAGTGTGAAAAATGTGGTAAGGAACATTATGGTGAATGCTTGAGTGGACGGGAAATTACTTTAGTTGCGGAAAGAGTGGTCACAAAGTTAAAGACTGCCCTAACATAAAGAACCGAGACCAGTATAATCAAAACCAAACAAGTGGGGTAAGTGAGGAACCAAAATAGAATCGCCTATATGCTCTTTGTTCTAGGGGT
Organism: Solanum sitiens; assembly: GCA_016801875.1. Classification (NCBI taxonomy): domain Eukaryota; kingdom Viridiplantae; phylum Streptophyta; class Magnoliopsida; order Solanales; family Solanaceae; genus Solanum; species Solanum sitiens. The sequence goes on along the minus strand of JABWTJ010000094.1, from coordinate 1,926,300 downwards.
GATCAAGAGGCCTCACCCGATTTGGTGACCGGTATGTTACAAATGTTTACTATTGATGTGTATGATTTGCTTGATCCGGGTGCTACTTTGTCTTTTGTTACTCCCTTAGTAGCTAAAAAGTTTGATACTTTACCCGATGTTTTGCATGAACCTTTTGTGGTGTCTACTCCGGTGGGTGAGTCCATTGTTGCAAAAAGAGTCTATCGAAATTGTCCTATCACTTTGCCAATAGAGTTTCTCATGTGGATGTAGTTGAACTAGATATGCTTGATTTTGATGTCATTTTGGGTATGGATTGGTTGCATGCTACTTTCGCTTTTATTGATTGTAGAACTAGAGTTGTGAGGTTTAGTTTCCCAAATGAACCCGTTATTGAGTGGAAGGGTGGGAATTCTATTCCTAGGGGTCATTCATATCCTGTCTAAAAGCATGTAAAATGATCTAAAAAGGGTGTCTTTATCACATTGTAAGAGTCCAAGATTTGGATTTCGAAATTCCTCCTATTGAGTCAGTCCCCGTGGTGAGTCAATTTCCGAAGGTCTTTCCTAATGACCTTCCCGGTATTTCTCCCGAACGGGAAATTGATTTTGGTATTGATTTGCTACCGGAAACAAACCCTCTTTCGATTCCAGCTTATCGAATGGCTCCGGCCAAATTGAAAGAGTTGAAGGCACAACTTAAATATTTTCTAGACAAGGGCTTTATAAGGCCTAGCATTTCTCCATGGGGTGCTCCGATCTTGTTCCTGAAGAAGAAAGATGGGTCCTTGAGGATGTATTGATTATCCCCAACTCAACAAAGTTGCTATCAAAAACAAGTATCCTCTTCCTCGGATTGACGATTTATTTGATCAACTCCAAGGAGCGAGTTACTTTTAAAAGATAGATTTGAGGTCGGGGTATCACCAACTTAAGGTGAGAAATGAAGATATTGCAAGCTAACATGAAATCCAGTGTCTATCCCACACCAAAAAGCGGTGATTAAACGATCAAAATGAATCTAGATCATGTGAGCTAACATAAAATCCATTGTCTGCCCCACACCGAAAAGGGGTGATCCCCGGCTAAGGATAATCTGTATAAAGTGTTTACTCGAGACCAGAAAAGGAGTGGCTCACGGCTATATTGAACCAAGAACATTTTTTTGAGCATTAACCGACATAGATCATGTGAGCTAAACATGAAATCCAGTGTCTACCCCACACCGAAAAGAGGTGAATTCACTGGCCAAGGTGAGATCGAAACGTACCTTGCTCTCTTAGGTGGAAACCACATGCTAGTTCCTATGTTGGCTAGACATAGTTCTAAGACTAGGGACGTAAGGAGACTACTTATCCACCTAGGTGGTATCCTCGTCTCATGAGACTTACACGTGCAAGAACATGCTCATAACTAGTCTATCGGTGCTTTGCTCACTTTCATTATCTTCTTATCTTTTAGAGTTGACTCAAACATTATGGAAGCTTGCTTCTAGATTGAGGTTTACTTACTCTAGTGATGACTTATCATCCTTTTCTTTACGTTGATGAAATGTGAATTGTCCTTACATAACATCTTTGGTGTTAATGATACTTGTCTCACACGTTCTAACACCTTCATTCGTGAGTATTTTTAACATAGTAGCTTAGTTGTAAGTGAGGCTTGTCTCACTTCTTTTAACACCTCATTCTGGTCACTTTCTTAACTTAGAGATCTTTAGTTATGTTATTTCTCACGTTACTTGCTTACTTTCGTTTAGTAGCTTCATATCATCGTTTATGGACAATGAGAATTTCACTCAATGAATTACATAAGGTCATAGTTCATTCTTTTAGAGCATGTTGGGAGTTTTTCCCATGAGTGGCACGCTCTTGGATATGGATTCATTGAATTACTTTAGGAATGCTGCAGTTGTCATTTCATTATTTTGGCTACATACGATTGGCATATGATTAATATTGGCATAAAACAATTGGGTAAAGATTACATAACCATCTTTGTTGGCATAATCCAATTTTTCATATTCATTCATGCTTAATTTAGTATGTAATAACCATTAGCCAATCTTTTAATTATTTAGGATAATATTATAGCCAATTCCATTCATCATTCTTAGACAATATATTGTTAGCCATTTTATTGGCATAAGGCAGGCAATTCATTCAAGTATAATTTCATAGAGATCTTTTAAGCCAACCTTAGATGATAACCTTAGCATAACGTTGTTAGGCATTTTCGACAGCATCATGTTAAAACTTTAATGAACATAACATCTTCATAAATCGCATTAACAGTAACCATTAGGACGTAACACATCAACACTTAACATTTTCGGTCATAGTGTAACATAGCATTATTCCTTTAATTCACGTAGGGAACACTTAACATCATACAATTACAATTTCATAAGTTCATTCGATAACCATAATTCAAGAACCCTACACATTAAGATCAGCCAGCACCACCTACCAACAACATGATCAAGACTAATCTATACAACATAAAAATCGTAACAAGGATACTAGGGAAAGGGAAGTTCGATGAGAACCTTGGGAAACAACCCTAGTTTCGAGTTTTCATGGATTCAAGATGATGGAAAGTACTATTGGAGAAAACAATCAAGGAGAGAAAACCATACATTAAGTAGAACTTAATCTACGAAGACCACCTTGAAAGAAAACTTGGAGAAACCTTGAAATCGTCTAGAACGTCTATGAACTTTATGCCTCTTTCTTTTGTTCGTTTTAGCGTTTTGTTCTTTGAGTGTTTGATCGTCAGTTTTAGGTTTAGGAACTTATATTGACTCATTCAAATAAGTCTTAATATGTTAATCAAATTAATAAATTAATTAATTACTAAAAAGCCCCTCCTAGATTGACTAGAACTAGGAAAACACAACACTTAGTCAAATTTAAAATTTTTCCTAAGAAATTCGTTTTGACCCCTTTAAATTAATTAATTAAATGTCTAATTTAATTAATTAAGGGACCTAGGGTAATTACTAAAGTATCCCTAAGTTATTGGAACCTTAACTAACCCTTTTGGACCATCCTAGGTAAAGTACTAGGATGTTTCTTCAGTTATACTAGGTTAGCGTAAGAATTTCGGTTTGACCCCTTTAATTTAATTAATTAGGTGACCTAGGGTAATTAGTAAAGTACCCTCAAGTCGTTAGGACCATAACTAACCCTTTGGACCATCCTAGGTTGTCTCTTTAACTAGTTACTAGGTTAGTGTCACCCAATTAAGTCTTAGGTTGTCGGGTGTAATAGATAATTTATTTTTGTTTGTCCTAGGTTAGTTAGTTAGTTAGGTCAGTAGGTTAGCGTCTAGAATTAGTTAGAGATCTATTCCCAATATGGGTGAACCCATGTGCACGCCTGCCCCCTAACTACGCTAACCAAATTCGGTCAGGGTGGTCCCCTCTTGGCCGTTTCTCCCCATGTGCTTGCACATGGTCTTGCACATGGGTTGCTTGTACTTTCCTAACTAACTATTATTTATGGTTCATTTGGTAATGTTTACTTATTGTCCCAAGGACCCTCACCATGTCCTTGGGCACTGCTTAATTTACATGATCATTTTAATTGATCATGTGCTATGGTATCTAGGCTTGACACTTGGATGCCTCATACCCAGAGTATTACATTAGAGATCACTATTTTAGCTAAGGGTCTTCTATGCAGGTATAATCTTAAGCAGTGCTTATTCATATTTAGAAAAATTGGCTAACACCCTTTAAGCCAATATTTTCTAATATGCCCAATATTTTGCTTATTTGGGTATTATATAGAAATTGGCTAATATCCCTTAGCCAATTATCTATACTATGCCCAATATTTCTAAATATTGGGCATTGGGATGCCTATGTACCCCCAATACACATTCTTAAAGACCTTCTGGGCTCTTCACTAGACAGGTAATTATCCGGAATGTTACATTATCCCCCCCTTAGGAACATTCGTCCCCGAATGACACTTACACATCATTTTAAAACAAGAGCGAACTTCGAAAACACTTAAACATACTTAACACATTATTGTTTCTGAACATATGATTCACACAAATTTTGGATGATGCATTCGTACTCAAGCTTATATGAAGATTCATATTCGAGATCAAGGAACTTCCTTCTCAATCAGACTTAAATTAATGCACATCACAGCTCATGCAAAACATAAAATTACGCCTATGGTATACAAAAACAACAACATAAAGCACGCATGAACTTACTTTAACTCATTTAATGCAAGTATAAAAATGCACGATCATTAACTTATAATACCAAATCGACTAATGCACTAAAATCTCAGAGTTCCTTAAACAAAATCATATCTAGGAAGAGTATATCTAACCTTAAGAACTGAACAAGTGAGGTTAACGGGATCTCATATCGGCCTCGGCCTCCTATGTTGCTCCCTCAACAAGGTGGTTCCTCCATAATACTTTCATTGTGGCAACCTCCTTGTTCCTCAGCCGCTTCACTTGGCGATCTAAAATTTCAACTGGAAACTCTTCATAAGAAAGGTTCTCATAAACTCCTAACCCCTCAACAAGCATGATGGATGATGGATCGCCTAGACACTTTTTAAGTATTGAAACGTGTAACACTGGATGAACAGAAGCCAAGTCTTGTGGTAACCTCAGTTCGTAGGCAACATTTCCTACTCTCTACAAGATCTCATAAGGACCTATATACCTCGGACTCAACTTCCCTTTCTTACCAAACCTCATCACCCCTTTCATGGGTGATATCTTCAGGTAGACTTGATCACACACCTCAAATTCAACAGCTCTCTTTCTATTATCTGCATAGGATTTTTGACGACTCTAAGTAGTAGCCAATCTATCCTTGATCATTCTCACCTTTTCCACAGCCTCAACATATATACAACATATCCTGCATCACTCCTCGGCAATTTGAGAACTGGGGATGATGTGAGTCGGTCTTTGAGCTCTTGGAAGCTCTTCTTCACACTTTTCAGACCACTCAAACTTCACCTTCTTCTTCATCAAGACTGTCAACGGAGCAACAATAGTGGAAAAACCCTCCACAAACCTGCGATAGTAATTAGCCAAACCCAAGAAACTCCGAATATCTGTAGGAGTGAGGGGTGTCGGCTAATTCTTCACTGTTTCAACCTTTTTTGGATCAACTTCAACACCCTCATCAGTCACAGCATGACCAAAAATTCATAATGTCCATATCTAGTATGAAAAGTATTTTTAGGGACGTCTTCTCGCCTTAGTCTAAGCTGATGATACCCTTATCAAAGGTCTATTTTTGAAAAGAACCTTGAACCTTAGAGTTGTTCAAAGAGATCATCGATTCTGGGAAGAGGATACTTATCCTTATAGTGACTTTGTTGAGTTGCCGATAATCGATACACATTCTAAGAATTCCATCCTTTTTCTTTACGAACAACACTGGAGCACCCCATGGGGATGTGCTCGGCTGGATGAAGCCCTTATCAAGTAAATCTTTTAACTGCAACTCCAACTCTTTGAGTTTGGCTGGTGCCATCCTATATGGAGGAATAGAAATTGGTTTGGTGTTGGGATCTAAGTGAACACCAAAATCAATCTCACGTTCAGGAGGAATTCTTGGCAAATCCTTCGGAAAGACATCTTGAAACTCATTCACTATGGACACAATTTCTATGGAAGGGAATTCTTGCTCTAAGTCAATTACTCTAACTAAGTGGTATAAATACCCCTTACCGATCATCTTATTGGCTTTTAATGTGAAATGATTTGGACTTTTGGATTTGAACCACGCCCTTCCAATCCTAGCTCTAACTCATTTGGAAACTGAAACCTCAGTATCCTGTTTCGACAGTATATAGTAGCATAAAATTTTATGGAGCCAAGCCATACCTGAGCCACATCCATGGGCTTGTATGCAGCCAATTCAGCCTTTATCCTCTTCATTAATACCAGCAGCATGCATTTAGACTCTACCATGTATTCACTTCCATGTGAATGGCCATCCTTACTACACGTCTTTCGGTCACGCTGGGCATTTCCATCATTGCCCCTTCTTGGGAAGGACAGATCTTGAGTCTGGTGCCTCAGACCACTTGGCCATCCTAATTCTTGTGTGTATTGTTCTACGCGTTCACACAAGAAGGAAGTTAGATACTTAAAATGACACAAAGTGTCAAAGCTCTAGTTAGCACGATAATGAGTAGAAGAAGGGAAAATTCCTAACATCATATAGTCTCTAAGTCATGATTGTGGCGCGCTTCACAACCATAAGTTAGAAACTACTTAACGTGGTTGTTTTGAGCTTTAGTTCCTAGGTAATTTAACCTCATGCTCTAATACCAAGTTTTTCATGACCCGGATTCTAGAATCTGAATCGCAACCGGCGTCATTGATCTCTCAGAGGTCGCAGCCTCTTCTTGCATTCATCACATTCATATAGTTAAATTTGCGGAAAATTTAAAACTTTTTAAACGTATGAAGTATACATAGACTTCATATAGTTGTTACATAGATTTATTATATACTAAGCTCAAAGTAAAGAACAACCATCTAACAATTGCGGAATCAATTCAAATCAAAGATTAACATATCATAGTAATTTGACAAAACGGCCTTATTACAAAGCTTTGAATAAATGTATGAAAGAAACGCTAGGGAAAACATCCACTAGCTATGTCTAAATACTAATGCTAGACTAAATCTGCAGCATTCTCGAAATCAAGAGGACCTATCAAATGGTCTGGAGAACGCTGAGTCCAAACCGCTACGATGAGTCTTCAATCTTCTCTCTGACCTATACCTATAAAAATAGTAAATTGTATAGGGTTAATACACCACTTGTAATAAGTATGGGTGTATGCACACATACACATAAGGCTATGCATGATCAAGGAAAGCTCTTCCTATACAACATGCAATTTCTGGAAAGTGTAGTCATTAGACTTTCCTAATTCATTAGTTTTGAATTGTGGTATGAATATGATGTATTTTAATCCATTCAAAGCACACAACTCATTTTATATATGATTAAAAGACATTAGTATCATCAACATAATTTTAGAACAAGTCGAGCGAGGATTTGAAATTTTGATGTCCCAAACCCGAGAGCTCTGCCTTCTATACTTAGTTTATTTTTTTCAATCTTTTGCTTCTTCTTGTTGTGTAGTTCAATAATTTCTTTGGTCCTATGTTTTACTTACAAGTGCAATGATTCATTGTATTCCCATACCCACAATGAATCAAGTAAGTAATCCAAGGACTAAGGAATGATTTCACTACCCTTACAATGGGTCATTCATTACATTATATATTCATTAACACTTCATAAGCCAGTCTCTATTGGCTATGCCACATATTTCATCATTTTCATGTTAGGGAAGTTATGAAGCTTTGATTTGCTATTATGTTTCTACTCCCTTTATTGGCATCATATAAGAAGTCATTATGAGCCAATCTTATTTGGCTTTGCCCATTATTTCCTGAAACTTCATTGGTATTGATATTAGAAATTGACATTCTTAAGATCTTACTTTCATAGCTCACTTTGAACATACGTTCCATCATCTTTGTTTCTTGCTTTCTTAGAGACATCTTTAGAAATAAGATCATGCGAGCTAACATGAAATCCAATATCTACCCCACACCAAAAATAGGTAATTCACCGATAAAAATGAATTTAGATCTTGTGAGCTAACATGAAATCCATTGTCTGCCCCACACCAAAAAGGGGTGATCCCCGGCTAAGGAGAATCTGTATCAAGTGTTTACTCCACACTGAAAAGGAGTGGCTCACTGCTATAGTGAACCAAGAACATTCTTTTGAGCATTAACCGACATAGATCATGTGATCTAAACATGAAATTCAGTGTCTACCCCACACCGAAAAGAGGTGATTTCATTGGCCAAGGTGAGATCGAAAAGTACCTAGCTCTCTTAGGTGGAAAGCACACGCTAGTTCCTATGTTGGCTAGACATAGTTCGAAGACTAGGGATGTAAGGAGACTACTTATCAACCTAGGTGGTATCCAAGTCTCATGAGACTTACACCTGCAAGCACATGCTCATAACTAGTCTATCGGTGCTTTGCTCACTTTCATTATCTTCTTATCTTTTAGAGTTGACTCAAACATTATGGAAGCTTGCTTCTAGATTGAGGTTTACTTACTCTAGTGATGACTTATCATCCTTTTCTTTACGTTGATGAAATGTGAATTGTCCTTACATAACATCTTTGGTGTTAATGAAACTTGTCTCACACGTTCTAACACCTTCATTCATGAGTATTTTTAACATAGTAGCTTAGCTGTAAGTGAGGCTTGTCTCGCTTATTTTAACACCTCATTCTGTTCACTTTCTTAACTTAGAGATCATTAGTTATGTTATTACTCACGTTACTTGCTTACTTTCGTTTAGTAGCTTCATATCATCGTTTATGGACAATGAGAATGTCACTCAATGAACTACATAAGGTCATAGTTCATTCTTTTAGAGCATGTTGGGAGTTTTCCCCATGAGTGGCATGCTCTTGGATATGGATTCATTGAATTACTTTAGGAATGCTGCAGTTGTCATTTCATTATTTTGGCTACATACGATTGGTATATGATTAATATTGGCATAAAACAATTGGGTAAAGATTATATAACCATCTTTATTGGAATAAGCCAATTTTTCATATTCATTCATGCTTAATTTAGTATGTAATAACCATTAGCCAATCTTTTAATTATTTAGGATAATATTATAGCCAATTCCATTCATCATTCTTAGACAATATATTGTTAGCCATTTTATTGGCATAAGGCAGGCAATTCATTCAAGTATAATTTCATGGAGATCTTTTAAGCCAACCTTAGATGATAACCTTAGCATAACGTTATTAGCTATTTTGGACGGCATCGTGTTAACACTTTAATGAACATAACATCTTCATAAGTCGCATTAACAGTAACCATTAGGAGATAACACATCAACACTTAACATTTTCGGTCATAGTGTAACATAGCATTATTTCTTTAATTCACGTAGGGAACACTTAACATCATACGATTACAATTTCATAAGTTTATTCGACAGTCATAATTCAAGAACCCTACACATTAAGATCAGCCAGCACAACCTACCAACAACATGATCAAGACTAATCTATACAACATAAAAATCGTAACAAGGATACTAGGGAAAGGGAAGTTCGATGAGAACCTTGGGAAACAACCCTAGTTTCGAGTTTTCATGGATTCAAGATGATGGAAAGTACTCTTGGAGAAATAATTCCAGGAAAGAAAACCCATACCTTAAGTATAACTTAATCTACGAAGACCACCTTGACCGAAAACCACGGAGAAACCTTGAAATCACCTAGAACGTCTATGAACTTTCTTCCTCTTTCTTTCGTTCATTTTAGCATTGTGTTCTCTAAGTGTTTGATCGTGAGTTTTAGGTTTAGGAACTGATCTTGACTCATTCAACAAAGTATTAATAAGTTAATTAAATATAATTAAATAATTACTAATAAGCCCCTCCTAGATTGACTAGAACTAGGAAAACACAACACTTAGTCAAATCTGAAATTTTTCGTAAGAATTTCGTTTTTACACCTTTAAATTAATTAAATAAATGTCTAATTTTATTAATTAAGGGACCAAGGGTAATTACTAAAGAACCCCTAAGTCATTGGAACTTAACTAGACCTTTTGGACCATCCTAGGTTAAGTACTAGGATGTTTCTTGAGTTATACTAGGTTAGTGTAAGAATTTCAGCTTGACCCCTTTAATTTAATTAATTAACTTGAAATTTAATTAATTAGGTGACCTATGGTAATTAATAAAGTACCCTCAAGTTGTTAGGATCATAACTAACCCTATGGACCATCGTAGGTTAGATACTAGGTTGTCTCTTGAACTAGTTACTAGGTTAGTGTCACCCAATTAAGTCTTAGGTTGTCGGGTGTACTAGATAATTTATTTTCGTTTGTCCTAGGTTAGTTAGTTAGTTAGGTCAGTAGGTTAGAGTCTATAATTATTTAGAGAGTTAGGCCCCACATGGGTGAACCCATGTGCACGCCTGCCCCCTAACTACCCTAACCAAATTCGAGTAGGTGATCTCCTCTTGGTCGTTTCTCCCCATGTGCTTGCACATGGGCTTGAACATGGGTTGCTTGTACTTTCCTAACTAACTATTATTTATCATTCTTTTGGGAATGTTTACTTATTGTCCCAAGGACCCTCACCATGTCCTTGGGCACTACATAATTTACATGATCATTTTAATTGATCATGTGCTATGGTATCTAGGCTTGACACTTGGATGCCTCATACCCAGAGTATTGCATTTGAGATCACTATTTTAGCTTAGGGTCTTCTTTGCAGGTACAATCTTAATCAATGCTTATTCATACGTAGAAAAATTGGCTAACACCTTTAAGCCAATATTTTCTAATATGCCCAATATTTTGCTTCTTTGGGTATTATATAGAAATTGGCTAATATCCCTTAGCCAATTTTCTATACGATGCCTAATATTTCTAAATATTGGGCATTGGGATGCCTATGTACCCCCAATACACATTCATAAAGACCTACTAGGCTCTTTACTAGACAGGTAATTTTCTGGAATGTTACAAAATGTGTGTAACACGTGTTAGAGATGTTTCATGGTCAAAACGTCCGGGTACGACTCCCCAAGAACCAACCAAGGTCCATTGAGGAGGACCCTTGCAGGTTGAGGCAACACTGCCTGGGCAGTGTGCATCGACGGGACAAGCTACAGTCTGTGTGTGGACTAACGGGGCGTCGATGCCACCGTAATCCCACACTTAGACAACTGGAGGAATCCCTCACATGGACAAGTATCTGAACTTAGCTACGGATGTGCAGGACGAGAGGGGGTCCGTCCGTCGACTCACAGACGGCCCATCGACGGGGTTCCGTTTGTGAAGTGTCTTGAATTCCTGCACGTTTTTAATTGGTTTCATTTAACTAGTTTAGGGGTTAGGTGGTTAATTAGGGGATTAAGGGGGCCTAATTAAGTTAATTAACCTCCCATATAAAGTCCCCAACCCCATTAAACTAATCAGAACTCCTAAACCAATTCCTCTATCTTCTCTCTTCTTTCTCTCTCTATTGGAAGACTCCATTGAAGGCTAAGTCAAGGAAGGGTATTGGAGTCTGGAAAGGGTGATTTCATCTCCAAATGTTTACCAAAAAGTTGAGGTATGAGATCTCTTCACCTTTGAGATCTCTTTCCTCAAAGGGTTCATTTAAAGTGTTTTCAAATCTAGAGTTTTCAAATGTGTTTCATTCAATTACGAATTTGAAGTTATGAATGGAGTTCTTGATGTTTTCTTTAGGTTACATTAAATATATTACCATGTATTTTAACCTGATTATGGTAATTGTTGATGGTCTTTCCTAAATTGAAGACATGATCCTATGTCCCTAACCCTAGGTTGTGATCTTGACATATAGTGTATAATGTTAATTCAATTGACTTGATTAAGGGTTGCTAGATGATGTTGTTATGCTAATCATGAATGAATTAGGATGATGAATAGTCTTCCATGCTAGTTCTTTAGAAGTGATCTAGGGTATGATGAATTGACTTAATCCTAGGCTTCGATCTATTGTCAAATTGTGATGTAGTGATTCTTTTAGCCTTGTGATTATATTTGTTATTGAATTGTGGTGACTTGATGACCTAATTAAGTTGAAATATGGGTTGATGGTAAGACCTTGATGATGAATTGTGAAGGAGACTTGGTAATTTTTGTGATCCCTATACTTTGCTTCAATCATGATTAATTATGATTAAGTCATAATGATTGTGTTGGAGCATTCCTTATTTAGGATTTGTGGGGTGGTATTATGTTGAATTGAAATGTCTTGCTTATGGTTGTGAGGTTGATTAATATGTAAAGTTATAAGTATGATGGTGATTAACAATATGCCTTATTATGAAAGAGTATGTAATGTGTTAACCTTACTTATGTGGATTGTGATGAAAGAATTATACTCATGCAATTCCTATTGAGCTAGTATGATGATTATACAATGTCTAGACCCTATGACCTAAAATAAGTTATAATTGATAAATAAAGATTAAATACATTTCAATAAGGGACTTAGCATAGCACCGACTGAACTTAACAATGGGAGGTGATGGCTTCCCAATAGAGGAAGTGTTACCCTATAGTTCTATATGTGATGTTGACTCCCCTTTGAGGGATACTCATTTCATTGATTCCCATGAGATGAGGCCCCAATTCCCAAGTGGTATGTAGAGGGAAATACCTATCTCTTAGTTCTTGAACTATGTTGCCCCCATAGGAAGACTAGCTAGTGGATCCACCTAGAAAACTATGTTTCTGTTTGCTTTTACTTTGGCCGGTAGACCACCTTCCATCGGTGTAAGGTTTTACAACACCGGATTCCACATTATCTCATGTGGTCTATGTCCGTTAAGCCAAGTGTTTCCCTAAACTAAAATGAAGTAATGATGTATAAACTAACTAAAGTGACTTTTGGAGTTTGACTTAGCTTAGGTAGGGGTATGAGACTCTACATATGCCTTCCACTACTTTGCCTTGATAGGAGCTTTAGGAGGTTAATATTGTGTATGTAAATGATGATAAATATAAATGAACTTATAGGATGATTATGATGCTTATGAACATGCAATTGGTCTTTATTGTTAAAGTATGAGCTTATGTGTGATTGAAGACTATGTTATGTGAAGTGAGTTACTATTTATGGTTCTTGTTGGGTTACTTGATTAAGTAAGGTTATGGGGCTTTGCTTGGTCATTACACTTGTTGACTATATGAGGATTTATGATTAGTTGTCTTTCTTTGCTAGTTACATGATGAACTCTTATTCATGCTTGTGATGTTATTACTTGGTGATAGAATTATATAAGATTATGGGTTCAAGTATGTTGGTGTGCATACATGTTATTTGATTTGTTGAACATGTCTAAATGACTGGTATAGTTGTTGATTGTGCATTAGTCGTTAAATAGGTAAAAATGCATGATTTAACTAAATGTCCCTTTTTAGCATGTCTTGTTGTTATATGTGCATATGATCTCATACTTAGTACATGTGGCGTACTAACCCATTTTATCTCTTTTTCCAAAAAATTTTAGGTTCTGGTCGTTGAGGTTTTCTTTGAGGCGATCTAAAAGGAGGCTTGGATATTCTCTCTCATCCAAGTAGTAGGTCCTCATTTCGCCGAGGACGATGCCAATATTCTAGCTACGGATTTGCTTAGATATTAAGACACTTATGTTTACTCTCTCTCTCTCATTTGAGAACAAGTTGTATAACGCCTATATGTGCCTTACTTTTATTGTTTTAGGGCTATGCCCAAGTTGATATTGTCATTCTATATGTTTATGAGATCAGACGAATTTTATGACTCTATTCTATCTTATATATGTATTTGAAATAAAAGTAGAAGACTAAGTAATCTTCATATACGAAGGGTCTATGTATACTCAATAATAATACATTTACATGTATGTAGAGGTCTATGTAAACCTCCAATTAGATATACTTAAAAGTTTTAAATTCTTCCGTATTTTTGACTTGTGAATTCAATGATGAAAACTAAGGGGCTAGTCTTAGTCCTCAAAGAGGACGACGAAGCCGGTTGCGTCTAGGGGGTGAACCCGGATGTGACACGGGGGTGTCGGAAGACTTGCAAGAGAGGTGTCATTCGGCTATGCTACATGACAACATGAACATTTCCCGTCTTATGGTGCATGCTAGAAAAGTGGAGGAGGAAAGAGCTAGGAGGAAGTGTAGGGATGCTAAAAGGGCAAGATCTTTTGATGATGGTTCTTCAAATAATAGGCTTGAGATCCAAGACAAGCCTAAGTTCAAGAAGAGGTTCTCTAATCAAGTTACATACAAGTTCCCAAAGGCTAGGGATGATAGGGTGTCTAAACCTAAGTCTGAAAACGGAGGGAGCACTAGTTCACCAACTAGGAAGCAAGGTGTGGTAAAAGACATTATAGTGATTGCCTAAAGGGAAAGGACAATTGTTTTGATTATGGTAAGAGTTGACACAAGGTTAAGGATTGCCCTAATACGAAGGGGTGAATTTCCGTAGGTCTTTCCTAATGATCTTCATGATATTTCTCCCAAACGGGAAATTGATTTTGGTATCGATTTGCTATCGGAAACAAATCCCATTTCAATTCCGCCTTATCGGATGGATACGGCCGAATTGAAGGAGTTGAAGGCACAAATCAAAGATTTAATAGACAAGGGTTTCATAAGACCTAGTATTTCTCCATGGGGTTCTCCGGTATTGTTTGTAAAGAATAAGGATGGGTCCTAAAGACTGTGTATTGATTATCGCCAACTCAACAAATTCACTATTAAGAACAAGTATCCGCTCACTCAGATTGACGACTTGTTTGATCAACTCAAAGGGGCAAGCTACTTTTCAAAAATTGACTTGAGATCGGGGTATCACCAACTTAGGGTGAGATGTGATGATATACCAAAGACGGCATTCCGGACTAGATATGTCCACTATGAGTTCTTAGTAATGTCCTTTGGTCTCACAAATTCTCTGGTGGCGTTAATGTACCTAATGAATAGGGTGTTTCGAAGTTACCTATATTCATTTGTCATTATCTTCATTGACGACATCTTGGTATATTCAAAAAATGTGGGTGATCACATGGATAATTTGAGGGTGTTGTTGCAAACACTTAAAGAACATCAATTGTTTGCCTAGTATAGCAAATGTGAGTTTTGGTTGATGTCGGTGGCGTTTCTTGGTCATATCATCTCTAGTGAGGGAGTTGAAGTTGATCCAAGGAAAACGGAGGCATTAAGAAGTTGGCCTAGACCATTGACTGCAGCCGAGATTAGGAGTTTTTTGGGTCTAGTGGGTTACTATCGGAGGTTTGTGGATGGTTTTGTGTACATTGCATCTCCCTTTACTACTTTGAACAAAAAGAGTAATAAGTTTGAGTGGTCGGAAGCATGTGAAAATATCTTGGAAATCTTTAAAGATAGGCTTACATCCGCTCCGGTGTTGACTTTAATGGAGGGTACAAAGGGCTTCATTGTTTATTGTGATGCATCCTAGGTGGGTTTGGGGTGTGTGCTTATGCAGCATGGCAAAGTGAATGCCTATGCTTCTAGACAGCTTAAGTTGCATGAAAAGAACTATCCAACTCATGATCTTGAGTTAGCGGCCGTAGTGTTTGCCTTGAAAATATGGAGGCTTTATTTGTATGGTGTTCATGTTGATGTTTTTACCGACCATAATAGTCTATAATATGTGTTTACTTAAAAGGAATTGAATCTCCGACAAAGAAGGTGATTAGAGTTGTTGAAAGATTATGACCATGTGGTGGCAAATGCTCTAAGTCATATGACCATGGGTAGTGTGTCTCATATAGAAGAAGCCAAGAAAGACGTAGTGAAAGATGTTCATATGTTGGCTAGATTTGGTGTTAGATTGGAAGGTTCTCCAAATGGTGTTGTTATGGTCAATCATAACGTTGAATCATCCTTGGTTGTTGAGGTGAAGTCCAAACAACACCTTGATCAACCATTGATTGAGTTGAAAGAATCGATTCTTGGCTAGTTTAATGAGTCATTCTCCTTAGGGGTGAGGGTTTCTTGAGGTATCAAGGGCGGTTGTGTGTTCCTAATGTTCATGATTTGAGGAACTAGATTCTTGAGGAAGCTCATGGGTCCCGTTATTCCATTCATCCGGGGTCAACAAAGATGTATCATGACCTTAGGGAGGTGTATTGGTGGGAAGGTTTGAAAAGGGACATAGTGGAGTTTGTTGCTAAGTGTCCAAATTGCAAACAAATAAAATTTGAACATCTAAAGTCGGGTGGCTTGCTATAAGAAATCCAAATTCCTACATGGAAGTGGGAAGCCATCAATATAGATTTTGTGGTAGGTTTGCCTAAGACTCAAAAACTATATGACTCCATATGGGTGGTGGTTGATAGGTTTACCAAGTCCGCTCATTATAATCCCTTCAAGTGTACTTATTCGGTAAAAGATTATGCAAAGATCTTCATAGATTAGATTGTGTGTCGCCATGGTATTTTGTTATTCATCATATCGGATTCAGGTGCACAATTCACATCTAGGTTTTGGAGGTCGTTTCACAAAGGTTGGGTAATAAGGTGAAGTTGAGTACCGCTTTTCATCTCCAAATGGATGGTCAAGTGGAACGTACTACTCAAACCCTTGAGGATATGCTTAGAGATTGTGTCATTAATTTCAAAGGAAGTTGGGATAAGCACTTGCCGTTGGTGGAGTTTGCTTACAACAATAGTTTCCATTCGTCCATTTACATGGCTCCATATGAAGCCTTGTATGGTAGGAGGTGTAGGTATCCTATTGGGTGGTTTGAAGTCGGGGAGTCTTCGATTCTTGGTGCCGATTTGATTTATAAGACTTTTGAAAAAGTTCATATTATAAGGAATCGTTTGCAAACGGCCTATAGTCGGCAAAATCCTATGCCGATCATAGGAGAATGGATCTAGAGTTTGAAGAGGGTGATAAGTGTACTTGAAAATTTCACCTATGAAGGGGGTGGTTAGATTTGACAAGAAATGGAAGTTGAGTCCTCGTTATGTGTGTCCCTTTGAAATCTTGCAAAGGGTTGGTAAGGTTGCCTATGAATTGAGGTTTCCTAGTGGATTGGCTTCGGTTCATCCGGTTTTCCATGTTTCTATGTTAAAGAAGTGTATCGTTTATCCCGAGTCCATTCTTCCTATTGAGGGTCTTGGTGTCAGGTATAACCTCTCCTATGAGGAGGTCTCGGTTCAAATCCTTGATAAGCAAGTAAAGAGGTTGAGGAACAAAGAGGTGGTTTCAGTAAAGGTGTTATGGAAAAATCACTTAGTTGAGGGTGCAACATGGGAGGCCGAGGCCGACATGAAATCTCGTTACCCTCATCTTTTTGGTAATTAAGGTTAGTCATTTTTCTTAATAATATAAATATAAATAATGACTAGAAATTTAATTTTCTTGATTTTTGATGAAGTCTTGCAAAATGTGCATTTTTGAATAGCATTACAGTGTCTTACAGTGAAGTGTGCATTTGAGGTTGAAGTTTTGCAATTTTGCTTGTTGAGTTATGTTGTGCATTTTGACATTGTTAGTCATTATGAAAATTTATATAGCATGTTGATAAGTTGAACTTTTTCCTAATTGACTTATGTAAAGTATGTTGAGATCATGTGTGTTGTGAGAAGGGAATTCCTCATAATGAAATGTTTGAGCCTTATGTGTGGTAATTGAAATTTTGAATTTCCTTTTTGAAATGATATGATTTATGTTGTCTTGTATTGTTGTTGGTTGGGCTGCTAGCCTTGAGTCTATTCCTTCCTTTAAAAGAGTTTTACTGTAATTCGGGGATGAATGTTCCTAAGGAGGGGATAATGTAACACTTCGAAAATCCATGATGTGTCTTAAGGCCTAACATAGGTGTCATGAAGTCTAGACATTGTTTTTAAGTCCATATGAATGAATATAGGTCATTTAGGAAGTTTAGAAACAAAAACATCCAAGAACGTCCATGACATCCGAAAAATTAGTTCAAAGAGGTACTAACCTCAGTAATATGAATTATAATGAAAGGGCTATACTCATGCAATTCTTATTGAGCTATGATGGTGATGATTATACAATGGTTAGACCCTATGACCTAAACTAAGCTATGATTGTTAATAAAGGCTTAAAGACATTTCAAAAAGGGACTCTAGCTTAGCACCGAGTGAACTAGATTGAGAAGTGTCCCTTCCCACATAAGGAAGGTAGGATCACAAATGTACTCTTGAGATTGGAGACTATAATGCATGTAGCATAAAGAGGGTCCCAATTATATCTCCTAGTTCTTGAACTATGTTTCCCCCATAGGAATATTAGCTAGTGGATCCACGTAGTTGCTATGTTCATGTCTTAGGTACTACTTTGGCAAATAGTCCACCTTCTTTTGGTGTAGGGTTCCATGATACTGGATTCCCCATTAGCTCATGTGGTCTATGTTTGTTTAGGGAAGATGTTACCAAAAGGTAAAATGAACTCATGAATGAACTCTAACTAGGATGACCTAAGGGGTTTAACTTAGTCTAGGTAGGGTTATGGGACTTTACCTAAACATTGCACTGGTTAACCTTAAGGGATGTCTTGGGAGGAGGTTCATATATTTATATATGCTTATAAGAGTAAATGATATGTATCTGATAATGTGGTGACTTCAAATGTAAATGATATTCTATGATGATGATTATTTTTATGAACATGTATTTGGTCTATAATGTTAAAGTATGATGTTATGCATTCTTAAAGGTTATATTATGTGAAGTTGGGCATTAGTTATGTTTCTTGTTGGGTTACTTGATTGTGTAAGGTTATGGGGCCTTGCTTGGTTGTTGCACTTATTGACTTAATGAGGATTCATGAGTAATAGTCTTGCTTATTATGATATGATAAACTCTTATTAATGCTTGTGATGTTTATCATTGATGATAGTGTCGTATTAGATTATTGGTGCAAGTATGTTGTTATGCATATTACCTGTCTTAACTTAATGAATATGTCTTGTTTTTTGTATGACTTGTTTGACTATGCATGAGACTTTGAAAAGGTAAAAGAGCATGTTTTAACTAAAAGTACATTTTAGAATGATTTTGTGGTATATTTGCATTATGGGCTCATACTTAGTACAAGTGACGTACTAATCCCATTTTCTCCCTTTTCCCAAACATTTTAGGTTCCTTTCTTTGAAGACTCATTCGAGACGACTTGAAGAAGACTTGGATATTATATACCATCCAAGTGTGTAGGTCATCACTTTCGGAGGGCGATGCCAATATCTAGCTTATGGAGTTGTTTAGTTCAAAGATTCTTATGTTCATTCTATTTTCATTTGAGTACGATTTGTATAATCCTATATGTGTCTTTTTTACATTGATGTAGGTCTATGCCCAAATTTCTATGATAGTTTTATATGGTTATGAGATGAGACAATCTTTGAGATTATGTTATATTTTATATATATATATATATGTATGTGCATTAAAAGTAGAAGACTATGAAATATTCTTATACGAAGGGTCTTTGTATACTCGGCATGTATATATATGTGTATGTAGAGTTCTATGTAAACCTCCAAGTAGAAGTAGTAAAAGTTTTTAAATTTTCCGTATTTTTGATCTATGAATGTTATGACGAATGCTAAGAGGCTAGTCTTAGTCCTCAAAGAGGACGACGATGCCGGTTACATCTAGGGAGTCCTCCCCGGATATCACAGGGAAGAGGCCTAGGTTTGATGAATCTAGTCAACCAAAACCTAAGAAGATGTTCTATAACCAAGAGTCTTCCATGGAGAATAAGGACATAGTTTGCAACCAAAATTCCCAAGAAGGTGGCCAAACTTTTGAGAGGTCTAGGTGTGCTACTTGTGGAAAGCAACATTTGGGTAATTGTATTGCCGGAACGGATGGTTGCTTTTGGTGTGGTAATAAGGGTCACAAGATGAGAGACTGCCCTAGTATGAAGGCAAAAAGGAAGGATTTCAATCAAGCTCCTCAAGGTTGTCTAGATCCTATTTCTCAAAAGAGGAATCACAAATTTGCACTCGGGACTAGAATAGAGGACTATCCAAAATGAAAGCCCCGGTAAGACTTTGTAACACTCCAAAAGTCTAAGACGTGTCTAGAGCCTAACATGAGTTTATAAAGGTTGTGTAACAGTTTTAAGGTCAATTTTAATGCATATAAGTCATTTAGCAATTTTTATAATCAAAACGTCAAAGAACATCCATGACATCCGGAAACAAGTTTAATAAGGTCTAGTGTGCCTTAGCCTATTTCACTATGTTTTAGGAGTCAAAAAATGATAAAATTTTGTGGAAAGGTGTCTAACACATAAAGAGTAAGTGTATATTCTAAACATCTGGGTACGAATCCCTAAGGACCAACCAATGGCCCTTGAGGAGGACCCTTGCAAAAGTGGCTAAAAGCTTCAAGAGATAGTGTCACCAACGAAGGCCATCGATGAAGCGTGGTCTAATCGATGGGGTGTCGATGGACACCGTCGATTAAAACTTATCCAATTTTGTGGTATGTCATTTTGTCAACTCTCTGACCAAAACGACAACTGCATAGGACGGCCATGAACAGTGCCCATCGATTGACAAATGACCCGTTGGTCAGGGTTTCGTTTGTCAAGGCACTATTTTGCTGCATGTTTTTAAGTTAGTCAAGTTAATTTATTAGGTGGTTAGTTAATTAGTTAGGGGTTAAGGGAGGTTTAATTAAGTTAGTTAATGACCTATATAAATACCCCAAGCTAATTAGACAAACGTAACCCTCATAGTTTCCCAAACCAAAATTGCTCCTCCTTCTCTCTTCTTTCTCTCTCCCAAAGAAGAAAACCATAATAGACCAAAGTAAAGGGTTATATATATGAGATTCCTTTCACCTTAGGGATTTCAAACAGATGAATTCAAGGGTTTTTTCTTCCAATACGAAATTGATCTTGTGAATTGCTTTGTTTATGATTTATTTTGGTTATTATGATTAGATTAACATGTATTATAAATTAATTATGTTACTTATTCATGTGTTGGTCTAAATTGTAGAGGATGAGCTATTCCACTTAACCGTAGGTTATGATCTTGAATTGAGTTGACTAGTATTGATACAATTAGCTTGATTAAGGTGTGAATTTCTATCCTATGTTGTTATTATGTCCATTTATGAATAGATTGAATTGAATTGTACTCCTATTATTCTAGTTCTTGAGTAGTTGACCTAGGTTGTACATGAACTTGGCCTAAATCTATAACCTTAAGCTATGAACTAGTGATGGATTGTAGTGTAGTGAATCAATTCACTTCATTATTACGTTGAATACTATTATGTGATTGAAATATATCCATTGTTGGGTTGAATTGATTATGGTTTATGATCAGACCATTGTGATAGTTTTGTGAAGAAGATTGGGGTAAGTCTTATGATCTCAACTCTTTACTTCAATTATGGTTACTTGTGATTGTGTGATGATGTTGTATTGAAGTTTACCTTATATTAATATTGATATGGTTGGTATGATGTTGAAATAAAATGTCTTGACTATGGTTTATGAGATGTTTCTAAGATTTAAAGGTTATAAGAATGGTGATAACTTACCAATGTGCCTTATCATAAATGATTATGTAAATGTTCTAACCTCACATGTATAAATTGTAATGAAAGGAAAATACTCATGCAATTCTTATTGAGCTATGATGATGATGATTATATAAGGGATAGACCTTATGACCTACATTAATATATGATATTTAATAATTAAAGATATTTCATAAAGAGACTCTAGTTTAGCACTGAGTGAACTAGAGTGAGGAGTGTCCCTTCCCACACAGGGAAGGTAGGATCACTAACGTACTCATGAGATTGGAGACTATAATATATGTAGCATAAACAGGGTCCCAACCATATCTCCTAGTTCTTGAACTATGCTGCCCCCATAGGAATACTAGCTAGTGGATCCACGTAGTTTCTATGTTCATGTTTTGGTACTACCTTGCCAAGTAGTCCGCCTTCTTTCAGTGTACGGTTCCATGACACCGGATTCCACATTAGCTCATGTGGTCTATGTCTTTTAAGTCAAGATGTTCCCAAAAAGGTAAAATAAAATAATGAATGAACTATAACTAGGACGACCTAAGGGGTTTAACTTAGTCTAAGTTGGGGTATGCGACTATATCTATACATTGCACTAGTTAGCCTTGAAGGGAATCTTAGGAGGATGTTCTTATGTATGTATATGTTTATAAATGTAAATGATATGTATATGATGATCATACAACACTATGTGATGTTGGTCACTCTTATGAACATGAGTTTGGTCTCTATTGCTAAACTATGATGTTGTATACTCTTAATGATATGATATATGAAGTTGTACATTGGTTATGGTTCATGTTAGTCTACTTTGATTGAATAAGGTTATGGGACTTTGCTTAGTCATTGCACTAGTGGACTTAATGTTGGTTCATGAGTAGTTGTCTTGCTTTGGTTATGTTGTAATGAACACTTATTCATGCTTGTTGAGGTTATAGTTGATGATAGATTTGTCTTTATTATATGTTCAAGTATGTCGGTATGTATGATTTACTTGGCTAGACTAGTATAGTTAGTGTTGTGATGAACACGGTCTGTACTTGATTAATATGCATTAATGACTTGTATTGGTTCCTGAATGTGCATAACGCTTTCCAAATGAAAAATAGCATGCTTTAATGAAATATCTCTTTTTAGAATGAATTAATATGTGTGTGCATATGGTCTCATTTTTAGTACATGTGATGTACTAACCCCATTTTCTCCCTTTTCCCCAACATTTTTGGTTTTGGTCGAAAAGGTGTAAGACCCCGAAAATGACATAAGGTGCTTAGAGCCTCACATGTGTCTAAAAATGTTTAAATATATGTTCATTAAGTGATTTATAGTATGTATACTTGAATTGAGGTGATTTGGAAGTTAAACGTCAAGGGACGACCAAGACGTTCGACGACTAGTCATCAAAGGGACTTAACTGATATTATGTGCTTAGGTGTGTGTCATGGGATCATGAGGTACTTATATGAGTTATAATAATGTTTATAGGCAGTGTGTTAAGTTTCATGAAGTTTGGAGGTCAAATGTTCAAGAACGTCCACGACATTCGAAAGTTAGACCTTTAGACGTGCTAGTGTGTCCTTGTATGTTTACCTTGTTTTTATGTTTTATTCAAAGTCCAAGAACAGTAGGGTTGACCCTATCATCTTAATAGACATGCTAAGGGTCAAAAACTCAGGGTACGACTTCTCGAGGACTACCCTAAGGGCCCTCGTGGGACAAAAGGCTGCCCAAGGAAGTGTACAGCAGCAAGAATGGGACCTTGCCCTCACGACGCGCGCCTAGAATGAGGCTCACTGCCGCAAATTTTATTTGGGGCAGAATCAGGGGCTGCCTCCGCGACGCGCAACAACTTCCTAGATCCGATTACGTCGTTTTTAAGTCCATTTTTACATGTCTAAAAGTCCCAATAAGCATGGGGGTGTTTTGATAACTTAAAAGGATGATTATAAACTGATTTAATGACATATTTAACCCCTTTTCGAAGCCAAAACCCCAACACCCAACAAGAAAATCCAAAATCCAAATAACTCTTCTTCTCCAAATTCTCTCAAACCTCCATTAGAGGGAAAACTCAAGTTCAAGCTATAGAGTGGATTTTCATGGTTTGTTCTTTAATTTCTTGTGGGCTTCTCATATATAAAGGTATGGTGATCCTTCATCATTAGTTATCCATTAATCTAAGGAGTTACTTCAATGGTTTTCAAAGAGAATTCATGATCAAAATTGCTATCTTCCAATCTATCCATGTGTTCTTCCTCAAATTAATTTCAAAAGCATGTTTATGATAAATTGATGATTAAATACTGTTTTTAAGATGAATTTAATTCTAATTTTACGATGAACCCATGATCCTCCTAAGTTCTTAAATTGGCCTATAATGTGCATCTTGTGATCTTGACTCTATGTTGATTGAATTTTGTTTCAATTATGTTGAATTGTCTATTACTATTGTTAATCATGTCAATTGAATATGAATTGTTGAATGAGTGATCAATGATGATCAAGGTGTATGGATTGGGTAAATTGATCTATATTCTTCTACTTTCTATAGACTAGATGAAGTATTGTACCTAATGTGATCTTGAAAACTATGATGTTTGAAGTATGATTTCATTTAGGAAAATGTACCTTTAGCTACTAATTTATACATGTATTGATGTTGAATTGTTGGAATTTATCAATGATGATCAAAGATTGGAGGAATTGTAAGTTGTGTTTATTCTCTCTACTTTTCTTATGGAATTGCTAGTTGATGTAGCCTTGTATGGCATTGTGAGGTATGGTCCACTTATGGTGGCGGTTTTTACCTTAATGTTATTCTATATGTGATGTAATCATGGCCTTGAAGGCAATTGTATCTTGAAAGTGTGGTTATGATGATCACACAATGTGAAGTATTATGCCTAGTCTCCAATGCTAGTTTATGATCTAGGTTATATTGATGATGCTTCATATACGTTCAAATTACTATGTTAGGACTAAGTATAGTCTACATGTTGGTGTTTGTATACTCTTGTGTAGTATGGTACATACCTATGAACCTCTATATGAATGGTTGGTCTAAGCATGATTAGGGGTCTTAGATACCATGATGGTGTCTTGTCTCCTATGTTATTATGTGGTGTGTGGTCTATGCTTGAATGTGTATTTTGGACTTTGTAAGGTGGCTGCCATCAATTCTATGATTGTTACCCTTATATGATCATGTTGACCAATGTACACACACTCACACCTCATTCATGCTTATCAAGTAGTATAGGTTCATGGTGTCTAATGAAAGGATAATTCTCATATGCACTAATGTCTACTACTATGTATGAAAAGTATATGTCTAGGAATTTTGTTATGTATCCCTTAACTAGGATGACTTGATAGGCTTACTAGTATGGGCAAGGGTATGAGACCTTGTGTATTCATTGCACATGTGTGCCTTGATAGGATAGTTCCTAGGTTTGGTTTTCTATGTACACAAATATGAATGCAAGAATATGTTATGAATGTACCTAGTGTCTAAATGTGTTTATATGAAAGGGTTTCTCAGATAGTTACACCTATATACTTATGCACAAATAGTGTAAAGTATGAACATGTGTGGCTTTAATGTGTTATGTGAAAGGATTGCTCACATATATGTATACACACATTTATGATGATATAGTCAATACAGGGACGTTTGGAAGGTGTTCCCAAGAGTATCCTAAACTAGATGGTGATTTGAATATTCTATGTCCACGTGAAAGCGTTTCGCACATGACTAAGATTGATGAACTTTCATCTATAACCTTGGATCTAAGCATATGAAGGTTAACTCTCCTAAGCCTATGTTTTATAAAGTAATGTAATAATGACTTTTCAATAAAGGGAACTTATCTTAGAACCGAGTGAACTTGTAGATGAGGGTGTGGAACCTTCCCAAGGAGAGAAGGTAGGGTTCTCCATGTCCTCACGAGTTGTATAGCATCATAGATCAACAAAGGAATAAAGTGAGATTTCTAAGACGACCCCAAGCTCCATAAACTATGCTTCCCACATAGGATCTAGCAAGTCATATCACCTAATATGCTAGCATGTGTTAATGTTCTACTTTGGCTAAGTGGAGAAGCTTCCTTTGGTGTAAGGCATTACAACACCAAATTCCATGTTTAGCACCCATCGTATTAGTGTTGGTTAAGGCTATAGTATCCCTAATGTAAAATGGACAATGGGATTAAAGTAAAGTAAAGGTACCCTAACTAGGATAATCTAAGGGAAGGTACTTAGGGTAGGTGGAAGTAATGAACCCATCTATACATTGAACAAGTAACTCTCTAAGGGAGTCCTAGGAAGGTGGTCTAATGTATTTACATATGTTTATGGTTCTCTTGCATGACATTGTGTTAGTGTCTAAATGATGTGATGATAGGCATGATATGAAATTCCAATATGACTATGTGACTAAGGTCCTACTTGAAGTATATGTAGTTGAATAAAGTATTATGCTTCGTATATGAAGTATATGTTAAGGCTTGTAGTTTCAAATGTGAGTTAGGTATCTTATAATATGAAATATTTCTATGAATGTATGTGTTGGGTTGATGAAGGTTTTATGCATAATTCCCTACTGCCCTTAAAGTGATGGTTGAGTGTGGATAGTGTTATGGGACATTGTCTATACATTGAGCCAAGCATAACTAGAGGGTTACTTGAGACGATAAGGAGTTAAAGTAATTGTAGGTGCTTACTGTAAAGTGGTGACTTATATGACTTAAATGCAATGTGTGGTTTTATATGATGTTGTACAATTGAATATGCCTATATGAAGTATGAGAATTGTATAATGCTTATTGTATCCAAGTTTTCTGAAGTTTTCACAAAAAGGCATGATGCATGGTTTTCAAAGTAAAATCATGTCCCTTTTAAATGCATGTTTTTGCATGGTTGTCATACTTAGTGAATTCTTGTACTAACACAATTCTTCTCTACCTTTTTACACAAAGTGTAGGTTATGGATGCTTAAAGGATGTCTATGTGGTGAAGAGCTTGATATATGTTTCTCAAGCTCAACGGAAGGAGTCCTTAAGATTCCAAGACTGCCTATTTCAAAGTTCTTATTTAAGGTGATGTAATATCTTAGTTAATACTTTATGTTGTGAAGGGTCGTTTGCCCATTCTAATCTATTGATGTTGAGTCTAAGTTGACAAAGGAGAGTTAAGAGTCTAACTATGTATTATGACTTATATTTTATAGATATATGAAGTGATGTTTCAAGCATATGATGTGCTATGAAATTTTTTACATTTTCCGCTAAATTTACCAATGACGATGCGATCAATGATGACTATGGGATTTTATAAGACCTCCAAGAGGTCAAGTACTCCATGTTACTTCTAGGGGGTGCTCCCTAGTTGTGACAGACGTGGTATCAGAGCATGGGGTTTTAAATGTGGATTTTGGTTCCAAAGTCTTGTGTTGCCTTGTCTAGTAGAGTTTCGTATCATTAGTGGTCAGTCGCGCCATATCCATGATGCGGGAATGCTTAGGAAGATAAAGTTTACCTTCTTCATAATTCTCACGTCGTGCCATAGAACTTAAGTCGGTGAGATCTCTCTCTTATGTTTTCTTGTCCGATGGTCTTTTAGATGTGATTGGTTGGATGAGATGGTACTCTATGCTTGAAGGAGAAAAGGTGAGTTTTAATGCTTGTCTTGGTTTGATGGTTTGATGAGTATGTGTGACAGTGACTTTTGTCATGCTTTGTTGGTATGATGACATTTATTGTTGTATATGAGGCCCATGTGAAATAATATGTTATGTTGAGATTTATGCTATGATATGATTATAGTTTATGATCCCGAAATTGACTTAAGCGAAGCTAGAGCCTAACGTTGTTGTCATGGTGTTCAAAAGTCTTAAATTGGTCTATAATGTGTTATAGAGTCAATTCCTTAGAGTTTAGGTGCATTGGAAGTCAAACGTCAACAGACGACTACGACGTTCGATGACTAAGTCACCTATGTGCCTCATACGTAGTTTTATGTGTTTATGTTGATTAATGAGGTTATGAGGTCCTTAAATGAGTTATTATGGTGTATATAGGTAGTGTGTTATGTTTTGTGAAGTTTGGAGGTCAAACACTCAAGAACGTCCATGACGTTCGAAAGGTTTGGCTTGAAATGACCTTGTGTGTCTAGGCATGCTTCATCGAGTTTTACGTGTTCGTTTTGGGTGAAATTCATGTGAGAGGTCCTAAACTCGTATACGATCATTTTTGGGTTGTAAACATTCGGGAAAAAATCCCCAAGGACCAATAAAGGGTCCTTGAGGAAGGACCCATATTGGTGGCAAAGACTGTCCAAGATAGCCCAACTACAGATGGCAATCGACGCCCAGTGGGTCAGTCGATGCCCAATAGGTGATGTCTAGTCGATGTACACTTAGGTGTGGGGAAGGATAGTCCAAAGACCAGCCTCATTCTGAAACCACGGAACAGCAGGATGGTCCGTTGGTCAAGGAAAGGGTCGTTGATGGTCCTTCTGTCTGTGAGGCTATTCCTGGGAAATTTCAGTGTAAGTTGAGGGGTGAAGTTGTAAATTCACCCCACGTCCAAATAAGAAGTTTGGAGGTTCATTAAGGGTCTTTTGGGTATTTTATTCATGTATATATGTCTTTAACACTTAGAAGAATTCATTCTTCAAAAATCAAAACCCAAATTCTATTAGAAATCCTTAGAACTCCATTGAAGCCAAAACTCAAGGAAGAGATTGGATTGGAGATTTGAGTGGTGATTATTCATCAAATTGGAGGATTTGAGGTATGGTTTTTTATCGTTGAAACTCTATCCATCAAGGAGCCCTAATTCAAAGAAGTTTTCTAAAGTTTTCAAAGATGAACTTGTCCAATTTTATGATCTATCAATAGGTTCTTGCATTAAAGGTTTTTAAGCATTGTGTCTTGATTATATTGTTTTTAATTAGATAATTTTAACTCCATAATCCTATGAACCCATGTAATTGATGAACCCTAGTTTTTGACTACTTTATGGGTTAAGTGATATTATGTTAATGCTTAGGAATTCTAGTGTAGTTTTCTATGGGCTATTGAATTATGTAAGAATTGTATCCAATTGATGTCTAATTGGTATTAAATTGATAAATTTGTATTTAGTTAACCTACATTCGTTGAGTATTATGATTTATACACTGAATTGATATTCAAGGCCATGAGTAAGGACCTTATGGTATTAAATTGGATGATTTAGACATGGATTGAAGTGGACTGAATGGATTGGTGGTACGCTTCCCTAATTCTCTTTATTTTAAGTATTATATCTTTTTAAATATTTTTTGATTGGTATGGACCACTTATGGTTGTGGTGTTGTGTGAATGATGTGGCCTTTTCAGCGTTATTTTAAGTATTGTGATGATCATGGCCTTGTCGGCAAACTACTTGAAGTAATATGATGATTTGTGTAGTTGATTATGTAAAGTATGATCATATCTATGTATCTGTGAAGTAATGTGAAAGTATGTGTTTCTTCTATTTATATTAGGTGATCGTGTTAGACTATGACTATGTGTTCTTGTGTGTAGTCCTAGAGTTGATGCATGATTGTTCCCACTTGACTATATGAGTCTATGATTGTTATATTGATTGTGATATAGTAGTGTATAGTATAGCTTAAAGATGATAATGGTTATTCCTATGTGCTTCTAGAATGACATGTACTATGTGCTAAAGTGATATAATGTTGTGACTTGTTTAGGTAGACTTAATGTCCCTCTTCTTGATGCATGAATGATATGTGAGACCTTGAATGATGATAAGAGGGTCCTTTATGAGAAACCTTGAACCTAGGGGTAAGGTTATGAAACTTGAAGTCGAAAGTCGTAATGGTATCCTTCTTGTAATAAATGATGGACTTAAGGTTGATTGGATGGAATAGCATCATATAAAACCTTAGGAAAGTTATTATGAGCTTCTTTTCGCCATTGTAAGGCATCCCTAAGGGACCTCTTTGGTAGGGTAAATGTAATTGGGTTATGAACATGATATGGAACCCTTTGTATGAACCTTAATGTGAATTACTCTATGAGAACCAAGGATAGCACCGAGTGAGTATGGTAAGGGAAGTAGTTCTAGTTAAATGAGGCTAGAATACAAAGTAAGCCATTCATATTCCTTCACCATGTGCCTACATGGATTTGTCCAAGTTCTACCATTGGCAAGTAGAACAACCTCATCGGAGTAGGATAGAACTCTGGATTCCATGTTTTTTTCTACCACGGTCTATGTCGGTTATTGCATATTCTCATCATGTGGTATACCTATTAGCATTAGAGAAGTTCTATAAAGTTTAGGTGGTGGTATGGGACGCTATCTAGACATTGCACAATAGGCTTTGAAGATGTTATTGAGAGTCCCTAGGTCTTCTCCAAGACCATTACTTGAATGTCCTTATATGATAGAATGTTTCTTAATGAACTAATGAAATAATGGCTTACGTTAGAAAGTATGTAAATGAATGAGTACCTAATATAGAGTGACTTAAGGATTCCTTAGTTAAAGTGCGAAGGGAGAATAAGGGATGATCTCTTCATATCTTATCTAGTGAAGTCTTGAGAATGACTCTTGTTAGGGAATTTATTGATGAAGTAGACATGATCTAAACGTGGGACGTCTTAGGATTATTTAGGTAACCTTTAAGAGGGTGTATGGCCGTTCTCTTCTAGGGGTACTTAACTAAGTCTTTTGATATCCTTGGTAAGGAGAATATCTTATGATGTATGTTATGTATTTTGGTGTCTTGTAAGTGTGTATGTGTCTCATTATAAGTAGTCTTGAGGATCGTTTAGGCATGCTTAGAGAGGGTATAGGGGCAGTCTCTATTTGTGTGGCTTAAGTGGGTCTTAGGATATCTTTTAGTGAGGAAATTACATGCTAGAGGTGTCCAAGGTGAAGTTAAAGTACTTTATTGTACAGTAAAGGAACTTCACTATAACAATGAATTGGTTCACGGTAATGCGATCTTAAAAATGTACTAAATTGTTTAAATGTTTTCTTATGTGTTTCTAAGTTGATAAATGTTGCTATTATGAATATAATATCATATTTAAATGAAAAGATGAATATTTCCAATAAATGTCTGTTTTCGTGATTTTTATGCATTATGTCATACTTAGTACATGTGTTGTACTAATTCTATGCTTTTACCTATATCTATAGTAGTTTGTAGGTGAAGAGCATTTTGGAAGCAAGACTTGGATCGTAGCTTCGTTCAAGTGAAGTTGAAGTATGCCTTCATTTGACTCGAGGCATAGATGTCTTGTATTGTTCATATTGAAGTATTGTAATAGACTTAGTAGTACTATATTTCTATTGTGTATGGGCCATGTCCCAAATACTCTTGTGTCTAAGCTTTGATTAGATTGAGACTTAGTATTTTCTATGATTTTTATATGAAAGATTTTTTAAAGACTATGATATTATTTGTGAAAAGTTTTAATTTCGCACTACTTTTCACTATGTATATGCAATGAACGATATGAAAGGGCTTGTATAAGACCTTCGAGATGTCGAGTACGCTGGTTGCACTCCATGAGTGGAATATCTTCTAGGGTACGGTCTTGGGATGTGACATATAGCTTGTTAAAGAGGTTGTTATAATTGAATTGAGCTTCTTTTTTTGAATGGTAGGCTGCTATATGGTTTTGCATGATGGTAGTCCCAAAATATGTTTTAGGTTTTCAATGCCTTTAAGAAGTGTGGTAAATGGCTAAATATGCATGTTGCCCTTATATGTTTAAGTGTTCCATGTTGCCCTTTGTATTTGTGTAATGTTTCAAATGTTGCCTTATTATGTGTGTAAATGCTTCATAGTTTGGAATTATGATTTGCCCCAAGGTGGTCTTAGAGGGTAGTATGTATCCTTTAAACCTTAAAGAGGATAAGATAATTGATGTTGACCTACCTAGAAGTGGTTATTTGACTTTTAAGAATTGATCTTAAAGTATAACCAATTGAGGAAGTGCATAGGTTGTACCTAGGTGTGGTAGGTTGTAAGTTTCCTGTAAAGGTGATGATGTGGGTTGGAATGACCTAGAAGTTACCTTTCTCTAATATTGAAGGAAAAGAGAGAGCCATTATGGCTAACTCTCCTTTATTGTTCCCCTAAGATTTTATGACCCTTGGTGTCTGTGGTATTGTTGAAGACCTTATGTGTTTGGGTAGTATGACCTAACTTGTGTGCTATGGATTTCATTTAGGTGTTAGGCCTAGAGTTATTATTATGATTGAGTTAGTAGACTATTGATGTGAGATTAGGAGTGAAAACCCTCAATGATGTTAAACCTTCTTTGAGTGAAGGGTATGAAAGGTTGGTTTTGACTTGGCTTGACCTTGGTGTTTAAGGGGATGAGGTAATTAGGCATACCCCAAGTGGGGGATAGTGTACCTAGATGGTAGGATTTTATATGCCTTTAATGTCACTATATTAAGTTACTGTAAAACAATTTAGGTTGGTAATCACTTTTAAGTGATGATGATGAAGGTTGATAAACTAAAATCCTCTTGAGGTTGGGTTAAGTTGCTCTTAATTTGGTTTACCCTAAGTGGGGGATGGTGATGGAGTAGTGAGTTTGAATCTAATGAATGATTAGTAAGCTTGTTAATGATAGGAGCATGGTATAAAGTATGAATTGAATGACCTTCATATGTTTGGTATGTCTTGATTGACACTATCTTATGGGTATTTTGAAGATTCTAAAGTACTTGAAAAGGAAATTTTGATCAAATACATGATTTCTCAATATGATTGGGCATCTTAACATTCTAGTTGTGCATTTGACTGCATGAGATAAGATATGAAACATGGTTGTAGTCACTTTTTAGGTGTAAGGTCTAGCCTTATAATAAGAAATTGAGCCTCTTTAAAATAAAAAATACTGAGTCTGTTGAAAATTGTGTGGCTTTTATGTTTTGGAAAGCATGATTGTAGGTTCACTCTTGATAAGTGATGGCATATTTAACTTATGTTCTTGTGTGTGCCTATGTATTGTGAGACTTTTCCCAAGTGTATGCATGTTTATGAGAGCTAGTGTTATGCTAGAAATTGATTTTTTTTGAAATCGCTTCCTATTGCTGTGATGTGTATGGTGTGAATAACAATTTTGACTTCACTAGGAAGAATGTTTGAGCGTGCCATGGTTAAAAGTTTAGAAAATATCATGGTACAGTAAAGTTGACCTTTGTGCATTGCTTGTGTAAGAACTCATGAGACATGTAAGTATGTGAGGAGAAGGACATTCCTCCTTAAACATAACTAAGCATGGTAAGGTTGAGTATCACTTTCATGGCATTATGACTAAATGGTAAGAATCCTAGTTGATTTACTTGACTCAAGTTTATGTGCATTGAAGTATGAGTGCTTAATTGCTTATTGAGTAATGTTGAACTTGCTTATGTGTGACTGAAACGTTGTTGCATAATGAACTCCTAATAAAATGAAATGTAAACGACCATTTTATGATTAGGAGAAGGATGTTCCTCCTATGATCCTGACAAGAACCTATGTTGGTGATGCATTTTGAAAGTGAGTAAATAAAAAACTTTGCTTTCTTGTGTTGCATTGAGTGCTAAATGGCTTGAATTTGTGTTCCTTGTAAGTTTAGTGTATTGACTTCTATGTGTTTATGTTTTGAATTTTGTGAGCTTCTCTATGGTTCATTGAGTCCTTGATGTTTTTAAAAAGTTCCAAGTGTCATTCGAGGATGAATGTTCCCAAGTGGGGGATATTTTAAGACCCCGAAAATGAATTAAGGTTCTTAGAGCCTCACAAGTGTCTAAAAATATTTAGAAACATGTTCATTAAATTTTTTATAGTATGTATACTTGAATTGAGGTTATTTGGAAGTCATACGTTAAGGGACAACCAAGACGTTCGACGATTAGTCACCAAAGGACCTTGAGTTTTTTTATGTGATTATGTGTGTGTAATGGGATCATAAGGTCCTTATATGAGTTATAATGACTTTTATAGGCGGTGTGTTAAGTTTCATTAAGTTTGGAGGTCAAATGTTCAAGAACGTCCAAGACGTTCGAAAGTTAGCCCTTTAGACGTGATAGTGTGTTGTTGTATGTTTGCCTTGTTTTTATGTGTTGATTGAAGTCCAAAAACATTAGGGTTGACCCTATCATATTAATAGACATGTTATGGGTCAAAACATCTGCATACGACTCCCCAGGACCACCCTAAGGGCCCTCAAGGAGGACCCAAACGTGGGACAAGAGGCTGCCCAAGGTAGCGTGCAGCAGCAAGAACAGGACCTTTCCCTCGCGATGCGCGCCTACCACGAGGCTCACTGCCTCAATTTGTATTTGGGGCAGAATCAGGGGCTGCCTCCGCGACGCGCAGCCACTTCCCAGAACCGGTTGCATCGTTTTTAAGTGAATTTTGACATGTCTAAAAGTCCCAATAAGCACGGAGGTGTTTTCGTAACTTAGAGGGACGGTTATAAACATATTTTATGACTTATTTAACCCCTTTTCCAATCCAAAAACCCAACACCCAATAAGAAAATAAAAAAACCCAAGTCACTCTTCTTCTCTAAAATCTCTCAAACCTCCTTTGGAGGGAAAACTCAAGTTCAATCTATGAGGTGGATTTTCATGGTTTCTTCTTCAATTTATTTTGGGCTTGTCATATACAAAGGTTTGGTGATCCTTCATCCTTAGTTATCCATCCATCTAAGGAGTTCCTTCAATGGTTTTTAAAGAAAATTCATGACCAAAATTGCTATCTTCAAATCTAGCCATGGGTTCTTTGTCAAATTGATTTCAAGAGCATGTTTATGATAAATTGATGATTAACTGCTGTTTTTAAGATGAATTCTAATCAAATTTTATGATGAACCCATGATCCTTCTAAATTCTCAAATTGGCCTATAATGTGGGACTTGTGATCTTGACTCTATGTTGATTGAATTATGTTTCAATTATGTTAAATTGACTATTACTATTGTTAATCATGTCAATTGAATATGAATTTTTCAATGAGTGATCAATTATGATCAAGGTGTAGGGATTGGGTAAATGTATATATATTCCTCTACTTTCTATAGACTAGAAGAAGTATTGTACCTAATTTGATCTTGAAAACTATGATGTTTGAAGTATGATTTCGTTTATGAAATTATACCTTTACCTAATATTTTATACATGTATCGATGTTGAATTATTGTAATTGATCAATGATGATCAAAGCTTGTAGGAAATGTAAGTTGCCTCTATTCTCTCTACTTTTCTTATCAAGTCTCTCCTCTAGAAGAAGTTGTTAATGATGACCAAGATTCCATCAATACTCCACCTATGAAGAATGGTGACATAAGGTCAGCCTTTTTACAAATGGGCCATGCCATTACTACACAAGCACAAGCCGTCACCACTCAAGCACAAGTCATGACAGCATAAGTTAATCGGGAGGAGATACTCTGTAACGACCCTAAAAATGAAATAGGTCAAACTAGAAATTCACATGTGTTTAATAAGTTAATAATGTATTAAAATAGTATATTTTAGCATTATAAATTAGTTCGTAAAGTTTGGGAGCGTTTGGAAGTCAAACACCCAAGACGTCCGAATACTAGTCGAAGTTGAACTAGTGTGTCGTAGTATTTTGTAGTGAAGTTTTGGTGGATGGTTTGAGAGTGAATTTGAATGTAAATGGTTAATATGCGTAGAGGGATGTACCAAGTGTCAAAACGTCCTAGTATGACTCCTCCGAGACCACCCGAAGGGCCCCCATGGAAGAACCCAAACATGGGTCATGATGCTGGTCAACGTAGTCCGCAGAGGAAGGATCTGGAACCCTACCTCATGAAGCGCCCTTGACACGAGGTTCACTGCCTCAAAATGTTGAGACGCAAGAATCTGGATCTTGCCTCGCGACGCAAAGCCAAGTCCCAGATTTGGCCGCGACGTTTTTAAGTCAAATTTCAACATGGAAAAGGGTCCAAATGGTGTGGGTGTGTTTTTGGAACTTTGGGGATCATTTGTGGACTGAATAAGGTCATTTTAAACCTCATTTCACCCATCATTTCCAACCCTAAATATCAAATGAAATTTCTCCAAAAACATTCTCTCCAAAAGCCTCCATTGAAGAAGCTTCAAGCTCCAAGGAAGAGGACCAACTTCTTCACCTTTTCTTCACCAAATTCTCACTACAACATTTTAGGCCTACCGCAACCCCAATAAAGTGTAGCCTAAACTAGCAAGAAGTGTGGACTTTGATAAAAGGCTACAATTTTGGACTTTAAGCAACACTTTTCCAGGGGTGGCCGAAAGAGACATTACCTTAGAGTTTAGGCAACACTGTTCAAGTGTTGCCTTATAAGCTACACTTAAAAGCGTGGCTGAAAAGGCAAAATAGCCACGCTTTTGTAGCTACACATAAAAGTGTTGCCTTATCAGCTACACTTAAAAGCGTAGCCTAAAACGAAAAATGACCACGCTTTTGTAGCTACGCTTAAAAGTGTTGCCTTATCAGCTACGCTTAAAAGTGTGGCCTTTTTTCCTATATTGCCCTTGATTTTAAAGTGTTGCCTTTTATATCTTAAGTGTGGTAATATTATATTTGCTATAAAAAATTTATATGCGTCAATTTCTCATTAAAACCACCAATATTAATGTTCTGCAATAAATAATCCCCAAAATTCCCCTTTTCATTACTAGAGTTCTTTTGGAAGAGTAAGGAATCATCTGGACACTTCATCTCTACTCACGAAGAGTGTACACCCTAGAACCCTCCATTCACATTTATTAACTTCATTCATTCATTCAAGAGTGTGTGTGGGAGTACATGTGAGCATACCTTTAACACAATCACCATAATCATATCTGACTCATAGACATGCTCATAACTTCATTCATCATATTTCACGAACTAGCATGATTCACATATACATATACTTCATTTAGACATGATATCTTCAAGTAAGATATTAACAACATCATAAGAGCACCACATGCATATCATTCAAAGTCATCACTTCACTTCACATGCTATGCCTTCAAGGCCATTATCACAATACACATACTCATGCATATATTGAAGTAGTTCAAGTAAACACCCCCACCAAAGGTGGACCATACAACACACGATTACTTCACAATAAGAACTAAACAGTATAACCATTTTACATTTTATCGAAGCCTTACCCACCTTTTCTAAACACTTAACAAAATCCTCATAAATAAGCACAATAAGGCAGTAGCTATTCATAATACAACATAAAGAAATACAACTATAACATTATCAAGATATAAACACTAAACCCACTTCATAAGCTAAAAGTTTGAAATATCCATGAGGATAGATTTGTGGTTTTGACATTAAAATCATCAAATAACACTAAAAATACCATATGTCAATCATTAAAAAGTTTTCATGCAAAGACCCATGCTAAGATTCAAAGATAGAAGAAATTGGAGTTTGAAACCCTTTTTGAAATATCTTTTGAATTGCTCCTTGAATTTAAAAAAGGTTCAAGGATGAACTACCATACCTTAATATGAAGAAACCGACTATATTTGGTGAAGAAATACGTGGGCATCAATAGCCCAAGAACAAATACCTTGACCTTAAATGAAGGCTTCAGAGAATTTTGGAAGAGAAGGACTTTTGAGGGTTTTGGAAAATTTTGATTTCGAATTGAGGGTTGGGGTTTTTGATTAGGGTAAAGGGTGTTTGATGACCTAAAATCATTATATAATACACCCCAAAAATACCCAAAACACTCCCACATGAATTAGACCTTTTTAGACAAGTAAAACTTGACTTAAATCTTAGAAATTATCGTCGGGAAATAAGTCCGTGACATGGATATGTTCCGAAAAGATTTTTGAAAATAAATTTCGAGACAGTAGAGTTCGTGTAACACTCCGAAAGTCCAAACATGTCCTAGAGCCTAACGTAGGTGTAAAAAGGTTTATACACTGTTTTAAGATCATATATAATGCATATAAGTTATTTAGGAAGTTTAAGAACAAAAACGACAAGAAATGTCCTAGACGTCCGAAAGATGGTCTAATTGAGCTCGTGAAATGTACTTAGGTTTCAGTAAGGTTTACGAGTGGTATATGAGTTCTAAAACCTGAAAATGACTTTAAATAGGTAGAACTATGTATATAAAGTAAAAACGTCTAGGTCCGACCCCTCAAGGGTTGCCTTAGGGGTCCACGAAAGGACCCCAAACTTGTCTTGGAAAGTTGCCAATGCAGCAGCCAAATTACACATGGGTGAAACAAGTCCGCATCGCGGACTTGGGTTGCATTTGGTCAAATATCAAGTTCGAATCGTGAGCATCTATCGGACAATACTATATCAAAAATTAATTTAGAAATTCATGTGGGAACATCTCCACGTCGCAGACTTGTTCCCCGACGAAAATCTGAAATTTTGAGTTGAAGTTTGACTTCATTTAAGGGTCAACTTAAGTGAGGGGTCTTTTGGATATTTCATGTGGGGTCTATATATTGATTTCCAATCAGTTTTCCCTCACATTTACTCACTCAAACAAAATCGTTAAATCAAAACCAAAAAGCTCTCACCTCTCTCTAGTTTCTCTCTCTATTCATCCTCCATTGAAGGAAGAAGAAAGCTTGAAGAAGAAGACCAATTTCTCTAGGATTTCACTTTAATTTCGTGGATTAAACTTCATTAAGGTATGGGTTCTTAACTCTTGGGTTTCCTTTCCTCAAGATGTACTCTGAAAGTTGATTTCTAAAACACCCATTTCCAAGGGTTTTTTTCTGTTCTAATGGGTTTTCTTCTTAACTTCAAAATGATGATAAATTGTGATTGCATGTGACTAGTTAAGTGTAGATTGTTGGTTAACTGAAGTTAACTGATGCAATTTCATGTTGATCATGTTCCGTTTCCCGAATTCCCCAAATATATGATCTTGCTTATGAATTGATGGGAATTAAAGAATGTATTGATTGTTAGACTTGTTTTATCTATTCTAATTCATTCATGGACTGCCTAGGGTAATATATTGTTGGGATTGGATCTATTTTTTGAAGAATGCATGATGAACCCTATTCCCCTAACCCTAGGTTATGAATTGAAGTTAATTTGGATAGTGATTATGCAATTGACCTAGCTATTGTGTTAATTACTACTGTGTTATGATATTACACCTATTGTTGGGTTTAATTGGATGGTTGATGGTAAGACCATGGATTATGGCTTGTGAAGGAGATTGGGGTAAGTGTTTATGATCCTAACCTTTTCTTCAATTACGATTACTTGTGTTTAGTGATGATGTTAAATTGAAGTATACCTTATGATGAGATTGATAGGGTTGGTATGATGTTGAATTGAATTGTATTGACTATAGTTTGTGAGTTTTTGGCTAAGATGTAAATGTTATAAGGATGGTGATAACTTACCAATGTGTCTTATTTTGATGTGACTACGAAAAGGTGCTAGCCTCATATGTATGAATTGTAATGAAAGGTCAATACTTATGCAATTCTTATTGAGCTATAATGATGATGATTATATAAGGGATAGACCCTATGACATAATTAAGATATGATCATTAATAAAGGTATTAAATACAATTCAAAAGGGAATCTAGCTTAGAACCGAGTAAACTTGTAGATGAGGGGTGACGCCTTCTAAGGGAGGGAAGGTAGGGTTCACCATAATCTTCACGGGGTGGATAGCCTCATAGTCCAAAAAGGGAATAGAGTGATGTCTCCATGACATCCCCCAAACTCCACAAACTATGTAGCCACCATAGGAATACTAACTAGTGGATCCACCTAGATGCTATGTTCATTTTTGGTACTACTTTGGCCGGTAGTCCGCCTTACATCGGTGTAAGGTTTTACAACACTGGATTCTACTCTTAGTTCTTGTGGTCTATATCGGTTAATGCAAGTGTTCCTGAAATAAAAATGAAGTAAATTTGTGAACTCTAACTAGGGTGACATGAGAGGTTGGCTTAGTCTAGGTAGGGGTATGGGACTCTACCTACACATTGCACTAGTTGGCTTTGAGGTAAGTCCTAGGATGATGTTCTGATGTTATAATAATCTTATAAATGTAAATATTATGCTTAAGTTGACTTTACATTTTTATGATCCATTATAATGTTAGTTTCATTGATGAGCATGCTATTTGTCTATGTTGCTAAATATGATGATAACTACTATTGATGCTATGTTATGTTCAGTTGGGCATTACTTGTGATCCTTTGTTTGGTTAACTTGATTGAGTAAGGTTATGGGGCTTTGCTTGGTCATTGAACTTGTAGGCTAAATGGTGGGTTAAGAGCAAGGGTCTTGCTTATATCATAATGTTATAAACTATTGTATGTGTTGACTTGACTATTAATGTTTCATGTTTGTATTGTGTTGTACATGGGTTTAACTTATGGATTCTGTGATTATTGGCTTATGTGGGTTCTTTATTTTGCATAAGGCTTTTCAAAGTACTTTTGCATGGTTTTGATCAAATGTCCTCTTTAGCATGATTTCACTTATTTTATATGCATATACCTATATATAGTACAAGTGTGTACTAAGCCATGTTTGATGGTTACTGGAAATGTAGGGTCCGGCCGTTGATATTACATAATACATTGAAGACTACTTGGATTCTTATCTTGCAAGGTTGGTAGGTCCTCAATTTCCGAGGACGATGCCATTATCTACCTATTGGATGTTGTTTAGTCTTAAAGACACTTTGTTCATACTATTTTATTTTGGTACTATAATTGTAAAGCCCATATGTGGCTATAATTGTTGATGTAAGGGTTATGCCAAAATTGTGATACTCTTGAGTAGATTGTTTAATATGAGACAATGTTATAGTCTCTTATAAGACTATCTTATATTATGTATGTGCAATAAAAGTAGAAGGCTATGTATTCTTCCTATACGAAGGGCCTATGTATACTCGATAAATATATATTATGTGTAAGCGATAGGTCTATGTAAACCTCAATGTAGAAGTAATCGAAATGTTTTAATTTTTCATATTTTTAACCTATGAATGTACTGATGAATTCTAAGAGGCTAGTCTTAGTCCTCTTCGAGGACGACGATGCCGGTAAAGTCTAAGGGGTACTCCAAGATATGAAAAACTTTGTATTAGAGCATGAGGTTGAATATCATTAGGAACAATGTCTTATTAAACCACATATATGTAGATTCTTATTCATAATTGTGAAGCGCGCCACACTTATGAATAAACTATGTGATGCTTAGGAAACTCTCATCTTCTTATTATCCTATGTCATTCCTCTATAGTCTACTTTATGTGTGTTTTCACCTAAACCTTGTATGGTGGTTATAGTTATGAATACCCGAAGAGCAGCCGCAAGAAAGGCCGAGGAAGGTATCACTAATGCGGGAGCACAAGAAAACCAAGTTCCTCCACTTGAAGAAGTTTCTATGGAAGATTAAGTTCCGGTTGCTCCTCCTCCTATGGAGGAAAGGGATACAAGGGCATCTTTTCTCCAAATGGTCCAAGCCATTACAACCCAAGCAATATCCATCAGTACTCAAGCACAAGCTATGATAGCCTAAGCTAATCGGGAAGTGTTCCCCCGAGGAAACCAACAACTTAGAACCATGGCCTCCCGTTTGAGGGATTTCACTATGATTAATCCCCTACTTTCTATGGGTCCAAGGTTAAGGAATACCCCAATAGTTCATCGATGAAGTCTATAACATTCTGTATGCACTGGGGTTGACTACTAGTAAGAAAGCCGAGTTAGCCACTTACCAACTCAAAGATGTGGCCCAAACTTTGTACGTCCAATGGAGAGACAATAGGCCTCTAAGGGTGGTTCAGCGACATGGGATATTTTTAAGAAGAATTTTCTTGATCGATTCTTTCCTATAGAAAAAAGGAAAGCCAAAGAGGAAGAATTCATCAACCTTCGTCAAAGAGGTATGAGTGTACTTGACTACTCTTTGAAATTTACTAAATTTTTAGGATATGCTCCTTATTTTGTTTCTGATCCTTGCGATGAGATGTGCCGCTTTGTGATGAGAGTGTCGGATGAATTGAAAGAAGAATGTCATTCGGATATGCTACATAATATTATGAACATTTCTCGTCTCATGGTTCATGTTGAACAGGTGGAAGAGAGTAGGGTGAAGAGGAAGAGTAGAGATGCAAATAGGGAAAAGTCATTTTAAGGTGGTTCTTCAAACGGTAGGCTTGATATCCAAGACAAGCCTAGGTTCAAAATAGGTTCTTCAATCAAGTTCCTTCAAAGTTCCCTAAGGCTCGTGATGATAGGGTGTCTAACCCTAAAAAGGGAAGGGGTACTAGTTCACCAAGTAAGAAGCCAACTTGTGGAAAGTGTGGCAAGAAGCATTATGGTGATTGCTTCATTGGGACAGACAATTGCTTTAGTTGTGGTAAAAGTGGGCACAAAGTTAGAGATTGCCAAAATTTGAAGACGCAAGACAAGGGTGGTGTTCAAGATCAAGCAAGTGGTTCTAATGTTGATGCTCCAAAGAAAAACCGTTTCTATTGTCTTTGCTCTAGAGGTGAGCACGAGAGTTCTCCCAATGTGGTGACTGTATTTTGAAAGTCTTTTCTGTTGATGTGTATGCTTTACTTGATCCCGGTGCTAATTTGTCATTTCTTAATCCTCTAGTAGCTAAAAAGTTTGATATTTTGCCCAATATGTTGAATGAACCTTTTATGGTGACTACCCCGGTGGGTGAGTCGGGTTTTGCTAAGTGAATATCTGAAATTGTCCAATAATGTTTCCCAATATAGTTATTCATGTGGAGTTAGTATAACTCAATATGGTTGATTTTGATGTTATTTTGGGTATGGATTGGTTGCATCCTTGTTTCGCATCAATAAATTGTAGAACGAGGGTGGTGAAGTTTAACTTTCCAAATGAACCCGTTTTAGAGTGGAAGGGGGTAATTCTATTTCTAGAGGTCGTATCATTTCTTGTTTGAAAGTTTGTAGGATGATCTCTAAAGACTATTTATACCATATAGTAAGAGATTTAGACTCCGAAATTCCTCCCATTGAGTCGGTCCCCGTAGTGAGGGAATTTCTGGAGATCTTTCCTAATGATCTTCCTTGCATTCCTCTTGAACGGAAAATTGATTTTGGTATCAACTTTCTACCGGATACAAATCCCATTTCAATTCCTCATTATCGGATGGCTCTGTCCGAATTGAAAGAGTTGAAGGCTCAACACAAGGACTTACTAGACAAGGGCTTTATTAGACCTAGAATTTCTGTGTGGGGTGCTCCAATATTGTTTCTGAATATGAAGAATGGGTCCCTTAGAATGTGTATCGATTACCATGAACTCAACAAAGTCACAATAAAAACTAAGTATCCTCTCCCTCGGATTGATGATTTATTTGATCAACTCCAAGGTGCGAGTTCTGTTACAAGAATGAATTGAGATCGGGATATCACCAAATTAGGGTGAGAGGTGAAGATATTCCCAAGACGATATTTCCAACAACATATGGTCACCATGAGTTCTTAGTAATGTCTATTGGTCTCACTAATGCTCCAGCGGCATTTATTGACCTATTGAATAGTATGTTTTGAAGTTACCTAGATTCATTGGTAGTTGTCTTCATTGACGACATCTTGGTATATTCGAAAAATGAGGGTGAACACATGGATCACTTGAGGGTGGTGTTGCAAGTGCTTAAGGAACACAAATTGTTTGCCAAGTATAGCAAATGTGAGTTTTTGTTAAGGTCGGTAGCGTTTCTTTGTCATATCATCTCTAGGGAAGGTGTAGAGGTTGATCCAAGGAAGACCGAACCGTTGAAAAATTAGCCTAGAACTTTGGCTCCTACGATATTAGGAGTTTCTTATGACCCATTCATAGCTTAACTAAGCAACCCTTAAACTACTCTAGGTAAGTACTTATTCATTAACATGCTTTCTAACTTAAGTCGTTATCTTCATTAGTTCATTTAAGATACATTCATCACATATAAGGACATTAAAGTAATGGTCTTGGAGAAGACCTAGGGACACACTCACTAACATCTAAAAAGACTAATCTTTCAATGTCTAGATAGATGTCACATCCCGATAGCATATCCTAGAAGATATGTCACTCTCGTAGTTCAACAGGCGTACTTGACCTCTCAGAGGTCTGGTACAAGCCCTTTACTATCGTTCATCGCATATACATAATGAAACGTAGTGCGGAACTAAAACTTTTCACAAAACATCAGAATATCATTAATACCATCTTTCATTAGAAATCATAGGAAATACTAAGTCTCAATCTCATCCAAGCTTAGAAACGAGAATATTTGGGAGACGGCCCATACATCAAAATATAGAAATACTTAGTTTATTACAATATTTCAATATAAAAGAAACCTAAGATAACTATGCCCTCAATAAAGAGAGGACATACTTCAACTTCACTTCAATGACGATATAATCCAAGCTTTGCTTCCCAATACTCTTCACCTAACAACCACTATACAGATAGAAATATATATGGAATTAGTACAAACACATGTACTAAATCTGTCATAATGCATACAAATGATGAAAAGGGACATTTATTGGAAATAGGAATCTTTTGATTGAAATATCTTAATAATAACATAGACAATTCATCACATTTTTAAGGAACACTTCACAGTGAGCTAATTCACTGTTATAGTGAATTCCTTTGATGTCACAGTGAAGTCTTTTAGATTCACATTGAGTCACTTTCTAGAATGTAATTCCCCCACAAAAAGTTATCCAAAGACTCACATAAGTAATCCAAAGAGAGACCGGCCATACACCCTCTCTAGTCATGCCTAAATGAACATCAATACTACTTATAATGAGACACATACATTTACAAGACACCAAAACACATGACATATATAATGTGGCATTCTCCTTACAAAGGCTATCAAAAGACTTACTCAAGTACTCCTAGAAGAGAACGCCCATACACCCTCTTCAAGGTTACCTAAATAATACTTAAGACTTCCTAAGTTCCGATCACGCCTAAAGTATCAACAAACTTCCCTAACTAGAGTCATTCTGAAGACTTCCCTAGATAAGACATGAAGAGATCATCCCTTATGCCCCTTTCGCACTTTAACTAGGAAATCCTTAAAGTCACTCTAAATTAAATACTTACTCATTTACATGCTTTCCAACATAAGTCATTATTTTATTAGTTCATTAGAGACATTCATCACATCTAGGGACTCTCACTAACATCTTCAAAGCCTAAGGGTGCAATGTCTAGGTAGTGTCCCATACTACCACCTACACTTCATAGACTCCTCAAATACTAATAAGAATATCATAAGATGAGAATAGTCAATAGCCGACATAGACCATGGTAGCAAAGCATGGAATCCGGAGTTGTAACCTACTCTGATAGAGGGTGTTCTACTTGCCAATGGTAGAACTGGGACACATCTCATGTAGGCACATGGTTAAGGAATATGAAGGGCTTACTTTGAACTCTAGCCTCATCATTTAACTAGAGATACTTCCC
Source organism: Solanum sitiens (assembly GCA_016801875.1). NCBI lineage: Eukaryota > Viridiplantae > Streptophyta > Magnoliopsida > Solanales > Solanaceae > Solanum > Solanum sitiens. The sequence goes on along the minus strand of JABWTJ010000094.1, from coordinate 1,881,641 downwards.
TTACCATACTCACTCGGTGCTAGCCTTTGTTCTTATGGATTAATTTACATTAAAGGATCATACGAAAGGGTTCCATATCTAGTTCAGAACCCAATAACATTCACCCTACCAAAGAGGTCACCTAGGGCTGCCTTACAATGGGGATGAAGATAGATTAATGACTTTCCTATGGATGATAGGACGATGTTCAAGCCAACCAACCTTAAGTCCATCATTCATTACTAGAAGGATACCATTACGGCTTTCGACTTCAAGGTTCATAACCTTACCACTAGTTTAAAGGTTTCACATAAAGGACCCTCTTAACATCATTAAAGGTCTCATTTCATTCATTCATACAAGACTAAGAGGTTTTGTCATCCTAAGTCAAGAAATATCGTATTCACATTCATACATGTATCAAGTAAGGGACACAAGTCTACCACACAAGACACACCAAGACCTCACTTTATCACATATAACATATCATACTAGAAGCACATTGGAATAACCCTTATCATCTTTAAGTCATCCTATACACTACTATAACATCATAAATATAACCATCATAGACTCATATAGCCAAGTAGGAATAATCATACATCAACTCTAAGACTACACACATAAAAACATAGTCATAGTCTAACATGATCACCTAACAACTTCAATAGAAGAACCACATACTTTCATATTACTGAACATGTAGATAGATATGATCAAACTTCACATAATCAAACTACAAAAATCATCATAATACTTCAAGTAGTTGCCGACAAGGCCACAATCCTCATAATACATAAAGTAACACCGAAAAGGCCACATGATTCACATACCACCACCACCATAAGTGGACCATACCAATCACAATATAATTAAAGAGCTAACATAAAATAAATAGAATTAGGGCAGTGTACAACCAATCCATTCTCTCCACTTTAATCCTTAGCTAAGCCATCCAATTCAATACCAATAGGCCCTTACCCATGGCCATGATCATCAATTAAATACAAAAACCATAATACTCAATGAATCTAGGTCAAGTCAATATAGATTTATAAATCTAAGACAACCTATACATCAATCTAATACAATTATTACATCATTCAATAGTCCATAGAAAACTACACTAGAATTAATAAGCATTAAGACAATATCAAGTAAACCACAAAGTAGTCAAAAACTAGGGTTCGTGAATTACATGGTTTCATAGTTTAATTATGCTAAAATCATATAATTAGCATCAATAAAATCAATATATAATGATTCAAAACCTTTAATGCAAGAACCCATGGATAGATCATAAAATTAGACAAGTTCATCCTTAGAAAACTTTATAAATCTCTTTGAATTTTAGGATCCTTGTTGAATAGAGTTTTAAGGATAAAAAACAATACCTAAATGATTTTAATCCACGAAATTGATTAAGAATCACCACTCAAATCTCAAATCTAATCTCTTCCTTGGGTTTTGGCTTCAGTGGAGTTCTAGAGAATCTCTAAGAGATTTTGTGGTTTTGATTTGGAAGAATGAATTCATCTACGTATTTTGGACTTATATAACTCCTTAAAATACCTAAAATACCCCTATGATCGCCAAAACACTTATTTGGACGTGGGTTAAATTTACCAAGTCACCCCTAAACATTATAGTGAACTGCGCAGAAGACAGCCTCACAAATGATGTCCCGTTTCCCTACCAACGGACCATCTTGTTGATCCGTGGTTTGGGACTGAGGCTGGTCGTTGGAATCCTTCCTTGCCACGCCTAAGTCTTGACCCACGACCTTAGTCGATGGGGCGTCGACCGGGCTACTGGCTGTCGTTTGCCTCAGTCGATTAGGGCTGGTCGTTGACAACTTTCGGCTATTTGAAGGGTCCTTCCTCAAGGTCCGTTTGTTGGTCCTTGGGGACTTTCACCCGTACGTTTCCAACTCAAATTTAATCGTATACGAGTTTAATAATATCAATTTCATCCAAAACAAACAGATACAACTCGACAAAACATGGTAAGACACACAAGGTCGATTAACGACAAACCTTTCAGACGTCATCTACGTTCTTCAACGATTGACCTCCAAACTTCATGAAACTTGACACACTGACAATATACACCATAATAACTCATATTAGGACATCATAAGCTCATAACAGACACATAAACAAATAAAACACACATGAAGTACATTGGTGACTTAGTCGTCGAACGTGTTAGACGTCCCTTGACGTTTGACTTCCAATTCGCCTAAACTCTTAAAAACTTACTCAAGAACACATTATAAACCATTTTAGAACTTTAGACCCTCATGGAGAACATGTTAGGCTCTAGTTTCACCTAAGCCGTTTTACATGTGTTACATTCTCCCCCACTTGGACAACATTCCTCCTCGAACGACACTTGCCAATCTCCGAACACTTCCAGGAGTATAGATTCAGATAAAAACTCATAAACATACCACATAACACATCATATAATGCAACATCTGTAAGAAACATCAATTTCAAATAATCAAAAGATTCACAACACAACAAGAAACTAGAATAAATTCTACAACTCATTATGCCGTAAAACTCACATTCTTAATTCCAAAAAGCATGAATTCTTTTTAAATTCATTTTTATACTCATATACATCAGCTATAACCAGATTGCATCAATTTTCAACCAAAGAATGAATTAGTCAATTTTGCAAAAAACTTACAGCGAACAGGCAGTTTTACAGTGAATTATGCCAAGATTTTAAAAAAGGCATATTTTAGGCAATTGTTGATAGTAACATGCTATTACGCAATAATAACCATATAGACACATTTTACAACATAGTCATAACTTCATAGAATGCACAATGCAAGGAATCAATGAAATTCAATTCCACAAGACTTCTAAAAACAATGCACATGAAACATACTACTATGCCCATCTAACACATCTAGTAACCATACTCCCCCACTTAGAAGGAACTCATATTCACTAAAGAGAAAAACACAAAAACTTACCATCAACATCATCACCCTCATCCGACTTTGCTACTTTAGTCTGGAGTGCGTACAAACGCCTCTTCTTTGGAGCATCATCTTTCGGAACATTAGGAGCAAATTGCTTACCATCTCTACTAAGACAATGCCTCACTTTGTGTCCATATTTACCACATCCAAAACAACACCCGGTACCGAATAGGTATTCCCCATAGTGCCTCTTCCCACAAGTAACACGTGTAGGCTTGCCTTCTTGAGAACCACCTCCCTTCTCAAATTTCACCTTAGCACTCCTAGATTTATCTTGACTTTAGAACCTCTTCTTGGACCTAGGTTTACTTTGATCACCTTTCCCACTTCATTTTAACTTCTAGTAATCCTACCATGTTTATACTCCTCAATTGATTGAGCATAAACCATGAGTGTAGATACGGTCAAATCATCATGTAGCATGGTCGTACGACATTCTTCTTTAACTAAGTCGGCAACCCCGACACAAACCTACTCATCTCATCCCTAGTATTAGACACTAAGGATGGGGCATATCTTGACAACATAGAGAACTTCAAAGAGTACTCCTCAATTCTATCAAACTCAACCTAATCCATATCAATTCAACATTTAGGGTTAAGGGTTAGGGGTCATCACCCACAACCTAGATCAAACTACATCAATTAACCATAATCAAGTTACAATTCATGATAATCTATTCATTCTAACCCAAAGAATACATAATTAACTCAATTCACATGATCAAATTCGGATTTGGGTGAAACCCAATAGAAACTCAACTTTTTGGAAAAAGCTTTGAAGGAACCCTTTGAGGAAAGAATCTCAAAGGTGAATTAGATCCCATACCTTAAGGTTTGATGACGTTTTGATGGTGAATTTCGTGCTAATCCAGCCCTCAATTATCTCCCCAAGTTGATCTCCAATGGAGTCTTCCAATAGAGAGAGAAAGTAGAGAGAAGGAAGAGAGTTTTGTTTTTGAGAGAATGATTAAGCTAATGAGGGTTGGGTATTTATAGTGGGGTCTTAAGTCACTTAATTAGTCTCTCTTAAACCCCTAATTACCCCTAAGTCAATTAATTAATTAACTAACTAAAACTAACTTTTCTAAAACTGCCACAGACCTTCCACGACGGATCCCCAACGACGGTCCGTCGTGGGCATGACGGACTGACACCCCTCCGTCCTACACATCCGTCACGTTGGTCAGAGACTTGTGCAGGCGGAGGTTTTCTCCCCAGACACTAAGGATGGCACGACGGTCCGTCGTGGGTGTGACGGACTGACATCCCTCCATCCTGCACATCCGTCACGTTGGTCAGAGACTTGTGCAGGCGGAGGTTTTCTCACGGCACCAAGGCTGGCACGACGGAGACCTTGACGTCCCGTCGCGCCTGTGACGCCCCGTCATGGGGTCCGTCATGCCCTGCTATTTCTAGGGTCCTCCTCGAGGGTCCTTATTTTGGTCCTCGGGGAGTCGTACCCTCACTTTTCCAGAATAAAACCATCCCACACTATAATTTACACCTATGGTAACAACCATTTACCATATTTCGACTCTTTAACTTGGTTATATCAAAAGGACACTCTAGCCCTCTTATGACCCAATTTGCCGGACGTTTAAGAGTTTCGGTTCCAACACCACTTCAAAGACTCTAAATATGCCTAATTGGCTAGGAACACTCGTTTAGATCCTAAGGAGATCATTTAAGTCTTATCACATGACCTCGGTATTTCAAAATGTTACATTATCCCCCCCTTAGGAACATTCGTCCCCGAATGACACCAAACACTCTTAAAATGTGGGAGTAGACTCAAGACTAGCAGCTCAACCAATTCACAATATTTAGTTAGCATGAACTATATTATTTCATAAAAATACTTCAAAACATCAATTTACCATACATGATCTCAACATTTCCTCATGAGGTTTTTTCTCCTTTTCATATAGGCATGAGCTCAATCATTTATCACTCAATTCAAATAGTACAAAGTTCATTTTATCAATATGCTCAATACAATATCATCAAGGATTTAACCATATCTAAATCACAAAACTTGACTCAAATATGCAAGAAACAAAACAACTTCCAAATTTATCTATGGTCACCTTAAAGTGACTCCATTTTAGAAGTCTCCAAAACTAGGGGTTTTGCAAAGTTTCACAAAAACAACAGAGATTCACAATATCTAACGTATTTATATCATTTGGGAGAGGTACTAACCTTAAACATCAAAAAGATGAGGATAACGGGTTTTCATGTCGGCTTCCGCCTCCCATGTTGCACCCTCAACTAGGTGGTTCCTCCATAGCACCTTTACGGAAACCACCTCTTTGTTCCTCAACCTTTTTACTTGCCTATCAAGGATTTGAACCGGAACCTCCTCATAAGAGAGGTTATCCTTGACTCCGAGGCCAAGGATTAATTTGACTTCCCCACCTAGCTACTCGGGATTCCCGACACACTTCTTCAACATGGAGACATGGAAAACTGGATGAACCAAAGCTAGCACATTGGGTAATCTTAAACGATAGGCAACTTTACCAACCCTTTCTAAAATCTCATAAGGGCCTACATATCGAGGGCTCAACTTCCCTTTCTTGCCAAATATTACCACACCCTTCATAGGTGAGATTTTTAAATACACCTTATCACCCTCTTCAAACTCCAAGTCCCTTCTTCTATTATCGGCATAGGACTTTTGTCGACTATAGGCTATTTGCAACCTATTTCTTATGATATGTACATTCTCCAATGTCTTATAGATCAAGTCGGGACCAAAGATCGATGACTCACCTACTTCAAACCATCCTATAGGAGACCTACACCTCCTTCCATACAAGGCTTCATAGGGAGCCATGGAGATGGACGAATGAAAACTATTATTATATGCAAACTCCACCAACGGCAAATGCTTATCCCAACTCCCTTTAAAATCAATGATGCAAGCTCTAAGCATATCCTCAAGAGTCTGAATCGTGCGTTCCGCTTGACCATCCGTTTGAGGATGGAAGGCGGTACTTAATTTCACTTTAGTACCCAAACCTTTTTGAAACGACTTCCAAAATCTAGATGTGAATTGTGCACCTCTATCCGAAATGATGGATAACGGAATACCATGACGACACACAATCTCATCTATGAAAATCTTCGCATAATCTTCCGCCGAATACATAGATTTGACGGGGATAAAGTGAGCGGACTTAGTCAATCTATCAACAATCACCCATATAGAATCAAATGACTTTTGAGTCCGAGGCAACCCTACTACGAAATCCATATTAATGTCTTCCCACTTCCAAGTAGGAATTTGGATCTCCTGTAGTAAGCCACCCGGCTTTTGATGTTCTGCCTTCACTTGTTGACAATTAGGACATTTAGCAACAAATTCCGCTATATCCTTCTTCAAACCTTCCCACCAATATATTTCTCGAAGGTCATGATACATCTTTGTAGAATCGGGATGGATGGAATAGTGGGATCCATGGGCTTCATCAAGGATCCGATCCCTCAATCCATCCACATCAGGAACACACAACCTCCCTTGATACCTCAATACACTGTCTTCTCCTAAAGAAAATGACTCGTTCGTCTTGCCAAGAACCGATTCCTTTAACTCCATCAATAGTTGATCAAGGTGTTGTTTGGACTTCACCTCAACCACCAATGATGACTCGGAGCTATGCTGAACCGTGGCACCTCCATTTAGCGAACTCACCAATCGCACTCCCAATCTAGTCAAACGATGAACATCTTTTACTAGATCTTTCTTGTCTTCATCTATATGAGTCACACCACCCATAGTCATACGGCTTAAAGCATCTGCCACCACATTTGCCTTGCCGGGATGATATAGGACACTCATATCATAATCTTTCAACAACTCTAACCACCTTCTTTGTCGAAGATTCAAATCTTTTTGGGTAAACACATATTGAAGGCTCTTATGATCAGTGAAAACATCTACATGAACTCCATACAAGTAGTGTCTCCATATTTTTAAAGCAAACACCACGGCCGCTAACTCAAGGTCATGAGTCGGATAATTTCTCTCATGTACCTTAAGTTGCCGCGAAGCATAGGCAATGACCTTCCCATTTTGCATAAGCACACACCCCAAACCTACGCGGGATGCATCACAATACACAATGAACCCTTTAGATCCTTCCGGTAAAGTTAACACCGGAGCGGAAGTAAGCCTATCCTTTAATAATTCAAAACTCTTCTCGCATGCCTCTGACCATTCATACTTTTTACCTTTTTGAGTCAATGAAGTCAAAGGAGATGCAATGGATGAAAAACCTTCTACGAACCTTCGATAATAACCCGCTAGACCCAAGAAACTCCTAATGTCAGTTGGGGTCAAGGGTCTAGGCCAGTTTCTTACCGCATCTGTCTTCCTTGGGTCTACCTCAACTCCCTCACTAGAGATGATGTGCCCAAGAAATACCACCGACCTCAGCCAAAACTCGCACTTGCTATACTTGGCGAACAATTTATGTTCCCTAAGGATTTGCAATACTACCCTTAGATTATCCATGTGGTCAACCTCATTTTTCGAATACACCAAGATATCATCGATAAATACAATAACGAATGAATTAAGGTACTTTCGAAACACCCTGTTCATCAGATCCATAAACGCCGCCGGAGCATTTGTGAGACCAAAGGACATAACTACGAACTCATAATGTCCATATCGAGTCCGAAAAGCTGTCTTTGGAATATCTTCATTTCTCACTCTAAGCTGGTGGTATCCGGACCTCAAATCAATCTTTGAGAAGTAACTCGCTCCTTGAAGTTGATCAAATAAATCATCAATCCGAGGAAGAGGATACTTGTTCTTGATGGTAACCTTGTTGAGTTGTCGGTAATCAATACACATCCTCAAGGACCCATCTTTCTTTTTCACGAATAAGACCGGAGCACCCCATGGAGAAATGCTAGGCCTTATAAAGCCCTTGTCTAGCAAATATTTAAGTTGTGCCTTCAATTCCTTTAACTCGGCCGGAGCCATTCTATAAGGAAGAATAGAGATAGGATTTGTTTCTGGTATCAAATCGATACCGAAATCGATTTCCCATTCGGGAGGAATGCCAGGAAGGTCATCAGGAAAGACCTCTGTAAATTCGCTCACCACGGGGACTGACTCTATAGGAGGAACTTCGGAATCCACTTCTTGGACTCTCACAATATGGTAGACACACCCCTTCGAGATCATTTTACACGCCTTTAGGCATGTTATGAAACGACCTCTAGGAAGAGAATTTCCACCCTTCCATTCTATAACGGGTTCATTTGGGAAACAAAACCTCACAATTTTGGTCCTACAATCGATGGAAGCGAAACTAGCATGCAACCAGTCCATACCTAATATGACATCAAAATCGAACATGTCTAGCTCAACTAGATCAATATGAGAAACTCTATGAGGCATTGAAATAGGACAATTTCGATAGACCCTTTTTGCTACCACTGATTCACCAACCGGAGTAGACACCAAAATAGGTTCATGCAAAATATCAGGTAAGGTACTAAACTTCTTAGCTACTAATGGAGTAACGAAAGATAAAGTAGCACCCGGATCAAGTAATGCATACACATCAATGGCAAGGATTTGTAACATACCAGTCACCACATCGGGAGAGGCCTCTTGGTCATCTCTCGTACGAAGAGCATAAAAATGATTCTTCTTGGGAGCCTCACTCACTTGCTTTTGCACATTCCTTTCTCGGCTCCTTATGTTAGGGCAGTCCCTAACTTTGTGATCACTCTTCCCACAACTAAAGCAATTTCCCGTTCCGATCAAGCATTCACCATAGTGCTCCTTCCCACACTTAACACAAGTAGGCTTCTCATTAGATGAGTTTCCACCCTTTCCTTTTGCAACTTTTGGTCTAGGGGCTTTAGGATCCCTAGTCTTGGGAAATTTGGATGAAACATGGTTTGAGAACCTCTTCTTGAATCTAGGCCTGTCTTGAATTCCCAACCTATCTTTAGCAGTTTCACTCTCATAAGACCTTGTTCTTCTTAAGTCCTTATCCTTATCCTTCCTTTTTGCTCTAGCCTCCTCAACCCTTCTTGCATGCACCATGAAACGACCAATATTCATGTTATCATGTAGCATAGCCAACTGACACTCCTCTTGTAAGTCGTCCGATATACCTATCACATATCTACTCATTTTGTCTCTAGGGTCGGAGACCAAAGACGGAGCATATTTGGCCAATTGAGTAAATTTCAGAGAATACTCATGAACACTCATCGTTCCTTGGCGAAGATTGATGAATTCCACCACCTTCATTTCCCTCATCTCTCTAGGGAAGAACCGATCAATGAAGGCTCCTTTGAATAACTCCCACGTCACTATCCCACTTTCAAGTGGCCTGTTGTCCTTCCATTGCGAATACCATATCTGAGCGACATCCTTGAGTTGGTATGAGGCCAACTCGGCATTCTCGCTAGATGACAGCCCCATAGCACACAAAACCTTGTGAACCTCATCAATAAATTCCTCAGGGTCTTCATCAACCTTCGACCCATAAAAGACAGGAGGATTCATTCGTGTGAAATCCCTAAGTCTGGAGGCCATAGTCTGTTCATGGACTCTAGGTGCCAAATCCCTATTGGCTTGGGCAGTCATAGCTTGGGCTTGCACTGTTGTGGCTTGAGCTTGAGTAGTCATGGCTTGAACCATTTGAGCAATAATAGCTCTCATCTGAGCCTCTGTCATCGGTGGAGGATCAGCAGGAACCTGGTCATCAATAGCAACCTCTTCAAGAGGAGGGGCAGGTTCATCACGAGGAATTCCCGCAGCAGCCATCTCTTCCTCAAGTCTTCGAGCCGCGTTTCTCCTAGTATGCATCTCCTATAACCAAAACACAAGGTTCAGGCGAAAGCATATCCGACGTACATTCTAGGGCACGATATGGATTTCCAACAATGAGAATGATTCCTAATCGCCAAATAAGTTCCTATTCATAAGTGTGGCGCGCTTCACAATTATGAATACAAAGTTAAATAACGTGGTTGAGAGAGAGACATTAACATCAAGGATATTCAACCTCATGCTCTGATACCAAGTTTGTCATATCCGGGTTTATCCCCTAGACGTAACCGGCATCGTCGTCCTCTCGGAGGACTAAGACAAGCCTCTTAGCTTCGTCATAGCATTCATCGACTAAAAATCAGTAAGAATTAAACACTTTTTATCTAAAACTACTCGGAGGTTTACATAGACCTCTACATACACATCATTATATATATCAAGTATACATAGACTTGTTCATATACGAATATTACTTAGTCTTCTACTTTTATTTCATACACTTATATATTTAGAAAATAATAATCATAAAACCATCTCATCTCATGAACCATCAAATAATTACAATAAATCTTGGGCATAGCCCTACATCAAATGAAAGAAGCCGCATATAGGCTGTCTACTACATCGTCTCAAGAGAACAATAGAGTCAACATAGAATCATAGTAACTACACATCATAAAAGAGAGATATCGGCCATGTCCTCGAGAGAGTGAGGACCTACCACTTGGATGACAAATTACCCAAGTCTTCCTTCCTAGCAATTTGGATCAAGCTCAACGACCCGAACCTAAAATGTTTGGGAAAAGGGAAAGAAAAGGGATTAGTACTCCACATGTACTAAGTATGGAATCTCATATACAATTACCAATCAAATATATTTAAAAAGGGACATTTATGAAAACATAATAGACTACATATGCAATTAAACCATAGCAAAGCAAAGTATACTATTGATAACCTTCAATGAGTCACAAGTGCAATGATCAAGTAAAATTACCATGTCTCCTACTCAATCAAGTAACCTACCAAGACTACAATTAGCAATTTGCTTACCAACATACTCTTCATATCATAATACGTCCTTTTTCAAGCAAAGACAACAACATTATATTCATAATCATGTTATTCAACATACAAACCATTTACATCATACCATCTCTTTACATATATAATATTGACATCTCAAAGATCCTATCAAGGAAAACTAGTGCAAGGCGTAGGTAGAGTCCCATACCCCTACCTAAACTATAGCCAACCTCTCAAGTTACTTTGATTAGCCTATACCTTATTCATTCATTTTAGTTTAGGGAACATTTGCCTTAACCGACATAGACCACATAATCGAATGTGGAATCCGGTGTCATGAAACCTTACACCGATGGAAGGTGGTCTACCGGCCAAAGTAGAACCTAACATAAACATAGCTATCTAGGTGGATCCACTAGCTAGTATCCTATGGTGGCAACATAGTTCAAGAACTAAGAGGTAGATATCCCTATTTATACCATTTGGTAATATGGGCCGCTCCTCATGGGAATCCCTTAAAGTGACATATCCATCGAACATGGAAGTTATCATCACATGGGCAACTTCTAGGATGAATCTTTCCTTTCTAGAGACAAGTCATCACCTCCCATTGTCAAGTTCGCTCGGTGCTAAGCTAAGTCCCCATTTTTAGAGAAGCCATTAATCTTTATTAATCTTCTCAATTTAATTAGATAGAAGGGTCAATCCCTTGTATATCATCATTAAAGCTCAATAAGAATTGTATGAGAATTAGTCCTTTCATAACAATCCATATAGGTGAAGTCACCCTCGTACATCTCATCATAATAGGACACATCATACAACTTCCCTATATTACATTACATCTAACAACCTCACAACCAACCTAAGCATATAAGTTCATGTATCATATCAACTTATCACATCAATCAACGCATACTTCAACATAACATTATCACATGATGACAATTAACCATAAGTTGAAGTAAAAGCTAGGATCATCTAGACTTACCCATACTCCTCCATAATCCATCAATAAAGGACCATACCATTAACTCATAGATCAACCAATCTTAGATCATCACGTCAATGTAATCCAATAATAATTCACAAGAACTAATCAAGGAGAAGTTCTATACTATGAAGCAATACTACATCAAAGCTTAGTAGCATGATCTCAAGGGTATCTTCTTGACTAAGATTCAATATTCAAGAACATAAATGTGAAGAACTTCAATTCATCATAATAGATCCACAATCAATGCAATAACAATCATTAAAGACCATTTAACTAATTATGAGATCAATTCTATCAAACTCAACCTAATCCATATCAATTCAACATTTAGGGTTAAGGGTTAGGGGTCATCACCCACAACCTAGATCAAACTACATCAATTAACCATAATCAAGTTACAATTCATGATAATCTATTCATTCTAACCCAAAGAATACATAATTAACTCAATTCACATGATCAAATTTGGATTTGGGTGAAACCCAATAGAAACTCAACTTTTTGGAAAAAGCTTTGAAGGAACCCTTTGAGGAAAGAATCTCAAAGGTGAATTAGATCCCATACCTTAAGGTTTGATGACGTTTTGATGGTGAATTTCGTGCTAATCCAGCCCTCAATGATCTCCCCAAGTTGATCTCCAATGGAGTCTTCCAATAGAGAGAGAAAGTAGAGAGAAGGAAGAGATTACCCCTAATTACCCCTAATTACCCCTAAGTCAATTAATTAATTAACTAACTAAAACTAACTTTTCCAAAACTGCCATAGACCTTCCACGACGGATCCACGACGATGGTCCGTCGTGGGCATGACGGACTGACACCCCTCCGTCCTGAACATCCGTCACGTTGGTTAGAGACTTGTGCAGGCGGAGGTTTTCTCCCCAGACACTAAGGATGGCACGACGGTCCGTCGTGGGCGTGACGGACTGACATCCCTCCATCCTGCACATCCGTCACGTTGGTCAGAGACTTGTGCAGGTGGAGGTTTTCCCACGGCACCAAGGTTGGTACGACGGAGACCTTGACGTCCCGTCGCGCCTGTGACGCCCCGTCATGGGGTCCGTCATGCCCTGCTATTTCTAGGGTCCTCCTCGAGGGTCCTTGTTTTGGTCCTCGGGGAGTCGTACCCTCACTTTTCCAGAATGAAACCATCCCACACTATATTTTACACCTATGGTAACAACCATTTACCATATTTCGACTCTTTAACTTGGTTATATCAAAAGGACACTCTAGCCCTCTTATGACCCAATTTGCCGGACGTTTAAGAGTTTCGGTTCCAACACCACTTCAAAGACTCTAAATATGCCTAATTGGCTAGGAACACTGGTTTAGATCCTAAGGAGACCATTTAAGTCTTATCACATGACCTCGGTATTTCAAAATGTTACACAGATCTTGCTGTTGGTGCATCATTGTCATCATATGCACCTGCAAGGTATTGTAATTGTTTTTCACCTGATTTAACATATCCCTTAATAGTCGATTTTCACTATTCATTCATTCCAATTCAGCCTGAAGAAATACTAACTGAAACAGAGGAATGTACAAAATTCATGTTAACAAACTTAAATTAATTTCAACAACAAAAAGAAAGAAAAAAAGTAACTTTCTGATTAGTTGAGTGATCATCTGGGAAATCAATCAACTCGAGTATATTTAAACGTTTAACCTCATTCTTAATTATTTTATCATCAGAATTAGGGGATAAGCTATCATCCATTATGGAGTGATCAGTATAATTGTTTACTGTTAGAGGATGCAAAGCAGTCTACAAAAAATGAATACAATTATGTCAACCAACAGAACATTTGGTAAGAGATGTATTCCTAATTCGATTAAACCTTATATTAATATTAAAATCCAAATCAGGAGTAGTATAGTAGTGTTTGATTCTTTTCTATCAGTATCATTAGTTGTTGTTGGGTCGTCAGAATTACTAGCATTTTGTTTCTCAGCAAAAAAGTCCTTTTCATCAATAACTGGTTTGACATGGTGTTGTTGGTTGTCATGATCAGGATCATGATGATGAGTAGTAGTAGTAGAGCAGTTAAGGTGGTGACATGTTGTTGTATGATAGTGTTGAATCCTAGCTTGACGATTATGTATAGCCGAGCCAACATAGTAGACAGCAAAATCATAGTCAATTTTTCATATCTATACACATTCAAATTGATCTAATGCTACTCCAATTGTTACACTGATCACCCATCATTATAAGAGAGTTTTCGATTTATTTTCGTCTTTGTAGAAGAAGTAGTGATAGAGTTTGTGCCTTTAGATGGTGCTGAAGCAGGGGAAGGCAATTTCTTAGGCAATATTTGTTCCCAAGTAGTAGAAGTCCTAGCCAATCTTGATCCTTCTGAAACGACAATGCTAAAAAACTGTTCTGTAGCACTTTAACTACACTTAGTAAAATATGTTGATTGTTTGAACTGAATATTAGCAAAAAATGTGTTGAAGAGCTTAAAGCTTTCTTTATGCATAAAATTAATCTCTAGTACTTTAAGTACAATTAATAAAAAATTCTGCTTAGTAATTTTATTTTGGATATCTGAGAAATCCCCGAGGTCAGTAGCTCATAGTTTGAAACTTGATGAGTATTTGGCCTTTTCGTCTACCCTTTTCTACTTAAATACTACACTTATATCTGTGAGGAGTTTGAATTCATGATGTGTGCCTAACCAACACTTGTGTGCTACTCCCTTACCACTAGTTCAAAGCTCTTGTGGCCTTTGCTTAGTAATTTTATCATATTAAATAAAAGAATATTTAATTTTTCTTAATTAGCATCAGCACCTAAAAGGCATGCAAAATTTCTTCTAAGAAGATAATAAAGAACGAGCAGCCTTTTCTTGTTGATAAGGTAGATAAAAGACATGAAAACTTTTATGAACTGGATTATAGATGTGTTACAACTGAAAATTCTAATTACCTTGCCACATTAGGAAGGAAGAAAAGAGACTAGTTTGAGAGACAAAGAATTGTTGTTGTAAAGAGAGTTGAGGTTTTTGATGGTTTGTAATAAGAGACATGTTGAGGAATGTGAGAAGTTTGCCAACTTGATTGTTAGAGTAAAGTGAAGTCAATGGCAGACAACATTTAATTTAACAATTCTAAAAGCTAATGGTTGTTACTGTACTTAATTCCCAAAGCCTCCCATCTCACACTCATCACAGTGAAACATGAAATACTCATCATTAGATTATTCCATACTCCAAATAGTATATTATTTGAGTTTATTGAGTTTAAATATGTATGTAACTTTGTACTATATAACTATTGTGGATCCATTAAGATTTTGCGAAAAAATTGCTAAATTATTTATATTTTTTCTAATTGTATGTAGGTGATGAAATCGAAGAAGGCGATGAAAGCAGTAGTGAAGACTTGACATAGGAGCTGAAGTATTGATGTTAAATTTATTGATGTTCTAGAAATCTTATATTTTTGAAGATTGAAAATTATGTGGTGCATGTGTTTTACCTTTTTTGAAAAGATTTGTATATTTTGCTTTTATTGATATTAAAATCACAGATCTTGAATTCTAATTTTGGTAATGAACATTTATTCTCGTGAACGATTTATGTTTATTTTTATGTTATAAAATTACTGCAATAGCTCAATAATATAATATTTGTGGAAGTGGACCAATAGTATATATACGTATCAATATAGCTTACTAATAACTATTGCATTAGAACTGTTGCAATACCATGTAATAACCGTTGCAATAGCCATTAAGCAACAGTTCTATAATTGTTTAAAAGTGTTGCATTACCCTATAACAACCATCGCAATAGAATGAAACGGTGTGTTGAATCGAAAGAAAAACTGTAGCCATAGCCTCAATAGAACTGATGCATAAACCTCTAATCCAACGGTTCAGAACCGTACCAATACGTCCATAATTGTTGGCAATTAATTCAAGTGAGAACCATGGCAATAGTTCCATGTATGGCTACAGTTATATAAACCGTCGCACCAAACCGTAGCAACTGAGCTATTGCTACGCGATCTGTTGTAGCGGTTGACGTAACCGTGGTCTTAGACTTATGGCTACGGTAGTAATGTCTATTGCAACGGTAAGTGAACCGTGACCATTATTTGAATGTCCTTTATGTGATGTATGTCTTTTAAATGAATTAATGAACTAATAACTTACCATATGAAGTACGTAAGTGAATAACTACCTAATCTAGAGTACCTTAGGGATTCTTTAGTTAAATTGTGAAGAGGGCATAAAGGATGATCTCTTCTTGGCTTATCTATGGAAGTCTTGAGAATGACTCTAGTTAGGGAAAAGGTTTGGTGTTGTTGACATGATCTACGCCTTAGGTAGTCTTAAGGACTATTTAGGTAATCTTGAAGAGGTCAATCATGGACGTTATCTTCTTGATTTACTTAAGTAGGTCTTTTAATAGCCTTTCGAAGGAGAGTGTCCTATCATATATGTATTGGTCTGTTTAGTGAGAATAATTCAATCCTAGGGAGTCTATTGGATCTCTTGAGTGTGTGTGTAAGGGATTGTATCGGCGGTTGCTTCACACGCACTCAAGTGAGACTTAGAATTCACCTTTGGTAGAAGAATCTTACCTTGATGTTTAAGATGCTTTGTAAGTGTGTATGTGACTCATTATAAGCAATCTTAAGGGTCGTTTAGGCACATCTAGAGAGGGTGTATGGGCGGTATCTCTTTTTGTGACTTAAGTGAATCTTAGGATAGCTTTAAGTTAGAAGATTACATGCTAAAGGGTGTCTCAAGTGAAAAATAAACATCTTCACTGTACAGTGAAGTAATTCACTGTAACAGTGAATGAGTTCACTGTAAAGTGATCTCAAAAATATGATTTTTGGTTAAATATTATCTTGTGTGTTTCTAAGTTAAATGTTTTTATTATGATTAAAATGTGATTTGTAAAATGAAGAGATGCATTTTTCCAATAAAGTCCGTTTTCATGATTTTTATGCATAATGTCATACTTAGTACATGTGGTTGTACTAATTCCATGCTTTATTTTCTATCTATATTTCTTGGTAGGTGAAGATATTTGGAAAGAAGACTTCGACAAGGAGATCGTTCAAGAAGAGTTTATGTCCTCACTTGACTCTATGTCATTTTATGTTTCTTTTATGAAGTTTGTAATAGAAAATTAGTAGTATGTTTTCAATTCGTATGGGCCGTGTCCCATGTATTGTCTTGTCTTAAGATGATGATCGAGACTTAGTGTTTTCCTATTTCCATCTATGAAAGAGTTTATGACTTTCGTATTGTTTTACGAAAAGTTTTAATTTCACAATACTTTTCGTTATGTATATACGATGAATGATATGATAGGCTTGTATAAGACCTTTGAGAGGTCGAATACGCCGGTCGCAATCCAAGATTGCACCGTATCTTCTAGGGTGTGGTTTTGGGATGTGACAAGCTTGCTATCATAGCATAGGTTAATGAAAGTAGTCTTAGGTATAAAAAAGTCGCGAAAAGTCACGTCTAATAGAGTCTTGACCATCGGTGTGAGTTGCGACACATCTATGGGTGAGAGGCTATAGGAAGATAGTGTTTCCCTTCATTTCTACTTTTATGGTCGTGCGGTATAGTTATGTTAAGAGTATCCTTCTAAAAGTGTTTGCTTGTTTTCTAGGAGATGAATACTAGAAGGATGGCGCTAGAAGGATGGAAGAGGGAAGAGTTGATGAGGAAGTCCCTCCTCATGTTTAGCAAGTTGAGCAAGTGCTTTATAATGGGCAGGGTGTCCAAGGTGATCAAGGTTATCAAGTGCCTCCTCAAGGTGACCATGCTCCTAATGTGGGAGGAGGTAATGAGTGGCCGGAGTTGACTTCGGGATATTAGAGAGGCTTTTCTTGCTTTAGCTTAAGCCGTAACTACTCAAGTTAACTTGAACATGGTGCCTAGGGTTGTGGAGATTACTATGTCATCTAGGTTGAGAGACTTAGTGAGGGAAAAATGCTATACGGATATGCTACATGATGATATGACCTTAGCTAGACACATGATGTATGCACAATCATTTGAGCAGTCTAATCTTAGGAGGATGTCAAGTAACTTGAAGAGGAGTGTTGCTAGTGATCAAGTGCAACCTAAATCCAAGAAGAGGGTTCACACTCAAGAAGAGTTTAGGAGTGCTAAGGTGAAGTTTGTGAAAGGAGGTAGTTCTTAAAATGGCAAACCTGCATGTGCCACTTGTGGTAAGAAACATTATGGTGAGTGTCTAGCGGGTACCGGGATTAGTTTTGGATGTGGAAAAGATGGGCACAAAGTGAGAGATTGTCCAAACATTGCTTCTAGGAAGGAGGGTAAGAAGGTTGAGCCTAGTGTTCCAAAGGAAGATGCTCCAACTAAGAGGCGTTTCTATGAACTCCGGAATAGAGGTGAGAAGCCGGATGGGAGTGATGATTACATTGGTAAGTCCTTGTTTCTGTTATTATAGTGTGACTTCTTTCTAAGTGGGGGAGTATGGTTAGAAGTTGTGCTAGAAATATTGCATGTGCATGATGTTTAGGAGTTTGGTTGAATTTGAATTTCATTAACTTCTTGCATTGTGTGTTTTATTGAGTTTTGAGCATGTTGTAAGAGGTGTTTATATGATGTTACCTTGCATATTAGCATGTCTATATCATGAATTGCATAAGAATGCATTTTTGAAAATTTTTCCTAAAATCACTATTCACTGAATTCACTTCTCACCGTAAAAATTTTAAAAAAATGACTAATTGATTCTTTGGTCTAAAAATGTTATTATGTGGTTATAACTTATATGTATGAGTATACTATTGAATATAAAATGAGTTTTTGCTATTTGGAATGAAGCATGTGAGTCTTGTAGCATAATAAGTTATAGAATTGAATTCTAGATTATTGTTGTGTTGTGAAGCTCTTGAACTTGTGAAGTTGATGTTTTCTTCTTGGTTATGTTTTGTATGGTTTGGATATGTGATGCTAAGTTGATTCTCTAATCTTGGAAATGTTCGGAGAGTGGCAAGTGTCATTCGTGGACGAATGTTGTCCAAGTGGGGGATAATGTAAGACCCCGGAAATGACTTAGGTTAAGTATAGCCTAACATGTTGGAAATGGTGGTCTAAGGTCCTAATGTGGTCTATTATATGGTTTAGAGGCAGTAGCTAAGAGTTTAGGTGCATTGGAAGTCAAACGTCAAAGGACAACTAAGACGTTCAACGACTAAGTCACCTATGTGCCTCGTATGTGGTTTTATGTGTTTACGTATAATGCATGAGGTTGTAAGGTTATTAACTGAGTTATTATAGCATGTATAGGCAGTGTGTCAAGTTTCGTGGGGTTTGTAGGTCAAACGTCCAAAAACGTTCAAGAAATTCTAAAGATATGCCTTGAATCGACCTTGTGTGTCTAAGCATGTTTTGTCGAGTTTTACGTGTTTGTTTTGGATGAAATTTATGTGAGAGGTGTTAAAGTCATAGACGATTGTGTTTGGGTTGGAAATATCTGGGACAACATCCCCAAGGACCAATCAAGGGTCCTTGAGGAAGTACACAAGACTTGGTGTCAAGGCTGCCCAAGAAAGCCCAAACCACGGAGGCAGTCGACGCCCAGTGGTTCAATCGACTCCCAGTTGGTTGGGTTTCATATACTGAGACATAGCATGGGGAGGTAAGTAACCAAGGAACAGTCTCAGTCCCAGACCACGGACCAACAGGATGGTCCGTTGGTCAAGGGATTGTCCGTAGGTCCCCTCCGTCTGTGAGGTTGTTTTCCAGAGCAACTTTGCTGCCAAGCTAGGGGTGAATTTGTAAATTCACCACACTTCCAAATAAGAGTATTGGTGGTTTATTAAGGGTATATTGTGTATTTGAAATGTGTATATAAGTGTTTAACACTTATAATAATTCATATTTCTAAAATGAAAACCCCAAAATCCCTTAAGAAATCCCAAAGACTCCATTGAAGTCCAAAATCAAGGAAGAGTTTGGTGTGACGTTTTGAGTGGAGATTCTTCATCAAAGTGAATAATTAGCTTCATTGAGGTATGAGTTTTGATTCTTGAAACTCGTTTAATCAAGGAGCCCATCTTTGACTAAACTTTAAAAGTTGTTTTTAATGTTTTCAAAAGGAATTGTCCAATTTCATGATTCTACCATGGGTTCTTTGATTAACGATTTTCAAACGTCTATTATGGATTATATTGATGTTGTAGTTGATGATTTTAACCTAAATTACCTATGAACCCATGTAATTGATGAACCTAAGATTTTGACTAAATTATGGGTTACTTGATATTGGCTTAATGTTGATGAATTCATGTATAGTTTCTTATGCGCTTTCTATTGATGTAAGAATTGTATTCAATTGTTATAAAATTGGTATTGGATTGTTGAACCTATATTGAATTGGTTTAGATCTCATTGATTTCTATAATTATGTATTGAATTGGTGTTCATGGCCATGGGTAAGGGCCTTATGATGTTGAATTGGGTGATTTGGTATTGGCTTGAAATGTTGATGATGAATTGGTGGTACGCTGCCCTATTTCTTATTAGTCAATGTTAATTTTACTTCAATTATGTTATGATTGGTTTGGTCCACCTTACATGGCGGTGCTATTTGAATTGATGTGGCCTTGTCGGCGTTATTTTCTAGTATATTGATGATCATGGCCTTGTCGGCACTACTTGAACTTATATGGCTATTTGTGTAGTTGATTTTGTGATGTATTATCATATCTACCTATATGTGAAAGTATGTGTTAGACTATTGATACTATCTAGTTAATCATGTTATGCTTTGACTATGTGTGAAGTGTGTAGTCTTAGAGTTGTTACATGGTTGTTCTTAAATTGGTTAGATGAGTCTAAAATGGTTATATTGATGATGTTATGGTAATGAATAGGTTGACTAAATAAGGTTAAGGCTCATTCCTAAGAGTCTAAAGAAAGATAGGCTATATTAGTAAAATGGAAGTATGTTCTGTCTTGTTTAGGTAGACTTGTGTCCCTTACTTGATGATTATGTGAATATACGATGTCTTGGCTTAGGAACCTAAAGGGTCTAAGTCTTGAATAAATGAATATAGGTGAGACCTTTAATGATAAGATGGTCATTTATGTGGAACCTTGAACCAATTAATAAGGTTATAAATCGTGAAGTAGTTAGCCGTAATGGTATCCTTCATGTCATGAGTGATGGACTTGAGGTTTAATGGCTGGAACGACATCATATCATACATTAGGAAAGTCGCGATGAGCTTCTTGTCGCCATTGTGAGATATGTCCTAGTGGACCTTGCTTTAATAGAGTGAATGTAATTGGGTCATGAACTAGATATGAGACCCATTTATATGAACCTTAATGTGAATTGATCTATGAGAACTAAGGCTAGCACCAAGTGAGTATGAGCATGAGGGAAGTAGTTCTAGTTAAGAAAGAGACTAGAATGCTTAGTACGCCCTTTATATTCCTTAATCATGTGCCTACATGGAATCTTTATGTTCTACAATTGGCAAGTAGAACACCTCATCCAAGTAGGATAGAACTTCGGATTCCATGCTTTGCTACCATGGTATATGTAAATTATTGCTTATTCTCATCATATAGGATACCTATTAGATTTAGAGAAGTTCTATGAGGTTTAGGTGGTGGTATGGGACGCTATCTAGACATTGCACAATAGACTTTGAAGATGTTAGTAAGAGTCCCTAAGTCTTGTCTAAGACCCTTATTTGAATGTCCTTTATGTGATGTATGTCTTTTAAATGAACTAATGACTTACTTTATGGAGTATGTAAGTGAATAAGTACCTAATCTAGAGTGTCTTAGGAATTTTTTAGTTAAATTGTGAAGAGGGCATAAATGATGATCTCTTCTTGGCTTATCTATGGAAGTCTTGAGAATGACTCTAGTCAGGGAAAAGGTTTGGTGTTGTTGACATGATCTAAGCCTTAGGTAGTCTTAAGGACTATTTAGGTAATCTTGAAGAGGTCAATTATGGACGTTATCTTCTTGATTTACTTAAGTAGGTCTTTTGATAGCCTTTGGAAGGAGAGTGTCCTATCATCTATGTGTTGGTGTGTTTTGTGAGAATGATTCTATCCTACGGAGTCTATTGGATCTCTTGAGTGTGTGTGTAAGGGATTGTATGGGCGGTTGCTTCACAACTCACTCAATTGAGACTTAGAATTCACCTTTGGTAGAAGAATCTTACCTTGATGTTTAAGATGCTTTGTAAGTGTGTATGTGACTCAATATAAGCAATCTTAAGGGTCATTTAGGCACATCTAGAGACGTTGTATGGGCGATCTCTCTTTGTGTGACTTAAGTAAATCTTAGGATAGCTTTAAGTGAGAAGATTACATGCTAAAGGGTGTCTCAAGTGAATAATAAACATCTTCACTGTACAGTGAAGTAATTTATTGTAACAGTGAATGAGTTCACTAGGAAGTGATCTCAAAAATATGATTTTTGGTTAAATATTATCTTGTGTGTTTATAAGTTGTTAAATGTTGTTATTATGATTAAAATATGATTTATAAAATGAAAAGATACATTTTTCCAATAAAGTTCGTTTTCATGATTTTTATGCATAATGCCATACTTAGTATATGTGGTTGTACTAATTTCATGCTTTATTTTCTATCTATAGTTCTTGGTAGGTGAAGAGCTTTGAGAAGAAGACATGGACAAGGAGATCGTTCAAGAAGAGTTGAAGTATGTCCTCACTTTATTGGAGGGCATATATGTCATTTTATGTTTCTTTTATGAAGTCTGTAACAGGCTATTAGTAGTATGTTTTCAATTCGTATGGACCGTGTCCCAAGTATTGTCGTGTCTTAAGATGATGATCGAGTGTTAGTGTTTTCCTATTTCCATCTATGAAAGAGTTTATGACTTTTGTATTGTTTTATGAAAAGTTTTAATTACGCACTACTTTTCATTATGTATATGCGATGAATGATATTATAGGCTTGGATGAGACCTTTGACAGGTCGAATACACCCGACGCAATCCAAGATTGCACCGTATCTTCTAGGGTGTGGTTTCGGGATGTGACAAGCTTGGTATCAGAGCATAGCTTAATGAAGGTAGTCTTAGGTATCAAAAAGTCTCAAAAAGTCACGTCTAATAGGGTCTTGACCATCGGTGTGAGTTACGACACATCTATGGGCGAGAGGCTATAGGACGATAGTGTTTCCCTTCATTTCTACTCCTATGTTCGTGCGGTAGAGTTATGTTAAGATTATCCTTCTAAAAGTGTTCCTAGTTTTCTAGGAGATGAATACTAGAAGGATGGCCGCTAGAAGGATGGAAGAGGGAAGGGTTGATGAAGAAGTCCCTCCTCATGTTGAGCAAGTTGAGCAAGTGCTTCATAATGGGGCAAGGTGTCCAAGGTGATCAAGGTGCTCAAATGCCTCCTCAAAGTGACCATGCTCCTAATGTGGGAGGAGGTAATGAGTTGCTGGAGTGGACTCATCGGGATATTAGAGAGGCTTTGCTTGCTTTAGCCCAAGACGTAACTACTAAAGTTAACTTAAACACTGTGCCTAGGGTTGTGGAGAGTACTATGTCATCTAGGTTGAGAGACTTAGTGAGGGAAAATACTATACGGATATGCTACATGATGATATGACCTTAGCTAGACACATGATGTATGCACAATCATTTGAAGAGTTTAATCTTAGGAGGATTTGAAGTAACTTGAAGAGGAGTTTTGCTAGTGATCAAGTGCAACCTAAATCCAAGAAGAGGGTTCACACTCAAGAAGAGTTTAGGAGTGCTAAGGTGAAGTTTGAGAAAGGAGGTAGTTCTTACAATGGCAAACCTACATGTGCCACTTGTGGTAAGAAACATTTTGGTGAGTGTCTAGCGGGTACCGGGATTTTTTTTGGATATGGAAAAGATGGGAACAAAGTGAGAGATTGTTCGAACATTGCTTCTAGGAAGGAGGGTAAGAAGGTTGAGCCTAGTGTTCCAAAGGAAGATGCTCCAACTAAGAGGCGTTTCTATGCACTCCGGACTAGAGGTGAGAAGCTGGATGGGAGTGATGATGACATTAGTAAGTCCTTGTTTTTGTTATTATAGTGCGACTTCTTTCTAAGTGGGGGAGTATGGTTAGAAGTTGTGCTAGAAGTATTGCATGTGCATGATTATTAGGAGTTTGGTTGAATTTGAATTTTATTAAGTTCTTGCATTGTGTGTTTTATTGAGTTATGAGCATGTTGGAAGAGGTGTTTATATGATGTTAACTTGCATATTAGCATGTTTATATCATGAATTGCATAAGATTGCATTTTTGAAAAATTTGCCTAAAATCACTATTCACTGAATTCACTGCTCACTATAAAATTTTTGAAATAAATGACTAATTGATTCTTTGGTCTAAAAATGTTATTATGTGGTTATAACTGATATGTATGATTATACTATTGAATATAAAATTAGTTTTTGCTATTGGGAATGAATCATGTGAGTCTTGTAGCATAATAAGTTATAGAATTGAATTCTAGTTCATTGTTGTGTTGTGAAGCTCTTGAACTTGTGAAGTTGATGTTTTCTCCTTGGTTATCTGTTGTATAGTTTGGATATGTGATGCTAAGTTGATTCTCTAATATTGGAATGTTTGGAAAGTGGCTAGTGTCATTCCAGGACGAATGTTGTCCAAGTGGGGGAGAATTAAAGACCCCGGAAATGACTTAGGTTAACTATAGCCTAACATGTTGGAAATGGTGGTCTAAGGTCCTAATGTGGTCTATTATATGGTTTAGAGGCACTAGCTAAGAGTTTAGGTGCATTGGAAGTCAAACATCAAAGGACGACTAAGACGTTCAACGACTAAGTCACCTATGTGCCTTGTATGTGGTTTTATGTGTTTACATATAATTCATGAGGTTTTAAGGTTCTTAACTGAGTTATTATAGCATGTATTGGCAGTGTGTCAAGTTTCGTGGAGTTTGGAGGTCAAACGTCCAAAAACGTTCAAGAACTTCGAAAGATATGCCTTGAATTGACCTTGTGTGTCTAATCATGTTTTGTTGAGTTTTACGTGTTCGTTTTGGATAAAATTTATGTGAGAGGTCTTAAAGTCATAGACGATCGTTTTTGGGTTGGAAATGTCTGGGCAAACATCACCAAAGACCAATCAAGGGTCATTGAGGAAGGACACAAGACTTGGTGTCAAGGCTGCCCAAGACTGCCCAAACCACGGAGGCAGTCGACACCCAGTGGGTCAAACGACGCCTCGTTGGTTGGGTTTCGTCGACTAAGACTTAGCCTGGGGAGGGAAGGAACCAAGTACCAGCCTCAGTCCTAGACCACGGACCAACAGGATGGTCCGTTGGTCAAGGACGGTCCGTAGGTCCCCTCCGACTGTGAACTAGTTTTCCTGCGCAGCTTTGCTGCAAAGCTAGGGGTGAATTTGTAAATTCACCCCACTCCAAATAAGAGTATTGGTGGTTTATTAAGGGTATATTGTGTATTTTAAATGTGTATATAAGTGTTTAACACTTATAATAATTCATTCTTCTAAAATCAAAACCCCAAAATCCCTTAAGAGCTTGGTGTGACGTTTTGAGTGGAGATTCTTCATCAAAGTGAATAATTAGCTTCATTGAGGTATCACTTTTGATCCTTGAAACTCGTTTCATCAAGGAGCCCAACTTTCAGAGATGATTTCAAAGTTTTCAAAGAGGAATTGTCCAATTTCATGATTCTACCATGGGTTCTTGCATTAACGATTTTCAAACGTCTATTATGGATTAGATTGATGTTGTAGTTGATGATTTTAACCTAAATTACCTATGAACCCATGTAATTGATGAACCTTATAATTTGAATAAATTATGGGTTACTTGATATTGGCTTAATGTTGATGAATTCATGTATAGTTTCTTATGGGCTTACTATTGATGTAAGAATTGTATTCAATTGTTATCAAATTGGTATTGGATTGTTGAACCTATATTGAATTGGTTTAAATTTCATTGATTTCTATAATTATGTATTGAATTGGTGTTCATGGCCATGGGTAAGGGCCTTATGATGTTGAATTGGGTGATTTGGTATTGGCTTGAAGTGTTGATGATGAAGTGGTGGTACGCTTCCCTATTTCTTATTAGTCAATGTTAATTTTACTTCAATTATGTTATGATTGGTTTGGTCCACCTTTAGTGGCGGTGCTATGTGAATTGATGTGGCCTTGTCGGCGTTATTTTCTAGTATATTGATGATCATGGTCTTGTCGGCACTACTTGAACTTATATGGCTATTTGTGTAGTTTATTTGGTGATGTATTATCATATCTACCTATATGTGAAAGTATGTGTTAGACTATTGATAATATCTAATTAATCATGTTATGCTTTGACTATGTGTTAAGAGTGCAGTCTTAGATTTGTTACATGGTTGTTCTTAAATTGCTTAGATGAGTCTAAAATGGTTATATTGATGATGTTATGGTAATGAATAGGTTGACTAAATAAGGTTAAGGGTCATTCCGAAGAGTCTAACGAAAGATAGGCTAAATGAGTAAAATGGAAGTATGTTGTGTCTTGTTTAGGTAGACTTGTGTCCCTTACTTGATGCTTATGTGAATATGCGATGTATTGGGTTAGGAACCTAAAGGCTCTTAGTCTTGAATAAATGAATATAGGTAAGACCTTTACTGATAAGATGGTCATTTATGTGGAACCTTGAACTCAGTGGTAAGGTTATAAATAGTGAAGTAGTTAGCCGTAATGGTATCATTCATGCCATGAGTGATGGACTTGAGGTTGATTGGCTAGAACGGCATCATATCATACCTTAGGAAAGTCGCGATGAGCTTCTTGTCGCCATTGTGAGATATGCCCTAGTGGACCTTGCTCTAGTAGGGTGAATGTAATTGGGTCATGAACTAGATATGGGACCCATTTATATGAACCTTAATTTGAATTGATCTATGAGAACTAAGGCTAGCACCAAGTGAGTATGAGCAAGAGGGAAGTAGTTCTAGTTAAGAAAGAGACTAGAATGCTTAGTACGCCCTTCATATTCCTTAATCATGTGCCTACATGGGATCTTTATGTTCTACAATTGGCAAGTAGAACACCTCATCGAAGTAGGATAGAACATCAGATTCCATTCTTTGCTACCATGGTCTATGTAGATTATTCCCTACTCTCATCATATGGGATACCTATTAGCATTAGAGAAGTTCTATAAGGTTTAGGTGGTGGTATGGGATGCTATCTAGACATTGTACAATAGACTTTGAAGATGTTAGTAAGAGTCCCTAGGTCTTGTCTAAGATTTGAATGTCCTTTATGTGATGTATGTCTTTTAAATGAACTAATGAACTAATTACTTACGTTATGAAGTATGTAAGTGAATAAGTACCTAATCTAGAGTACTTTAGGGATTCTTTAGTAAAATTGTCAAGAGGGCATAAAGGATGATCTCTTCTTGGCTTATCTATGGAAGTCTTGAGAATGACTCTAGTTAGGGAAAAGGTTTGGTGTTGTTGACATGATCTAAGTCTTAGGTAGTCTTACGGACTATTTAGGTAATCCTGAAGAGGTCAATCATGGACGTTATCTTCTTGATTTACTTAAGTAGGTCTTTTGATAGCCTTTGAAATGATAGTGTCCCATCATATATGTGTTGGTGTGTTTAGTGAGAATGATTCTATCCTAGGGAGTCTATTGGATCCCTTGAGTGTGTGTGTAAGGGATTGTATGGGCGGTTTCTTTACAACTCACTCAAGTGAGACTTAGAATTCATCTTTGGTAGAAGAATCTTACCTTGATGTTTAAGATGCTTTGTAAGTGTGTATGTGACTCATTATAAGCAATCTTAAGGGTCGTTTAGGCACATCTAGAGAGGGTGTATAGGCGGTATCTCTTTTTGTGACTTAAGTGAATCTTAGGATAGCTTTAAGTGAGAAGATTACATGCTAAATGGTGTCTAAAGTGAAAAATAAACATCTTCACTGTACAGTGAAGTAATTCACTGTAACAGTGAATGAGTTCACTGTAAAGTGATCTCAAAAATATGATTTTTGGTTAAATATTATCTTGTGTGTTTCTAAGTTGTTAAATGTTTTTATTATGATTAAAATGTTATTTATATAATGAAAAGATGCATTTTTCCAATAAAGTCCGTTTTCATGATATTTATGCATAATGTCATACTTAGTACATGTGGTTGTACTAATTCCATGCTTTATTTTCTATCTATAGTTCTTGGTAGGTGAATAGATTTGGAAATAAGACTTCGACAAGGAGATCGCTCAAGAAGAGTTTATGTCCACACATGACTCGAGGGCATATATGTCATTTTATGTTTCTTTTATGAAGTTTGTAATAGACAATTAGTAGTATGTTTTCAATTCGTATGGACCGTGTCCCTAGTATTGTCGTGTCTTAAGATGATGATCGAGACTTAGTGTTTTCCTATTTCCATCTATGAAAGAGTTTATTACTTTTGTATTGTTTTACGAAAAGTTTTAATTCCACAATACTTTTCGTTATGTATATGCGATGAATGATATGATAGGCTTGTATAAGACCTTTGAGAGGTCGAATACGCCGGTCGCAATCCAAGATTGCACCTTATCTTCAGGGTGTGGTTTGAGGATGTGACAAGCTTTGTATAGAGCATAGGTTAAGGAAAGTAGTCTTAGGTATAAAAAAGTCTCAAAAAGTCACGTCTGGTAGAGTATTGACCATCGGTGTGAGTCGCGACACATCTATGGGCGAGAGGCTATAAGACGATAGTATTTCCCTTCATTTCTACTCCTATGTTCGTGCGGTAGAGTTATGTTAAGAGTATCCTCCTAAAAGTGTTTCCTTGTTTTCTAGGAGATGAATACCAGAAGGATGGCCGCTAGAAGGATGGAAGATTGAAGTGTTGATGAGGAAGTTCCTCCTCATGTTGAGCAAGTTGAGCAAGTGCTTCATAATGGGCAAGGTGTCCAAGGTGTCCAAGGTGCTCAAGGTAATCAGGTTCTTCCTCAAGGTGATCATGCTCCTAATGTGGGAGGAGGTAATGAGGTGCCGGAGTTGACTAATCGGGATATTAGAGAGGCTTTGCTTGCTTTAGCCCGAGCCGTAACTACTCAAATTAACTTGAACATGGTGCCTAGGGTTGTGGAGAGTACTATGTCATCTAGGTTGAGAGACTTAGTGAGGGAAAAATGCTACACGGCTATGCTACAATATGACCTTAGCTAGACACATGATGTATGAACAATCATTTGAAGAGTCTAATATTAAGGGATGTCAAAGTAACTTTAAGAGGAGTGTTGCTAGTGATCAAGTGCAACATAAATCCAAGAAGAGGGTTCGCACTCAAGAAGAATCTAGGAGTACTAAGGTGAAGTTTACGAAAGGAGGTAGTTCTTACAATGGAAAACCTGCATGTGCCACTTGTGGTAAGAAACATTTTGGTGAGTGTCTAGCGGGTACCGGGATTTGTTTTGGATGTGGAAAAGATGGGCACAAAGTGAGAGATTTTCCAAATATTGCTTCTAGGAAGGAGGGTAAGAAGGTTGAGCCTAGTGTTCCAAAGGAAGATGCTCCAACTAAGAGGCGTTTCTATGAACTCCGGACTAGAGGTGAGAAGCCGGATGGGAGTGATGATGACATTGGTAAGTCCTTGTTTCTCTTATTATAGTGTGACTTCTTTCTAAGTGGGGGTTTATTGTTAGAAGTTGTGCTAGAAGTATTGCATGTGCATGATGTTTAGGAGTTTGGTTGAATTTGAATTTCATTAAGTTCTTGCATTGTGTGTTTTATTGAGTTATGAGCATGTCGTAAGAGGTGTTTATCTGATGTTACCTTGCATATTAGCATGTCTATATCATGAATTGCATAAGATTGCATTTTTGAAAAATTTACCTAAAATCAATTTTCCTTGAATTCACTGCTCACTGTAAGAATTTTGAAAAAAATGACTAATTGATTCTTTGGTCTAAAAATGTTGTTATGTAGTTAGAACTGATATGTATGAGTATACTATTGAATATAAAATGAGTTTTTGCTATTGGGAATGAATCATGTGAGTCTTGTAGCATAATAAGTTATAGAATTGAATTCTAGTTTATTGATGTGTTGTGAAACTCTCGAACCTGTGAAGTTGATATTTTCTCCTATGTTATGTGTTGTATGGTTTGGATATGTGATGCTAAGTTGATTCTCTAATCTTGGAAATGTTCGGAGAATGGCAAGTGTCATTCGAGGACCAATGTTGTCGTCCAAGTGGGGGAGAATGTAAGACCCTGGAAATAACTTAGGTTAACTATAGCCTAAAATGTTGGAAATGGTGGTCTAAGGTCCTAATGTGGTCTATTATATGGTTTAGAGGCAATAGCTAGGAGTTTAGGTGCATTGGAAGTCAAACGTCAAAGGATGACTAAGACGTTCGATGACTAAGTCACCTATGTGCCTCGTATGTTGTTTTATGTGTTTACGTATAATTCATGAGGTTGAAAGGTTCTTAATGGAGTTATTATAGCATGTATAGGCAGTGTGTCAAGTTTCGTGGAGTTTGGAGGTCAAACGTCCAAAAACATTCAAGAAATTCGAAAGATATACCTTGAATCAACCTTGGGTGTCTAAGCATGTTTTGTCTGGTTTTACGTGTTCGTTTTGGATGAAATTTATGTGAGAGGTGTTAAACTCAAATACGATCGTGTTTGGGTTGGAAACGCCTGGGAAAACATACTCAAGGACCAATCAAGGCTCCTTGAGGAAGGACCCAAGACTTGGTGTCAAGGCTGCCCAAGACAGCCCAAACCACAGAGGCAGACGACGCCCTGTTGGTCAACCGACACCCCGTTGGTTGGGTTTAGTCGGCTGAGATTTAGCCTGGGGAGTTAAGTAACCAAGGACCAGCCTCAGTCCCAGAACACGGACCAACAGGATGGTCCGTTGGTCAAGGGACGGTCCGTAGGTCCCCTCCGTCTGTGTAGCTGTTTTCCCGCGCAGCTTTGCTGCCAAGCTAGATACTTCCTAATAAGAGTATTGACGGTTTATTAAGGGTATATTGTGTATTTTAAATGTGTATATAAGTGTTTAACACTTATAATAATTCATTCTTCTAAAATCAAAACCCCAAATCCCTTAAGAAATCACAAAGACTTCATTGAAGTCCAAAATCAAGAAAGATCTTGGTGTGAAGTTTCGAGTGGAGATTCTTCATCAAAGTGAAGAATTAGTTCCATTGAGGTACGGCTTTTGATCCTTGAAACTCGTTTCATCAAGGAGTCCAACTTTCAAAGATGTTTTCAATGTTTTCAAAGAGGAATTGTCCAATTTCATGATTCTACCATGGGTTCTTGCATAAATGGTTTTCAAACGTCTATTATGGATTAGATTGATGTTGTAGTTGATGATTTTAACCAAAATTACCTATTAACCCATGTAATTGATGAACCTAAGATTTTGACTAAATTATGGGTTACTTGATATTGGCTTAATGTTGATGAATTTATGTGTAGTTTCTTCTAGGCTTTCTATTGATGTAAGAATTGTATTCAATAGTTATCAAATTGGTATTGGATTGTTGAACCTATATTGAATTGGTTTAGATTTCATTGATTTCTATAATTATGTATTGAATTGGTGTTCTTGGTCATGGGTAAGGGCCTTATGATGTTGAATTGGGTGATTTGGTATTGGCTTGAAGTGTTGATGATGAAGTGGTGGTACGCTGCCCTATTTCTTCTTAGTCAATGTTAATTTTACTTCAATTATGTTATGATTGGCTTGGTCCACCTTTGGTAGCGGTGCTATGTGAATTGATGTGGTCTTGTCGGCGTTATTTTCTAGTATATTGATGATCACGGTCTTGTCGGCACTACTTGAACTTATATGGCTATTTGTGTAGTTGATTTGGTGATGTATAATCATATCTACCTATATGTGAAAGTATGTGTTAGACTATTGATACTATCTAGTTAATCATGTTATGCTTTGACTATGGGTTAAGTGTGTAGTCTTAGAATTGTTACATGGATGTTTTTAAATTGGTTAGATAAGTTTAAAATGATTATATTGATGATGTTAAGATAATGAATAGGTTGACTAAATAAGGTTAAGGGTCATTCCTAAGATTCTAAAGAAAGATAGGCTAAATGAGTAAATTGGAAGTATGTTGTGTCTTGTTTAGGTAGAGTTGTATCCCTTACTTGATGCTTATGTGAATATGTAATGTCTTGGCTTAGGAACCTAAATAGTCTTAGTCTTGAATAAATGAGGATAGGTGAGACCTTTAATGATAAGATGGTCATATATGTGAAACCTTGAACCAAGTGGTAAGAATATAAATCGTGAAGTAGTTAACCGTAATGGTATCCTTCATGTCATGAGTGATGGACTTGAGGTTGATTGGTTGGAACGGCATTATATCATACCTTAAGAAATTCGCGATGAGCTTCTTGTCGCCATAGTGAGATATGCCCTAGTGTACCTTGCTTTGGTAGGGTGAATGTAATTGGGTCATGAACTAGATATGGGACCCATTTATATGAACCTTAATGTGAATTGATCTATGAGAACTAAGCCTAGCACCGAGTGAGTATGAGCAAGGGGGAAGTAGTTCTAGTTAAGAAAGAGACTAGAATTCTTAGTACGCCCTTCATATTCCTTAATCATGTGCCTACATGGGATCTTTATGTTCTACCATTGGCTAGTAGAACACCTCATCGAAATAGGATATAACTTCGGATTCCATTCTTTGCTACCATGGTCTATGTTGATTATTTACTATTCTCATCATATGGGATACCTATTAGCATTAGAGAAGTTCTATGAGGTTTAGGTGGTGATATGGGACGCTATCTAGACATTGCACAATATACTTTGAAGATGTTAGTAAGAGTCCCTAGGTTTTGTCTAAGACCATTATTTGAATGTACTTTATGTGATGTATGTCTTTTAAATGAACTAATGAACTAATGACTTACGTTATGAAGTATGTAAGTGAATAAGTACCTAATCTAGAGTGCCTTAAGGATTCTTTAGTTAAATTGTGAAGAGGGCATAAAGGATGATTTGTTCTTGGCTTATCTATGGAAGTCTTGAGAATGACTCTAGTTAGGTAAAAGGTTTGGTGTTGTTGACATGATCTAAGCCTTAGGTAGTCATAAGGACTATTTAGGTAATCCTTAAGAGGTCAATCATGGATGTTATCTTCTTGATTTACTTAAGTAGGTCTTTTGATAGCCTTGGGAAGGAGAGTGTCCTATCATCTATGTGTTGGTCTGTTTACTGAGAATGATTCTATTCTAGGGAGTCTATTGGATCTATTGAGTGTGTGTGTAAGGGATTGTATGGGTGGTTTCTTCACAACTCACTCAAGTGAGATTTAGAATTCAACTATGGTAGAAGAATCTTACCCTGATATTTAAGATGCTTTGTAAGTGTGTATGTGAATCATTATAAGCAATCTTAAGGGTCATTTAGGCACATCTAGAGAGGGTGTATGGGCGGTCTCTCTTTGTGTGACTTAAGTGAATCTCAGGATAACTTTAAGTGAGAAGATTCCATGCTAAAGGGTGTCTCAATTGAAGAATAAACATCTTCATTGTACAGTGAAGTAATTCACTGTAACAGTGAATGAGTTGACTGTAAAGTTATCTCAAAAATATGATTTTTGGTTAAATATTATCTTGTGTGTTTCTAAGTTGTTAAATATTGTTATTATGATTATAATATGATTTATAAAATGAAAAGATGCATTTTTCCAATAAAGTCCGTTTTCATGATATTTATGCATAATGTCATACTTAGTACATGTGGTTGTACTAATTTCATGCTTTATTTTCTATCTATAGTTCTTGGTAGGTGAAGAGCTTTGGGAAGTATAATTGGACAAGGAGATCGTTCAAGAAGAGTTGAAGTATGTCCTCACTTGACTCGAGGGCATACATATATATTTTATGTTTCTTTTATGAAGTTTGTAATAGACTATTAGTAGTATTTTTTCACTTCGTATGGGCCGTGTCCCAAGTATTGTCGTGTCTTAAGATGATGATCAAGACTTAGTGTTTTCCTATTTCCATCTATGAAAGATTTTATGAATTTTTTATTGTTTTACGAAAATTTTTAATTCCGCAATGCTTTTCGTTATGTATATGTGATGAATGATATGATAGGCTTGTGTAAGACCTTTGAGAGGTCGAATACGCCGGTACCAATCCAAGATTACACCCTATCTTCTAGGGTGTTGTTTCGGGATTTGACAAACGGTCCGTCGATGGAATGACGGACCGTCGACTGCCTCCGTCGGTCCAGTCTTAGCCTTTTATTCAACCTTCACTTTTGCATCTTTTTTTATCCAATCAACGGAGCAACAACACGGTCCGTCGATTCACTTACGGTCCGTCAATGCTTCTCGTCGTTCCATACTTAGATTTTATTCAACACCTGGTACTCGGACATCTCTATAATCTGATCGACGATTTGCTAGGACGGTCCTTTCATCAATCGAGGACCGTCGATCCTTCCTTATCCCCACACTTGGTCTCCCCGAGTTGCTTCCAGATACCTGAACCTCCAATTGACGGTCACCATCTACGGTCCGTCGATGGGATGACGGGCCGTCAATGGCTTCGTGGGTCACTTTTACATTGATTCTTCAAAGACTTCTACATTATAGTTTTGGAAAACTTTTGTGAAAAACACAGATAAAAACACATTAAAATTACTACAACTAGGCCCTAGACAGACACTAAACTTAAGGAAAAAGCATTGAAAGTACCGTGAAACCACGGTACATCACCCTACCTATATGAACCATATACGAATGTGTGATCAGATTTAGATAGGATTCTTATATTCTCTTGTTGAATATGTACTTGCCTCCTATGATGTAGTGTGAGTGTGTGTAGTCTATAGTACTTAATACTCTAGATGTGCTTGACTCAAGACTTGAAGAATGTTGTACATGTGTTGTGGTCTTTAGAGGGTGGCTTCCTCAATACTACGTGATAGCCATAATTTGATCATGTTCACAAATGTACACACACACACTTCATGCATATCTATGAGTAGAATAGATTTATGAGGACTAAGGAAATGACAGTTCTCCTATGCATCAATACATATTTATATGCCTGTAAAATATATGATTTATGAAGATATGAACATGTGTGCCTAAAGGTGTTTATGTGAAGGTAGATCTCACATATATGTACATACACACATGCATGTATGAATATGATATTATTATGTGAAAGGACATTCTCACATAAGGAAGGTTCAATGGTGAATGTAGAATTCTCACCCTACATACCTTTGAGCTATATGATAAATGAGAGAGTAAGTCCCTAAGGCCTATTCTTTATGAGCTAATGTTATCTAAAGGCTTAATGATGTTTAAAAAGGGTGTTATTGCTTAGCACCGAGTGAACATGACAAATGAGAGTGGGAGCTTGACATCTAGTAAGTTCATCTTTCCACAAGAGAACCTTCACGTTAGTAATGTCACGACCCAGATTCAAGAATGCGAATCGCAACCGGCGTTGTTGACCTCTCAGAGGTCGCAGACAAGCCTCTTCTTGCATTCATTACATTCATACGATTAATTTTAGAAGAAAATTTAAAACTTTTTGTTTATAGTTGAAGTATACATAGACTTCGTATAAACGTGTATTTGTAAGGAAGTTCATTGCTCATATATCGACCATCTAGTTATAAAAACATACAACTTGAAAGAAATAGATTCTCATGTCATAAGTAATACTTGCCAAAACAACACTATTACAAGCGTCTGAATAAAATAGGAAAGAAACACAAGTGGAACATACTTCACTAGCTCAAACCTACTACT
Organism: Solanum sitiens; assembly: GCA_016801875.1. Lineage (NCBI taxonomy): Eukaryota > Viridiplantae > Streptophyta > Magnoliopsida > Solanales > Solanaceae > Solanum > Solanum sitiens. Next base: position 1,846,032 of record JABWTJ010000094.1, on the reverse strand, counting down.
AAGCAAGAAATGTAAATGCAGGCATCCTCGAATGCATGAGGACCTACCATGTCCGGATGAAATCTCTGATGTCCGAACAGCTGCAATGATATCTTCAACGTCCACCTGAGCCTGCACTTAAAATAGTAATATTGTATGGAATTAGTACACACTTGTACTAAGTATGGGTATATGCAGCAACATATAATGGTAATGCATGAACAAAAATTGCTCTTCCTAATCAACATGCTTTCTTAGGAGGTCAAGTCTTTGGACTTTCCTAATTCGTAATAGGAAGGTCATACCATGAATATGTCATACATCATACACACATAGGTTCACATAACATACATTTCATGTTTCACATATTATACATTTCATATCCACAAGACCTTGGAATCATAGACGTAGCATTAAGACATCTCAAGTGAGACCCAACATGTGGGACCTCAACCCGAGGGCCTTCTTTAGCAAACACAGAGTCTACTTCATTCGTTCATTCGTACTTCACATTATTCATTTCATTCATTCGTAGGCTGTGTAAACACCAGCAATACCTAGGATGAAGTTTAAGACTCTCATCGGGATCATGAAGTGCAATGACCAAGAATGACCTAATGTCATTACTTGAGTCCGGTTTCACCTCCTGATTGTCTTGTACAAACACCTTTGGTATCGTTCATTTCATTATCTTTCATACTTTGAGGAACTCAACCTTAACTGACATAGATCATGTGAGTATCATGAAATCCGGTGTCTACCCCACACCGAAAAGAGGTGGAGACACGGGCCAAAGTGAAACAAAAACATGCTAGCTTTAGGGGTTTGAACCAAGCTAGTTCCCTGTGTTGGCAACATAGTTCAAAGACTAGGAGATTTAGGGAGACCCATACCCACCTTGGTGTACAGTCTCATCTCATGAGATTTATGTGAACCTCCGCCCTTCCCGAAAGAAAGCATCACCACTCATAGCTAGCCTATCGGTGATTAGTTTAAAGTTCCTATTTACATTCAACTCATACATCATCAAAACTTGCTTCTTAGCATGAGGTAGTCATAGCTCATTAGATAATTTCTCATCTCTTCTTTACGTATTAAGTGTGAATTTTCCTTACACTTACATATACAATGTGATTCAGACTTGTCTTTTAATATTCCACACTCTCTTAGGTGAGTACTTTTAGTGACCTCTACTTAGGCTTGGTTAAGAATTGTCTAACCATTTATCTTAGCCTCTTATCATGTTGTCACCATTTATCTTAGCCTCTTATCATGTTGTTCATTTCTTCATCTTTCCATTAACTTACATCATATGCCATGCACATGGCCTTTATTGTACCTTACACTCATGGTAGTACCCCTTTCGGGTTACTCATATTTGGCTAAGTGTTACACGATCATATAAGGGTATATTGGGCAAGACTTATGCATCTTACACATTCGGACAAGGGGACCCGAGTTCGATCCCTACTGGCTGCGTTTGGTTTTATTATTTGTAAGACTTATGTGCCTCAAAAATTCGGTCAAGAGGACCCGTGTTCGAATCCCTTGGGCAGCATATAAATTTTTTATTATATGTGAGACTTATGTGTCTCACACATTTGGCTTTGAAGCCGGGTTCGATTCCCCTCTATCACACTATTTCTTTTTCTTTTAATTCAATGCCTCTTCTCTTGGTGTTAGGACCTAGAGGTCTCGGGTTCCACCCTCAATGGAAGCATCTCTTTTTCTTCATTTATTTTCACAAGTGGTTAATAGAGACTTAGTCAATTAGTATAGGCCTTTAATTCATTTTCTTGGATTTATCCTAGACGTTTAGCTTAGAGTTTTACATGAACTTTTAACCAATACTTTTATCTAAAATAATGTCCATCTACCCGTAGCATTCCTTAAGTTCTAAGGCGTCACATTTTAACCCAAATTCGTAATCACAGTACACACACGTATTTATATGTATTAACCTTTTTTGTGCAGATATTTCCTTAGTTTCTATAGTGAGGCGTTCGGGTTCATTAATACCTTAGGTTAGTATTTAGTCCTTGTGGAATTAACATAAAATTTCCTTTGTGTAATTGAGACCATAGCCGAGAGTCTTAGAATACAAAGAATCGGCAGCCTAACATTTTGTTAAGGGACCATAACTTTATTTTCTTATTCATGAACATCGCGATTTCTTCTTGAATGTTAAACACCAGCATTATGTAACACATAATTCACATTTTCTTCAAGTAATCCATAACAACATAATCACGGGAAAACAACAACTTGTGCACATATAAACTTCAACATTCGGACGTACATAACAACATCATAATCAGTCTGAGAACACACATTGCACATAATCACAATCATTCCTAAAATCATCTACTAGAAGTCATACCAACGCATGCATCAATCGTTCATAGGATCTAATGATAGGGGCATGCAACGGGGACAACCTTAGTTTTTAGATTGGAATTGAACTGAGCCTTAGGGGACTCTTGGGAAAGGGACCAAGAGAGAAGAAAACCCATACCTTTTCAACATTCACAACCAACCACTAACACGTCCTAACCCACGCACAAAACCTCTCTTCCGAGCCTTGGTTTTTGTTCACAAGTGAGTTCCTCTACGTGAGTTCTTGAAGCACTTAGGCGTACATTTTTTCTTTTCATTTTTTATTGATGAAGCCGAGAAATCTTTGAACTAGTAGAATTATTTTACTTTTCTTTTTTTGAAGTGTAAGGTAAAGATGAAAAGCGTTTGAGGATATATAATGAATTAAGAGTGCAAGTTAAGTACACTCTTAGTGGAAGTCGTGCGTCTCCATCTTGGGAATTTGTTGTTGACTTGTTCAACAGAATTTAAACTATAAAATTAGATTATAATCTATATGTTAAGTTACTATAATGCCCCTCCTTATTTTGTCCAATTTAATTCACTTAAATCGTTCCTCTTAATGTCTCCAACTCGGGTTGAACCCGAGTGTGGAGATATGGTCAAACTCGGGTATGACCACCGAGCTTTGACCCATTTTCACTAATTAAAAAAGTTATTTAATTAATTAAATATCAGCCTAGGGTAGTTACTATACTACCCCTATCCCCTAAATTACCTTTTTACCCCTATAACCCTTAACACCTAGGACTAACCCTCTAAGTCCGGTTAAGACTCACTCGGGTGAATCCTAGTGTTCGGGGACCTAACATGGCTGGAACCAACCCTGCCTAGCTCAACCTACTCACCAAGTTGGTTGGCTTGGCTGGTGTATCGGTCTTGGGGTCCGGTTCCATGCACATCAAACCGTGTGAACCCGGGCTAACCTATGCATTCTAGGTGCGTTTAGGTCCTACTTAGCATAGTGGTTTTCGGGTTATTACATTATCCCCCCCCCCTTAGGAACATTCATCGACGAATGACACTAATCATCATCTAAACAAAGAGGGTGATTTTCGAAATCTACTTCATCATGCTTAAATGTATTTCGTTTGAGAACATTTGATTCACAGTTATTTGGGTGATGCATACCATTTAAGGTTATCTAAAGCTTCATACTTGAGATTGAGGAATTTCTTTCTCAATCAAACTTAACTTAATGTACACCACAAATCATGCAACACAGAAAACATTCCTGTGCTACACAAAAACAGCCACATAAATTGTAAACATAACTTCATTTTAACTCATATAGTGCTATGTAAAACATACGATTAGTGACCTATAACACCAATTGACTACAACACTTAGATCTTAGAGTTTCTTAAACGTAAATCAGGCTTTAGGAAAAGAATATCTAACCTTAGGCACTGAACAAATGAGGATAGTCGGATCTCATATCAGCCTCGGCCTCCCACGTTGCTCCCTTAACAAGGTGGTTCCGCCATAGAACTTTCACGGTGGCAACCTCCTTGTTCCTCAGTCGCTTCACTTGACGATCTAATATTGCGATTGGAACCTCTTCATAAGAAAGGTTCTCATCAACTCCTAACCCCTCAACAGGAAGGATTAATGCTAGATCGCCTAGACACTTCTTTAGCATTGAAACGTGAAACACTAGATGAACATAAGTCAACTCTTGAGGTAACTTCAATTCGTAGGCCACATTTCCGACTCGCTGCAAGACCTCATAAGGACCTATATACCTCAGACTCAACTTACCTTTCTTACCAAACCTCATCACCCCTTTCATAGGTGATATCTTCAAGTAGACTTAATCACCCACCTCAAACTCTAGAGCTCTCTCTCTGTTGTCCTCATAGGATTTCTGACGACTGTAAGCAGTAGCCAATCTATCTCTTGTCACGACCGGAATCTAGACCCAGACGAGACCGGCATCGTTGACCTCTCAGAGGTCGTAGACAAGCCTACTTACGTCATTCTTACTTCATAAAGGTTAATTTTAGCGGAAAATTTGAAACTTTTTATTTCTTAACATACTTATAAAAATATCTTCACTAATACGTAATTGTTCACCATCAACCATCTAACATTAAGAGATAAACAACTAAAAGAAATAGTTCAATTCTTATTATGTGTATAATTGCCAAAATGGCACCAATACATAGTTTGAATAAAAATAGGAATGAAACGCTAGTGGAACATGCTCCACTAGCTCAACTCTAAAACTAAGATAGAATATAAAATAGTAGCATCCTCGAAAGCATGAGGACCTACCAAAATCCGATGAATGCTGGACGTCCGGATAATTGCAGCGATGATCCTGTAGCTCTATCGTCCACCTGTGCCTGCACCTAAAATAGTAGAGTTTGTATAGGGTTAGTACACACTTGTACTAAGTATGGGTATATGCAAGCACACACCAAGGACATGCATGAGAAAGAATAGCTCTTTCCTAACAACATGATTTTTGGAAGTCAAGTCAGTGGACTTGCCAAATTGAGATTAGAAAAGTTTGCAAATTTGGATTAGGAAAGTCAATTAGCTTTCCAAATTTGGATTAGGAAAGTCAGTGGGCTTTCCAGATTTGGAATAGGAAAGTTATGCCATGAGAATAACATACATCATCATACTTTTCACATTTGCACACAGCACATAACATTTACACATAGCACATATCATATAGCATACAACACCTTTTGCATGTAGCACATAACTTTTTTATTGTCATTCATTCATATGCCATGAGACCTTGGAATCATGCACTTAACATTAAGACCTCCCAGAAATGAGGGCTCAACAGATGGGACCTCAACTAGGGAGTCTTCATTAGCAAACACAAAGTCTGCTTCGTTCATTAATACGTACTCCATTTCATTTCATTCATAGGTTAGTGTAAATACCAGGTATACCTAGGATGTAGTTTAAGACTTTCATTAGGTTCGTTGTGCAATGACCAAGAATGACCTAATGTCATTACTTGAATCTAACTCACCTTTTGATTATCCTATCCTAACACCTTTGGTATCATTCATTTCATTATGTGCATCATTTGAGGCTGGCCTCATTCATTCATTGGGAACTTTAACTTTAACCGACATAGATCATGTGAGCATCATGAAATCCAGTGTCTCCCCCACACCGAAAAGAGGTGGAATCACCGGCCAAAGTGATCCAATAACATGCTAGCGTACATGGGAATTTAACCCCGCCAGATCCCTATATTGGCAGTATAGGTTCAAAGACTAGGAGATTTAAGGAAACCCATACCCGGCAAGCCGGACAGTTTCATCTCATGAGAGTTACGTGAACCTCCGCCCTTCCCGAAAGAAGGCATCACCGCTCATAGCTAGTCTATCGGTGCTCAGTATAAAGTTCCATTACATTCATCTCATACGTCATGGAAGCTGGCTTCTAGTATGAGGACATCATAGCTCATTAGATGATTTCTCATCTCATCATTCGTATTGAGTGTGTTAAGCTCAATACTCTCATTAGAGTGTTTGTAGAGACTGGTCTCTTCATTATCTTACACTATCATAGGTGAGTACGTATTGGTAACATTTTACTTAGGCTCATTTGAGATTGCTCTCATCATTTACATTAGCCTCATATCATGTTGTCACCACATTCATCATCATTAGCACCTTTGCTTTTCATAGTTATTCACCTCTTATTACGTGGATGTTCATTTCATCATATGCCAATGCACTTGGCCATTTGGTGTGTTTCACACCCTTACTTAACCCTTCTAGGGTTTCATTACTTCATTGTTCATTTTATCATTTCATTGTTCATCTCATCATTTCATTATTCATATCATCATATGCCAATGCACTTGGCCATTTAGTGTATTTACACTCATACTTAACCCTTCTAGGGTTCATCATTTCATTTCATATATCTTAGGTTCACTTACTTTTGAACGTATGTTAGACTTATGAGTCTATACACACAAGCCATGAGGCTTCATTCGTAGTTCATTAAGTAATTTTTACATTCCTAAGATTATGTAGTACAAGACTTATATATCTTGTAATTATGCCAAGATCTTGAATTTGATCTAAATAGGTGGCATTATTCTTGGATGATTTGTTCACGTATGACTTAGGTATCAAACGGAAGTTTGGGCAAGGAATCTCAAGTCTTGAATCAATTGAATGTCATTTACATTATTAATAGATTTTATACTAATAGTCATGAAATTTTAACTCTAAGTCAAATCACCATATTTACATTGAAGGTTTACTTTTCTACTAAAAATCCCTCTTGTGTTGGCCGAGGGGTTGTGGGTTCAAGCCCCCACAACCCCATTTTCGTTTTTCTTTAATTTATTTCGGTTCATGTGAGGCTTTGGGACCCAAGGTCGAGTCCCCTCAGCCACACTAAATTATCTTCTAATTTCCCCTCCCTTCCATTTGCTTAGGCCGAGAGGTTGTGTGTTCGAACCCCCACAACCTCTTTATTTATTCTCCTTTTTAAAAGTTGACTTATTTGAGTTGACTGTAAGGTTGTGAGGTCGAATCCCCACAACCTCATTTTTTATTTTTATATTATCTCCCTCATCCGCATAGAGGTCGTGGGTTCGAATCCCACGCCTCTCAAAACTTTTTCTTTATTTTTCCTTTCCTTGATTTCTAACCGAGAGGGTGTGGGTTCGAATCCCACCCCTCTCATTTCTTAATTTCTTTTTCTTCACACATATTTCCCAGCCAAGGCAGGTTCGAATCCCCCTCACCACACGAATTTTCTCCTTTAATTCTTTGGGGATTTTAAAGGGGTGAGGTCTCGGGTTCGACCCTCAATGACCTCACCTATTTTCCTTATTTTTCTTGGCATCCTAACCATCTTAATTTGGCAGCATATATCAACAAAAATGCTGGAAATTCAAAGTAATTTCTTTACTCATTTTTATCTCCTTTTGTTAGTAAATTCGTAGGACAATACATAGTTCGTTTGGTACGTTCTTTATCACAATTTTTCACAACTTCTTAACCAAAAGGTTTGCTTCTAAATTCAGCCACACTTCATGTCACATGAACATCACATTTTACATCAATTAGTGTACATAAAACAACCAACAAAACATTAACAAAATCCAGCCCCTAGGCCGAGACTCAAACATGCCATACACATTTTGTTTTTTCTTAATTCGAACACACACACACATGGTTGTCTTTTCATGAATTAACGTACATCCAATACATTAACATTCAGCACAAACATCACATAATCCTAAGTCTACCAGCATTCATACCAACCTACATTCGTTGGGAGCTAATGACAGGGACATGCAACAGGGGATACAACCTTAGTTTTTGAACCGAATTTACTGAGTCCTAGGGGTCTCTTGGGAAAGGGACCAAGAGTAAGAAGACCCATACCTTTGTTTTCTTGTTAGATGTTCAAAATGCTGCCCAAGAACTCCTTCACAAATCAGTCCACACACCCAAAGTCACACCTCACCCGACTAGCGTAGTAGTTCTGCTTAACGTTGCCGGATTGTTCTCTCTTTGAGTTTCTATCTTTCAAGTTCTTGATGAACTTTTGCCTTTACTTTATTTTGCTTTTGCTGATTGTTTTCTCACGTTTTCAGCCAAGAAAAGAGAGTGAAAGAGAGAAAGAAAATCGTGCAAAGAGAGTGGGGAAAAGGGAGGTAGAATTCTAGTAGAAGTAGGACTTTGTGGGTTTGAATTAGTCAATTTATTAATTAATAAAAATTAATAAAAAATCTGATTTCTTTTTCCTAAATCAGATATTACTAATTATTTATTAAAACTAAATTAACACATTAAAATAAAAGCAAGTTAAATCTTGCTCTTAGTGGGGTTCAAACCCGGGTGACCCCATTTTGCGAAAATGGGTCACTTCGGGTTGCCCCACCCGAATTTTATTATTTTTTTAACTTAATTAATTAAATAATTAATTACTCAGGGTAATTACAATATTACCCTTGGCCTGGAAAAGACCATTTTACCCTTGGACCCTCAAAACTTAAAATTTCTTCTTTTGAGTCCGGTAAAAACTCTTTCGATTAAACCTTCGTTTTCGTGAGCCTCACATGGTTGGTTCCAACCTTTACAAGCTCAATTAACTCCCCAAGTTAGTTGGCTTGGTCGTAGTAAGGGTTCTGAGGTCTGGTTCTTCGCGTATCAATACGTGTGGACCTTGGTCTAATCGCAAGCATTCTTGAAACACCTAAGCATTGATCCTATTCATTTTTAAGGTTGTTACAGGGTGAGTACCAAACCACATGGTACTCAGCAAGTAAACCTCTAAACACAAGCTAAGGGGATGAAATACGTGTACTCCTACCACCCCAACCAAAACTCCACAACTACAACCTGCATAAAAATCAGCCCAATCTAAAAGCTCACAGTTTACATAGCACATAGTTCAACAAGAACATTTAAACAAATTACATATCCTTAACATCAACACTTTGACAAATTACATGTTCTCAACAACAACACTTTAACAAATTGCATTTCCTCAACAACAATACTTTAACAAATTACATATCCTCAATAATGATGCTTTAACAAATTACATATCCCCAACAACAAAACTTTGACAAATTATATATCCTCAACAACAAGTTCAGTATTCATAAATCACCAATTCCACAGAAAGGCATTCACAAAATCAGCAAAACACAATATCAAGTTCACTAATGATAAGTATGTGCAATGCAATGGAATGCAATGTCAAGTATAATGATGCATGTCTGACCTAGTGATACACACCCGCTGTCTCTCAGTCCGGGACCCATGGGGGACATATCTGTCCATGCATTTGTCGCGGCGCACGACACGACCCTCAATAATAGTAACCATCGCGTCGCGCGATACGTCCCTCGAAATATAGTATCCATCGCGACGCGCGATACGTCCCTCGAAATGATACATCCTCTTTAAGTTTTCATTCTTTCTCAATGCACATAACACTTATCACAACCATGTCTTAAAATAATGCAAGTGACATGTTCACACAAATAAAGAGGATACGACCATTTTCATAACACTGCACAATTCACAACAACATCAACAATGATTCAACAAGCCTTTAAAACCATTCTTTATTATCAACACATCACACACAAGCAATTATTCACATTGCCTTTTATTACCCTTTGTTTTCATCATTAGAATTAATTAATGTGGACAAGTCAACCCATCACCAAGTCCCATTACTCCCAAAGATATACCATAAGGAAACACGCGCATTCCACACACTTAACAAGAGTTTAGAAATCCATTTGCCTCGAATAATTAAGAATTCACTCCGGCACATGAGCCTTCCACTTTCGTTGTACTTTCAACTCAAAGCAATCTATTCACATTATATAACCACAATAAGGTTTCAAAGCTAAAAACACTTATATTACTATGTAACAAGCTCCTAATCTTAATGTCAATTAACATGTCAACTCTCATATTTTCTCAATTTCAAGGCTAAGGTTAAATATTAATTCATCCAATTATTATAAATTTTAAGATATTCAAGTAATATAATACACTTAATATTTAATTACCTATCTTAATATATTAAAAACTTAAAATTATAATAAAATTTAAGAAAATATATAATATCAAAAATGTGAGGCCACTGGTTACGAAATCAGTGTAGGCGAACAATCATGAAGCTACCAGAGAAACATATCATAAGGGTAGTAATACTACCTACAATTTATGATTCACAATTATTCAAATATTTAATCATTATGCCACTAACAGGCAATTACTATGTCGTGATTTTCCCATTAATATTTTCTTTCCAAAGACAAATGTTGGCAATCAATTTTTCTTTCCCACAAACTCACCATTATAATAATAATAATAATAATAATAATATAATATGACCCTATCTATAATTATTAATATGAAGATTAGATGTAGTGGGGTTTTACCTTGTGAATAATGGCCGCCTTTTGGTATTCTTGCACTACGATTCTTTCTTTCCAAGAAAATTACTTTTATCGCTTATTAATTTCTGATTTATAAATAATAAATCCTTTTACTTAAATTTATTTTTTTATATATGGGCTAAGTCATTTAAGGTACTGAATGTTATGGACTTGACCCATTAACCACTTACTAAAATTCAATATTTAAAATTTATCCACTAAATTAATACCTGTAATTCTAAGAGTAATTCGAAATTTGTATTAAATTTACGGAAGGATATTTTATGAAAGAGAGAGGACTAGTTCTTAAAATGGATTAACGGGTCATTACATTATCCACCACTAAAAATCATGTTCTCCCTCGAACATAAAGAAAAAATAAATAAATAAAGAATAACCAACGTTACCAAAAGTCTAAGTTATGATCTATTAGTTGGTGTTTATCTCTCTAGTGAGATCCTCGTTAAGACCATTCCGCCAAGATCAACTACTAAAAACTAACTCTCAAATCAAATTTTGGAGCATCTACAAATCAGGAGTGATAATCAAGTCATTGACTAACCCATGACCCCAATCTAAATTTAAATCCATTGGATCTTAGCACAACCATCATGATGAATATTGTCTTACATAACCAAGATAACCTTCTGAATCAAAATTGGCTTCAACCACAAGTGAACCTAAATCAACCACTAGACACCAATAATGCACAAATCATCACATATTTTTTTTATTCAAGATTCCCTTCTCACAACACAATCTTCCCACAAGCTTAAGTTAATTTAAAAAAAATCAGATTAATAGGGTACTCATTAAGGGAGAATCAAACTTATCTAACCCAAAGAACATCAAAATAAAGTAAGCACCCAACAAGCGGTACACTCTATGATGCATATTCTTTAACAACACTATCGGACAATCAAAACTCACTCTTCACGGTAGATTTTCTATGAGTTGTCATAAGTAAGGTTGTGCGTTTAGAATCACTAGTATACTTCAACTATCCCAAACAACACCAATCTTTCATAATTGAAATGAATAAGTCTAACCAAGGTTGTCATCCCACCAAGAGGACAATCACAGGATCGGTACACCCGATCCACCACTAGAGATTCACCCATAGATATGAAAACACGTGTGAATATAGGTAGCGAATCACACTCCAAGCCATATCCAAAACGAAGTAGATGACCATATAAGAATATACAAAATCAAAGTCGAATAAAGCTACGTTTTTCATAGTACCCATATCAAACATTTTCATTCATATGGCTCTATCTCTTTGATTCTTTTAGCTACCTTCAATCCAACGGTATGGTCCCTATTACAGTTGTACTATACTCTTCACGTTATTTCATTGAAGTCCACTCTCTCAATACTAACAAAACATCACCACCACTTCGTTCATTTACCTTTGTCACGACCCAAAATGAGTCGTGAGTGGCACCCACACTTAACCTCCTAGGTGGGCGAACCAACAAATCTAAAATCCAACATAACCAATAGTTCAACTATAAATAACAAAAATATTGCGGAAGCTCCAAAACTTATTAAGTAACCAAAATAAGCTTCAAAAGTTTAACCTTTATTATCCCCAAAATCTGAAAGCCATCACATCAAGGACATCTATTTCAAATTACCAAGTCTAAGAGTGTTTAAGAAATCAAAATAAGCAAAAAGATGGTCCATGTCCAAAATTCAAAGACATCAAGACGTGAATGAGAGAATCCAGCACGAGCTAGAAATAATAGCTCACCCTAAACTCTGATGTGCTGGAGACTGGCTAGAGCTGAGGGCGAGTCAAAGTCGATGGTACAATTGCTGCACTCCACAAAAGAACAAAGAAGAAAATACAAGTAGGGGTCAGTACAAGAAACACGTACTGAGTAGGTATCATCGGTCAACTCAAAATAGAAACCAATATATATAAAAAAATAATATAAAATCAACTACAATACTTAACAGGTGGCAAGCAACAAACACATGAACCAGTGACAACAACATCATAGTAGGCACACCATCAATCACAACATCAAGCACACCTATGAGGACTCATGCCTCCACACCATACTCATTTGAAAAATGGGTTCTTTGAGATTGAGTATATTAAGTTAATTCAAGAATTCCTTTCCTTTAATGTTATTGTGTCGGAACGTGACACTCCGATCCCATATACCGTGTCGGAACGTGACACCCCGATCCCATAATACCGTGTCGGAACGTGACACTCCAATCCAATTATCTCATTATCTTATTTCATCAAGCCTTCTTTATTCAAGGCGTCATTTTAATAGAGAGGGTTCAAGATTAGAAATTCAACAGTCTCATAATTTTAGGCCAACCACAAACCACACAATCAAGACATACAACCACACAATCAAGTACATAGGAGACTTTACAATATCACTCAATACATATCAATCGCTATTGAGAGTTTATCTATCAAATAGAAATAAACCATAACCTACCTTCACCGAAGAATCGAAGTCAAGCAACTACTTCTCCAATGCCTTTCCTTTCCTTATTGCCTCCGAACCCTTCCAATCTATCAAATACATATATATATACATAAGGTGTAAGATCACAAGACCATAAAACACTCCGATATTCTGTGTCTAGCCTATACCCATCAATTCACCTAATTCTATAATTAATTTCTTAAAGTTCAAACCTAAGGGTAGATCTTAATTCCCCTAAAATAATTTTAATGAAATAAAAATTATTCGATATACCTAATATTTAATTTACCTATCTCAATATAACAACACATAGTTTATAAGAGTAGAATAAAATATTAATACCAAAAGTTTGAATCCACCGGTTGGAAAACCAGTGGCAGCCAACAGTAGTTTGTACACTTGCACGTGTACTTAACAACAAAAAGTACTCCAAATCTATGTTGCCAACATTAATTCATATAAGATGTTTTTCAACTACAATCATTGGTTCCATTTAAATTTTTCTTCCCTTTTTCAGCATCATTAATTTTTGTCACTAGCACTTGTTTCCAATTTCTTCAACCAACACACTACACTCTAGTACAATTCTTTTATGAATATGTTATAATCTAGTATAATCTGCTCCTCTACATGTTAACTAACAAATACTAATTCTTGATAATTCACCAGTTACCAATAATGATATGAATGGAACCAAAATCAGCCAGTACCGTAATTAATTCTCTAACCTACAATCCACTCTTAATTCAATAAACAATAATTTAATTAAAACAACAAACCAGCAAGTTAACCATTGGCCCTCATTACTTTAGTTTTTCATTAATTTCTCCACTAACTATAGCATCATATGCACATATATACATTTAGCACCTATTTCTTTGACCATTAACAATCCTCATCATTATCCTAAAGTGGGTCACTTGGATATTTGTTTCCAATGATTGTCAGGCCACGTAGACAAAAAAATCACAATTCTAAGGCGATAATAATCAATACCCACAATTTTTCTTACGATTCAACAATAATTCATCCCTATATTACTACACTTGCAGTACATAATTCTCTTACATCTCGGCTCGGATACTAACAACAATTCAACTACACACATATAATGCATGTAACAAGAAAATTGAAGAGAAATCTCACCTGAAATTATTTCTAGAGTTGGTTGTTCCCAATCGTGCAGCGCCTCCCCTTTTTTTTTTATTTGTTTATTTTCTTCTTTTCTACAGATCAGTTACTATCCTAATTATAATATAGCCAATTATAAAAATAGTAAAAGTGATCCACCTTAATTCTAATGTTACTTTGCTTAACCACCAACTAAATTAACTATTAAACTACCCCACTAATTTCATAATTATAATTATGAATAGTCCAAACATCCATTTAAAATTTATCGGAAAGTATTTTCTCAAAGAAAAAGTTCTAGTGCTCAAAGCGACTGAATGGGTTATTACAATAGATACCAATTTACCCATCGTTCATCCTCGAACGACCAAAAGAAAGGTAAAGGCAAGAAAAGGTACCTGAGTCGGTAAAAAGGTGCGGATATATTTCATGCATATCAGCTTCACTCTCCCAAGTGGACTCTTCAACTGGCCGATTCTTCCACTGAATCTTGATAGATGTAATCTCTTTTGACCTCAACTTGCGGACCTCCCTATCTAGAATAGCTACAGGCTCCGCCTCATAAGATAGATTCTGATCAAGCATCACCGAATCCCAACGAATAATGTAGTTTCCATCACCATGGTATTTTTTTAGCATGGACACATGAAATACAGGATGCACACCTGACAACCCTGGAGGCAAGGCCAATTCATAAGCCACCTCTCCCACGCGCTTCAGAACTTCAAATGGACCAATATACCTCGGACTAAGCTTACCACGCTTACCAAACCGCATCACACCTTTCATGGGTGAAACCTTCAGCAAGACTTGCTCACCCTTCATAAAATCTAAGTCCCTAACCTTCCGATCTGCATACTCCTTCTGCCTGCTCTGAGCTTCCAAAAGCTTCTCTTGAATGAATTTCACCTTCTCTAATGATTCCCTCAAAAGATCAGTACCCCAAGGTCTCACCTCAAATGCATCAAACCAACCAATGAGAGACCTACATCTCCTCCCATACAATGCCTCAAATGGGGCCATATCAATACTAGAATGATAGCTATTGTTGTACGAAAACTCTGCTAAGGGTAAGAATTTATCCCAATGACCACCAAAATCTGTCACACACGCACGAATCATATCCTCTAACACTTGAATTGTTCGCTCTGACTGCCCATCGGTCTGAGGGTGAAATGCAGTACTAAGATCCAGTCTAGTACCTAATTTAGCATGTAATGTCCTCCAAAACTTAGAAGTAAATTGCGTACCTCTATCTGATATGATGGAAAGTGGAATTCCATGCAATCGAACAATCTCAGAGACATAGAGTTTGGCTAACTTCTCTGCATTGTAGGTCATCTTGACCGGAATGAAGTGAGCAGACTTAGTTAACCTGTCAACAATTACCCAAATAGAATCAAACTTACCCAATGTCTTTGGAAGGCCAACTACGAAGTCCATTGCAATTCTTTCCCACTTCCATTTAGGAATGGGCATTCTCTGAAGTGTCCCTCTAGGCCTCTGGTGTTCATACTTTACCTGCTGACAATTCGGGCATTGGGCAACAAAATCAACAATGTCATGCTTCATTCTACTCCACCAATAATGTTGCCTTAGATTACGATACATCTTGGTTGCACCAGGATGTATAGAATACCTCGAACTATGAGCCTCTGCAAGAATAGTGTGAGTCAAATCATCAACACGGGGCACACATACCCTTCTCTTAATTCTCATGACGCCTTCCTCATCAATTACTGCCTCTTTAGCCTCTCCTCGCAATACCATATCTCGAATTCGGCTCAGCTTCTCATCAGCAAACTGCTTTCCCTTAATCTTGTCAAGAAAAGAAGATCTTGCCTCCACACAGGCCAAAAATCCTCCTTTCTCTAGTACTTCCAGCCTCATAAAGTCATTAGCCAGAGTCTGAACCTCTCTAGCCAATGGGCGTCTAGAAACCTGTAAGTGGGCTAAACTACCCATGCTCCCTGCTTTTCTACTTAAAGCATCTGCCACAATATTAGCTTTTCCAGGGTGATATAAAATAGTAATATCATAGTCTTTCAATAACTCCATCCACCTCCTCTGCCTCAAATTCAAATCCTTCTGAGTAAAAACATATTGTAGAATACGATGATCTGTATAAACTTCACACTTGACCCCATATAGATAATGCCTCCACTGCTTCAATGCAAATACAACTGCAGCCAACTCCAAATCATGGGTCGGATAGTTACGTTCATGCATTTTCAATTGCCTCGAAGGATAAGCAATTACATTCCTCTCCTGCATTAGCACTGCACCCAAACCAGAATAAGATGCATCACAATAAACAATAAAATTCTTACCTTCCACTGGCAAGGCAAGAATCGGTGCAGTAGTCAACAAGGTCTTGAGTTTCAGGAAGCTTTCTTCACATTCGTCCGACCATACAAATGGAACATTTTGCTTAGTCAAATTTGTCAGCTGGGAAGCAATAGAAGAGAATCCCTTAACGAATCGACGGTAGTAGCTAGCTAAACCAACAAAGCTCCTTAGTTCCGAAACATTAGTAGGTCTTACCCAACTCTTCACTGCTTCAATCTTAGAAGGATCCACCATCACTCCATCCTTAGAAACCACGTGCCCCAAGAAGGACACTGAATCGAGCCAAAACTCACACTTGGAGAATTTGGCATAAAGCCTTTTCTCCCTTAACAACTCCAATACAATTCTCAAATGCTCCTCATGTTCTTTCCTGCTCTTTAAGTATATCAGTATATCATCAATAAATACAATTACAAAGAGGTCCAGATATGGCTTAAAAATCCCGTTCATCAGGCTCATGAAAGCAGCAGGGGCATTCGTAAGCCCAAAAGACATTACTAAGAATTCATAATGCCCATACCTGGTTCGAAAAGCAGTCTTTGGCACATCTGTGGCCCGTATTTTCAATTGATGATAACCGAACCTCAAATCAATTTTAGAGAAGACACAAGCACCTTGTAACTGATCGAACAAATCATCAATGCGAGGAATGGGATACTTGTTCTTAATAGTTACCTTATTCAGCTGCCTGTAGTCTATGCACATTCAAAAACTGTCATCCTTCTTCTTCACAAATAACACTGGAGCACCCCAGGGAGATGCACTCGGTCTAATAAAACCTTTACCTAATAACTCCTGAAGTTGAGCCTTTAACTCTCTTAACTCAGCTGGGGCCATTCTATAAGGTGGAATGGAAATGGGGCGAGTCCCCAGCTCTAGGTCAATACAAAAATCAATATCCCTATCTGGTGGCATACCAGGTAGGTCTGTAGGAAAAATATCAACAAACTCACGGACTATCGAAACAGACTCGAGCGAAGGCACTTTGGAAGTATCATCCCTGAGATGTGCCAAGAAAGCTAAACAACCCTTACTCACCAACCTCTTAGCACGAAGAAAGGAAATAATACGAACTGGAGTGGAAATATAGTCACCCTCCCATACTAGCGGATCTATCACAGGCTTGGCCAAGGTCACAGTCTTAGCATTACAATCTAAGATAGCAAATTTGGAGAAAGCCAAGTCATACCCAAAATTACCTCAAAATCCACCATCTCTAGAATAATCAAATCTACATAAGTATTGCTCCCCACAAAAGTCACAAGGCAAGACCTATACACCTTCTCAACTATCACAGACTCACCCACAGGGGTAGAGACATGAATAGGCATGTCAAGCAAATCACAATGTAAATCAAGACCAGTAGCGAATGAGGAAGATACATACGAAAATGTGGATCCAGGATCAAATAATACAGAAGCCATGCAATCACAGACCAGAAGAGTACCTGTGATAACAGCATCAGATGTATCTGCCTCAGACCTCCCGGGGAAAGCCTAACAATGGGCCCTATCACCTGTCTGTCCATTGCCCCTACCAGGCTGCACTACAGTAGTTCCAACCTGCCCACCACCCCGACTGAACTGATGACCACCATTACCTTGGCCACCACGTCCTCCATAATGACGGCCTCTACCATGACCACCTCTTCCTCTAACTACTGAGGATTTGTAACTCTGCCTTGGACAATATTTCCTAATATGTCCAGCCTCTCCACATCCATAACAAGTTCTGGAGTCAAGTGTAGGTCTCTATGAAGAGGAAGAAGTCTGGAGATAACCTCCAAACTCAGAAAAAGGCTGACTGGTCTGCGAAGAACCCTCAGCTGAAGCCTGCAACGAAGACTGAATAGGACGGGCTGGATAACCCCCTGAACTCTGCCCTCTGGAGTAAGAACCACTAAATCACCTCCCTTACGGAACTTCTTAAATGTTGACGCCTTGGTGAAGTCATCCGGCTTCACCCCCTCTACCTCCATCACAAAATCAACTACTTCCTGAAAGGATTTTGCTGCAGCAGCAACCTGTAAGGCTGGAATCTGCAAATCTGACCTTAATCCTTTCACAAAGCGGCGAATGCGCTCTTGTGGACTGAAGCAAAGCTGAGTGGCATACCTGGATAGTGCACGAAATTTGGCCTCATAAGCAGCAACAGACATCCTTCCTTGCTCTAGGCTCAGGAACTCATCTCTCCTCCTGTCCCTCAATGTTAGGGGTATATACTTCTCCATAAATAAGCTAGAAAATGATGCCCAAGTCATAGGTGGTGCCTTTGCTGGTCGACACTCAACATAAGACCGCCACCACATTTTGGCATCCCCCTGAAACTGGTAGGTCACAAACTCAACACCAAATCGCTCCACTATGTCCATCTTATGTAGCAGCTCATGACAATCAACCAGGAAATCATAAGCATCTTCAGATTCGGCACCCTTGAAGACTGGAGGTTTCAAATTTAAGAACTTAATGAAGAGGTCATGCTGGTCACCTGTCATTATAGACCCTGTAGTCAATCGAGGAAACGTGTCTGTTTGCAATGATGCATCCATGCGGGGAGCCACAGCAGCTGCATGTTGTACTCCCTCAACCTGAGGTGCTGGTGCAGAAAACACTGGGGGTGTCTGGCCCTGATCAGATAACCCGCTAGGATAAGTGAGAACCTGATTAATCATCTCTGGGGTAGGCTGGGGTGGTACTTCCTTATCCTGAATCTGCTCATCTCCCACTTCTTCACCCTCTCTCACTACCTCATCAGTCGGTGGAGGAGTCACTACTCTATCCCTAGCTGGACCAGGTGTTTGTCCTCTGCCTCTAGTGGGCGTCCTCCCGCGACCTCTACCACGACCTCTTGCCACTGCTCCTCCTCGAGTTACAACCCCAATGGTTGGCTCAGATGCACCCTGTCTTGCCGGTGTTGATGTTGGCACAGTTGTTGCTCTAGTTCTAACCATCTGCGAAATAGAGTGAGAAGGTCAGATACCAATTTGTATCACCTAGATACCAATTGGATCCAAGTAATAGCACGAAAGAAAGAAAAATATGAGTTTTCCTAACGTCATATAGCCTCTCGAAGAAAAGTAAAGGCATCCCCGTACCATTCCGCAAGTTTCTACTAGACCTGTCCTTGTGTGATGAGATCATCTAACCGAATGCTCTGATACCAAGTTTGTCACGACCCAAAATTAGTCGTGAGTGGCACCCACACTTAACCTCCTAGGTGGACGAACCAACAAATCTAAAATCCAACATAACCAATAGTTCAACTATAAATAATAAAAATATTGCGGAAGCTCCAAAACTTATTAAGTAACCAAAATAAGCTTCAAAAGTTTAACCTTTATTATCCCCAAAATCTGAAAGCCATCACATCAAGGACATCTATTTCAAATTACCAAGTCTAAGAGTGTTTAAGAAATCAAAATAAGCAAAAAGATGGTCCATGTCCAAAATTCAAAGACATCAAGACGTGAATGAGAGAATCCAGCACGAGCTAGAAATAATAGCTCACCCTAAACTCTGATGTGCTGGAGACTGGCTAGAGCTGAGGGCGAGTCAAAGTCGATGGTACAATTGCTGCACTCCACAAAAGAACAAAGAAGAAAATACAAGTAGGGGTCAGTACAAGAAACACGTACTGAGTAGGTATCATCGGTCAACTCAAAATAGAAACCAATATATATAAAAAAATAATATAAAATCAACTACAATACTTAACAGGTGGCAAGCAACAAACACATGAACCAGTGACAACAACATCATAGTAGGCACACCATCAATCACAACATCAAGCACACCTATGAGGACTCATGCCTCCACACCATACTCATTTGAAAAATGGGTTCTTTGAGATTGAGTATATTAAGTTAATTCAAGAATTCCTTTCCTTTAATGTTATTGTGTCGGAACGTGACACTCCGATCCCATATACCGTGTCGGAACGTGACACCCCGATCCCATAATACCGTGTCGGAACGTGACACTCCAATCCAATTATCTCATTATCTTATTTCATCAAGCCTTCTTTATTCAAGGCGTCATTTTAATAGAGAGGGTTCAAGATTAGAAATTCAACAGTCTCATAATTTTAGGCCAACCACAAACCACACAATCAAGACATACAACCACACAATCAAGTACATAGGAGACTTTACAATATCACTCAATACATATCAATCGCTATTGAGAGTTTATCTATCAAATAGAAATAAACCATAACCTACCTTCACCGAAGAATCGAAGTCAAGCAACTACTTCTCCAATGCCTTTCCTTTCCTTATTGCCTCCGAACCCTTCCAATCTATCAAATACATATATATATACATAAGGTGTAAGATCACAAGACCATAAAACACTCCGATATTCTGTGTCTAGCCTATACCCATCAATTCACCTAATTCTATAATTAATTTCTTAAAGATCAAACCTAAGGGTAGATCTTAATTCCCCTAATTAAAATAATTTTAATGAAATTAAAATTATTCGATATACCTAATATTTAATTTACCTATCTCAATATAACAACACATAGTTTATAAGAGTAGAATAAAATATAAATACCAAAAGTTTGAATCCACCGGTTGGAAAACCAGTGGCAGCCAACAGTAGTTTGTACACTTGCACGTGTACTTAACAACAAAAAGAAAATTACTCCAAATCTATGTTGCCAACATTAATTCATATAAGATGTTTTTCAACTACAATCATTGGTTCCATTTAAATTTTTCTTCCCTTTTCAGCATCATTAATTTTTGTCACTATCACTTGTTTCCAATTTCTTCAACCAACACACTACACTCTAGTACAATTCTTTTATGAATATGTTATAATCTAGTATAATCTGCTCCTCTACAAGTTAACTAACAAATACTAATTCTTGATAATTCACCAGTTACCAATAATAATATGAATGGAACCAAAATCAGCCAGTACCGTAATTAATTCTCTAACCTACAATTGTCACGACCCAAAATCGAGCAGCGAGTGGCACCCACACTTATCCTACTATGTGAGCGAACCAACCAATCTAAAACCCCAACATATTGAACAAAATACAAAGCGGAAGACTTAAAACTCATTAACGAAATCAATTAAATAACTTCTAAAATTTATAACCCATTATCCCCAAAATCTGGAAGTCATCATCACAAGAACATCTATCCTCAAGTTACTAATCTAAAAGTATCTAAGAAGCTAAAATAAATAAAAGGCTAGTCCATGCCGGAAGTTCAAGGCATCAAAACATTGAAGAGAAGATCCAGTCCAAGCTAGAAGCATTAGCTCACCCTGAAATCCGGTGTAGTGAAGACTGGCTAGAATTGCTGCTGAGTTGAAGACGACGGTACGTTTGCTGCATTCCCCAAATAACAAAGAAAGAAACAACAAGTAGGGGGGGTCAGTACAACACACATGTAACTGCGTACTGGTATCATCGGGCCAACTAAAATAGAACACAGTATATTATCAGTTCATTATCATTAATCAACTAACAATACTAACGTAGCAACAAGTACTATAATCATCAATAAGTACTACCAAGTTCATCCATGAGGACTCAAGCCTCAATACCACACTCATTTGGGAATTAGGTTCATTACATTGAGTATATAAACATCTCTCAAGATTTATTATCTTTCTTCCTCTTGTGTCGGTACGTGACACTCCGATTCCCTACTACTATGTGTCGGAACGTGACACTCCGATCCCTTAATTCTACGTGTCGGTTCGTGACACCCGATCCCTTAATACTATGTGTCGGAACGTGACACTCCGATCCCCTAATTCTATGTGTCGGACCGTGACACTCCGATCCCCTAATTCTACGTGTCGGTTCGTGACACCCGATCCACTAATACTATGTGTCGGAACTTGACCCACTCCGTATCCCCTAATTCTAACATTCATTCAAGCCTTCTTTTATACCAAGGATCACCAATCTCATTACTTTCGTTCATCAAGCCTTCTTTTATACCAAGGCATCATCAATAACAAGGTGAATTAGGGTTTCTTCAATATTTTGGATTCAAAAGCTTCATTATGCTTATTTTATCACAATCACATAATCACATTCATGCAAGCATAAGATTAAGCATATAGAAGGGTTTACAATACTACCAATACATATCATTCACTATTAAGAGTTTACTACGAATAGTATCAAACCATAACCTACCTTCACCAAGGATTCTTGATCAAGCAAGCAATCTCTCCAAGCTTTTTGTTCCTCTTTGGTTGTCTCTCTAAATCGATCGTTCCTCTCTTCTCCTTATTCTCTCTATTTTTTCTTCTTCCAAACTCTCTCTCTTTTCCCTAATTTAGCATATAATTAGGTATAAAAGATGAGGAAACCACCCACTAAGTAACTCAAGGTCATCTCCTTTACACCCCCAAGGATTTGAGTTTTTAACATTGACCCACTAAAATTTATAATTATAGCAAGAATAGTCCAAAACTCCCCTTTAAAACTTACCCAGAAATTTGACCCAGACTGGGATTACGCAACCTGTGACGGTCGTCGTGCCCTACGCGGTCCGTCCTGCACTTCCGTCACGACGGACAGAGAATTGCTCTCAGTACCCAATTCTCAAGAGTTGAAGTGTTCTGAAACGGAACCTCACAACGGTCCGTCATGTCTGTGACGGTCCGTCCTGCATGTCCGTCACAGACTTCAGAGAATTGCTCTCAGTACCCAATTCTCAAGAGTTGAAGTGTTCTGAAACGGAACCTCACAACGGTCCGTCATGTCTGTGACGGTCCGTCCTGCAGGTCCGTCACAGAGTTCAGAGAGTCGATTTCAGCACTCAAATATAAGAATTCCAAGTGTTTGGAACGAGACACCCTCGACGGTCCGTCGTGCCCATGACGGTCCGTCGTTGGATACGTCGTCTCAGACAGTTTTCCAGAAATAAAATCTGCTGCTCAAAACGACTAAGCAGGTCGTTACAATAACATATCTTTTGTTTTGCAATTAAAACTATACATATCTTCTATTATTAGAATTTTATCCCATATCTGTATTTTTATATTTTTGGCTCTATAAGTAATCATACTACTTTCATTATTAAATCCAGTCACTACCATGGGTGTTTTTAATTTTTCCCATTTTTCTTCTGGTAAACAATTATATTTACATATATTAGTTTCAGCTCCTGTATCTATCATAGGTGTGTAATATCGATTGTAATATCCTTCTATGATAATTTTTGCAAGTATATAAATTTTCATTCTTTACATTATATTATTCTTTTTATAATTATTTTCTTATTTTGGCAAGTTATAGTTAATTGCTCTTTTTCTATTTTATATGGGGTAAATTGATCTAACCAATTTATACCTAAGGTTATACTTTCGTTTCCTTGATAGATTTTAAATGGTATTATTAAGGGTATTCCACCTATAATAATTTCTTTTTCTATTTCTTCACTTATAGTTATTATTTCGTTAGGTAATCCAGGGCATACATGTCCTGTTTTTATAATTTCATTTTCTAAGACTAATTCTGTGTTTATATAATTATCGTCTTGACCTGTATTTATTAATATTTTGTGTCTTTTTTCATTAATTATTCCTTCTATAAAATAATAGTTTAATATATTTTCTTCCGTATTTGATAGTATAGGAAAGTTATATTTTCTTTTTGATGTACTTGCTTTTGATGAAGTACTTCTACTTAATGGTTTTGATATACTCAAAGTATTTTTTCTTTCTTTTATTATTTCTAAATCTTCTTTAATATCCATTTCTTTATAACTATAATCATTATTATCTATAATTGTAATGATTTGATCAAAAGGATTTTCTATTTTGATCCTATCTATTTTGTTTTTAGCCATTACTTTATGTTTTGTTGTTAATATGTATAAGTTTTTACATCTTGCTGTAAATATCTTACTTCCAGGTGCTAGTTCTATCCCTGATAGTTTCCAATATAACACTAATGATTTATCTATATTTCTGTCTGTTAGAGCTATCGAATAATTTGCACTTATTATAAATTTAAATTTTTGATATATTAAATTTCCTTTTATTGCGCTAATTACGCTTTTTTCTATAGGATGTATTATCCTATCATCTGCTAGATATATTTCTATGGGTGTATCTATTCCTTCTCTAAAACATGCTTTTATTAATATTTCTGTTCCTCCTAAATGTACGTATTTTATAGGTGTTTTAGCCTTTATATGTTGTATTTCTTGATTAATCAGTCTTTTATTTAGTATAGGTATTTGTGCTTTTCCTTTTGTATAGTTACAATCTATAATATGTTCTTTTTGACTAACTACATAATATTCCTCTTTATTTCTTTTGAAGAATTGGTTTAGAATAGGTATTTTTAATACTTTTTCTACACTTAAATCTAGTTCTTTGTTTTTTATTTCTTGAAAAATTGTATTATCAAATATTATTTTTTGTTCTACTGAGTCTTCATCATGATATTCTTCTGTAGATATAATTCTTCTATTTTCTTCAGTCATTTTCGTCAATTATTATTTCATTATCAAATTCTAATTCAGTTTCATAGTTATCTTCATTTTCAATATCAGAAATTTCATATATACTATCATTATCATCTAATTCATAATCGAGATAATCTAATTGCATATACTTATGTTCATCTAAAATTAGTTCTGCAATCTGTTTTCTTTTTACATTTTTAGGTAATTTACAATCTTTAGCTAAATGTCCTAACTTACCACAATTGTAACAATTACAATTTGATAAAGTTTTCTTTGGTCTATTTGATCTTTTTTGTTTATAGTTTTTTACAAAATATCGTTTTCTTGGTTTTTTATATTTATATTTAGTTTTTGTTTTTCTATAATTTTTTCGTTTTCTACGGGTTTTATAATATTTATCTTCACAACCAAACTGTGGTGCTATTTTACTTTTACAACACGCTAAATTTTTCATTAATACTTTTTCCATGTTTAATTTTTCTTTTTGATTTTCACATAGCTTAATAAACCATTGCTGTAAAAATTTTATTCTTGAGCCTAATGTATCTGTCATTTCTTCATTATTCCAATCTTTTATTACATTAGTACTAAATGGTTCTGGTAGTTTTGTGAAATATTGTTGTTTTATTTCTTTTGCTTCATTTATATCATATTTTGCTTTGTAATAATATTCTTTAAATGCACATGTATATTCTTCTACGTAACACATATTACATATTGCTAATTTTGACATCAATTGTCTGTTTAGGATTTTTTCTTTATTTTGTTCTTTTATATCTGTAGTCAGACTTCCAAATTCATTTTGTATTGCTAAGTTGTATTTTTCTAATATTTCTATATTAGATGTTGTTATTGATCCATCTAATTTTTTATCACTTCTTAGTGCTTCTTTACTTTCTAATGGTAAATTTTCTATCCATAATTTTACTGTTCCTATTAATGTTCTTTCTATATAACCTGGAGTGTCTTTTATTGTTATTTTATTATCTATTAATTGTTTAGACAGATTTCCTATCCATAACGAAATTACTTTATTTATATCTATAACACAATCTAAATCTAAAAAGTTAGTTTGTTCCATTATTGGTTTTGGTTTCCATTTTGTACTTAATCTACTATTCCATATTGCATCAGTTCTATCTGAGTTTTCATAATTTTTTGTATAATAAGTTGGTGTTGATGTTCTAGGATTATATCTAGGGCTATTATCAGGAGTTTTTTCTTTCGAAGTTCCTGCTTTATTTGTATTTATTTCTAATTTTTTCAATTTATTCGTTTGTTCTAAGATTTCTGTATATGTTTCACTTATATCACTTATTTCTGAATTTTCTGAATTTTTGTCAGAGTCATTATTTATTTCATTTATTTCAATATTTTCATTTTCATTTAAAATTTGTTTCATTTCATTTATTTCATTGGCTAATTCTACTTCTTTTTGTAGTAGTTTTTCTTTCTGTCTGTTTTCATATAACAATTTTAAATAGGCTAATTCTTTTTCTAATTCTTCTATTTTATTATTTTTTGTTTCTTCAAGTTTCTTTATTTCTTGCTTGGCTTGTATTTTAATTTGTTCAATTTCTTTAGTTTTATCTATATCTTCATTTTCTTTTGTTATTCTTATCATTGCTGTTAAACTATCTTCTAATTTTGCAGTTTCTTTTTCTAACATTAAATATAGTCTATCTCCTATTTTTTTATATCGTCTTCCCAAATTGGAAAATACTATTTTTATTTTTAGTCCTTCATAGTTTTCAAAAGATTTTTCATCTACTGCATATTCTTCTTTATTCATTATATTCATTGTTGTGATATATATCATGTTGTATTTTATATTCTAAACAGTCTATTTTTAATTTTAATTCAAATATTTGTTTCTTTTGTATTAATATCGATTTATTACATACGCCTGCAAATATATTTTCTATCATTCTTTCTTTTCTAAATTCATATTCATATCTTAATTCATTTATTTTTTCTATCAATTGTTGTTTATATATTCTTTTATCCATATTAAGAAAATATTTGTTCATAATATTCTTTCTTAATTATATTCAATCTCTGCATTTCCCTAGCATTTGTTTCTATATATTCTAAATATTCTTCTTCTCGAAGATATATCTATCTATTAACATTTTCAATTAGAAGTTTTTCTTCTAGATCTATTTTTTCTTTAGTTTCTTTCCATAACCTCAAAAATCTATAATTAATCCCTCTATATAGTTCTAAATCATCAAATAAATATTCTAGATCATTATCATCATAAATAATCAGCTCAGACCAACCTACAGTTGTTGCTTCAATTATCTCATAAGTTAATAATTTATCATAGATTATTCTACGTGAATCAGCATCAATATCTTTCAATATATAAAACAATAACAGCATATAATCATTATCATTATCTAACAAGTTTGTAGGCATATTTATCATTCTTTTTCATTAAAAATTTTATTCCTTCCAACCTTTTCACAGTTTATACTTATTCATTATGAATAATAACAGTATAATATTCATCTCGTCTAGTCACTACTATGGCCTTCTTCTTTAATCAGTTACCCTAACAGCGCCTCAACACTGTGTACTCCCCTAAACGGCCTCCTTGCCTACCGGTTTCCACCTTAGGATGGCATAGTCCGGGCTTACCTACTCGCAGAATATCTCCATAGCAAACCTTCTAGAGATGACTATTATAACATTATTCATTCATAATAAATATTTATAATCAAGAAAAGATTATCAGGAATAAACTAATTTAGCTACTCATAAATAATTTAGAGTATACCTGTTCTTGTAGATTACTGGTAGTTGCTTTGTTTTCCATAGCTGTTCTGTTCTTATCTTTACTTGCTAATTTGTTTAACTAGCTCTGATACCAAGTAAGGGGGAAGCGGAATGTAGAGAGATTGAAGAGAGATGTAGGGGAAGCTGATGATGGCGAAATTGGTATCAGAGCATAGGTGAAAACCTGTGTGATGGCTCAGCCATGCATTTGAACCGACCGATGCAAAAGCCACGGTGTTGCATCAGTGCATGCGTTTCCCTCGGAGTAAAATGTACCGTGATGGGCTGATGATTTTATTACTAAGGGAAAGCCCTCTATTTATAATACAAACTACACAATTGGCCAAAAACAGTGGCCGACACATAACTTTACACTTGGCCTTATATAACTCGGCCGACACAACACGACAAACAACTTTACTTTACATAATGGCCTAACTTTTATTATATGGCCGACAAACTTTTGACTCATATAAAACGACAAATGGCCTTTATAATATGGCCGACAAACTTTACAAACTTTTGACAAATATACATAAAAACAAAATACTAACTGATCATCATGTTATCTTCTTCTTCGCTTATCTTCTTTGCTTATTCCAAACTTACATCTGGAATTATATTTTCTTCACCGTTACATTTTGAACAATGATGATCTGGATATCTGTGTCCAACTAATTTACAATATCTCGTTAATAATTCATCTGAAATAAACTTTTTCTTCAATGCTCTAGTAGTAGGTTGTTCTTCTGGTTTTAATAAAGATAAAATCCATTGCTGAACTTCATCCATATCTGTTTTTCGTAATTCCTTTGAATTTGCGTATATCTGTAACGACCTGCTTAGTCGTTTTGAGCAGCAGATTTTATTTCTGGAAAACTGTCTGAGACGACGTATCCAACGACGGACCGTCATGGACACGACGGACCGTCGAGGGTGTCTCGTTCCAAACACTTGGAATTCTTATATTTGAGTGCTGAAATCGACTCTCTGAACTCTGTGACGGACCTGCAGGACGGACCGTCACAGACATGACGGACCGTTGTAAGGTTCCGTTTCAGAACACTTCAACTCTTGAGAAATTGGGTACTGAGAGCAATTCTCTGAACTCTGTGACGGACCTGCAGGACGGACCGTCACAGACATGACGACCGTTGTGAGGTTCCGTTTCAGAACACTTCAACTCTTGAGAATTGGGTACTGAGAGCAATTCTCTGTCCGTCGTGACGGAAGTGCAGGACGGACCGTCGTAGGCACGACGGACCGTCACAGGTTGCGTAATCCCAGTCTGGGTCAAATTTCTGGGTAAGTTTTAAAGGGGAGTTTTGGACTATTCTTGCTATAATTATAAATTTTAGTGGGTCAATGTTAATAACTCAAATCCTTGGGGGTGTAAAGGAGATGACCTTGAGTTATTTAGTGGGTGGTTTCCTCATCTTTCATACCTAATTATATGCCAAATTGGGGAAAAGAGAGAGAGTTTGGGAGAAGAAAAAATAGAGAGAACAAGGAGAAGAGAGGAACGATCTATAGAGAGAGACAACCAAGAGGAACCAAGAAGCTTGAGAGATTGCTTGTTTGATCAAGGATCCTTGGTGAAGGTAGGTTATGGTTGATACTATTTGTAGTAAACTCTTAATAGTGAATGATATGTATTGGTAGTATTGTAAACCCTTCTATATGCTTAATCTTATGCTTTCATGAATGTGATTATGTGTTTGTGATAAAATAAGCTTAATGAAGCTTTGAATCCAAAATCTTGAAGAAACCCTAATTCACCTTGTTATTGATGATGCCTTGGTATAAAAGAAGGCTTGATGAACTAAAGTAATGAGATTGGTGATGCCTTGGTATAAAAGAAGGCTTGATGAATTGTTAGAATTAGGGGATCGGAGTGTCACGTTCCGACACATAGTATTAGTGGGTCGGGTGTCACGAACCGACACATAGAATTAGGGGATCGGAGTGTCACGTTCCGACACATAGAATTAGGGGATCGGAGTGTCACGTTCCGACACATAGTATTAGTGGGTCGGGTGTCACGAACCGACACATAGAATTAGGGGATCGGAGTGTCACGTTCCGACACATAGAATTAGGGGATCGGAGTGTCACGTTCCGACACATAGTATTAAGGGATCGGGTGTCACGAACCGACACGTAGAATTAAGGGATCGGAGTGTCACGTTCCGACACATAGTAGTAGGGGATCGGAGTGTCACGTACCGACACAGAGAATTAGATCGGAGTGTCACGTTCCGACACATAGTATTAGGATCGGGTGTCCACGAACCGACACGTAATTAAGGGATCGGAGTGTCACGTTCCACCATAGTCAGTAGGGGATCGTCGAGTGGGTACACGTAACAGACACAAGAGGAAGAAAGAATAATAAATCTTGAGAGATGTTTATATACTCAATAGGTAATGAACCTAATGTTCCCAAATGAGTGTGGTATTGAGGCTTGAATTCCTCATGGGATAACTTGGTAGTACTTTTGATGAGTAGAGTATTTGTTGACTACCTGTTGAGTAGGTGGAGTTGCTTTATGCATATGAAGCGATATATACGGGTTTCTAGTTTGAGTTGGCCTAGTGGATCCCTACTCATACGTGTGTTTGTACGACCCCCTACTGGTTGTTTCTTTCTTTGTTATTTGGGGATGCACAAACGTACCGTCGATCTTCAAACTCAAGCAGCACTTCTAGCCAGTCGTCACTCACCGAATTTTCAGGTGAGCTAATGCTTCTAGCTTGGGACTGGATTTCTCTTCAATGTCTTGATGCCTTGAACTTCCGGCATGGACTTGCCTTTATCTTATTTTTAGCTTCCCTTAGTACTCTAGATTGTAACTTGAGATAGAATGTTTTCTTGTGATGAAGGACTTCCAGATTGGGGAGAATTAGTTTTTAAGTCTGTCCGCTTTGTATTTTTGTTCAATATGTTGGAGTTTTAGATTGGTTGGTTCGCTCACATAGTAGGATAAGTGTGGGTGCCACTCGCGGCTAGATTTTGGGTCGTGACAAATACCCCACTCGAAACAGATCACAATTTCATTTTATAATACCTCGGGAGCTAATGAAACTATTTTAGTAAAATTTAATTCTCTCAATTCCCGGGCGATTGCACCAAAAATTCGAGTTCCTTTTGGATTTCCTTCTTGATCAATAACAACTGCAGCATTGTCATCGTATCGTATTATCATCCCGTTGTCACGTTGGAGTTCTTTACAGGTACGCACAATTACAGCTCTGACTACTTCTGATCTTTCTAGGGGCATATTTGGTACTGCTTCTTTGATCACAGCAACAATAACGTCACCAATATGAGCATATCGACGATTGCTAGCTCCTATGATTCGAATACACATCAATTCTCGAGCCCCGCTATTATCCGCTACATTTAAATGGGTCTGAGGTTGAATCATTTTTTTAATCCGTTCTTTGAATGCAAAGGGCGAAGAAAAAAAAAAGAAATATTTTTGTCCAAAAAAAAGAAACATGCGGTTTTCTTTCATATCTAAGAGCCCTTTCTACATTTTTTTCTATTACATTACGAAATAATGAATTGAGTTCGTATAGGCATTTTGGATGCTGCTAGTGAAATAGCCCTTCTAGCTATATTTTCTGTTACTCCACCCATTTCATAAAGTATTCGCCCCGGTTTAACAACAGCTACCCAATATTCAGGGGATCCTTTTCCTGAACCCATACGTGTTTCTGCGGGTCTTAGTGTAACTGGTTTGTCTGGAAATATACGTACCCATATTTTTCCACCACGACGTGCATTTCGTGTCATTGCCCGTCGGCCTGCTTCTATTTGTCGAGATGTAATCCAAGCAGGTTCAAGTGCCTGAAGAGCATATTTACCGAAAGAAATACGATTACCTCGATAAGATATTCCCTTCATTCTGCCTCTATGTTGTTTACGGAATCTGGTTCTTTTGGGGTTATAGTTGATGGTTGGTTCTGAATTCCATCTCTACTACAGAACCGGACGTGAGAGTTTCTTCTCATCCAGCTCCTCGCAAATAAAAGGATTCAAAAAAATTCAATTTGAATTAAGCTAGAATAGTAAATCTTAAGTTAAGATATATAAGATATATATGTATTTACTGAGTAATACCTTGAACGTGGGCTTCTTTGAGATTTCATTAAATCTATTAGTAATTTGTATATCTTGTTTGAATAGATAACTAAACTTTGTAGTTTTCTAAAGAGAAATAAAATAAATTGTATTATTATACCAAATATACCAAATCCTTATTTTGTCCTTTATTCTATTGTCCTAAATTTTGCAATAAAAAAGTTTTCGCGGGCGAATATTTCCTCTTTCAATCCCTATTTCATTTGTAGGGTTAACTCGTGACTTCTCAGATCTCAGAATACATGAATTAATCTATGGTTCGTTCCGCCATCCCGACCAGTGAATCATTAAGATTCCTTTTTCAATAGAATCTTTTGCATTCACAAGTTCCGTCGTTCCCATCACTTCTTACTTAATGGTTAGGTCCGAATTCTACAATGGAGCTCAGAATCAAATTGGTTCTTGAGTCAATCTTCTTAGTCTTTATTGGCTCGAAGCTCTTGATTTTTTGTTCTATTTCTATAAGAAGATTCTTTTTAGTATGGTATGAATGCGTATTGATGCTTTATTACACTGCCTTTTATGAGATTACTCATAGACCTTACATATTGGAATTTTATATCATTGGTATTCTTTTTCTCTCTTTCTCTCATCCTTCCGTTTATCCACATCTTTTTTGTCTATTTTGCTTTACAACTTAGAATCAGATTTTTTTGTTTATGCAAAAGATTTCAGTTGCTACAAAGATATGACCTATATATCATATCTTGACTGGTTCTTTAGATCCAGATAATGCGAAGTGATGGGTTGGTTATTAGTTCTATAGTTTTTAGTTCATACTATGTGGGCTGGGCTTTTTTAATCCTAACCCTAACAAAACCAACGAGTCACACACTAAGCATAGCAATTATATCAAATGGTCAATCGAATTTTTATTCAACCTTATAGAATTAAGAATTAGAAATGTTCCCCTTGATTAGAAAAAGAATGAATTGGTCTTTTTTTTTGTTCAATCATTGGATAGAAGGGAAAGACAAGTAGTAAAATTATTCCTCGTCTAGAAATATCCAAATTTTGATGCCCAATATTCCATAGATAGTTCGAACTGTATAAGAGCAATAATCAATTTTAGCTCGAATCGTTTGTAGGGGAACCCTGCCTTCTCTGATCCATTCGACACGTGCAATTTCTTTTCCGTCGATACGCCCCGCAATTTGTATTTGAATTCCTTTTGTATCCGCTTGTTCTGTTAATTCAATAGCCTTTTTCATTGCTTTTCGAAATGAAACTCTATTCTTTAATTGTCCAGCTATAAATTCTGCAAGAATATTAGGGTTTCCGTAAGGTTTTGCAATTCTTGTGACAGCAATGTTCAGTTTTCGGTTTACACAATTAAATTCTTTTTGTAAGGTCATTTGTAATTCTTCGATTCCGCGCGGTCGACTTTCTATTAATAATTTTGGGAATCCCATAAAGATTATGACCTGGATCAGATCGATTCTTTTTTGAATCTCTATACGTGCAATTCCCTCGATGCCAGAGGACGTTCTCATATTCTTTTGTACATAATTCTTGATACAATCTCTGATTTTTTTATCTTCTTGTAAACCCTCAGAATAATTTTTGGGTTGTGAAAACCAAAGGGAATGATGACCTTGGGTTGTACCCAGTCTGAAACCAAGTGGATTTATTTTTTGTCCCATAATCCCCCGCTATTATACATATCACGATACGTCATAGCTGTAGATTTTTTTTTCCATCTCGTTTTTTTTAACGAAGACATCTCGCCATATTCATCATCTAAAGATATATCTTTCATTACAATAGTTATATGACAGGTCGATCTTTTTATCGGAAAACTACGTCCTCGAGCTCGAGGTTTCAATTTCTTCACAGTAGTACCTTCATTGACTTCGGCTTTACTAATGACTAAATTGGTTTCGCTGGAACCCATATTGTAACTAGCATTTGCTGCTGCAGAATAAACCAATTTCAAAATGGGATAACATGCTCGATAGGGCATGAGTTCTAGTATCATAAGCGTTTCCTCATAGGAACGTCCGCGAATTTGATCAATTACTCTTCGTGCTTTGTCAGCAGACATAGATATATGTTCACCTAAAGCATATACTTCTGTTTTTTCTTCTTTAGCATAAGGTTTGTCTCCTACTACTGAATCATAAGCATCTAGATTTTTTTATTAATATTAACGACGAGATCTATTATCGCTTTTTGCATGTCCTCTAAAATTTAATGTAGGTGCAAATTCTCCCAATTTGTGGCCTACCATACTATCCGTTATATAAATAGGCAAATGCTCTTTTCCATTATGGATAGCAATAGTATGACCGATCATTGTGGGTATAATGGTAGATGCCCGGGACCAAGTTACTATTATTTCTTTTTCTGCTTTTGTGTTAAGCTTAACAATTTTTTTTAATAAATGATTGGCTACAAAGGGATTTTTTTTTAGTGAACGTGTCACAAGCTTACTCCTATTTTTTTTTGTAAAGTTTTTGTAAAAACGAAGAATTAAATTCTATTTTCTCTCCTATTTACTACGGCGACGAAGAATCAAATTATCACTAGATTTATTCCTTTTTCTACTTCTTCTTCCAAGTGCAGGATAACCCCAAGGGGTTGTGGGTTTTTTTCTACCAATTGGGGCTCTCCCTTCACCACCCCCATGGGGATGGTCTACAGGGTTCATAACTACTCCTCTTACTACAGGACGCTTACCTAGCCAACGCTTAGATCCG